>OX632356.1:39437566-39475066 GCA_951751655.1 Ophion costatus
TCCAGATGATTTGAAAAAAGCAGATCATTGATCGTTTCCTTTCCGAAATACAATCACGAAAAACCTGGAATTCGAAGCAAGGTTAGCTGCGTATACTTAGTACGATCGTCACGCAGGAGAATACTTTGTGGTATATGAGTGTGGCGGCTTAGGCAAGTCTTTCGTGTGTCGAAGCGACCCAAGTTTAGATTCAATACAAAAGTTCAACGTTCAAGCTTTGAATGCCCCTGCGTTTTACCACGTGTAATGAGGAAAGTTTTTTACGCTATTGTAGCACGAAAACTACGTTCAGGGGTGTACATAAGATTCCCGTGCAAAAGTTCGTTAGGGGGGGTGGGATTGGAATCCAAGTGGATTTCGCGCTATTTCCGCATTGAGATGCTTTGGGGTTTTTTAAATTTAATTTCTCAACCTGAATTCGTTGGATCTCCCAAAAGAATATCCTTTCGTGATCCAGTGAACAAATTCGTTGGGAAGTACCAAAGTAAACGTGTTAGGGACAGCGCACATAGGGAGTCCTCATTGGGTTCCATTTGGACTTACTGCACATCAAAGTGTTTTCGTGTGAAGTGCAATTGACTAATGTGACGTGCGATTAGACTAATTTCACGTCAAAGTGCAGTAAAATAAATAACAAACGATAATTACAATGGATTTTCAGTGATGTGATTTAATTCGATGTTTAATATATTCTTTTTGAACGATTTATACTTTTTACGAGAAGTTTTATATTTTTTACGACAAGATTTATACTTTTTTTGAGATCTACTTATTTTGCATATCTATATATCTTCTTTAGAAAACTCATTGTGCAGAATGCGAAGGGATGCATCAAGAATCGCGTCGGATTCTGTTCGATACTGTAGGAATCCTTTGGGATTCACATTGGATTCGTCCATTTGATTGTAACGGGGAACCCCGATTAGAATGCAATGTACGAGCGTGACGTTTTTTTAGTGTAGGGATCCAAGGCGATGAGCCATTAGATCCCTATCGGAAAGGACGAGTATGTGAATCCAATTGAATCCCTGCCCAAATTTCGGCACGGTTTGTATACTAAATCATGACGTCAAAACTTGCATGATTAGAATGCAACGAATTGTTTTCCTTCTAAATTTCTGAAATTTCATTTTTGAGAAATCTTTGGGGACATTTTTGGAATTCGTATTAGCGATCTACAGCTTAAATTCACAAAATATGATTTTCGATCATAATAAAAATGCCAAAATGAAAAGAATTTTCGTTGCGTACCAACGATGCAAACTTCAACCGCATGATTAATCGACGTCTCTAGCTTTTTAACGTACACATATAAAAATTGCAATGATAATAATACGTGTCTTATTATTATTAACGCAGCTACTGATGGCAATGCGGACGTATGGAGGCGAAAAACGCCTGCCACCCCCTCAGACTGACCAGGATCCGATAAATATGGAATCACATTCTACACGCATCCACGCAGCTCGTGAATATGTATGAGAGCCTATCGTTATCGGTATTTCAATATCGAGGCGATTTTTTTTTATCAGCAGATAAAAACTGCCCTGATATCTCCATTTTTTCGGCCTTGTGCTCCACCCAAAAAGGGGAGATAAAAATGTCATCCATTTTTAGTAAACAACGAATGCAAGGGGCTAAAGAGCTTAAGGGCTTACACCTGGTGGAAGTTTTTGAAAATTTCGATTTTGTGGTTTGCGACGGTTTTTCAAAATATAACATTTCAAGAATATTCTCTGGAAATTTCGAGCGGATGCGTTTAAAATTGAAGGAGATTTCGGCGTTTATAAGTAGGTTCCGCAAACCGGCGAACTTTGATCGCGTTTTTCTCAAAATGACTTTTCAACATCAGTTTCAACATCATATCTAAAAAATCACTACCTCGATCAACTTAAAATTTTACACGTTCGATATCAAAAAGCACTGATTAAACGAAATAATTTTGTTTGTCGATGCATAGTTTTCTTCCTTCAATTAACGAAAGAGCGTTTTTTTACCGAAAATTGATAATTTCGCTTTGAACTGCGGCTATTTTTTTCGCAAATCAATATTTTATCGAATCCTTCGTCCAAGCACTAGATAATTTCATGCGAAAACTATTTGTTTCCGGACAGCAGTGGTCTCCGTGAAAAACGTTATTCAAACAGCGCTCTGCACGATCCATTATATCTACCACATTAATAAATATTCTTCAATACAAAAATTGTAAAAGGTTCTTAAAATCATACATTGGTTCTTAAAACCATACTGTACAATCCATTATATCTACCGCATTTATGAATATTTTTCAATACAAAAATTGTAAAAGGTTCTTCAAACCATACTTTATAATGTAGAAAGAATTGAAAAACCGCACACGTTTTCCAAAAAAAAAAAAAGAAATTACGAAAAATTCCTCTTTTTTCCAGCCACGAGCTAGATGTAACCCGTTCAAATAATTCTGCTTTTATTTTTACGCGTGGGTGTGTGCACGTGTATATTGTATGGATTACCGCTGTAGTTCATTCGTCGTTTGTTTTCGAGATATTGCGTAATAGTAAACTCCTCGGGTACATCACCCTCGAGATAGATGAACCGTGCAAGGGCGAACGATGCGCACACGGTATACGCAACACGTTAAGTACTCTCGATATACTATACACAAACTATACGTCGGGTATACTCGAGTGGGAAGACACTCTGGGATTTCTCTTGCTCTCTCTTTTTCCTCTCTCTCTCTCTCTCTCTCTCTCTCTCTCTCTCTCTCTCTCTCTCTCTCTCTCTCCTGTCATTATCGCTCACGATCTAGAATAGCATAATGGCCCATAGGGTTAGCGACAATTTTCCGTCCCCGAGTATAAAAACCATCCCCAACTGCTCGTAAATTACTCCTGCAGAATTGCACTGCCTTCGCAATGGGTCGAAACTCCGCATCGGAATATCGATATTCATCCAACGGTACATTAAAATATATGATCAATTTTTTTATTCCCAAAACATGATACATATGTATGAATATGAGGCAAGTTACTTTTGTAGAAATCCGACTTCGAGGACCGACCGCAAAGTGGTCCAATGTACTGATAATCAACATAACACAGACAGTTCAAAATATACTTTCTCTGTCCATGTATCCACTCGTGAGTACCTAAGAATGAATCAATATCGGCCTCTTCATAGAATCGCACGCAATTCGCGTTACTAGTCATAAGAAGACCGAGTACAACGAGCTTTTGGTTATAAACAAAACAACGAAGCTAAACATTTTTGCCGCATCAAGTAACTGGCCGGAGTTCGAGGACGAAAGATAAATGGATTTCGAAGCTCTAGAAGCTGCGAGAATCGTTTTGAGAGAAAGGGAGAGGCGAAATGAGGGTGCGATTGATGCAGAGGGGAAGAGAGAGAGAGGGAGAAAGAGAAATGAAGGGGTTGAGAAAGAGCGGGATGAAAAGAGGGATGGAGGATCTTCCGGAAGTAAAGCTGATGTTCTTCGTGACGTAGTCATGCCTCCGGTGAGATGTCTTAGAATTGGTGGTGCGTCACACAATGTCCTCGACCGACTTGGCTGTCCGTCATATAAGCGTCTTTTTCGAGGATTCTTCTATTTATTCTTACACTCCGTCCCCCCCCCCCCCCCTCCTCCCCCCCCCTCTCTCTCTCTCTCTCTCTCTCTCTCTCTCTCTCTCTCTCTCTCTCTCTCTCTCTCTCTCTCTCTCTCTCTCTCTCTCTCTCTCTCTCTCTCTCTCTCTCTCTCTCTCTCTCTCTCTCTCTATCGTGCTGTAATTTTTGTCGTTGATAACGATTTCACGTGCCTCGTTTTGCCTTCAGCGAATATGTCTTTTGCTCGTTTGCATAATCCCATCAATCTCTTGAGGTCCCTTTTTCCTCAAAGTCCCCCCGCGTTCTAACAATGGGAGCAGCGTCTGGCACGAAAGGACATCGTCAACCGGCCTCCCCTGCTTCAGAATCCCGTAGGAAAATAAATTGCAGAATTCTTCGTTGCTCCGATATCGTCATTAATAATATCGCGAAATCGGAGATTTTTTGGTAGCTGGTTCACCTGCCTGGTAAAGCAGATATACGAGGGTCGTTTCGAAAGTCCGTGCAAAGTCAAATCGATGGCACTACTGGTGCGTATCAAAGTTATTTTCAGTTAGTAGCATCTCTTGGAAGGAAACATACCAAGTTTCAGCTAGATCGGTATATTTCTATATGTTTGGCATTCGTTTGAACCGAGGAAGTCGAATGATTTAAAAAAAAATGGAAGAAAAAGGATTTCGTGTGTTGATTAAACATTAGTTTATGAAAGGCAAAACGCTTCAGGAGACTAAAGAGAAACTTAATTAACATTATGGTGACTGTCGATCAGAACAGTTTGGAAGTGGTTTCAAAATTTTCGGAGTGGCCATATAGGCACAAGCGACGCTGAACGTTCCGGACGCCCTGTTGAGGTCACTACTCCAGAAATCATTGATAAAATCCATGATACGGTGATGGATGGCAGGAGAGTGAAGGTGCGTGAGATTCCTAGTGCTGTGGGCATCTCGAATGAACGGGTACATAATATTTTGCAACATTTGGACATGAAAAAGCTATCCGCAAGATGGGTGCCGCGATTGCTCACGATTGACCAAAAACGAAATCGTGTCAAGTGTTGCAAGGACGGTTTGCAGCTGTTCCAAAGGAATCTGCAGGACTTTAACCGTCGTTTCGTTACTGTGGATGAGACATGGATACATCACTCCACTCTTGAGACCAAAGAACGATCGAAACAATCGGTTGGCAAGGGGGAATCAGCACCAAAAAAGACGAAGACCGTTCCCTCCGCCGGGAAGGTTATGGCGACTGTCTTTAGGGATTCGCAAGGAATAATCCTCATCGAATATCTGGAAAAGGGTAAAACTAGTATAGGCGCATATTATTCGTCGTTATTGGACCGTTTGAAAACCGAGCTGCAAGAAAAACGTCCACGATTGGCCCTCAAAAAGTCCTTTTCCATCATGACAACGCACCAGATCACGCCTCAACAGTTGTGGCCGCAAAATTCATGGAAATACGGTTCCAACGCGTTTCACATCCCCCCTATTCTCCAGATTTGGCTCCCTCGGACTATTATTTATTCTCCAATATGAAGAAATGGCTGGCGGGTAAAAAGATTTTATTCAAACAAGGAGGTGATTGCAGAAACGAATGACTATATTGCAGACTTAGACTAATCCTATTATACGGAAGGGACCAACAAACTAGAGCCGCGTTGGATGAAGTGTATAAGAGTAAAAGGAGAGTATGTTGAAAAATAAAAAAGGTTTATGCCAAAAAATTAAGTAACTTACATTTTTGTACGGACATATCAAACGACCCTCGTATGGGCAACACAGCAGCCCCTGATTCAACACGCTATACTTTTAAATCGATTGGCCATGAGTTCGATGCGACCAGATGAACTTGGCACAATAAACGTGTTCCGCGAGCATTCATTTAGTCCCCCTAGTTTGTAAGGGTTTATTTAACCCCTCCCCCCCCCCCCCCCCCCTCGTGAAGCAACACGAAGGCTGTACGAAAAGTACGAGCATATTTGTGTAAGTTTTTCAAGATCTCCCAAAGAGTCGTTGAATCAATTAAAATCTAGTCATTTTAGTAGTAGTATAAAATTGCAGTGTCCGTCTGTACGTTCATTCTGTCAGGCTGAGATTAAGCTGGTAGGGTTGGAATAGGATTCTGGGACGATATCTAACATTATTAGACTTCTTGTATGGGCGTCGGCCTGTTTCAAAGACTTTGACCTAAACACGGCCGAAGCGTTGGTTCTGAACCTTTGGCGTGTGATAATGAACGCCTGCAGAATTTTCCTGTCATTTGTTTGAGCTGGCTTCGTCCGGTAGAATCTGAAAAAATACGATATTCCGCAAGGACGTGTATCACACGCTCCGAAACTTTGACACGGTCACGACGGTATTGCAGAATTCGTGGTTTTTGGCTACGAGTCACCGCAAACCACCGCCAGATGTCACAATCGTATGCTACGCACACGGCAGCAAAGAGCAGAGGCCCAATGAGCGACGGTTAAGTCGTGTGGGACGGTTAAGTCTGCGTGTGATGCGTGTATGTCTGTGCACCATCCCATGCGCGATCGCCGCTAGTGGGAAAACCGATGCACTACATTTTCAGGATTGTCGATCATATTTTAAGCTTCGTTGGTACAATTTTGCTAGTTTCATCCCAAAAACTCTTAACCTGAATTTCTCGGTAATTTTTTAATACAATCAGTTGAAACAATGCTCAATGTGTCTGTTTTTTCAGTATCGAGAGCCTAACGATCTTCAAATAGAATTCGGTACATCAATTAGTAATTCACAATTCATCTGATGGTAACTACAATCTGTACAGTATTTTTCGAAATTTGGAAAAATGTCGACCGTCTGGCTCTTTCTGCAACGATATCGCATGTGCACAATAAATTGCATCTTAATCGATTGCATCCTTTGGTCGAAATTAGCGTTCAATATTTCGAAGTAGTCGGAGCGTGTAAAACATGGTTCTAGGGCCGATTCTATGCGGTTTTGCCGGATCTATATTGCATGCATAGTTCAGGACTTATATTACACTTTAGATTCGGCAAAAACATTCTGGTAGAACGGTATAATTTGGATCCGGCCTAAGAGCATGTACAATATCAACATAACCTCACAAATTTCGGACCCCAGTTTTCTCATGGAAGAAGAAGTTTTGTATGAAAACAAAAGCATCAGGCTCTGTAGAATTCACTAACGCAAAGCTTAACGATTTTCTTACGCCCTAAATATTATTCATGCTTGAGCAGCCCGACTAGAAATTGACGTTGGGTTTTTCTACAGTTCATTGCTGGGTCAACCCAATTCCTTGTTGCGTCATTATTGGGCTTCTCCATCAGGTTTTTATAGGGTGTGTAACGATCTTCTAGGAGTTTCTTTGGGTTCTGTCAGGTTTTGCCTCGGGTAAGCCCAATTTTTTGTTGGGTTCTTATCGGGCTACCCTAACCGGTCCTACCATTAACCCACTGAAATCAGTAGGGTTGCATGGATGTGGGTTGGGAATTTTTTAGAACGTTATAAAAATGGGAAAAATCGGGAATGAGTTGGTAGAAAAATAACCTACCCTTCATTGATTGAATTCACAATTTATCGTTTTTGTTTGGTTTTATTTATTTATGCTTACATGTAAGCAAGAACACTTTTGATTAATTTTTAAATCACATATTCATTTTTTGATTAAAGATAGAGGAACTAAAGAATACAAAATAAATTGCTGAGTACGGACACAAAGCATAACAAAAAATAAAATGTCTCTACGCTTATCAAAATATATATGTGAAAAACTTGATGAAAAATTAAGTTCCGAATAAAAATGAAAAAAAATTGGGCATAAAAAAATAAGAAAAGTTCTAAAATGAAGAAAAAATCTCATAAGATCCACTTATTATTGCAGTATCTATCAAAAATGTATTTGTATATCTATTTATTATTGCGAAGTATAAGGTTTATATGTTCACCTATGACTCGTGTGGTTACCCCTAAATAAACATCGTTGGGACCTTACATCATTACGTTATCCAAACCCCAGATGGGATAACCCTGTTAAAACGTTATAAGGACGTTATCAGTACTTCCCATCGCCGGGTTGTCCCAATACTATCTTTATCAGGACCTTGAGAGGCATTCCCTAATTAGGGTTCACCTGAAAAAGTCCTTATGCCGTATAGGGTTGTCCCTATGAACATTTCTGGTCAGGAATCTCGGTTCAAAATTTCAGCTATCTCTCTTGCACGCATTACTCGCGTGGTGAATTTTCGACTTCGCCTCAAAAGGAATGAGGCCCGTGGACCCGTTCAACGTTTATGCGGAATCTCCGCAATAAATACTCAAGTAAAACCGTTTACTTTTACCGATTACCCGACCCCATTTTTTTATGTTTCTTCTTGGCGATGCGATTATGAATACGGATTCAACTGTATGGAGAAAGGGATTTTTTAAATTATATAGAAAAAAAGCCTTCTCAATAGATAAAAAACGTGTTCATCCCAAAAACCTTGGTATATGGCCCTTAATACTACATGACCTGCAAATCCATTTCCAACGTTCACGAAGCCCCGGCCAGAGCGTGTATTTATAATGTTCCTTCGTATCCTCTCGCGGACTTTTACGATCTCATTCCCTTCGCACTTTTCCCCCACACTTGCCACTCCATCATTTTCACTGGGAAGCCCCCGGAGAGTTGCACACACTCGTTCGTTTCCTCGTTGGCTTCTGCATGCCATTTGCACAAGGGCACGGGGAAACTGTGAATATCCTGTGTCGATAACAGTCGATTTGACTTCCAATTGTTACCACCGGCAACTCAGGGAAAGCCTCGAGCCTGGAATTCGAGAAATTGCTAGCCCTGGGTTGCAAGAAGAGTTGCCGGGTTCCAAAAGAGTGAAACCAGACGTTTGTGGTAGTGCGTTGGGCATGGATGTGTAATCAGAAGTGAGAGAGAGGCAGAGACAAGCAGCGAGGAATCAAGAGAGGAGGGGAGAGAGAGTATGCGCGGACAGGGGATCATGAGGTAACTTCACTATGGTGTCCTATCGATTGGCTTGCATCCTACGATATAGCATAGTGAGAAAGATGGAGCAAAGGGACGACAAACGATGCCATACAAGAGTACGCAAGAGCAACAGCAGGCGCCTTCCGACTTCGCCAGACAACAGCAACCGCACCAAATATGCTTACGTATCTACAGAATATTAAATGTCAAAAGGGTGCAAGCGGTGCGGATCGAAGAAGCAAGTGGTGTGGGTCTTCATCGGTCTATCCATTTCTCAGGGAATTACTGCCTTTCGTACTCCATACGACGTTTCACGCTGCTCCGTTGATCGTTCTGTTTCGCACGAGACTCCACCGAATGAATCGATTATCCCGAATTGACCCTCGTGTGGGCTTCCCAGTCGTTTAGCAATGTCGTCCTTCTTCTCGTCCTGTTACACTCGACATGAGGATCATTAAGTTAAGAATTTCATATTTTCTCTTTCTTTTCTTATTTTTCGTGCCAACCTCTCCATCCCTTTCCCTACGTCTCCCTTCATATTTTTTGTTTTACATCTTACGTTTTTTCCAGGGCCTCTTTGCCCTTGTCCGTTTCTCGGGTACATCGAGCGTGTCCATGCATGCGTGAGTGTTCAGGTAATCCACCCATCATAGGCGATGGGGTAGATGACCAGACGGCAATGGTCCCTCGGGATCATGTGGTTGCCATCCACGGGGCCACGAAAAAGATACACCTATATCGGGACCACGAGAGCGCAAACACGGACTTTCGTCGCTCAAAGGGCCGCTACAGTAGAGTTTGGGTCGACTGTCGACTTTGGACGAGATGATCCGATCAGCCTTTCGACCTGTTTTGATCGCAATATCTCACTCGAGGCTGCTCGGTTTCATTCAAGGCTCGCAGAATTTGGTGACCCCCTATGAGAGACGCGATTCTTGGCGAAAGCAGCTGAGGTTTAAAATTCTCGAACGTGCCCTGGACGTTAAGGGGTCTACGTAAGCTTGAAATTTGAAAAATACGACTTTTGGCGTAGGTTTTCATAGCCGAGGATCTTAACTTTAATTTGTGAGGAAGATTTGGTAGAAATTCCAAAAATTGACTGATTTATGTCATTTTTGTGAAGAATCGCCCACTTAATTCTCTTTTTCTTTGTGTTTTTATTGAAACTATGTTCTATGAAACCGTGTAAATCGTATCTCAAAATCTATTCGTTCGATTGACTTTGAATTTGGACAGAGCATAGTATACAACATTGTCTATCGTATGACCGGATCGTTTCTTCATATATTTATACATTTATTAATAAAAGATAGTTAAAGTTGTTTTTAGCGAAAAATGCTGTTTTTCCTACAGCTTGTCTTTTTTTTTATCTTTTTGAATTTCAAACAAATATCTGGGCATACGAAAGTTGAATTATTATACTAGTAGTATAATAATTATTCGTTACATTATAATACTATATTGTTATATTACAATAAACTTTTATTTTTACATAAAAATAAAAATCCAACATATAATTTAAAAAAAAGCAAAAGAATTTTATAATATTCGTTTATTTTTCATTTCTGACCGCTTCAGTTGTCAGAACCACCTTTGCGATCGCCACATTGCCACGTTATTTAAATAACAACTTCATTGTTTATCAGTAGTCTTCAATTTAAAAAAGTCAAACTTGGCAAGAGTATGCATGAATTGTGTGTAAAATTCCGAGACCTCGTCATCCCAAAACTTTCATCTGAAAATAAATTGTTAATCGACCGGTTTTTGGGCCCCAAGCTTATGCAGACCCCTTAATGCGCCATTGCCGACTCGCACATGGCTGCATTTCTAAAATGATACCCCCCCCCAACTCTAATACTAATTCGAGAAACGATCAATTTTGCATTTTGTCTTCTAGATATTTGTTGCAACTTAACGTAAAGCGTTCATCCGCGTGATTCGGAGTTATCGGCTTGCTACGGATAATCGATGGTTTGTTGTATATACGAAACGCACTTAATCCCCCGCTTAATCCTAAATTCACATTTAGTGGAGCGCCGAGATCGAAGATACAACGACGACAAATCCGGTGTTGATCGAGTCCTCTCCCTCGTCGCTTTTCTCTCTCTCTCTCCCTCTCTCTCTCTCTCCCTCCCTCTCTCTCTCTCTCTCTCTCTCTCTCTCTCTCTCTCTCGCTCTCTTTCTCTCTGTCTTTCTCTGTCTCTCCCTCTCTCTCTCTCGCCCTCGTATCCTGTCTTCTCTTCTTCTTTCTGCCCCGGCCGGATCGAGAGATCAATGGCAATTCGATTCATTTCCGGTAATTCTCAATAATAGCACGAAGTGTTCTAGTCGCCTCTCGAGGATAAACTCGGGGAATGTCGAGCTGCAAGTGTTTCATCGTCGGTTCAATTGAATTCTATACCGCTTGGATTACACGCGCCTTCTCGGCTGTCAGACTATATATATATATATATATACATATCCACTCCACTTTTTAAAATGGAACCATGTATTTTTTTTCGATGAGATTATTACCGATTTTAAGACGGAATGACACCTCATCGCGGTCGGTATGGTAGAACAGAATTATAGATACCCAAAAATCTCTGAAACGGCTCTTCAGATCCCGTCGAAACTTTGCCAAACGACATCAAATAGATAGACGAACAGCTTCCAGCCCCTCAAATTTTTTGAATTTGAGAAAAAAAACGTAGATTGGCTTATCATGCGGAACTCGAGACCGAAAAGATGAAAAATCAGATGTTTGGCTGAAGTCACGACTTAGAGGAAAGCTAGACCGGGTAGCCACATAAAAAACGAACAATTTGAGCTCTCAATCACTGCACTTCGTTGCATATCTTAGGAGAAAAGTGGTAATCTAGATTTGTCGTGTAATTGTTGATAATTGCGAGCAAATGTCGCCCGAACTTCGACGTGCTCAGTTCACGAGAATTCCGCGCGCGGCGCTCGCCTCGTGGTCTGCAGACGACGCGCATCGAGGCCCGTGGCAGCGCTAATAGCGTCTCTCCACACCGTGGTGTAGACGCGCACCGACACGCACGCACACATGCGTTGCGTAGCGTGTCGAGGCCCGTGGAAGGCGTGACGCAATGTCTCCGCGCGCGCGGCGACGAACGCGCGCGGTGACATCCGTCGGTGGGGCGCAGAAGCTCGATTGAGTTCTGCCCTACTGGTTGGAAGCCGGGTAGTCCAGTCATTTCGTCCGAAAAAAAGGCAAATAAAAGAAAATGAATTTGCGCTTCTAATTTTTTAATATGTTGTAGGGGATACCTAGAAAAGCTTAACTTGAGATTGTCGACCAAGCTTTCCTAGGAGCTTTCGCCGCCATCTTGGAAAACGCTTAAAATTTGTTTTTCGGCAATAACTCGGCTATCCGATGAGATTCGAAAATTTTTGTAAGACACTTTTTGTAGCTTTCTTTGTGCTCTACAATAACGCCTGAATCATTTTTAGCGTATCATGCATCGTTATCGAGATATCGATCGATAAAGTCAAAAATTTAGGACACAATTTTTGTTTTTTCCTTTTTTTTTCTTTGGGTCTTAATAAATATGAAAAATTGTAGAATTCAAACTTGTAGAGCATATTCAGACCTACAATTTCCTTCTTGGATTTTTTTATGTTGGACAAAAATTACGATCTCCAGCGCGCCGCAAAGTCGGTGAATCCACGCTCAGCGTCGAGCGCGCTCAAGTTAGTATATCGTATCGTGTTGAGTTTTTGCTGTGCGTAGTGTAAATCGAGGGTTCCGATATTCTGGGCAAAAATTTCGATATCTAGTTGGCTGTAAACTCGTTATAACGGAGTGCCCGCATAGAGCGTCCGTTGGAGTTGGAGGGGTCAGGTATAAAGGGACCCTTTTGTTAGGGTCTACGTGTTGAAACGTGTTCTTCTTTTCGTAGCATCTCGGTTAGTTGCCTCGAGCCTTTCGAAGTGAGCACACGTGTTTCAACAATTTTGTGACCATGGGAGACTGTTTTATTTGTAAAAAAGCGTTAATCGACGACATTTATGTTGCTAAAAAAAGAGCTGTTCGAACTCTCTTGACGGTGAGTGAGAAAAGAGGACATGTGGACCATCAACGCATGCTAGAAAGTGTCGAATCTGTGAGTGTGCATAGGGCGTGTTACAAGAATTATGCGAACGAAAGACTCGCGTCGTTTGTCGCTCGTCGAACAAAATCAGTCTCGGAAGAACAGGAACCTGAACCTGAACCGGAACCCGAACATCAACAGCAGCTCGAAGACCGTTTCGATTTTACAAATAAATGTTTGTTTTGTGGAGTACCGTTTTCCGATCAAACAAAAACACCAATGCATCGACGACACGCAATTCGAACGGTTCGAGAAAAGTCTATGAAAGATAACGTCCTAAAATATCTGCTCGGACGTAACGATGAATTTGCCGCTTCTATCGTCAAGCGTGTCTGCTCGGTACCTGATCTCATCGCCGTAGAAGCTCGCTACCATCGCGAATGCATGCATCGTGTGTACAACCCGCTACCTGAGGAGGGTGCGAAAAGAGGACGACCGACAGGTAACAAAGTCGACGAGGCAATGGAGGGGATTTACTCATTTCTAAAAGAAAATTCCGACGAATGCCAGTTTTCGATGACTGAATTAATGAGTCACGTAAATGGAAATTTTGTTCCGCACATAAAAACGGTTAAAGCACATTTAGAAGCGAAATATGGCGAGGACATTCTAATTATCGAGAAACAAAAGCGAAATTGTGTCGTTTGTTTCCGAAACACCGGATTTAAAATTCTTGCGGATAAATGGTACCAGGAAAAGAAGCAGAACTCTCACGAGGAACGACTCCGAGTTATTCGCGAAGCTGCTGCTATAATTCGAGAGGACATAAGAGGCGTCGTTTACGACAAACAAAATTATCCTCCCTCGGATGAATTTGTACGGGATGTCGAAGCCGCTGTTCCGGAATCTCTACAAGTTTTTCTTTCAACAGCAATAATGAAAGATAAACGTGGCGCACTGGACTCGTGGAAAAAAAAGTGCACATCGATTGCTCACGCAATAATTACGGCTGTGCGTCCTCGTTCTTTTTTCTCTCCGCTGCAGATCGGTGTTGGAACTTATCTGTATAAGAAATTCGGTTCCAAGAGCCTCATCAACATTTTATCGGCAATGGGGTTCAGTGCACCGTATCGAGAAGTGACGATTTTCGAGAATTCGTGCATTCATCGACCTGAAAGTGAAATCCTGGAAAATTCATTCAGTCAATTCGTATTTGATAATGCGGATGTCTGTAACGATGATGATGACGATGCTCTCATCGAATCAGCATCATTTCCAACGTTTCAACAGACACAACAACTCGAAGAGTTTACGGAGGACGAAGATCTTCAGCCTGGACCATCCAAGCGAAAAAAGACATGAAAAAAGTCCATCGTTCGTGTCTCGAGTGCAGAAAAAAATATTTTTCTTTCCGTTTATTTTGTTTTGTTTATTTTGTATTGTAAAAAAATAATATTTTTTACTGCACAAACAAATTATTTGTTTAATAAATTACTATTGTGTGATCCTTAATTTGTTGCTCTATGTACTTATTTTTTATCCCATCAATTTCCTGAACAATTTCCCATTCGATTCGACATCCAGACACAACCGAGCGAGCAGCTCGCTCGACGCTGAGTGTGGATTCACCGACTTTGCGGCGCGCTGGAGATCGTAATTTTTGTCCAACATAAAAAAATCCAAGAAGGAAATTGTAGGTCTGAATATGCTCTACAAGTTTGAATTCCACAATTTTTCATATTTATTAAGACCCAAAGAAAAAAAAAGCAAAAAACAAAAATTATGTCCTAAATTTTTGACTTTATCGATCGATATCTCGATAACGATGCATGAAACGCTAAAAATGATTCAGGCGTTATTGTAGAGCACAAAGAAAGCTACAAAAAGTGTCCTACAAAAATTTTCGAAATCTCATCGGATAGCCGAGTTATTGCCGAGAAACAAATTTTACCCCTTTTTTCAACATGGCGGCGAAAGCTCCTAGGAAAGCTTGGTCGACAATCTCAAGTTAAGCTTTTCTAGGTATCCCCTACAACATATTAAAAAATTAGAAGCGCAAATTCATTTTCTTTTTTGAATGTACGTAATGACTGGACTAGGGGCCGCATCGAAGTTTCGCGTCGGGTGTCATTCCGTCTTAAGACGAATTCAGCGACCTATAACACAAGGTCATTGCGTCATTGAAAAAAAAATACATGTTTCCATTGTAAAAAGTAGAGTTGACCTTGACGTAGCTTCAGCGCCTCCACCGAAAATAGAATGGTCCAGTATGACGGCCTTCTCGAACACTGAAAGTTTTGTCTGGCACATTTTTGGATATGATCAATGATGATGAATTTGGATATGATCAATGATCAGAGTGCTATTGCTCTGAAATACTTTATGTGCCTCACCTTGTATAATATATATATATATATATATATATATATGTATATATGTACATACACAAGGACAATACAAGGATTGTCCATCCTCGAAAAAAGCATAGAAGGATGATATACAGGGTCAACAAAAAATCGGAACATGAGTTCGGAAATGTGGATAAAAATCAATAACCTAAAGATGAAACTCTTCACCTTAAATTCTACTCGCTTATCAAGGCTGTACAACATATGCTTATAAATGAACGTTTGTAAGTCATCGGAAAGATGCAATCATTTTCCTCAAATTTTTATACGATTTCTTGATATTTTTATTTCTATACACACCTACACACACACACACACGCACGCACGCACACTTATATATATATAACGGTGTTTTAAACCCGGGCAAATTTTTAGTGATAACAAAATATAATTTTTGTGATAACAAAATATTTTTGTGATAACAAAATATAATTTTAGTGATAACTGATAATTGTGATAACAAAATATAATTTTAGTGATAACTGATAATTGTGATAACAAAATATAATTTTAGTGATAACAAAATATAATTTTTTAGTGATAACAAAATTAGATCTTACAAATGTAAGATAGATAAATATGCCAGTAGTAAACGCTTTCAGATCTTAAGGATGTTGAGTCCCAAATCGCAAATCATGGTAAAATTCTGAAATTTTGGTATGTTTTTGTATGAAGTATTTTAGAGGTCGTGTAAAAATTTCACGACAATTAGGAAGCTCGTTATTCAACAATTAACATTCACAAATTAAATGTTGTTTTATGGAAACTGATGTAACTTTGCAGGGTGGGGGTAAAAATGTCGAATGACCAAATGTAGAACGACAAAGATTTCGAAACGGTAGAATTATGAACTCTCAAAATAACGAAGGTTTAATTATTCGAAATTTTATCTGTCGACTGATAAAAAAATTGAATGACTATAAATCGAACCATTATTTATTGGAGAGCTAATTTATTCGAAAACGAATATTCAGATCGTCTGCAATTCGGAACATAAAAATACAGAATCGAAAAATGTAGAACACCCATATTTTCGAAACAGAAAATAGCGAGTGCCTAATATGCGTAATATCGTCTATGGCGAAAAGCAATAAATCGAAACGCAAAATGTCGATGGCCCGAAATGTCGAACGCCGAAAGGTCGAACGGCCAAAATGACGAACGTGGTGGGGCCCGTCACGTGGGATGACTGCCTTACGATATTTTAGCCGACTGACCGACAGCGCCATCTCGCAGCTTCACTCTGAAGCGCAAGTAACATATTGCTCGATTCGCCATCCGGGCGGTTCTACATTTTGACCCTTCGCGATTTTAACCACTCGACTTTTTGGCCGTTCGCTTTAATGATTTTCTGCATTGTGAACCGTCGCAATTTTTTTCATTCGGAGAATTGTCGTCTCGAATTATTTGGTGTTATGCATACAGGCCCATCGATATTGCGTTTTTCGCTATTTTATTAAATCTGATTTTTGTTTTTCGCTATATATCAACTTCCGAAATGTTCATATTCGTAATTGTTATTTTCGATTTTACAGACTCTAGTAAGATTGACCCATCTATATTCGAACATTCGGCATTTTCGAATTCGACATTTTGGCCCATCTGCATATCGATCGTTCGACATTTTTCCCCCCACCCACTTTGCAATTAGTTTTTTTTTTGACCTCTCAATTTTATATCTACAATATACTGAAAGCAACGGAAACAAAACGAAGTTTATTGATAAATTTTTTTTTATTTCTTTTAAAAATTGTTCTTAACAAAATGTTAATTTTTTAATAACGAGTTTCCTAATCGTCGTGAAATTTTAACACGACCTCTTAAATACTTCATACAAAAACATACCATATTTTCAGAATTTTCTTATCATTTTTTATTTCAACCCTTAAGGAGGTTGAAGTAATGATGATAGAATTCTGAAAATTTGGTATGTTTTTACATGAAGTATTCAGGAGGTCGTGCAAAAATTTCATGACGATTAAGAAGCTATTTATTGAACAATTAACATTAACATGTTTCATAGGGACTAAACATCCTTAATTATATTGAATATTTTTGAAATGACGAGTGTTCTCCCTTTCATCTCGAACACCTTTCCTCTAGCATTATCATATAAAACTTCTTGCAGTGTCACTTCACGGTCCGCTTCCTGACAGAAAATATTTTTGTGCCTGGACCTCGATCGAATTATTCACCAATCATCCTCCCTTCACTTTTTATACTGAACCCAAAAATATACTATTCAATACAACAGAAACGCGATGTCAATGATCTATCAACGATTTCGGCTTATATAACGACAGGCAAAATTACGCGATATCTCGTCGTGCGAGGCTCATTTTTTTTTATTGCTCAGGATTATGGCGATATACACGACGCACTAACGCGACTGTGTATGTTAAATTAAATTTGATCGACGTTAGGATAGGTTTCGTTTTTAGCTATATACAAGAGACGACGGCGACCCGAGACGCTACGGGTAACAAGGGCTCAGCTGTAATTCCGCTCGTAACTTTTCCAACAGGTTCGTAACAGTTAGCCGGAGTTGGTATCGTAATGGGAATATCGTGTCAAGCTAACGGAACTCCTGGCGATCTTGGCGCCCAGACAGCCATCTAAGAACCCTTCGCATAGGACTGGGTCCATTCCTAACCCCCCCCCTTCCCTGTCTATCTCATTCCTGCTGCGAATGAAGACCATCGCTGCCCCCCCCCCAACCTCATATCTTGAACGTTCGAGATATATAATATGATTGTATACGACCACTCGGATATAAAAATAGCGAGGGAGGATGCGTAATAAACTTACGCTGCAAGTGGGACCTTTAATGGTGACTGCAACCATATTACTCTTCCGCAGGAAAGAGCCTCGTTTGTTGGCGGAGACAATTTCTCCCCTCGTGTGCTCTCATTGCCAAATAAATGAAATTATATCGATACTGAGGGCAAACAAATTGAGAAGATATTTTTAGGTTAGGATATGTGCACTGTACGATGCCTATGGTGATGGACACTCGAGAACAAAACCAGACGATGTACGCTGCGTCATTCTTTTTGAAGATTTTTGCAACTCTTGTGGCTTGCATGCAGTTTACGATTTTTTTGTTTGTGAGATTGAATGGAATTAAGGAGTTATAAACGGCTAAAATTTTCGAAAAATCGATCTAAAAGAAAACTTCGTAATGTACATATATTTAAGTACACGCACAGAAAATTTCTTGTCAATCCAGCGAATATTTTCGAACTTACACGCACATTTGTAATGACGTGTCAGACTATATGGGAAGTGCTTTTGAAACTTCAAACGGGTTTTTCTCAAAACTTTGTTCTTAAAGTCGATGAGCAAGTTTTCTCGGAAACGGCTGAACCGAACTGTCTTAAATTTGAACACAATCTTATCAAGTTTATTTTTTAGTAAGTAATCGAAGGTTTTATCTCACCGATAAATATTTTCCATTTCATGAACAATTTAAGGCCTACATTTTCGTCAAAAATCTATTTTTTTTGAGAAACTGCCATTTCGTCAAAAATTATTATTTTGCTTATTCCTTCGATCAATTACAAAATAATCCATTATATTAGCGAAATATTTTTGGTTTTTTCATTTTAGATGTTCCAGTTCAGAGATATCGTGTTCACCGCAAGATGCCTTTTTTTAGAGGTGCTCCAGGGGATCAGCTATAGCAGCTGTCAAAATAATTATTTTTACAAATAAAAAATGTTCAAATACAGTTCAAAGTTACCATAATATGTGTACAATTTTTTACGTTAATAAATTTGAAGATCTTTTCGAGAAAAAGTCTTGAAAAATCGATCTTTTTGGGCCTTCTGACCCTTCTATAATCCCTTAAAACGACTCATGGAATTTTGTTCATGTGAATTTTTCAAACTGACCCCAAATGTACTCTAGTGAAAGGCCTACACCCGCCCGCCAAACACTCTGTACGAGGAAAAGTAGAAATCGTTCGCTTAGGTGACATAGTACATTACTCGGTTACATTGATGACACTTATTAGAATGATTGTTTCGAAAAAAATAGTAAAATTAATCGTCATTCACGTGAACAAGATGTCAAGTAACACTTTGCTTGGTTTTTGTTCAGGATTACTTAATTTTGCCCGCATTCCTAAAGTATATGACGTTTTGTATTGGTAAACCGGAATGTCTGAATAGTAAAACACTGACTTGGTAATGCTGAGGCTTGGAGGGTAGACTTGCCTCAGGCCTTAGGTCACAGTAACCGGTATAAAATCATGTGCGAATTTAACAATTTTTCTTTCGTACGAGAAAGTGATTCACTCATAAAATTAATTACACATTTATTTAGTATGAATATCAAGCCGTTAGAGAATATATATTTTTTTTTTCGATGTACAACATGGCCGACTGCTAATATTTTCTTTTGTTACAGTAGAACCTCCGATTATCCGAACCAATTGGGACCGAGACTAATTCGGATAATCAAAAGTTCGGATAATCGAAACGTGGATTTTTTTCGGACGAGATAATAAACAACATCTTTTTACATAAAAACAGTACATACATATATATTAAATTTTGACATGTATATTATACTAACGTTGAAATATATATATATATATATATATATATATATATATATATATATATATATATATATATATATATATATATATATATAATGTATATGTATTTTAAACACCTGAAAAAAGTCGAATGTTTTTTTCTATATTTTTTTTATAAAATCGTCAGTTTTCAATTGCCGAACGGCTTCGTCAATTGAAAAATCGGCGGGATTCGCGCCAACGTTCGGATAATTGAGCGTTCGGATAAACTAAGTCATCGTTCGGATAATTGAGGGTTCGGATGATCGAGGTTCGGATAATCGAGGTTCTACTGTATGTTTTTTTAGGCGCTCCGCGGCGTGACATTTAGCATCCACAATTTTTTACCTAGAACAAAAAACGAAAATTCTCGTCAATCTACATTAGAATACGTAGAGAAAGACGTACGGAATTCAAAAAATATTGTTTTATTTAAAAGTTGTACGTATTTGAACTTAAGAAATGAATTTTCAGTGAAAAAATTCGTTATAACTGCTCATAAACTGCTCTTAAAATGAAAAGTTTTCGATTATTCAGAAATTCTGTACGTACTTCTCTGCGAAAGGCAATTAGGAACATAACTTTTGAATTTTAAGTAAATTGAGTGAAAATTTTTAAAGTTATTTGTCACGCCAATTGGAAAAAAGCTGTTTCGAGAAGTTTCGAGTAGTCGGCCATTTTGTACGTCGAAAAAAAAAATTCTAACAGCTTGATATTCATACTAAATAGATGTGTAATTCATTTTATGAGTGAATCACGTTTTCATACGAAAAAAAATTGTTAAATTCGCACGTATATTTTATACCCGTTACTATGGCCTAAGGCCTTAAGGTAGAACAAGCTAGCGCTCTCGATTTCTAAAGATTTTATTCTAATTTTAACCAACACTTTTATTTGTTAATAAAGATAACATAAAAAATATGAATTATTAATATTCATAACGCGAATAATTTTTTTATGATAAAAGTTTTTACCTTTAGGAAAACGATAGGTTTTTCTCTCGAAATATTCAATACTGTTTACAGAGAATTCTTCTGTCTTTACTGAACATTTTTAGCAAAACTGAATAGTAAAGGCATTCCAAACTGTTTTCACACTTTCCCCAACTAGTACGCTGTCCAAACATAATTTTTTTTCAAAATTTATAAACACAATATAATGGTAAGACGAATTATGTGACCTGACTTTCGGTCAATGCAGATGCTGCAGTGTTAAAAGTTGCAATTTAAAAACCCATTATCTCCCGATCTAAATAGTTGACTGTTCTGAAATTTCACTCAAACCTGCACAATGATATGAACAATGTCTGGTTAAAATTTGAACAAAATCTATAGAAATCAGAGGTGCGCTCTCGTTCTACTTTAAATCGTACCGCGATAAGATTTCATGCAGAATTTACAAACTTCGACTTATGCTCCTGTTTCCATTCAATATAATTTCATATCTCGACTAAATATCATCTCGGTACTCGACACTGGTGCTTCGACGATCGATGCATTATCTCCGGTCAACGGGCATTTAAATCTGTGAAATTCCCTCCAGGTGTTTGCTAACCGTAATCTTGTTCGAGTATTCCTCGAGAGAGGTCAGGTGGATTGTGTGTGTGCGTTATATATATACACATATATATATAAATATATATATATAATTGCTTGACTTTGCTCATGTCAGATTCGTCCACGGCCATATATATAAGGCTGTGGACGAATCCGCCATGAGCAAAGTTAAGCAATTTGTAGCAAACGGAAAATCCCCGAAACGAAAATGCTAATGAACAAATTTCTCCCGTAGATACAGAAAATCATCGTTATGTAGAGTAAACAATTACGGTATGGCTTATTGTTAGAAAAAAAATATCTCGGGTTATCTGAAATGTCCTTGGCATTGAAAAGAAAATTACAAGTTAAACGAGTGAGCTATAATTAGAAGCAATCGAATTACAATCACGTCCCCTAATTACAAACGAGTGCCACAGAGCATTGTTTCGTGCCGAAACGACAATTCAGAGCAGCTGGGTTGCAATTGTAACAAAAAACGTCGTATTTTGATATAAAAAGGTTGTCACTATTATGGAAGATATTATCGACCAGTTTTTACTCGTGAAGAAGAGTATAAATAAATAGTATAAATGAGAAATTAGTAGAAATGAATTTCTCAACATGTGATACTGTGACATAATAATTGGTGATCCATATAACAATTTTAATTATTTTTCGTACGTATGTGGAAGAATTTTTTTTTACACGAGAAGAAACTGTTGGATGCTTGAATTCTTCAGAAGCTTTTTAGGCGGTAGTTGTCTTTTGCATTGACATCCGAAGATTGGGACGATTGGATTGCACGGCCACACGACGACGATTTTTCATTTTTGCTGGATTGTCAAGATATAACATTTCAAAAATATCGTCTGAGAATTTCAAGTGGATCCGTTTAAAATTGAGGTAGGTATGGGCGTTTTTAAGTGGGTTCCGCAAACCGGTGAACCGCGAAGCAGCGAAATTTAAACGCGTGTTTCTCGAAATGACGTTTTCACAATCGGTGACTATAATATCTGAAAAATCACTGCTCCTATCAACTTCAAATTTTACAAGCTTCCTTTACATATAAAAGAGCAGTGCTTGAACGCAGGATTTTTGCTTTGCATAGTGTTTTTTCTATCAACGAAAATAGAGGGTTGTTTCACCGAAAATCGATACTCTCACTTTGGACTGTGGCCATTTTTCAAAAATCAATACTTCATTAAATTCTTCGTCCCGGCACCAGATAATTTCGTGCAAAAAATAAACGCGTTTGATTTTTTTCTTTCGGATGATTTGTTTCCTAGCGGCAGTGGTTTAAACAGCCTTTTACACAAGCCATTATACCTACCACATTTATAAATATTTTTCAATACAAAAATTGTATAAGGTACCTATAAAAAAATCACGGCAATTCCTCTTTTTTTCGACCATAAAAAAGGCAATGAAAATCATGAGCGTTTTCGTCAAAATTAATCATTTCTACTCGCAACTAAAAGTTTTTGTTCACCCTCGGAATAAATAAAAGTCAATTCGTAAATTAATTTTTAAGCCACGATGCTCATTATCGAAGTCGCTATATGTATGTACAAACACAAATGTCCATGTGCGATATCGGTTGAAAAATGTTCGTCGCGATAAGAAAGACGATAGAAGCAAGATCCCCGGATTGAGACACGGTGATTCGTTCTCCGCACGTCGATCGATCGAGTATCTAAATTGATCGTGGTCTTTGCGTTGATGTAATCTCAAGAGATTCGGAGGGGCCACAATCGAACCGAAGAGCTTTCGGAAATTAATGGATAGTCCTAATGACCCTTGTGTTGGCGTGTGGTAAGTAAAACCTACAGTTCGCACTCACTGCACGAAAAATATCGCATTATTACGAAAAAGATTTCACATTCTCAATGTGCCTTCAAATAATATATAAGAATCTGTCGATCAACGCGTTTAGCGAATATCGAAATATTTTTACACAAATTCAGAATTCAACGTAAATTCGGAATTCTGTAGTCAGGAGGAAGAGATTTTTATTTTTAGTGAGGACACGAAGTTTTTGGGTTTGTCGGAGTGACGAGAATTCGTGAGAAGGTAGCCAGTAGGAGGAGCGGGAGAGAGAGAGAGAGAGAGAGAGAGAGAGAGAGAGAGAGAGAGCTGATGACTTTCCAACGGTTGATTAACAATTCTCTGTGAGCTTTCCTGGAACCTTTGGATCTCTTTTTCCAGTCGGATACGCAGATTCCCGGCACCAGTCATCCAGTGGTTCCAGGACTTCAGGAAGTCCTTCAGGTAACAACTTTTTTCGAATCGCTGAAGTTAAAGCGGAGGAATTACGAAGCACAAATTATTTATATTTGCACCAGGGAAATATCGGCTGAAGTGTAAATAACCCAAACGAAAAATAGTTTCAACAAAAACCGTAATGCTCAGTACCAAGGAAATACATCGAATTAAATTAATCCCCTCAGAAGTGGTATAGATCCAATTGGATTCCCATAATTGTCCCTACCTCCTGGTTGGGATCCAATGGATCATCGGATTGGATCCTTAAACTGAACCGTCACGCTCGTTCATTGGATTTCAATCGGGATTCCCTATTTAAATCAAATGTACGAACGCAATTCGCATCCTGAAGGATTCACAGATTATCGAACTGAATCCGACACGATTCTGGATGGATCTCACCGCATTCTGTAGGTTGACTTTTATAAGCGAAATATTTAGACAGAAAAAAACTGAGTAGATCTTGAAAAAGCATAAATATTATCTTAAAAAAGTATAAAAATTATCTTTAAAAAGGATAAGTTGTTTAAAAAAGTATATATTAAAAATCGATTTGATTCACATCACTGAAAATCCACTGTAATTATCGTTTGTTATTTATTTCACAGCACTTTGACACATCACCACACACGTACGCGCTCACGAAGCGTACATGTTTCAACATGTCGAGTTTTTCGATTCGAACGCAGCTCAAACACCCTTCGTCGGGGACCATTGCAGCATCGAATTGGATTCCAACGAGAACTCCCCATTTGCGATGTCCCCAACAAACCCCTATAGAGATGTGGCTTCATCTTAGGACTTCCCAACAAATTTATGCACGCCATCACGAGAGAATATTTTTTTAGGAGACCCAACGACTTCCGGTTAGGAATTTCAAACACCTACACAATTCTCAAACGACGTCAATCGGCAAATAGCGCAGAATCCACTTAGATTCCAATGTGGACTCCCTACGTGCGTCGTCTCTATGAAATCCTCATAAGGATGTATTAGGATCTGGGGACTCCCAAACAAACTTCTGCAGGGGCCTCAACGTCCCTGCGTCATCCCGGAATTAATCAAGACGTACATTTACGACTCTTTCCCTCCGCATTTTAGTACCCGTTGAGAAATGCACGTCTTTTAGGTGAGTTACGTTCATCAATCTTGGACAAAATTCATGTCAAAAGGGATTGAAAGGTCGAACATTAAATTCGTTCATTTCGGGCCTTTTTCACACAAAAAGCATTAGAGTATCGTGAAATCTTATTTTTCTTTGTCTCCAGCTGACCAGAATATAATTTGGCTAAAAATGAACACAACAAACGTCAAATGAATCGAAACAATATGTATTTATAAATTGATATATGTGCGTAGGTAAAGGCTCCTACTATTATGATAATATATCATTCGATATAATAATTATCTATATATACTAGTCACTGTGAGGTTACCATCGAGTTCTCTGTCAACAGCAAACCTTAATGTAATTAAAACGGTTCGAGCCAGCGCAGCGAGATTATAAGGGATTATATCATAGAGAGAGAAAGAGAGAGAAAAAAAATGGTTCGTGGCTAGCCAGCCTCTCCACGTGCCCGCCTGGACGTCACTACGTGAAAAATGGGCCATAGCCCTTGTTGGATATCCCCAAGACCACGTCACAACCGCACACGCGTGAACACCCACACACACACACATATATATATATATATCCATCTTTGTATATATATATATATATACATATATATTTGTACACTACGATAGGGCGTCCATCAACCCTAAAGTGCACACGTTCACATGCGTCTCCGAATTGACAGCTTATTCGTATAACACACACACAGGCTTAGCGGATCACCCGTAGTCACAGGATACTATAATATATATATTTTTTACGCCCGGGACCGGAATCGTTGGGAAACTCATACAACCAACAATATGCTGTAGGTAGATATGATTGCCCTCGCTGTGGACGGGAGCCTAAGGGTTCATCGTCAGGATCTCCTCCTCCTCGTCGTGTGTGTGTGTATGTGTGTGTGTGTGTGTGTGTGGGGGGGGGGGGGATAAGGAAGGGAAACGATCACTGAATCATGATCTTGACACCCGACAATGTTTTGCATTTCCTTATGAGTCAACGTTAAAAAAAGAACATTTCCATCATTCGCCCGTACTTTTTTTTATTGGTAAACTTCGTCCGGAAAGAACTCTTCGATTTTCTCATCTTGCCACTAAACAATGTAATATTTTTCAATAAAAAAAATTACTGAAAGTTCTTCAAGATGTGTTCTTTAAGATGGTAAGATCGATTGAAAAAGTTTTGCAATTTTCTTTAAAAAAATTCATGATAAAGGCCTTTTTTTGCGCTACAAGTGGGGGTAACGCCTGAAAAAAACCACCAATCACTAAAAAAGGTAGAATAAGAAAAAAAATCCGTCTTATCGTGGAGCAACACTGGTCTTTTTTTGCTTCCTCGTAGAGTGAAGTTCAGTTTGGTAGAAATTCAGTATTTCAATGCAATTATTTTGAGAATATTCTGAAGGGTCGGAGAAAAATATTTGTAGAATATATTGGCAGGAGTGTGTGTGCGTGGATGCGAGGGCTGCTTTTTCGTTCACAATTTAAACAGCGATTTGGGCGAATACTCGGATGGGTGAGCGCGTCGATTATGGCGAGTTTGCGGCTTGTGAGCGTGGGGTAGTTTTCGGCAGAACATTTTTCACAGTTTCCCTTTGCCCTGAGTGCAAATGCGACGTGGTGGTGCATTGGGTAACGAGACACTGTGGGCTCTGATTTTAGGTCCCTAAAGAAATGTAAATAACGGAGTGACAAATGTGACGAAAACGACAAACAAATTGTAAAATCACGCAAAGGCATACGAAGAGCAACATTGGAAAATATATATTTGAATGTGGCGACATTTTTTTCGAGATCTACAAATCAACGATTATTTGCAACGTTTATACCGTATTGTACCGTTGTTCATTGCTAGATGCAAATTACCGAGTAAACATTGGACGGCTTTTCAGCATATGCTCTTCAATCTGTATGCTCGGATTATTATTTGCTTTCGTAAAGAAAAAATAATACACGTAGTTATGTGCAGACATATAAATATAGCAGTGGACGCGAACCGTAAAGGCGCGTATGAGTATCGATGTTATAAATTTCTGGTGGCCACGAACTAGTGGAATCGGGCCAAAGGGTCAATGAGACGAAAACGGCGAGCAAGAAAATGACAACGAGAACGATGATGACAAACCGATTGAAGCGAATATACGTGGGACATAAAACATACCGGGAACTATAAGTATATAGAGAACACATGCATAAAGAACCGTGTAGGTCGCTAGGTCACCCGTGAGAATCTTGTTCGTATTCGAAGCCGTAACGCGAGACAAAGTTATCCTGGAAATGGTCCACGAATATACGTACGTGGTTCATTCGTCGATCGATGAACCTCGCGTATGTATGCTTTCTGCCAGCAGAAATCGTCATTGAGACGGAAAAGAAACGAGCCTGAAAAGTGCAATTGGATTGAAAATTTATTAAGAATTAAGTCTCTCGGTATCTCGTAATTATTCACTAATAGATTTTTCGAACTTTGAATCGTTTTAGAACTTTCAATGATTTTAGAATTTTCAATGGTTTCAGCACTTTCAATGATTTTAGAACCTCTATTGATTTTTGAACTTTTAATGATTTTTGAACTTTCAAGGATTTTAGAACTTTCAATGATTTTGGAACTTTCAATGATTTTGGAACTTTCAATGATTTTCGAACTTTCAATGGTTTTAGAACTTTTAATGATTTAAGAACTTTCAATTCTTTTAGAACTTTTGATTATTTGCTAGAACTTTCAATGATTTTATAACTTTCGATGATTTTAGAACTTCCAATGATTTAGAACTTTCAATGATTTTTCTAACTTTCAATTATTTATTTATCTGTCAATGGTTTTTGAATCTTCAACGTTTAAAAAAAAAATTTTGTTGTTCTTGAACTTTCAATTATTTTTTGAAATTTCGACGATCTTTGCACTTTCAATGATTTATTCAACATTCAATGAACTGAAGTTTCAATGATATTTTAACTTAACTTTAATTTTAACTTTAACTTTAACTTTAACTTTAACTTTAACTAAACTCTAACTCAATAATTTTTAAAGTTTCAATAATTGTTTTCATTTGTTCGAGTACCCCACTCTCAAAATTGCGACAAATGCTTCGAATATATGGGGCTTCGGCGATATCCTGTATCGAGCAGCGCGGGTTAGGGCCACTGATTGGATGGGTGATCGCTCAACTACGTACTGATTTGCACACCGACTACTGAGCTTCTACTAGTAATGCTTCGTTTTATCCAGTGCTACAGAAGTGTGTCCTAGAGCAGTGCATACCGCAAGGTAGTTCTTTATTTTGAAGGCTGCTATAAATTCTGATAAGCCCTGAACCTATGTTGTCATTAGGTGTCGTGATCCTTCCATTCGGATGTTGCGACCGATTCGTACTGCCACCGTTGTTGATCGAGCGGATATTATTCAAAAATAATTGTACGGTTATTTTTAGATAGACTCTGTTTTGTCCAAGTGCATTAAGAGGTTACCCCCACTTGCGATTTTGAAAAAATCGATTTTTTTATTGCATTTTTTTGAGGTATAAGTATCTGAGAATATGTCCTGAAAATTTCAAGTCGATCCGAACAAAATTGACTGAGATATGAGCGTTGAAAGAGAAGAATCCGTGAATTGAAGAACTGAAATTGAAACTTTAAACGCGTTTTTCTCAAAATGGCATTTCTGAAGTCGGTGACCAAGATTACTCGAACACTAATAAACCGATCTTCTTGAAATTTTGCAGGCTTATTTAATACATAAAAATGTAGTCTTTAATCGTTCGATTTTTGTTTTCGAAAAAAATGGCCGTTTTATAGCCAAAAAACGGCCGTTTTTTTTCGTTAAAATCGAACCATTAACTTTGACTCTCCGCCATTTTGTGAAAAATGAATATTTTTTAAAATCCTTCGATTAAAGACTAGTTTATACTTATATTTGACTAAATCCATCCGCATTTTTTTTTCTCAGATGATCCACTTCGCCGCAATGTTGGTCACCGCAAACCGTGTATATAAAAACATTATTTCATTGGCGGCCATTTGCCACTAAACAATGTAATATTTTTCAATAAAAAAATTACTGAAAGTTCTTCAAGATGTGTTCTTTAAGCTGGTATATTGACCGATTAAAAAAGTTTTGTAGTTTTCTTTAAAAAAATTCATGAAAAAGGCCTTTTTTTTGCGCTACAAGTGGGGGTAACGCCTTAAAACTGTACAACGATATTGAAAAAAGGTAATTCTAAAGACCATAAAAAATGAGCAAGTTTAGTAGTTTTGAGGAAGAAATTATCAGTAAACTATTCGCCAGTAGGCTACTTCCGTAATCGTGTCGGTACAATTTAAAAATAGTTGTATCATCGTTACAAGTCGCATGTATTTTGCGATCGTGATCTTGGTGCCTGTGTCAGCAGGCAGACCCCATGCTATATTTTCCTACCAGCGTGAGTACTCGGTTAACTTTTTTTCATCACAAATACGACCAAGGGGGAGATGCCTTTAGGCGGAAAAACAATTTGCTGATTCTCATGATTGTTGTTTTAAAGGGAAGTTTTCTTCGTCACTTTTGAGACTTGGGGACTGTGACATGGCCTATATATGTTTGTATTAATCTTCAAAGATAGCGGAAGTGAAATATCACGATCTTCTAAACTGCATTGTCAAAATTGGCGTGGCGTCTAGCTGAAAAAAAGCTAATCCACCAATTCTGATAAAATTTGGTATAAATCTTTCTAACCTTATTATCCAAAAGACGACGCTAAATGTTTTCAAAATAAAAAAAAACGAGTCTTTTCGGAAAAATCAATCTTTTTTGTTTCAAAGCGTACCATTTCATCGATTTTCAACATATCTCACTTTTTCTGTGTTCATATTCTGCATATGAGTTAACCCTAGACGAAGCATCCCATTTCTGGTGCCTTCACGGAGCATGTGGGGTCCGGGGGCCCCCACACGTCTTATTGGTTTAGATCACTTCCTATAAACAAAAATTGGGTTTATATAGAACGAATCCCTTCGTTTCTTTAATAAGGAAGAGGATGGTGTGTAATGAAGTCAATTTTCAGAAACCAAAAGTCGTGAAAAAGTACTTTAATCGAAAAAAAATATGCAAAAATTACTTTTTTCAAACAAAAAATTTCATTTCTTTCCGATCAACCGATTGACAAAAATCGAACGGGGTTTTGAAATAGACACAATATACTATCAGAAAAAATATTACCAATTTCTGGAGATTCGGAAAATGGGTCAAGTTAAGGATAATTCAGTAAATGAATTTTTTTGCAAGTGATATCGACAAAGATTTATTCGTATTCGTTCAGGAGCGTAGTTTAATATGGGCGTGGGGTCCATACGGCCCCCGCATGTTCCTTCTAGGGTTAATGAAAGAAAAATATTCGGTGCCATGCCTCCGGCATTTTGAAAGATGAATGGAAAAGAAATTACCATGTAACAGCCAAAAGTAGTAGTAAAACATATCCTAAGTCGCAAAAATGGTAAAAAAATGTTTCATGTTCAAAAAAAAAATCATGAAGATCGTCAATTTTTTCTTCGCTTAAGGGGTAAGGCCACTGTAAATTTATTGAAAAATCGATTTTTTTTTATTGGCTTAAAAAATAGTTTAAACCCTCTAGAATAAGAAAAAAAAAAGTCCTGTGCGAAAAAAAATTTGTTGTCCTTAGGAAATGAAGGTCGCCGCCAAGCGTGTCAAAATTTGCTCCGAAACGACTGCAATTATATCGGAGATGGCGATTCCAAAACTTTCAAAGGCATCGTGGATTCGAAGCCTTATGAAAATGTTGATGTTAAAAAAAAAGAGTGCATAGATCACGAGCAAAAAAGAATGGGCACTCGATTGAGAAACTTAAAAAAAGGAACAAAAGGTCTCGGGGGAAGAGGAAAACTCACTGCCAAATTGATTGACGAACTAAGCATTTATTACGGCTTAGCAATCCGTCGAAATTCCGATTCCATCAAAAATATGAAAAATGAGATCTGGGCAACCCTTTTTCACAAAATGTCAACGGATGAAAAGCCTCAGCACGAAAAATGTTCGGAGAATTGGTGCAGTTGGAAGAAAGCGAAAGCAGAAAATGCCTTGGATGCGTATCATCACAATCAGCCAATGAGTGAGGAGGTTTATCAAGCCATCAAACCCATCTACATGGAATTGAGCCGGGACGAGTTGCTGGAGCGTTGCTTGGGGGCCTATACTCAAAACAATAACGAAAGTTTCAACGCTACCGTTTGGAGTTTGGCCCCCAAATCATCCTCAAGCGGAAAAACTGTACTAGATATTGCGACGGATATCGCTGTTTGCATATTCAATGGCGGCCTTACCAACGTCTTGCAAATATTCAAGATGTTGGAGGTGGAAATTGGTGTACAGTTATATAATTTCTGCATCGAAGCCGACGCCAAACGCATCACGCACGCGGAGACATCTCTGAGCGACGCGGCCAAAAGTGCGCGCGCGCTCCAAAAATCAACCAGGAAAAACGAAGAAGACGAAAATTTGGCTATCGAAGGACAAATGTATGGTGCTGGGATTGCAGACTAACGGTAAACATTTTTTTTAACTTCTTTTTTAAATTTTTTCCAATAAAAAACTATTCGCAAAACTTTAAACGCGTTTTTCTCGAAACATGGTTTTTCAAAATGGCACGCAGCATAACTCGAACAATTTTCATTTTTTTTACTTGAAATTTTAACCAGATGTGAACATTTACATTATCTTGAGAATGTCGATCGGAATTTTCAAGAACTTTATTTATTGATTTTTTATTAACAAAAAACTGGCCGTTTTTTTCGTCAAAAATCAATTTTTTTTCAAACGCACGCCAAATCCACAAAAATTGATACTTTTTAAAATCCGATCGACATTCTCTAGCTATAGCCCTCTAGATTAATGGTTTTTTTTGTTCTAGATTCAAAAGTGCACCAGTGGTGCTGCGTGCCGCGGAGCCCTGGAAGCAAAACATGTCCCGGGAAGATAGCTGTGGAACCGCCATTTTGTTTTTTTTTTACTGTAAAAAAATTTTATAATAAAGTTTAATGTATGCCCGATAACACCATTAAAAGTTTTTTTTCAAATACCTTCAATTTCGGGAGCAAAAAATTAGTGAAAAAACCTTTTTTTTTTGGGCCGTTACAGTGGCCTTACTCCTTAAACGTATAATTCCTTCAGAATGAGATAATTCGTGATCGTTATTTGTATCCTGCTGTGCAGGAAATCAAAATACGCTGACTCCTGACCCTGATCGTTTTGTTTGCGATTTAATGTATCGTAAATACCAGCCAAGGCGATTGAGAAAGTCTACCCTTCGTATACTATTTAGGAAAGTCTATCGTGCGTTTACTATTGAGGAAAGTCCATTCTTCGTGTCACCAGGAAACAACTAGGATAGTCTCGTCATCGCCGAAGGGGGATGACCATTTCACCGCTGAAAAATTCATCGATGCACTCTTCTTCATTATGAGGCCTCGGTCTCTCGTTATTGTTTTCACTGAAGTGATAAATCGAATGAAGGCCGTTGGGCAAGTGTTGCTGAGAGAGGCGAGAGTCGTGATAACAACGGTGGTACGTTGATTATGGTGTCGGGTGAAGAGGGGGTAGAAGAGGAGCTCATGGATCGAAAATACTATTATCAGTACCCAGAAAGGATAGAGAAAAAGAGAAAGAAGGAGAGATGTACCGGACGATAAAGTAACCGCATTGCGGTACAGCATGCTTCGCAGCCCCTCGCGTCGTCCATTCGTTGCTACCTTTGGCATGGACCGGGCCGAAGAACAGCAACATCCCTGCTTCATCTCTGCTTTCGTGATCAAGTCTCTTCTTCCCTCCTTCTTCACCATCGTGCTACCCGCAATCTCGCCTTCTACGTGCATCATGATAATTAATCTATCGTATTATATACATCACAAAATAAATGAGAACTATTTTTTTCATTCTTGCTGTTTGTTCTATAGAAAAAACCTTATGAGCTACTCACGCATATATATATATATATATAGAGCTTTATTAATCATCATTTGTCTCTTTTTTTCACACGAAACTACTTTTCACCTTGTGAAAGATTTTCGCAGCGTTCTTTCAATTCGTTTATTCCAACCCCTACAATGCGGTACATTTACGATAAAGACAAATCAAATTAGTCCAAAGAAACCCGTAATCATGCGAAAAAGAAGCATATTTATGGATATTTATTTAGATTCATAATTAATGAAGTCTCAGGGAACGTAAACGTAGAATATTTGTCCCCAAATAACTGTCAATGGAAAAAAAATTGCAGGCCCATTCGCTGTAAGATTTCGTGTGTAAAGTGACAGTTCCGAAGTACTCTAGTGTTCTCGGTACGTCATTTATTTTTCGCGTTACCCACTCAGAGATGAAAGTACACTGATGGAATTAATTCTGGACACGTTAGATTTTTTTTAACTTTGCATTTGTTACGTTATGATCACTTGTATTTTATATTTCCATCAAAGTAGGCTCGTTAAGGTGACTATTAAATAGGATCATAATAAATTAAAATAAAAACCTCACAGTATTATTTCAGCGCAGCAGAATATACATTTCCTGCGTAAATATAAAAAAAAAGTTAATTTCTATTCACAATGTCCAGAGTCAATTTTAATAGGGTATATACATAGAATTCTTTCGCATGGAACAATTCCCGGCACGAAAAAAATGATCGAAATTATGAAGGAAAAGATTTCTGTACTCACGAAGATCGGCGGTTTCAATCTGTAAAGAAAAAGAATGTTTCTTGTAACGATTTGTTATACAAATGTTATTTTTTTGAGATCATTTGGGACTTTCATAGGGTCGAATTTAAGGTTTTATTCCGTTGCTGGCAGCAAGGATTTTTACGAAATCGTCCTCGTATAAAAAACTTGTACGACGATTTTTTGATTATATATTTATTCAAGAGCACTGTATTTGGGGCTCTGCATGAGCGTGAAATTTCGAAAACATGCTTTTGTATTGCATAGTTTTATGGCCTATGGTTTCAACTTTAATTTGCAACGAAGATTTTGTAAAAATTCTCAAAAATTCGCAAAATCAACAAAATTGATCGATAATTCTTGACATTTTCGTCCGTTTATTAACAACGAATGATTAAAGTTGTTTTCTTCGTAGCGAAAAACAAACTTTCTCCTGCAACTTGTCATTTGCGTAATTTCCTAAATTTCCAAAAATTATCCGACCATACGAAAATTTTATTATTATATTAAAAGTACATTATTTCATGTGTCATTTCCGTTCACTCCAGTTACCGAAACCACCTACGCCGATTGGCCATGCAGCAGCGGTGGCACTTTTTTCAAATAATAATATTCTCATTGTTTTTTATTTAAAAAAATTACTCAAATTTGGCACGACTTATGCGCTTAGGATACGGAAAAATCCGGAAAATTCCGAATTACGAGGCCGTAGAAAAGTTTGTACTTCTGCATTTGCCACAGCAGTGTACAGTTCCGGAGCCCTGGGCCGGAAGCGCGTCTTCATTGTCACAAAGAACGCCTTGGAATGATTTTACCCGTTACCCGCACGAGCATATCACGTGTCTAAACTCCGCACACGTCCCTCGAGGTTTGAATGCGCGATTAAACGTACTTCATGAATAGGTTAAGGCGCTAATTTTGTAACGTTCTCAACGGCACCACGGTGACGCTAAAAAGGGAACAAACGTCCCACGGAAAGCCGCAGATTATAATACGCGCAAGCACGGCGCTGCGATTTCGCGCCTCGGGAATTTCGTCGAGAGCGCAAAAACTTTGTCGCGAAATGCTAATCCTGAAACACAAGCTTTTTTTCTCAATTCTTCTTTAGTCCGATACATTGTTTACTCTCGTCCTTTGCTCGAAAGTTTTATACCTGGGAGTAGTTCCGCTCTCGGTTTTTCAAATGTATTTTTTTAATCTCTTATTTCCCTTTAATTTTTCATAACATGACAGCGCGTGGGGAGAAATTCGGATTTTCAAGTTACTGCAGACGGTAATTTTGGCAGTTAAAAAAAATGTGTACTGCGAGGCATATTTTTCAAAATCAAAATGTTGAGAATTTACTGTTCTTTTTAATGAGCGAAGTTATCTTTCCGAACGTATAGCTGATAATGAGAATATTTCCAGTAAAAACGAATAATTATTTTAATCATTTGAATTTTTTAGGTTAATTTTTTTTAATAATAAAAAACAGCAGAAATCGACGACGTAATATAGGGACACTCCATACCATATTACGGAAATTAATATTTTCGTCTGTGAAACGCGGCGAAGTTGTTATGAATTTCTTATTATTTGATGCCTCTTTGAAAAGCATTTCTCCCGGACCCAAGATTCCAAAGAGGGACTTTTTTGTATTTTGCGTTTTGCAGCAAAAACATATTTCCAGGACATGTCGTTTTTTACTGCTACAAATTTTATGCCCTTGCCTTCTTATCTTATGTTTCGAACTTTCCTCCACATTTTTCCCCACTCGAAATAATTCGGAAGGGACATCAAATAATCATAAATTAAGGCAAAGTGACATATGTACGACGTGGCGTACGAATGCGAGAGAGGTAGCTGAAAATTCGCTTTTTACTTTCCTCAGAGCTGACCGACACTTCCGAAAAATGAAAAGTCTCACCTTGCACTCTACTGAAAGGCAAACAAATTGACACTTCAGTTTTTCCTGATACGTCAATCATCTTCGAGAAAAGTGAGCTATGGGATTTTCACTGAATGACAAGGAACCTCACTTGAGTGCCATCGATTTGTTAAAACCCATATATGTGGCGAAGCTTTGAACACTATTCGACACTGATTTTTTTTATCAGCGGAAAAACCGTTTCAAGGGTGGCAACCACCCTTCAAAGAAAGGCGTGTCGAGAGGTGATTTTGCAGTTTCACCCAAGCAAGCAGCCCGCCGATCTGAATGAAACAAAAACCAAAATTCTTCTAATGTAAAGCGATGAAAAATCCACTATAGAAGTACCGAAACAAAAAATTTAGAGGTGACACTCTTTTCTTTTTAAATTCGTTTTTCTGCTGATGAAAAAAAATACGTGTCTAACAGTTCTCAATGCTTTATCACATATATGAGTTTCAACAAAATCGAAGGCGGATACTTAAGTGACGTTTCTTGTGAGCAGCTTTCGCTTTCCCTCATTGACAATTTTATCATTTCTATAAATGTTCATCTAATATCAATAACAATTTTTACTATAATATATAATGTAATTAATGTAATACATATTCAATATATCATATATTCAATAAAATTAAATGTGTAATTTAATCATATAAATAATTAACTATATACTAATCGAGAAGAATGTTCAAATATTCCATCCGCGCGTTTTTCTCACTTGGCGTTAGGCTTAAATTATTCTCCTTCAAAACTGATACGGCGCGCTTAACAATTTTTTATTTCCCCAGAAATCGCATACTATCCTTTTCGAGCACGAGGCTATCAGAAAAATATCCAACGTCGACAGTGCCTTGCCTATATTTCGTTATAACTCGGATATATTTATATGTATCTTTGCTCGGGGCTGTGCATTTCGAGAGAACGTTCTCATCTTTACAGGCTGGTGGGTGCAAAAGCAAAGTCCCAACGAACTTACGTTATGACGTCTTTAAGTTCGAGACGTTGAAGCGTTCGTTTACGAGTGGAAATCCCTTATTCGCCCCGTCGCTTCGCACTCTTGCGTCTGACTATATCCTCGGGGTTTCTACTTAACGCCGAACAGGCTATTTCCCGGCTCGTTTTGCTTCCACATTTTCTGGAAATCTAAAATTAATATTACAGAAACGAAGACGCGCGGTGCGATTATTTACTTTTTCCTGAATTTGTCTCGCGCACCTTCCCCTCCCCCCTCTCTCTGATTTTTATTGCCATTTGCATTGAATTAGATCTCTTGCGATTTGATTTGGTTCTGATCTTCAATTTTGATTTTGGTTTGGACTTTGTTTTCGACTCTGGATTGTGTTTTGGTGTTGTTTGGTTTTCCGGCAATGATCGACTCAGTCTAGTTCGCTCAAGTTCGCTTATGCCTGCGATCTTTTTTCTATTTTACTTTTCCTTTTACTTTTATTTATATTTGCATCGTACGATAACTTCACTTCATGAGTTAATTTTACTTTTATTCTTATTTTATTTAACATTAAGTATTTACGTTTTGTAATCTTGCTTTACCCAATGCTTAGTTAACAGTACATGCGACATAATTTGTTCACCCTGTAACGAACTCATCATAATTATTTGTTCTTTATCTTCTATAAATGGTGGGCTTATTATTGTTTTCTTTGTAGTATGCTCCCGCTTAGATGACGTGCGCATAGTACTCCGTTACTTGTTATGCATCCGATTACACCCAAATTTAAATGTAATTTGTTATCATTATTATAGTGTATTGTTCGTTACTGCGGTTGTTTATGATTTATGGTTAAAGTGTATCCTTTTTCTGCCGGAAAGTCGAACTGGGGCATAATAAACTCTATCAATAAAACAATCAATCAATCTGACTCCCCCTCTCTCTCTCTCTCTCTCTCTCTCTCTCTCTCTCTCTCTCCCCCTCTCTCTCTCTCTCTCTCTCTCTCTCTCTCTCTCCCCCCCCCTCTCTCTCTCTCTCTCTCTCCTGCGATGTTCATAGTGAATCGTTTATCATCATGGTTATCTTGTTACATATTATATTTTTACTTAATTTTTTCTACCATTGTTATTATTTTATTTAATTATTATTAGGCTAGTTTTGCTTCATATACCGTCATTTATTTCTTTGTGTAATTAAAAATTGTTAACTTTTTGTTTTTATTTTATATCGTTAATTGTATTTCACTATTACATTTTTAAATTGCTTCAACGTTCTGACCAGGGGATAAATAAATCATGTTTCTCTCTCTCTCTCTCTCTCTCTCTCTTTCTCTCTGCGTCGTTCTCATTTTCTTTCTATTTACGCCCTGGGATAATTCGGCCTGAGTCAAATCTCCCTAGTCAAGGATTGTGCTCTCGCAATTTCGATTCTTATACCCCGACAGATAAATTCAAAGATGGCGCCGTA
>OX632356.1:39480066-39505066 GCA_951751655.1 Ophion costatus
CCAGTAGAGCCACGATTTCATTATTGAGTGAGATCGATCCAAACTTTCGGGCATGTTGGGCGGACGATTTGAGTGCAAATGCGAATAGGTGCAATAGGCTAGATCAGGAAAAATAGGAAGACAGATTTTTACAAGGTTCTTCGATATTGAATCTTTTTTAGGGAATATTTTGTGGACAATTGTTTGTTGCTCTTACCTGCTCTTTTGCTTGCTGCTTACTTCTGCTTACATACGTATGAAGTAAAACGGGCATATCGAAAGTGTAGAAACGCTGACCGTATGCCTTACACGGGTAAGGATACTGGTACAGTATTAATTCCAATCCTTTATATGGTAAAGGGAACGATGGAGACAGAGGGACAGAGGGAGAGAGAGAGAGATAGAGAGAGAGAGAGAGAGAGAGAAAGAGAGAGGGAGAGAGAGCAGGAGGAGGCTGACATTTTGGCAGGCCCAGGCTTTCATCCCCTTTCGAACGATGCATATATGCAGGCCTATCCGATTAATTCGGCGCCCGATCAAACCGCGCTCGCTTCGTACATACTATTTCGGTCTTACACCAAAGGCAGTCAGTCAGTCACGAAACTCATCATTATATCTCGCCGACTATGACGCGCAAGGGAATCGACCGACATCGAATTTGATCTAAGGGCAAATAAGATTTGGACTCGTGCCCGACACAACAACCGATTTGACGTATGTGTAACCCTCGCCCGCGGTGACGTGCCGTTCTCATCACGCTCATGATCCTACATGATATAGGATCACGAATGTATGCCGCATTATATATATATATATATAATTATATATATATAACATTATATATATATATATATATATATATATATATATATATATATATATATAATGCGGCCTGTATATATATATATATATACAGGGTGTCACAAAAGTAACGAGACGGCTGAATATTTCCGCAGGTAAGACAATTTCCCAAAATGTTAAGGTCGTTCTTGAAGTAGCGTTTCCCAAGGAATTCAATGGTGACCTTCATTTTGACCTTGGCTATGTCCTTCAAGGTTATTTCAAGGTCAACTTTTGTTTTTCAAACGGGAACCCCCTTTTTTGATATCGGCAATCGATAGAGCGGGAAATTTTACGTACAGATATGTACTTAAGTCACCGGTACCCTTTGACCTTGAAGGTCACTGCAGGGTTAATTAAACTTAAACACAGTATGGATACCTCGGACAAGAATAGAAGCTCCTTAAATTCTGTCGTTAAGACCAAAGTTATCAATTTTAACAAGGCGCATCTAGTGGTGACCTCGATCGTGACCTTGACCATGACCTTCAAGGTGATTTCAAGGTCAACTTTTTTTTGTAATAAAAACTCCCTTTTTGACATCCGCAATAGATAGAACGAGAAATTCGACGTACCACTAGATGCGTCTTGTTAACATTGATGACTTTGGTCGTAACGAAATAATTTAAAAAGCTTCTGTTCTTAGAGGTGTTCATAATGTGCTTAAGTTGAATTAACCCTACAGTGACCTTCAAGGTTAAATTCGATCGATGACTTGAGTACATATCTGTACGTCGAATTTCTCGTTCTATCGATTGCGGATGTTGAAAAGGAAATTTTTCTTACAAAAAAAAAAGTTGACCTTGAAATCACCTTGAAGATCATGGTCAAGGTCACGATCGAGGTCACCACCTCGCCTTGTTAAAATCGATAACGTTGGTCTTAACGATAGAATTTAAGAAGCTTCTATTCTTGTCCGAGGTATCCATACTGTGTTTAAGTTTAATTAATCCTGCAGTGACCTTCAAAATCGAGGGGGACCGGTGACTTAAGACGGAATGACACCCGACGCGAAACTTCGATGCGGCCCCGGCTTCCGACCGGTAGGGCAGAACTCAATCGAGCTTCTGCGCCCCACCGACGGATGTCACCGCGCGCGTTCGTCGCCGCGCGCGCGGAGACATTGCGTCTCGCCTTCCACGGGCCTCGACACGCTACGCAACGCATGTGTGCGTGCGTGTCGGTGCGCGTCTACACCACGGTGTGGAGAGACGTTATTGGCGCTGCCACGGGCCTCGATGCGCGTCGTCTGCAGACCACGAGGCGAGCGCCGCGCGCGGAATTCTCGTGAACTGAGCACGTCGAAGTTCGGGCGACATTTGCTCGCAATTATCAACAATTACACGACAAATCTAGATTACCACTTTTCTCCTAAGATATGCAACGAAGTGCAGTGATTGAGAGCTCAAATTGTTCGTTTTTTATGTGGCTACCCGGTCTAGCTTTCCTCTAAGTCGTGACATTAGCCAAACATCTGATTTTTCATCTTTTCGGTCTCGAGTTCCGCATGATAAGCCAATCTACGTTTTTTTTCTCAAATTCAAAAAATTTGAGGGGCTGGAAGCTGTTCGTCTATCTATTTGACGTCGTTTGGTAAAGTTTCGACGGGATCTGAAGAGCCGTTTCAGAGATTTTTGGGTATCTATAATTCTGTTCTACCATACCGACCGCGATGAGGTGTCATTCCGTCTTAAGTACATATCTGCACGTAAAATTTCCCGCTCTATTGATTGCCGATGTCAGAAAAGGAGGTTCCTATTTGAAAAACAAAAGTTGACTCCGAGATAACCTTAAAGCACATCGCCAAGGTCAAAATGAAGGTCACCATTGGATTCCTTGGGAAAAGTTACTTCAAAAACGACCTTAACATTTTGGGAAATTGTCTTACCTGCGGAACTATTCAGCCGTCCCGTTACTTTTGTGACACCCTGTACATATATGTGTGTGTGTGTGTGTGTGTGTGTGTGTGTGTGTGTGTGTGTGTGTGTGTGTGTGTGTGTGTGTGTGTGTGTGTGTGTGTGTGTGTGTGTGTGTGTGTCGCGACAGTTCTTTTTGGAACCATTTTAACATTTTTTGTAAACGTGTCATTGATTTTAGGTTCGGGACGATCCTACAAGTGGCTTTCATATAAAGATTCATATAAAGATATCTCCCATTGTGTTGCGTATGCTGACCGTACGGTGCGAAGAGGATCGTTCTTGAGTCTTAAAAATGATCATTCCCTATATAATAATAATAAGAATAATATGATGAATAAACAAATAGTCTACCCATTCTCTATAGCTTATAACTAATGTGTACAAATGGATGACATGTAGACATTTATTTGATATATAAGTATATATTTTTTACGATCGATGTTTTTGATACCTATATACAATGTAAGCTTTTGACGAAAACCTCATGAAAGGAACTCTCAAAGAGACAAATGGAGGGTGCATCATTCGATCTTGCTGCACGCGTTGCAAGACAGATTTGGAAAAGTACCGAAAGTTGCTTTTCCTTTGGAAGTTGCTCGGGAATCAAATGAAGAAGTTTCCCAACAACGGCGCCGTTTCATATTGTCATAAGTAGATTGTGAAATACTTCTCCTGACCCGGTATGCAATTCTCGATTTTTCGATCGACAAACCATGACCGGATTTGTTCCGATACTCGGTCAGATTAATTTTGAAGTTTCTTTCGAAGCTATTCACGCAGATCTTCATTTTTGTGGGTGTTTTGCGAGACGGCGGTAAAAAAAATGACAAGTATGTAGAACGATGAGGCACAGTGTGGTTATAGATAAAAATAAGGACCCTGCTGGTCTTTAGACTCTTCAGACTGTCTTCAGGAATTAGTAATGATTTTTGTTGGCGTGTGAACACCGATTGGACGCTATGCAGGTTGTCCTGTTATGAATGAACAATCCTGCAACTATCGATGGGTCACATACTGTCCTACTACATGCTGGAATTTTAGTTTCGAAAAAGTCTCACGGTTTTCGAGATTTGGGTTTTATGGTACTTGTTGAAAAAAAATATATGCTTTTGGTTTTTCGCATGTTATTTCTACAAATGATATGAATCGTCAATAACGATGCAACTTTTTTAAGTAATCGGCGCGATATGCGTAGTGCATTTTATTTACACGGCAGGCTATCAAAGTCGGACGTTCGAATTGGGTTGTATGAAAATTCTGCACAATTTATTTTTCATGAAGTTTACTTGACATTTAAGGTTAAAAAGAAGACTTTTCCCGATGAAACAAATAACCAGGAGTATTTTTTAAAAAACCGGGTAAAAAAAGTTATCATTTGTAGAAATGGCATGCGAAATACCAAGAGCAGATTAATTTTATCTCGAAAACTGTGGGACTTTGAGTAGGACGTGATCTGACCTAGCGACAGGATTATCCATTCATGACAGGACACCCTGTATATATTGCCGCGACCTTGATGATTATAGGAGTATAGGATATCATTTTTTGTTTTTTCCCCCGGCTCACCTGTATGCAAACGAAAATATAGGTAGCTGTGAATCGAGATTGGTAAAGTGCACACCGAATGTGTAAATAGGATATCGATATGTGAACTGTCAGTCAAACGAGGCCGTGTCAGTCCGTCTGTCTATTCTTCTATTTCCCTTTTTCGGTCAGATTCTCCCTTCGCGCTCTCTTCCCCCCACCCACTCTCTCTCTCTCTCTCTCTCTCTCTTTCTCTCTCTCTTTCTCTCTCTCTCTCTCTTTCTCTCTCTCTCTCTCTGCACATAGACATACAAACGTTTGAATTAGTATATCGTTGAAGTAACGATACATCGTTGATTACATATCCCCGTGAATGTAACAACGGAATGCATTAAGCTCGTTGATTCTTCTAATAGCGATTATTTGCCCTCTATAACGATCGTTGAATTAGACCCATTTAGGCATGGGTGCTCGATCTCTCATGCGAGACTTCGCCACGGGGAACCCACAGTGTCGTAATCCTCGCGTATACATAATCCGCAACCCGTATAGCGATGGGTTGGCTCACAAACGACATCGTCCTCCTCTTTGCGATTCTCTACCAACACTGGATGTCGTTCATCATCGATTTTGTGAAATTTAGGGTGTTGGCGCACTTTTTGTCGCGTCAGCAGCCACCATGACTACGTTGTGCTTATTTTGGAAGGTGAAGGAACGTTTCGTACAGGATGTAGCGTTAATCGTTTCTTTCCCGAGCACATCGCAGCCGGTATCTGAAGGAGCTCGGAACTTGCGAAGGCTTCGGAGCATTCACTGCACTACTAACCGCCCTGCTGCCACCTGCCCTTTTTCCTTTTTCTCGAAACTACCAGGTGTAGAAGTATGAAACCGGATTTTTTTTGCAAAATTACACGTCTGTTGTTTGGAAATGATAAAAACGAATGGAGACGGATTTCTGCGACACATTCAATTGATCCGCGAGTTCTTGTTGACTTTGAGTATCATCTTCATCCGATAAGGCTTGCAATTCGTTGTCTGCGAACTTTTTCGGTGGTTACGCACGCTCTTCGTTTCTCACGTCAAAATCACCACTTGTGAATTTTTGAACCACTCAAAACACTGTGTTTTACCAAGAGCATGCAGCAATGCTCTTCAAATGATAACAGAAAACCAATGCTGTCCGCAAATCGTAGTTCGTAGGCACAAAACACGACATGTTTAAGGTTATAGAGAAATATACCGGTGTAGGGAACTTGGGTTGTTGTGTGTTGAAAATCTTCGTCAGCTGTTGGAGGGAGATGATGGCCCTGCAAAAGCGGTCTTATGGTCCCTAAACTGATGGCTAGCACCATCTGTAGGGAAATTCCGGTTTCATACTTCTACACCTGGTATGTTTTATGAAACGGTGGCAGTCGTGTATCGAAATCTACTTGCCTGACTTACTTCGGAATCCAACGGAGCACAGGTTATAACATTTTCTATCGTATGACCGCATGCTTTTTTTGATAGGTTTACATATTTTTTGAGACACTACGGTGACGGAATGAAGAAAAAGATTTTTCTTGCACTTTCTCAAAGTATACATATTCAAGAATATGGGGAAGAAATTTTGGGTTGGAATATTGAAAATTGATCAAGTTGCAGACGTTTCAGTGAGAGCGGGCAGCGCAGCGATTTACGTGTACTGAATCTTCCAGTCACGGCTTACTCGAAACTTATCCCGACATGGCTGTAATCATAACTCTAGCTACAATTGTTCGATTTTCAATTTGAGAAACCAAAGTTTCTGTAATTGCAGTAACTATAGCTGTACGTAGCCTTCTTTTCTTTTTTTTCGGAAATGTATAGTAGTATTTTTGAAGCCTCCGAATATGAGTAAAAATTTCGCGAATTTACACTTTTTTTAAACACCAGTCATTTTGTGATTTTTTTTACTTTTATTTTTCAGCCCAAGCATTGTCAAGTTATCGACCCGACCATTGGACCACATTTTTTATACAGAGGCTCCTTTAAGGCTCCTCCTCCAGAGGCCTCAATAACTTTATTAATTTTTAATTTTTTAAAACAAATATTCACACGAAATAAGTTTATTGTATGCTTAATAAGATACCTTTTTTAAATCCCAGATAAATAATATGGTTAATTTTTATTTACGTTGTTAGTCAAAGTTTACATGAAATAGGTTCAATGTATGCTTGATAACATACTTTTTCACCAAATTCCAAATAAATAATCTAGTAGACAAAAAATCGGAAACACGACCCTTTTTCGGCCCGTTACCGTGGTGTCCTCCCTTAATAGCGAATAATTTAGGTTGTCTTTGCCCCTGAGAATCGAAGCTTTTTTCTGCAGTTTGCCATTTGTGTAATTTTTCAGATTTCAAAGAAGCATCCAGTCATCCGAAATTGTGGTTATTATACTAAAAGTACATTTTTCACTGTCGATCACCCTTGTTTCCAGAACCACGTACACCAATTGGCGAAGCAGCAAAGGCGGCACTTTGTTCAACTAATAATAACTTCGTTGTTTATCAACATTTTCTGATGTAAAAAAAACTCAAACTTGACAAGACTATGTATTAATTGTGTGAAATCTTGTGTTAAATTAATTGTGTGAAATTAATTGTGAGTGAAATCTTGAGAGCATCATCCCCATACTCACATCGGAAAAAAATATTGAACACCGCCTTGTTTTTCGGGCCTCAATCTTATGCAGCACGGTTAAAAAAAATCGCAGCCATCTTTTGAAACCACCGAAAGAATGAGATCGAAGAGAATCATATGATAGCAATATGCGTCGTTCGAAGGATTTTAATTCTGATGCACCCAATTTGTCTGTCTCCAAGGCCAGGAGGGATATTCAGAAGTTCTGCTCCAAGCCCAGTAGAGATATTCAGAAATTCTATTCCCCGTGACTCACCCAGTATACGAAAAGCCTTAAAGATGCCATTAAGGGGGTACATACCTTTAGGCAAATAAAAAATTGCTGAAAAAAAGAACAAAAAATCCTTAAAAAAGTCATGAAAATCGGCAATTTTTTCTTTGCCTAACGTCATCTAAAATTAATCTTTACATCGTCGTGGTCCACTTTCCGTAGGCCGGCCATGATGCGTCTAGCGGGAGGGTCACGCCTCCAAGCTCATTCCATCGCGCTATAACCATTATATAGGGCGACATTTTTTTCGCTCTCTATTTTTCCGTTTATTATACCATTATAAATCCAAGTCGACGTGAATTTGCGACACAGGCGTCTTTTTATTTCCCGCGGATATGCCGAAAGTATCAATAATGGCGGCGTACGTGAGGCCAAACGTTGCCGTGTGCGTTTATAGTGCCCATTAAATAACGAAACTCTGCAGCTGCAGGATTTATACGGTACGCCATATTGAATTTATTACATAGTCCTGTGTTTTCGAGCATTCGTGACCTCGAATCGGCCAAAATGGGTGGGCTCGCTTCTATAGAAGATCGACTTCTTCACCGATGAATGTTCAGGTATACGGATTTTTTTTTACTGACCGCTACCCCTGCCATCTTTTATGTTGAGCTTCGTCGGCACAGTTCAATACTTGGATGGGTGACCACTCAAACACTGGCTTGCGCGAATGAAATTAAGGCCCTAGGCCACACTAACGGGAATAAAATCATGTGCGAATTTAACTATTTTTCTCGTATGAAAAAGTGATTCACTGATGAAATTAATTACACATCTATTTAATATGAATATCGAGCTGTTAGAAAATATTTTTTTTTTTCGATGTACGAAATGGCCGACTACTCGAAAGTACTCGAAACAGCCTTTTCCAATTGGCATGCCACATAACTTCAACAATTTTCACTCGATTTACTTCAAATTTGAAAGTTATCTTCCTAATTGCATTTCGGAGAGAAGTACGTACAGAATTTCTGATTAATCGAAAACTTTTCATTTTATGAGCAGTTTATGAGCAGTTATAACGAAATTTTTTCATTGAAAATTAATTTCTTAAGTTCAAATACCTACGACTTTTGAATAAAACAATATTTTTTGCTAAATGTCACGCCGCTGAGTGCCTAAAAAAAGATAACAAAAGAAAATATTAGCAGTCGGCCATTTTGTACATCGAAAAAAAAAATATATATATATTTTTTCTAACAGCTTGATATTCATACTAAATAGATGTGTAATTCATTTTACGAGTGACTCACTTTTTCATACGAAAAAAAATTGCTTAATTCGCACATGATTTTATACCCGTAACTGTGGCCTAAGGCCTTAAAACCGCAACCCAGCGAAGAAACGGTCTCTATCGGCGCCGGTTTTTCTCAGTTTCCCTGTGCCCTCGTGCAAACTCGATGGGGTAGTGCATCGGAAAACAATGACTGTGCACTCCGGGGCGTCTATCAGGAACTGGTGAAAGTGGAGTGACAGTTGTGCGATACGAGGTGGAGGTCATCGTAAGGGCCTACAAGGATACATACGCAGGAACATTCCCGTACAGAAATTGTGGTAGGATCCCATTGGATTTCCATATTTTTTACGGCTTCCTGATGGGGATCCAATGGGTCATCGCGTTGGATAATAGAATGTCTCGCTCGTAGATTGGATTATAATCGGGCCGCATTTGAATCCAATGGGAATCCTAAAGGATTCCAACATTATCGAACAGAATACGATACGATTCTTGATGGATCCCACCGCACTCTCAACGCTCAATTTTCTTTGGGTCGTATTTTAGTGTGTCTGGTAAAAAATTTGTTTTTTTTTCTTCATGTTATTATAGTTTGGGTTTGCTGAAAAAGTAAATCGCTAGAGGTAAACTGCTGAAATCAGTGAACATCCACCCTATAACTGCATGAGAAATTTCAAACGCGTTTTTCTCAAAGCATCATTTTGCAAATCGGGCGTGAATTTTTCTAAGAAAATTCTGGGCTGTTCAACTTGCAATTTTGCATACATTTAGAGTACATGTTGGGCTATGGTTCGGGCCTCTATCCTTTTGATCGCTGTTTAATTACTATTTTTTCGGGCTTCGAGAAGTGAACATTTTATTGCAAAAATCAAAGTACTCTTTTTCACACGTCGCCATGTCGTAAATTTTCCCGAAAATGTTAAAATAGAGGACCGAACGATAACCGCATTCGTAAAGAATAGAATTTTTCAAGATCGTTTGTTTTCCATGTCAAGGACAGCCGCAATCAAAACGCCTGGGCATAAAAATTTTTCGTGACATGACCTGCGCAACATCAAATATCATGTACAGGTTCGAATAAAATGCTTTGAACAAACATCACATGTTACTTCAAACATGTATAAATATGTTAATCGTTGAGGATCCGGCTTCGGTCCGTATAAATGTATAAATACGTATAAATGTATAAATATAACTGAAAAATACTAACACTATAGACTACCCGCTTCTTTAAATTTAATTCCCAAAAAATCAAATTGAAAATGGTCGCTTACACTACAATACGACCTTAAAAAAATCGATAGATATCCAAAATGAGTTGATTTTAAAAAAGTATCAATCTTATCTTAGAAAAGTATAAATCGCTTAAAAAAGTAAACCTTGAAAAACTATTTAAATCACACCACTGAAAATCCACTGGAATTATCGGTTGGTATTTATTTTACCGTACTTTGACATAATATTACTCCAAACGTATATAAACGCTTACGAAGAGTACAGATTGTGTTTCAACACGCCGTGTTTTATCTCGTAACTTTCCGCATATTTTCGATTCGAGCGTGGTATGCTTTCTCAAACGGCATTGATCGGGGAACAGTGCAGAACCCAATCGGACCCCAATAAGGACTCCATATGTGCGGTATCCCTGTCAAAATCCTATAAAAATGTTCGTGCATCTCGGGACTCCGCAATAAATTTGTGCACGGGATCACGAAAGGACATTTTTTCGGGAGATCCAAAACATTCCGGTTGACCATTTCAAACCAAAAATTCCCTAACGACGTGAATCAGAAAATAGCGCGGAATTCACTTGAATTCCAGTGTGGATTCCGAACATTTGGCGTCCCCGTCAAATCCCTATAGAGATGTGGTAGGATCTTTCAGTCCCCAACAAATTTATGCACGAGTTGGGAATAAAGGTTGTCTCCAAATGATCTGACATTTAAATTTTTTAATGTAACGTATTATTTATTTGGAAAGTACGAATATTTTTATTTTAAAATAAGGTACAAACATAGAGGGGGTGAACTTCCGAAAAGCTGTTACACCCGATTTGGCTGAAATGTTGCACAGATGTTCCATTTAATATATACAGTCATCCCCTAAAGGGATTTTTGGCGCATTCCAATAGTTTACGAGATATCGAATTTGTTTGGGTTTTTTATGTTTTTTGGGGGTTTGTTTCTTTGGGTTTGCTTGGGTTTGTCTGTTTGGGTTATCCCTGCAGTACAGATATACTTGCAGGAGTAAGCGCGGCACGCTGGCCACCAGTGAAGTCGGAGAAGTGGGGATATCGATCGGCCGTGGCGAGCGATATAGATATACTCGTGTGGGCTAACAAATAAACTGTAAAATTCGATTTCTCGTGAACTGTTGAAATGCGCCAAAAATCCCTTTGCGGGATGTCTTTATATATTAAATGTAACATCTGTGCAAAATTTCAGCCATATCGGGTGTAACAGCTTTTCGGAAGTTTATCCATTTTCAATAATATTTCGGCATAATTGCGGACTAATTTCATTAATGACGCGTCCGATTGCTTCCTTGAGCTCCGGAATGGTCTGTGGATCATTGGCATACAAGTTTGCTTTCAGAAAAGCCCAAAGAAAGAAGTCCTACGGCGTCAAATCGGACGATCGTCATGGCCAATTCACATCGCCGCGGCGCAATGACTCGACCATGAAACTTCGTCTGCAATAACTGTGCAGTAACAATGCAGGAAATAACCATTTCTATGCGTGGCTCGATCGTGTAATTCTCCATGACTAAACCTCAATACTTCCTGATGCCAGTTGTCAAAGACTGGTACTCTAAATTCGCCACGAAAAAAAGTGGCGCGCAATTTAAAATGTCAGGTCATGAGACACCCTCCGAGAAAAACAACCCTCCCTTACCTCGTGTTTACACTCTAAGGAAAAACGTCAAAATTGTTCGAAACATTACTAGACCAATCAAGTACGTAAGCAAGTAAGTAGATAAGCCACTTGATTAGTCAAGACCACTCCGATGGAAAATTGGCTCGTCACTCTAGGCTATCAGAGTTCGAATACCTATTAGGGCAGGATTACTCCTTTGTGTATAGAGTATCCTACCAGGCATCGAGTCCGTCTTACGTTAGCAGATTCACGCAAAGTTTCAATTTACTCGCAATGAGATTATCCTTTCGTTCGGCAAGGGAGAACCCGATATCGAAAGTAAATTATGCGATATATGTGTGTCCGTATGTGCAGGGCGTACACTGTGCACGTACATGCCCGTATACCCGATAGAAGTCTACACGTATTCCTCCTGAAACGAGGCCAACACCGCAATCGCATTAACGGAGTCCGCGCTAATTACGCCAGTACACACATTCGAGGCATCATAATCGATGCTCTCGTACGCGGCTCGACATTACGCGAATGTGTTGCTATCGGGCTCCGATGTAAATTCGCTTTGGAAACCTTCGTAGAACGGACTCGTGTATATGTAGTACGACCATCGCGGTACAATCATGCTCTGCAAACACGTACGGTCGGACACACACGTGACAGTACGTATCCTTACGTACAGTGTGTTCGAAAGTCGCCGGACCAAGTTGGTGTGGGGGGAAAAATGTCGAACGATCGATATGCAGATGGGCCAAAATGTCGAATTCGAAAATGCCGAATGTTCGAATATAGATGGGTCAATCTTACTAGAGTCTGTAAAGTCGAAAATAACAATTACGAATATGAACATCTCGGAAGTTGATATATAGCGAAAAACAAAAATCAGATTTAATAAAATAGCGAAAAACACAATATCGATGGGCCTGTATGCATAACACCAAATAATTCGAGACGACAATTCTCCGAATTAAAAAAATTGCGACGGTTCACAATGCAGAAAATCATTAAAGCGAACGGCCAAAAAGTCGAGTGGTTAAAATCGCGAAGGGTCAAAATGTAGAACGGCCCGGATGGCGAATCGAGCAATACGTTACTTGCGCTTCAGAGTGAAGCTGCGAGATGGCGCTGCCGGTCAGTCGGCTAAAATATCGTAAGGCAGTCATCCCACGTGACGGGCCCCAGCACGTTCGTCAGTTTGGCCTTTCGACCTTTCGGCGTTCGACATTTCGGGTCATCGACATTTTGCGTTTCGATTTATTGCTTTTCGCCATAGACGATATTACGCATATTAGGCACTCGCTATTTTCTGTTTCGGAAATATGGGTGTTCTACATTTTTCGATTCTGTATTTTTATGTTCCAAATTGCAGACGATCTGAATATTCGTTTTCGAATAAATTAGCTCTCCAATAAATAATGGTTCGATTTATAGTCATTCAATTTTTTTATCAGTCGACAGATAAAATTTCGAATAATTGAACCTTCGTTATTTTGAGAGTTCATAATTCTACCGTTTCGAAATCTTTGTCGTTCTACATTTGGTCATTCGACATTTTTACCCCCACCCACCAAGTTGCAACGGAGTAAGTGTATTGCAAAATTCTGTGCCGTGAAGAAAAAACGGATTGACAACAGCTGAAGCTTCGAAGGTTCATGTCGTTGCTCCACCGCACTCTGGGATCGTGTCATCATTTTCCGGATCCGACAACCTTTTTTTTGGCATTGAGGGATCTGCGTGAGTTTGCAATTTCCCGAAGAGTTTTGTACTGCGTTGGTTTGCAGGGTGTCAACGGGAGGTTACCGTCGAGAGGCATGAAAAATGCATGAACTTCGGGAATTTTTTTCACATGGAATAAATACTTTTGGAAATGCCTTTCAGCGTATTTTATTCTTCTATCAATGGAGAGTAAATTCCAATTTCATTTATTTAAAAAAATCGAAAATGGCGGCGCCAGCTCTCGTCAAATAAAGTCACGCACGGCGTGTTTTGGCCTGCGGCGCTCCACAGCCTTGCCAGTTCGTTTGAAACGAAAATGGATGGAAAATTATTGAACTAGACTACATTTAGGGGGCCTTATTGGTTTTTGTTTTCGGAAAAAACGCTGGATAACAAAATGGCAGCCGTTTGAAAAAAAAATCCAATTTTTCGCTTTAACTGATGAAAAAAATATTTTCAAATGGAATTAAAAAAAAATTGAATCTTTCATTGTCATGGACGGCAACCTGTCCTTAACTCTCATTTGCAATACAGATTTGGTAAAAATGGCAAGAGTTCATCGAGTTGGGACGATTTTCGATCAGCCCCGCCGCGATTTACACTTTTTTAAAGGTTATCTCGCAAGTATGTTTTACGAAACGGTGCAAGTCGATTTTCAAAATAAATTCGTGTGATTCAATTCAAATTCGGACAAAGCATTACATTTTCTAGTGTACGGCTTGATGATTTTTTCATACGTTTATCCTTTTGTTCATGACAAGTCATTAACAGTTGTTTTTTTGTTGTCGAAAATCGAACCTTTTTTCCTACAGCTTGCCGTTTTCGTAAGTTTTTACATTCCAAAAAAGTGAAAGTACCGTAAAAAGGCATGAGTAAAAAAGTATAAGTGATACGAAAAATGTATTATTATACCAAAGGTAGAGGAGAGGAAGGATATATGGAATACTTCGGGTAATTTTAAGTAGCAAGGTTTCATGCAAACCAGTAGCGCCATCTCGGTTTTATGGCCGTGAAATGGTGAAAGAAGACGTCACTTGTCGATATGTTCGCACGGTTCGTCCGCGACTTTTCTAGGATGGCGACCAGAGCTCGAATTGTGAAGGAGCGTTTTTGAAAACTTTCGAGGTACGAGTTTAATAAGGTAAAATCGGTAAATTTCTATATGATTATGTTGTTTAGCTTTGTGTGTACTGTACAATAGACCATAAACTTTGTATATTGCTTTGATATCAAAGATTTGTATATTTATAAACAAAAAAGATAGAGATTATGCCCGACGTCCGGTTGCTTATTTGGTAAGCATCTGATCTGATGATAAGCACCCGATATGATGATAATTTGGAATATTCCAAATTACCATCAGTTTGGTAACTAGATGTAGATGTAACTGGATATAGGTCTATCTCACAAATATATCAAAGGGGAAGTCTGTCTGTTGGTATGTCCGAAGCCAAAAAGAAAGAAAAACAGAAATGGTCAGATCAAAAAATCTTTACAAAATAGGCTGAAGAAAACACTAAAAATGAAGGAAGAGCCAAAAAAAAAACAAAAACTACAAAAGAAATGGAGAAGGCCAAGGCAAAATATGACAGGATAGGAAAAAGGAACGATAAAAAGGCCAAGAAACGAATACGTATTGAAAGCGATAATGATGACACTGAAAGTTTGAAATCTTACAACTTTTATAACAGTCGTGCGTCAAATACGTCAGGAGAACTAGAAACTTCATTTGGTGGAGAAAACCCCCTGCAGCTGATGCAGAGTGTATTTTCTGTAAAGGGAAATACAGTGAAGACAGAAGGGGGGAAGAATGGGTGCAATGTTTTAGGTGTCAGACTTAGGTGCACGGTGAATGTGCCGGCTACGAAGGCTATTAAACTCATTTATTTAATTGTTAAAAAGGATTAAAGACTCATTAAAAACTGATTAAAGCTCATTATAGAAGTAATCCTAAGACTTACATTTTCTTCTAAAACAATGGCCTAATAATAATACCCTACATAACTAAGTTAAGCACGGTGAATATATTTTGGAATACTTCTATTCAAACATACCTGCACCCTATCTCGAAAACGGAATTGTGCAATTGTGCATTCAAACTAAAATCGTACCCTGTAGCGATGTTTTGTTATTTTTAATAGCTTGCCGACTGATAGTATATAAATTCTGCTTAAATTTCATAAAGGTTTTATTTGTTTACATCTTACAGAAAAAAGTCGCAGGCCAAAAACGAAATGGTATTCCAAATTACGTTCCTTTCGTCTACTGTTTTTTGTTTTCCATTTCAACTGATCCTAGTTGCCATCTACACCGATTGGCTATGCAGCAACGCTAGCACTCCGTTTAAATAATAACATCCTCATTGCTTATCAGTATTTTTCAATTGAAAAAAAACTCAAATTTGGAAAGTCTATGTTTTAATTGTATGTGAAATCCTGACCTCGTCATTCCAATACTTTTATAATGAAAAATATTGAACATCGCTCCAAGCCTATGCAAGCCCGTTAATTGCGTATGTGTGGGGGGGGGGGGGTACACATTATTTTTTTCGATCTTCTAAATTTAGGTTTCAGGTGCATTTGGGCGGAGATTATTAGCTGTAGAGCTGTAGGTCTCGAGGGTGAACCTCATTCGTGACTGCTCACTCATTGGCATTTAATTAGCAATCTACTGGCGAGAATAGCGAATGAGGGAACTTCCTTTCGGAATATCGAGATCGACGTGCCTGGTACTAGGGTTTATGGTGACTTTTGGGACACCCTATATAAAGGGTCTCTCAAAATAACCTGACATTTTTTATTGCGCGCCATTTTTTTGTGACGAACATAGAGACGAACATTATCGGATTTTGTGTTCTACACATAACCTCCATGTTTGTACCTTATATCCAAATAAAAATATTCATACTTTTCAAATAAATAATACGTTCTGTTGATAAATTTAAATGTCAGGTCATTCTGATTTTGTGTTCCACACATAACCTCGATGTTTGTACCTTATATCCAAATAGAAATATTCATACTTTACAAATAAATAATACGCTTTATTAATAAATGTACATGTCAGGTAATTCTGAGGCACCCTATATACATGGATATTTATGCCTCGGCGAACCAAATCACGAAATTTACGTACTCGCAAACACAAGCGTATCGTCGCGTTACGGATCACCGGAAAATGTTCCCAAGCCAATTAATTCGCCAATCAATCTATAGCAATTGCCTGAGGATAAAGTTTTTTTTAAACGTGTTATATCGAATATTAATATTGAACCGTCCATTTTCAGCGTTTTTTTGGCTAGAAAATATGAAGCAAAATTATTTTGTATCGACGATGGACCATTTCGGAAAAATGATCACGGTCAGATTGCAGATCGCTACAAAAGTTATCCGATAAAGATGTTTTCTCTATTAGACCGTCAGTAGGTGAAGGGGCCGTCGATATGCCGCTCCGACGGTCATGAACGTAAGACCTTAGGCCACAGTAACGGGTATAAAATCATGTGCGAATTTAACAATGTTTTTTTTCGTATGAAAAAGTGATTCACTCATAAAATTAATTACACGTCTAGTCAGAATGAATATCAAGCTGAAAGAAAATATATTTTCTTTTTCGATGCACAAAACGGCTGACTACTCGAAACTTCTCGAAACAGTTTTTTTCCAATTGGCGTGACAAATAACTTCAACAATTGTCACTCGGTTTACTTCAAATTAAAAAGTTATGTCCCTAATTGCATTTCGCAGAAAAGTACGTACGGAATTTCTGATTAATCGAAAACCTTTCATTTTATGAGCAGTTATAACGAAATTTTTCACTGAACATTCATTTCTTAAGTTCAAATACCTACAAGTTTTAAATAAAACAATATTTTTTAAATTCCGTACGTACTTCTCTAGGATTCTAATGTAGATTGACGAGAATTTTTGTTTTTTATTCTAGGTAAAAAATTGTGGATGCTACATGTCATGCCGCGGAGCGCCTAAAAAAACGATAACAAAAGAAAATATTTGTAGTCGTAGTTATAACGAAATTTTTCACTGAACATTCATTTCTTAAGTTCAAATACCTACAAGTTTAAAATAAAACAATATTTTTTAAATTCCGTACGTACTTCTCTAGGATTCTAATGCAGATTGAAGAGAATTTTTGTTTTTTATTCTAGGTAAAAAATTGTGGATGCTACATGTCATGCCGCGGAGCGCCTAAAAAACGATAACAAAAGAAAATATTTGTAGTCGGCCATTTTATACATCGAAAAAAAAAATAATATTTTTAACAACTTGATATTCGTACTAAATAGATGTGTAATTAATGTTATGAGTGAATCACTTTTTCATACGAAAAAAAATTGTTAAATTCGCACATGATTTTATACCCGTTACAAACAGCAGCCGTAAAAAAATACAGCTGCCTGTATCGGCAAGGGTTTTCCACAGTTTTCCAGTGCCCCCATGCAGATGCAGCACATACACTGCATAAGGCAACGGGACGAGTCCCTAGAGGGACCGGAAATGAAGGAATGAGATCACGAATGACCGAGGGGGCATACGAAGAAACATCGGAAATAAAAATATTTCCTTCGTCAGTCGACTGTCTTATATTCTCTCTGGCCGTGGTAGAAAGATTTTTCTCGGATCAGCGACCCTGTAAAATTATTCACCAAAAATTTGAAACCCATGAGAAAAATGTTTCGAAAAATGGAATAAAGGTACGCCGTCGTTGAGAAACGTCAAAAAAATATGAAATCTGCAGCGATTGAAGGCAGAATGTTATTTTCGAAGTGAAAATAAAATTTTCTATTTGAAATCCCAAAAAAAACCCAGCATCATGAGGCGGAATATACATTTACAAAGATAAAAAAATCAATTTTTTTCTTGTAAACCATAGAACTATCTAGTTCCCAAATTTTTTTGGGGAATTTTGAAATTTTCCCCACAATTTCAAAGTGAAATTCGAAAAACTTCAACCGTTGTAGCCATCAACGCTGCGCCTCACCGCTCGGATTCGGAGCGCGTGCCGTGGGTAAAGCGAGAGCGCAGAGGCGCAGGCAGAGAAAAAGTAATTGAACCAACAATTAACCATTGAAATTACTACTGTAATTGATCATTTAATTACTTTATGACGGACTTTTTTACCTTTTTTTACGGATTACCTAAGTAATCAGTTACCACAAGTACCTAGTGCAATTTAACTCAAATTTTAAGTAAACTTTAAACGCGTTGTTTTCATAACTGCATTTTTGTAACTGGCGTTCAGAATCAAAACCTATTAAGCCGATTGGTAGTCTTGGTAGAAATATTGAGAATATTGCTATCTTCTAGTTGACAAGAATTGTTTTTGAAAAATTTGAAAAAAAATCTGTATTTAACCCAAATTTGACAGAAATTTTGCGTGAAATTTTGATTTTTTTTGCAAATGCATGCCATTTCTTGAATTTGCATTATCTTCATTTTAATTACTGTCAAATAGAAATCATACATACTCTAACTGAAAAAAATTGATTTTTTGCTGGCAAATCAAAGTCTACGGGAACCTCGCTCTAACACTCGTCAACATCTCGGCCATTTTGATGATAAATAATTAAAAAAAAATTGTTTTGTATACTCAAATATACTATTAAAGTATACCTATATACAGATTAATAAAAGCAGAATAATTATTTCCTAGTTTTAAAAATCCCTCAAAATTGCTTATTTCTTGCCGGACTAAATGTATCCCCAGCCTTAAGAATCCTCACTAAAAATTTCGACCAAAAATAGTCACCAGTTTGTCCATAGTAAAAAATTCAGTCACGCTTGTTCGCGGCCCCTACACAGCCCGTTCCATCGTTCTTTCCAAATGCAAATAGTTGGAAAATTTTCAAGCCCGCCAGCACGACAATCTCTCCTCTTCCGATCGATTTTTTTCTCTTCCTTACGAAAGCAAACTTTCTCGTCGCTGAGACAAAAGAAGACAGCAATGGAAATTAGATTGAAGGGAAAGATAAAAAAAAAAACAAAGTGGTCGAAAGTTTCCCGTATGGTATTTACCAAGTAGATATAATACGACAAGAGTTACGTGACTAGGGAGGGGTCTTAAATTCGAGTCACGAACGGTCCACGCGATGTGCCACAGCCCGCGCGTTGAGGGCGCGATGGGAGGGAGAAATTTTCGTGGCTCGAATGCGACCACAGTATATCGCTAGCAAAAGGAGAGCACGGGATAAAGGCTGTAGAGAAATGCAAGGATCGCGGGGGATCAGTGATTTCGTTTCGTACGTCTAATCTGATGCTATAAGGGAATCGAGATGAATTTTCATCCCTCGATATCCCCCTGTCAGCGTTAATATTATTAAATAGGATACGTGCTTGATATCCGACACGAAATGATGTTTTTAACACACACACACGCGCGCGCGCGCGCACTTGCATGCATATATTGTTGTTGTTGTTGTTGTTGTTGTTGTTGTTGTTGTTGTTGTTGTTGTTGTTGTTGTTATTATTATTATTATTATTATTATTATTATTATTATTATTATTATTATTATTATTATTATTATTATTATTATTATTATTATTATTATTATTATTATTATTATTATTATTATTATTGTTATTGTTATTGTTATTGTTATTATTATTATTATTATTATTATTATTATTAAAAAAAATCGTATTCCAACGAAAAATTTATGAACGCTATAAAAAAAAAATTCCACGAACGTTGTTAGTTTTGACCTGATAAATGTTGCGGTGAAGAAAGTTACCATTTTAAGTTTTGGGCCAAAAAAGATTTTTTTTTCCAAGTTCCCCCTTGACCCCTAAAAGTTTTATTACTCAATACTTGATCTCAATACTTGAATGTTTACATTCAATACTTGATCAGAGCAGTATTTTTCGAGATAAATCCGGTGTAAGATTAAAATGGGACACCCGGTGTATATATTGGGTCATCTCGTCAATAATGCGGTTTTTTTTGTTGCATTTTTCATCCCTAACAAGTGTATTTCGAAAGGCCATTGTAGAAAATGGAGAAGAGTATATTTCAGATTGTGGCAGTATTGTTTTCTCAAAACTTAAGGAAATCGTTTTTAAACATCTAATTGGATTATTCCACAGACTTTTCTGAGTACCTCTGTGAAAACCGTTTAATGGTACTCATAAAGTTAGCCGAGTTACAGAAATTATAAGGAGTACGCTCGAGGAGCGGCGGTTGAGACGCAGAAACTTTAAACGCGTTTTTCTCGAAACTATACTTTTTAAATCGCCAACCACGAATCTCAATAACCAATTGGCCGATCGAGCTCAGATATGGTATACATCTTCGGTGAACTGTTCTTCAACGTCGGTAGCAGTATTGAGCGGAAATAATATTTTTTAATAGCAAGTAGAAAGGTCTGATAACCAAGGAAAATTGATAATTAAAGTTTAGCATTTCATCATTACGTAATTTTTTTTTTGCTGAATCTGTTAGCAACATCTCGACACTCATACAGATTAATAATATGTTTGGTTTTTTATAGACTCATACAACGTCCGCAACACTGGTCTCCATTTGGGGGGTTTTCAACGCACCGTTGTAAATAAATGTACAAAAGTACGGAATAATAATTGTTTTTTCAATTTGCCCATATTCCTGAAGGATCAATAAACACGCAGAAAAAATTTCGGGACAGAAGACTAGAACAGTGAAAATATTATTCCATTTTTAAAATCACCTCAAAAACAGCGTTCTATAAAAACAATGCTGCCTTTAAAAACAATTTTGTTTATTTTCATTTTGTAAAATGAAGATAAATAATCGCCCTATTTATAAGATGACCCAAAATATTTATACTATACTCTATACTATAGTTACCTTGATTTGATTCGTTTGTAACTAATATTTAATAATATTTGCGTCGAAAAGTTGACCAACAGATAAACCGAAAAATTCTTGGATACAGAAATCGCAAAGGAAAATGTTGGCAAAGACCACAGCTGATAAAATCGACCTAACTTTCTTTGGACGCTTTCGAGAGTTATTTTTGCTTGCACTCAGTTGCAGCTACGTCATTGTCGTGCACGAGCAATACGTACAGTTAGCAAGGAAGGACAATCGTTCGAGAAGAAACTTTTTCGTTGCTCTTCAATGACTTTTCTTAAACGAATTCTCCACGTATTCGAGGATTAAAGTGTGCTGTAAAAATAAGTCCTCTTTCCCATCCCACAAGTAACATGAGGAATAAGAAAAATCGATGCCAAAATTAAATTTTCTCACCCAAGACCAAGTGTTCGATCATTTTCTTCCCCTTATGATTCACAAAAGAAATTCGCTTTTTAAGTTCCAACTCAAATGATTCAAAAAGTAATCAATACATTTCAAACACCATTGAAGGTTTTCAAAACTGAGTCTTACAGCTGGCAAAGCTATTTTTTTAAATTTTTATATTATGTTCACAAAAATTACATCTATTAGAAAAGTTTTTGCCCATTTTCTTTTTTAATGTGTGCAGAAACCTTCATATCATTTTTTTTTTACTAATCTTTATCGGATTCGATAAATATCAATCAGTTCTTGAGTTATTAACGGTCCACCCTAAAGAGCGAATTTCCCGTGTAAATAAAATGAGTTCGAGAGTTTGAATTGCGCCCGAATGTTTCGCATACCCAGTAAGATTGCTCAAAGAGGTAAGGGATGATTTTCATTTTCCTTTCGACACACCCTACTATATACGTGCGCATATCTTAACTCCCAGAGCGAATGTTCAACAAAGATTGAACTCAGAAACTCGAAAGAGAAAAAAAAGGTCAAGGACATACGGAGAAACAGATATGGAAGCGCGGTGATGACATGGCAGGGGCAAAATGGGAACGGTATGGTTGCGAGGGTAAGGAAGGGGCAGGAAGGTAAAGAGAGAGGTTTTCGACGAGGAAAGAGGAAAAGGAGTCTGGGGGTCTTCTCCGTGGCCTGGTTCCATTGAACCTGCAGCCCCTTCGCCCAGTACGTACGTATGCGTAGCGAGGACTTCCGGTCTACGGTTATGGGCTCCCTCAATGTGAACAAAACTCACTGTACCGATGCAACAAACCATCGTGTCCCGCCGATTTTTTAATTATGGGTCTTTTTCACACTTCAGCTAGTATGATGTGCTTGCAACGACTTTAAATACGTACATCAACTCATACACGTATTTATCTATTTCTGGTCTCAAAGTCTGCGGCCAAGGGGTGGTTGATAAAAAATAAAAAAGAGGGAGGGTGCCGGGCAACGAGCGTGAGAAGGAGAGGAGAAACAGAGCGAGAGGAAAGAGAGAGAGAGAGAGAGAGAGAGAGAGAGAGAGAGAGAGAGAGAGAGAGAGAGAGAGAGAGAGAGAGAGAGAGAGAGAGAGAGGGAATCCAGTGAGGCAGAGAGACGAAACGAAGGCAGGGGGGCAGCAGAACGGCGGCAGCAACGAGAAAGGTCTATGCATAGCTCTTCCAGGCTATGTATAGGTCCGGACATTCTATAAATAGAACCCGAGTGCTTTTCCCCTCCGACGAACCCTCTACCCCCATCGTACTCGCCGTAGCTGCCACCACCACCCGCCATTTTCTTCAACCCCCTTGGCACCAGATACACGGGCGGAAACGAGAGAGAGGGAGAGAGATAGAGAGGGAGAGAGAGAGAGAGAGAGAGAGAGAGAGAGAGAGAGAGAGAGAGAGAGAGAGAGAGAGAGAGAGAGAGAGAGAGAGAGAGAGAGAGAGAGAGAGAGAGAGAGAGAGAGAGAGAGAGAGAGTGGATTTACCGCGTCAGGCCAGCATCCCTTCCGACCTCGCCGACTATCCCTCTCGACGTTCGCACCCCCCAACGACCACGGAGAACACAGCGCGGCAGCCGGTCTGCGTGTGTGTGTCTGCGCCGCGCACACTTCGAAACTTTGCACGTGCGAGTACGAGCTTTGTTTAAATATACAAACACGGGTCCCCGCAGCTTCGACGCGACTATTAAGGGGGAGATACCTTTGGGGACGGAAAGAACTTGCTGATTTTTGTGATTTGTATTTAAAGGAAAGATTTCTTCGACATTTTTTAGACTTAGGGTATGTTTATTGCTAATTTTGCCTGGCACGTCGTATTTTTTTTTTTTTTTTACGAATCATTCAAAATGGCGGAGATACGACACGGTCTTCCGACCTTCATTTTCAAAACCGGCGTGACGTATAGCAATAAAACTAATCGACCGATTTTTTATGCAATTTGGTATAAATCTTTCTAACCTTATTGTCTAAAAAATGATCCTACATTTTTTTGAGAATATAAAGCAGGTATTTTTATTGCAAAATGTAGCCATTTTTTTGGGAAAAATTCAATCTTTTTATTTTAAAGCATACTATTTCATCGATTTTCAACATATTGCATTTTTTCTCGGTTCATATTCCGTGTATGAGTATTTTTATTGGAAAATGTAGCCATTTTTTGGGAAAGATTCAATCTTTTTATTTTAAAGCGTATTATTTAATCGATTTTCAACATTTTTCACTTTTTTTCGGTTCATATTTTGCGTACGGGTATTAATGAAAGAAGAATTTTCGTTTGTTTTTTTGCGGTTCAGTCCTGCCGACACTACGTGTCACGCCGTCTGAGAACATCCGCCGCAACCCCTTTTAGAAGACCGAGCAATACCTCCGCCATTTTCAGAGATCAATAAAAAAATACCACGCAACAGCCAAAAGTAGTAATGATACATATTGAACATTAACAATTCAGTCTCGAAAATAGTAAAGACATCTTTCCTTTGAAAAATCATGAAAATCAGTAATTTTTCCCTCGCCCAAAGTTATCTTCCCCCAACGTTGCTCACGCGAACGTTACGAAGTGGCCGACTTTACGAGCTCGCAACGCGAGTTCGTAAACGTTGTACAGGCCAGAGCGAGACGAGGAAGGGCCAGGACCGATGGAGAACGAAAAATCGCCATGATCCCTCGGTGAGGCAGAAAAAAGAGAATCGCTCGCCGGTTCAGCTTAAATCCGGTAACGGTTCATCAAATTTATTTATAGCCCAAGCTGATTGAAATCTATTCTTGTCGGAATAAGAATGATGGAAACTCGCGCGGATTGGTCCCGGAAGTGAAATTGATTGGGTTCGTTTTCGACGGTATCGAATAAAGCACTTTGACTATAATAATCCACATTGTTTCGTGCACATACGGTCCCTTTATTCCGGTAAATAATCTATTATCTCCAACAATGCTCAAGCTAAATACAGAAGGGCAAGACAACAATTCTATTCTTTATTTATCTATTCTCAAACATCTCTCTCCTTAAATATCTCTATTCTGGAGCAGGTTTGATCGGAAACATCTGTACTCCAAAATAACTCATTTCTTAAACATTTTTCTGCCGAAACATGCGGCATAGAGATGTTTCGAAAGAGAGATATTGTGAGATGAAATTGTCTGAATGGAGATGTTACGGATGTCACATGAGATTTTTAAGAATAGAGATATTTAAGAATAGGGACGTTTCGGATACGAAATATTTTGGAATGGAGATATTTAAGGAGGTACGATCACTACTACGAAACTAACTTTCGGATTTGAAACTTTTATATTATTTTAACGAATACTTTATGCGCCTTGAGCTATTTCGATGGTTTAGTTTTTTCGCAATATAACTGCAAAGTCGAGCACTTTGAGTTACCGAAGCACGTCGTCTTATGGAGACGGTCAACCGGAAGTGCGGTGATCGTGGTTTTTTTGCTCACGTATCCAACTAAACCCGTTGGAAAACTGAAATTCGATAGATTAGATATAATGGATATTGTAAAAAATAAGAAAATCAATTTCCACCGTGCAGTTAAAGCAACTACATTACAAGAAAGTTTCCATTTCCGGTTGAAAATGGTCAGAACGACGAAATAGCACCGACAGACTTAAAAACGTCGCGAGTAACAGCTGATGCGTTTGGCGAACATAACCCAGCTTTGTTTTGAAATTAATTTGAATAGAAGCCGCTACAAAATATGCAAACAACAATTTA
>OX632356.1:39507566-40063432 GCA_951751655.1 Ophion costatus
GCGTGCGTGCGTGCGACGTGCGTGCGTGGGTGTGTGCATGCGTGCGTGCGGGTGTGCGTGCGTGCGTGCGTGTGCGTGTGTGCGTGCGTGCGTGCGCGTGTGCGTGTGCGAGTGCGTGTGCGTGTGTGCGTGCGCGTGCGCGTGTGCGTGTGCGTGTGTGCGTGCGTGCGTGCGCGCGTGAGTGCGTGCGGGCACGCGTGCGTGCGTGTGTGTGTGTGTGTGATATAAATTTATATCTAGGTACATCACGAGTGCCTGAAGATGGGAAAATTGAATCCCCAATAAATAACGAGACCGTAGACATGTTACACGATCCTCTACAGATATAGGCCACGTTGAAATACAGAAAATCGATATATTCAACATCTAAAATAAATATAGGACAGATCTCGGGCGAACAGTGGGCGTAAACGTTCTCGGAATAAGCATACGGGAGGAGAAAAAAACCAGCACTCGTATAGTTTCCTCGGGACGACAATATTTCCTTCCTTAAATAGTTTCATAAAATGAATACAAAAAAATCTAGAACACGTGGCCCACTTCAATATGCGTGGGCTACACTTTGTTTGCTGCAGGAGAGGCTGAAAAAAGTGCCTCGGACACGTATCCAATTTTCTTCCCAATTCCGATTGGCAGTTTATCCGAGTTGAAATATTTTTCCAATATTCAACACGTTTGAACGAAAATGGTCTCGTGTCGATATATATATATAGGTGCGTATGAATGAATGTCATTGCAATATCTACTCGAATATATGTATGTATATATATATGTATGCTGATTTGACAGAATGTGTGAGAGAGAGTCTTTTAACGGCTTGGATGACCATCCTTCGTTCCGGAAAACGGCCCTCTTGTTCGCTGCATACACAGCCTCTTTCACTTCCTCCATCCCATTCAAAAGCCTCATCCCTACGTGAGCATCGATATTCAACCGGAAATACATTCTATCGATGTGCTATCTTTACATACGTGCCTGCCCACCGAATATGGATCAACATTTCCACCCATTCTTTTCCATTTAGCTATAATTGTGTGGGCTACTACTTACGCCTATGTATAGAACGTACGTGAGTTTTTTAACTTTTTTTTCTTTGGAAAGCTACGTGTGGTGTTTTTAACGGGAGTACAACTTAATTACGAAATTTCTGAGTTCAAGCATACTCGTTATGAGTGATTGAAATCGTGGCGAAGGAGTACGATTCACGAGCTTCCATCAAATAAACGGGATGTGATCCGCAAATAGTGTGCGTTTGAAGGTAGCATTTTTTCGGTTAACGTTCGTAATGAATGAGGGGAAATTGAGTTCAGAAGATTGAAAATCGTTTTTTGAGGTTTGTAATTCTTATTTTTTCATGTTGAACAGGGGTATTGATTAACATTATTAATCAACTAATTTAATAATTAAATATAATATTAACATTATAATTCGCGATTTTTAGCCCTTCAGAGCTCACCCAGAGCTCGAGGTCACTAGTTTACGGATTTGCCAGTGTAGCGCATTCGCACGAAGTCACAGGGAAACTGCGAGAATCCCGTGCCGATAAATACGGCTATATTCGATTGAGTATCGATTGTGGTGCCATTGGGAATACGGTACAGCTGCTTGACGCAGCGTACCCAATCGATACGCCAGACCGGGCACACCAAAGCGGTCACCCATCCAAGTATTGGCCCAGGCTAAAAATGCTTGACAGACGCTGAAACCGCATACTGATTACACGTCTACTACCGTCGGGAATCTCGATTTTATATTAAATTCGAATTTTGTATAGTATATTCGTGTTTGTATATCACATCTTCATTTTTTAAATTTTCTGCTTACATTATTACATTATTATTGCATTTAAAAAATATTTAATTTAAATAATCACATTACGATCACGATTTTCCTAATTTTTTAAATGTGTTATCCAAGTCATCATATTATTATCACATTTCTCGTTTTTTTTTAAATTTGAGAATTATATTTTTTACCTAATTTTTTAGAGTCCGATGTCGTTTATGCATGAGTTCTAGCAATCCCGATATTGAGTTTATTATCATCGCGACTGGCTGAAAAAGAGGCATTTTTGATGGGATCCCTGGCCGAGAAGAGGTCAGAAAGTATCTGGGAAAAGGCACTGTGGATACGAGGATGCTCAAAAATCGTAAAGATGTAGAGAGATTCGAAAGCTCGACGGACGCACGTAGTCCAATGTTTGGAGAAACAATTCGCATTAATGCAAACGAGCGAGGGCAGCTTGACCATCCGCCCACTTTATATGGAGGCTGAAGGGAAAAGCCGCTAGCGCAAAAGCCCAAGGGGGGCTGAAAAATGTATAGAGATAAAAGTATCGATCAGAACACGCGAACTATGAACTTTGAAATGTCACGTCGATGGTGTGGTTCTTTCAGTTCGAAGGGTTTCGTGAAAACGTGCTTTTCCCCTCGCTTTGACTTCGGTTGGGACATTAATACCATCATCGGTGTGCCATCCGTATCGATTATCGTTCTTCTCGTAAAAGTTGGAAATAATGGGCAAAGAAAGATCCATCCTTACGATACGCCGGAATACACCATTTAATACGAATCTCCTTAATAAATATCGGCGCGGCGACGACCGTCTCAAAACAACGAGATTTTTCATGAATTATTCACAGACAGACGTGAGGTTGCCCGGATTTAAGTAGAAAAGTCCGCGCATAGGTCAGACCATCGAGACAACGAAGTGAAACGCCGTCAGGTTCTTCCAGTCGGAGAGACACAATCAGACCCACGAACTCTCCTTCGGACTACATTTAACGTTCCAATTTTATTCATGAGTAATAAATAAATATTGGAGATTTCGTGGGTGATTTTTTTTCTCAGAAAAAAGCTCAGCATTCTTGGAATGAACTTTGAACCTTTAATGCCTCTTTAATGTTTAAGTATAAACAATAGTTGTCGTTTTTATCCTCCATTTCGCTTTACTTTCGGTGTAGTATCTCGTTGCTTCTTCAAGGGGGAGGTATCTTTGTGGGAGATTTTTAAAATCTAATTTTCAAGATTTCTTTATAAAGGAATTATGTGTTCGCCATTCTTAAGGCTCACAAGGGAAGGTTGCGAAGTTGATCTTTCCGATTTCGATAAAATTTGGCATGCTCGTAAAATGTGCAAAAATAGGCGACACGTATATTTTTATATCTGCGAAATGCGATTTTTAAGGGGCGAAACGCACCCTCGAACATAGGGGTGTTTTTCGTTTATCGTCGATAACGTTATCGTTCTCATCTCCAACATATAGTACACGAAAAAATAAACATTGTTGCAATTAGACATTTTTTCATATCTCGAATCATTAGAACGTTATGCACGAAAAACGAAAAACACCCCTATTTTCGCGGGTGTGTTTCAACCCTTAAAAATTGGGTTCTGCAGATATAAAAAAATACACGTCGCCTATTTTTACCTATTCTACAAGCATGTTAAATTTTATTACTGCTTTTGGCTGTTACATACTTTTCCTTTCATTATTCTCAAAAACAATATGCAATTAACGATTTTTTTTAAGCTCCATTTATCGTTTTTGCCGCAGCGCCTCGAAAAGCGCGCTGAGTACTCGTACAACTTTAACGCGTTTTTCTCGAAACCACTTTTTTCAAACTGGGAGGATGGATTACTGGAACACTTTTGCATGGAGCGATTTGAAATTTTGATTGTAGCTTCACAATTACATTCTCTATGGGGGTACGCAGCCGTTTTTAAAAAATGAAATGTGAACTACCTTTTTATAAACAATTTACTGCTTATTTTTTGGGCAATAAATCGATTTATTTCCTTCAAAATGCGCTATTTTTCAAAATTTTATTTTAAAAAATGCCTACGTAGTCCCACAGCTAATAATATATAGATTATGATTTTTATTGATTTTTCTTCCAGGTACCTTATACTTTACGAGAAAACCGTCCTCCCGTGAAGCTATTTGTAAAAAAAAACGTTTTTCAAGATTTCATGTTTTGTACACTGAAAAAAAGAAATCGTTGAATGTGCAAAATGCATTTTGTTGTTTCGAAATTTTGTTGTTTTAACCAGTTGCTCAGACATGCTAAATACGCTACAGTTCACACCACTATACTTTTTTACCACCAACTATTGTGTTTTGTTATGCCAATCAAAAATCAAGTTGAACGTAATTAAAAATACATTTTGTTAAACCAAGTGAATTTCGGATGGATGAACGATTTTTTTTTCAGTGTATGAAAATTATAATTAAAAAAAAATGTTATACTTTAATATGTGTTAAATAAACCCTCTGAAAAAAATCCCATTCCTTTTTTTCATACTCCCAAAATAAATTGTCGAAGTTAGGCCTTATTTTCTGCCGCTAAAGTGGTGTTATCCCTTAATGTTTTTGAAAACAAAAAAAACGTATTTTTATTGCAAAATGAAGCCATTTTTTCGAAAAATTCAATCTTTTTATTTCAAAGCGTATCCTTTATTAATGAAGTATTAATGGAAGAAAAACCTTCGTTGGTTTTCATTCGGATTAATCCCGCCGACATTACGTGTCACGCCGTCTGCCACATCCGCCGCAACCCAATTAGAAGACCGTGTCATACCTCCGCCATTTTTAAAGATTAATAAAAAAAATACCGTGTAACAGCTTAAAGTAGTAATAAAACATACCCTAAGTCTCAAAAAAGGTGAACAAATCTTTCTGTAAAAAAAATCATGAAAATCAGTATTTTTTTCCTCGCCTAAAAGTATCTCCCCCCTTAAAATGTATATGGCTCATACATGAATGTAATTCGGAGCATGTTTGGAAATAGGCTAGTGTCGAGTAGTAGGATTCTATAGAAGCGTAGGGCGATCGATCGCGTTCGCTATAAAAGTGAATGAATGTCCCGAGGACAAGGCCGAAAAGTCCACGGGTCCGCACACGTGGAAAGAGAGTGAAACCAAAAGAGAGAGATGGCAATAGGGAGAAGGAGAGAGCGGTGGAGCATCGAGATGCTGCAGCCTTGGATCTTCGCGAAGACTTGATATTCCACACTCAATCTTCTTCTTTCGTTATTCACAGACCATTATTCAGCCGCCACCCCCTCCTCGATAATAGTATCGGGTTGATATCGGGTGAAGTCTTGTATGAAGTTTAATGTCGATGTTAACGAAGTAAAAATAGGGCAAGTTGGGCAAAATTCAGTCTCAAAATGAATTGGGATGGAGGGGAAAAAAATAGAGAATGGCGCAGGAAACCTTAATGTTTTTGGAGCATCGCTTGTCTTACATTAGAGTCGTCTAACATAACCTCCAACGTTTTTCGCAGTCGTCATGCAATGGCGAATCAACGGGCCGAAATAAAGAAAATTTTCGCGATTGTTTCTCAGAAAATGTGTGTGGGCTCTAAAATGTTTTTTTTTTTACATTAAAAAGTATCATTTTTAGTATCTTTTACAGTTTTTGTAGTGAAAAACATTTATAATTTATTTATAAGAGGCTATACCGCTACTCGGAAACGAATTATCCGAGTAAAAAATATCAAGTGAATTTAGTCCTTACACGAAATTATCTAGTGCTTGGACGAAAGGCTTGATAAAGTATAGATTTTGGAAAAAAATGGCCGAATTTAATGTGAAAGTATCAATTTTCGGTGATAAAAACGCTCTACTTTCGTTGATGAAAAGAATCTATGCATCGAAAAAAAATTATTCTCCCGAACACTGCTGTTTGGTATGTAAAAGAAACTTGTAAAATTCAAAGCTGATCGGTGTAGTGATTTTTGCGATATCGTGATCACCGATTTTGAAGAAGTCATTTTAAAAAAAGATGCTATGCTATACCTACGAATGCCCACAACTCCCTCGGTTTTGAACGGATCGACTTGAATTATTGTAAGAATATTTTTGAAATTTTATACTTTGGTAATCCGCCGAAAACCTAACATCAACGCGGGTGTAGTTCGAAAAAGAATATACCTCGGATTAATTCGGAATTTCGCGTATCCGTGTATTTTAACTCGCTGCTCACAAATACGATAGTGAAAGTGCCCGCAAATTTTATTTTCAAGGTCAAAGCTTACAAAACTGATTTTTCAAAACTTTCCTACTTTATTTTAATAAATATTGATCTTAGAGACAAATGTTTCCCACAAAAGTTGTAGCCTATAAAAAGATTAATCTTTTATGTTCTGTTATAGTTTTTGTCTAAAACCATCTTGTTTCGAGAAAAATGGAATAATGTTAAGTACATTTAAGCTCATTTTGCTTAAGAACATTTAAGTACACTTTGCTAAACTCCATTAGGTTCGATATTATCCACTAACGCACTTTACTGCGGGAAGGATGGAGTTTGCGTTTATTTGTTCGTTGTGTTGTGTGTCGTGTGTTTTTGTTGTTTGGGTTTTGAGTTTATGAAAATTTACTTTTCAGAGCATTATCCCATTTTTCTCGAAACAGATTGGTTTTAGACAAAACTTGGGTAGAACATGAAAGATCAACCCTTTTACAGGCTACAACTTTTGTAAGAAATTTTGTTCTCTAAAATCAACATTTATTAAAATAAAATCGAAAAACTTTTCAAAAATCAGTTTTTATAAGTTTTAACCTTGAAACAACAAATTTGCGGCTATTTTCACTAGCATATTCGTGGCCAGTGAGTAAAAATACATGGTGCATAAAAGTTTAAATTATTCGGCGGTATGTCCTTTTCGGAACTTTGTCCATCGAGTTCGATCAGTGGCGATAAATTATCTGATTCAATGAGCAAGCTCAAGACTGACAAGTAAAAAAAATCAGCAATAAAAAAATTGGTGAACGATCATGCCAAATGTGAATAAATCCTGTGAATTATACAAGGGCTCGCGCCCCTACAAACATTTGTTTCGGGCAGGCTAAACAAAAATGGATATCCAGATTCAACTGAATGAAGCTGCAGATAATTGCACGATCGAGAGTTTAATTAATTTTCAGGTTATCGCGAAGCAAGATTAAAACGTGCAGCCATGTAGAATGACGGGGGGTGGATTTCCAACGGTCAAACTGACCCTCCAACTTTTTCGACAAATTACAAAACCGCTGTCAACCTCGATAATAAATTTCGCGAAGCAGCATCCCCGCTTTAGGCAACATTTCCTCGTGACACCGGGACAGTATTATCACTGGTGGGACAGCGTCGCCAAGACGTATTTGCAATCCGACAAATTCAATACCACACGAAGCAATCGCACGATAACAAAGGCCAAGAAAATCGACGAATCAAAAGCCATGGAAGTCGGAGCGCAACTCATGATCGAGGTAATGTTACTTTCACATTTTGCAGATTTTTAGAACATGTAGAAACTGAAAGTGAAAATGAAATCGTCGCGAGTCTTATCGCATGTATTTTCCCGTCGACCACACGACTATGCATTATTTTTCAATATTTTTTTTTTCGTCGGCTATGAGGTTCATGATCGATACTTTGATTTGCAGACAATATTTCGACGTCTTCGGGACAATCTTGCGACTTAAGGATGTTGAGTCCCTATGAAACATGTAAATGTTAATTGTTCAATAAATAGCTTCTTAATCGTCATGAAATTTTTACACGACCTCCTGAATACTTCATGTAAAAACATACCAAATTTTCAGAATTCTATCATCATTACTTTAACCTCCTTAAGGGTTGAAATAAAAAATGATAAGGAAATTCTGAAAATTTGGTATGTTTTTGTATGAAGTATTTAAGAGGTCGTGTTAAAATTTCACGACGATTAGGAAGCTCGTTATTAAAAAATTAACATTTTGTTAAAAACAATTTTTAAAAGAAATAAAAAAAAATTTATCAATAAACTTCGTTTTTTTCCCGTTGCTTTCAGTATATTGTAGATATTATAAAATTGAGAGGTCAAAAAAAAAAAACTTATTGCAAAGTTACATCAGTTTCCATAAAACAACATTTAACTTGTGAATGTTAATTCTTCAATAACGAGCTTCCTAATTGTCGTGAAATTTTTACACGACCTCTGAAATACTTCATACAAAAACATACCAAATTTTCAGAATTTTATCATCATTTGCGATTTGGGACTCAACATCCTTAAATATTCTTCATTTTTCTTCTTACGTGTTGAAAATCGATTTGATAAAATCGAACATTTTAATTCGTGAAATATGTACGATACTGGAAAAATAATTCCCACTTTAAAATTGTTAATAATTTAATCGATTATTGCATTGTGAAATTTGCCATTCAGGAATTTGCATGAGCGTTAAATTTTTTAAGTACGATTTTTTGATTCCATAGTTTTATAGTCTAGGATCTTAAGTTTCATTTGAAACAAACATTTTATGAAAATTCCATAAATTAACCGGGTTATGACGAATTTTGGGAAGGGTCTGATCGCCAACTGCGCTACGGTGAATCACCTCGCTACAATTAGCCTTATTCATTTCGCGTTTTTTTCTTCAAAACTATGGTTTGTAAAACGGCGTAACTCGTATTTCAAAATATATTCGGCCGAATGGTGTTGAAGTTTGTATCGTTGGAATGCAACGAAAAAAAAAGAAATGTATTTGTTCAGTTTTTTTCGCCATTGGAGTTCTCATCTTGGAAATTAGTGCTGTAGATTTCTTATGAGGATCCTAGCAAACGGTTAGGTGATTTTTGTGCTTTCGTTGCGTTCCAAGGATGCAAACTTCAATATCATTTGTTCGAATCGCTTCAAATTCAGATAGAGCATAGTCCATAACATTTCCTATCGCATGACTGGATGATTTTTTAATACGTTTATCTATTTATTAATAACTAATTAATAATTAATTAAATAATAATTAACTTGAGAAATGGTCGAAGTTTTCCTTTGGTCAAAAATCGGACTTTTTTCTACAGCTTGCCACTTTCGTAGTTTTCAAACTTTCGAAAAAGTATCCACTCACACAGAAGTCCCATCAGGATACTGCAAGTACATTTGTGATTTTTCATTTCGAACCACCCGAATTGCCAGAACCACCTACACCGATTGGCCATGCAGCAATTGCGGCACTTTGTTTAAATAATAATAACTTGACTGTTTATAATATTTTTCCACAAAAAAATCTTAAGGATGGCAAAGCGATGTATTAATTGTGTGTGAAATCCCTATCTCACCATCCCCATGCTCCCGTAAAAAAATCATTTTAAAAATTCACCTTTTTTGGCCCCGAAGCTTATGGAGACCCCAGACAGGCAATTAATAATCATCGATTTATCAACGTTTATTAAGATATCTGTTTTTCGTACACGCCTTTCCCATTTATCCCTACTTGGATACGCCACTGTATGAGGAGCTGGCGAACAAAACTGGACTTGTCCAAAATACGTCGATTTTTTCTTTTCTTTCCGTATTTTCCAAGCACACCTTTGTTAGCTCACGAAATATTTTGCATCAAATCTAGACACCTTAAAATTTGTTAAAACCTGCCATTTCAAGCAGAAACGTACGTGGCTGGCTGGATAAAAAATACATTGCATTTTCATTTGCAATAAAAAGCGTTTGCATAGGATTATTATATTGATTTTAAAAAACAAATTTATATTCAATTCAAAGAATCTGTTTTGTTTCATAACTGAATACGTCCATAAAATATTCATTCGAAACTGGGTTTGTCCAAAATAAAAATAAACATAAACTAATGGTAGTTAGGTTTTTTTACCGAACTGAAGCCAGGCTTACATTTTGATAGAGCCTTCGTACATTAAGAGGTCTTCTCACTTTAGACGCTAAAAAAAGCTATTTTCATGATTTTTTAAATAGGCTTATACTATAGATATTGATATAAAAGTTGTTACACTTAATAAATACACTTTCAAAATACATTTAAAAATTTGTTATGCATTTATATAATTCAAACAAACTTTAAATACGTTTTTCTCGAAACAACGTTTTTCGACGGCTTGTAGATAAAATCTTCGAAACTACTTAACCGATCCTTATGAAATTTTAACCGCATATTCTTTACAACTATAGCTATAGCGCATATCAAGGATTTTTATAAATTCTGGTATTTACTCATTTTTTGCCAAAAATGGTGAAAAAAACACGTTTTTTTGTTTGTTTTTTCGGAAAATGTCCGCCGTTTTGTTATTTTGGCATATATCAAATATAAAATAGCCATTAACATACTGAATCCAAAACTGTTTAGTTTTTTTCTTTCGAATGATCCATTTCCCACATTTCATCAACAGCGCAGACCTACAATTTTTCTAGGACACTTTTGAACTACCATTTTCGGCTATAAATAGAGACTTGAAAGAATACAATTTTTTAAATGTATTTCGAAACTGTATTTATCAAGTGTAACAACTTTTATATGAATATCTATAATATAAACCTATAAAAAAAAAATCATAAAAATAGTTTCTTTAGCGTCTGAAGTGAGAAGACCCCTTGAAGGTTAAAAAATCGAACACATCTCTATTTACTTACTTTGGTTTTTGGCCTCTCCTGTAAAAAAAAAAGTAATTCATGGTCAAGGCCGTTTTTGTTTGCCAGCTTCTCATGTAGAAGAACTTTCTATAGCCTCATATTGCCAATTACCGAAATAATACTCGAGCACAATATAAAAGTAACGATCCAACGATATATCAGACTCTGGTCTTTTTTATCCTCGCGACCTTCGTCGTGTACGAATCGTCCAAGTCAGTTGCAAGTTCCCAGCTGTTGGAAGACGCAAGGGAGCAAGATTTAGCTGCAATGGTCGGACGTAAGAACGATCTGTCTCTTCGTCTCGAGCACCAGGCAGCATTAATTCAAGAGCTACGCTCGAGAATTCACGATTACTCAAGCGGAGTCGTTTATCCGTTACCGCGACTTTCTGAAACTCCCGAAGAATCAAATTATCCGAACTCGGGAAATTCGGCGTAACGAGTTCCGGAGCGAAACTTTTTTTTTTTTTGAAGAATTGCGATTCCATTTGATTGGAGATTTTTGGCACTTTTTTGGGTGAGGACAAACTTTTCTTTGCACTAAAATTTGGATGTACTTAAGTACAATGCACGTTTATTGGGAACAGGGCCGTGTCGGTTATGAAGGAAAAGACAGAACGCGAGTGAGAGAAACCGTCTGACTTTTATCTTTCTCCTTCACTTGGCAGCGCCTTTCCAGTCTCAGAACATCGAAGAATAATGTCTTCTTCGTTGTCGGTACGCGTGCAGAGTGGAGGAAAAAACTTTCCTCGGACATCTGTGCCTCAGTCTTAACGACAAGACATTCTCCTCGTGCGCCAGAGTTGAGCACTGCGAAAGAAAAACCACAATACAGTTTCTTCATCGGAAAATTGTGACCAGCGACTGCCCCAGGAAGAAAATGCTGGCTCTGCCCCACGTAATGGCATTGGCAAATTGTTGTTCACCCTGCCGGATCTTTAATCAACGTCAACCAATGTTCTCACAAAAAAATTATTATTTTTTCTCTAGACTACTCAAGCGCAAAATACTTCCGAAACAGACGTTAGAATTGGTCACACAGGCCTAATATGTGAAAAATATTTATCGCAATATTGCAGTTTTTATCATTGTTGAAAAAAACTATTCTGAATGTTTTAAAAACAATCGCTAGAATAAATATCCTAGAAGATTTGCTGAAATCAATATTCTAGAAGATTTGCTGAAATAAATATTCTAGAAGATTTGCTAAAATAAATATTCTAGATTTTCTAAAATAAATATTCTAGATGATTTGCTAAAATATTCTAGAAGATTTGCTAAAATAAATATTCTAGAAGATTTGCTGAAATAAATATTCTAGACGAATTGCTAAAATATTATAGAAGATTTGCTAAAATAAATATTCCAGAATATTTGCTAAACTTAATATTTTAGAAGATTTTCTAAAATAAATATTCTAGAATATTTGCTAAAATGAATATTCTAGAAGATTTTCTAAAATAAATATTCTACGATATTTGCTAAAATGAATATTCTAGAAGATTTGCTAAAATAAATATTCTAGAATATTTGCTAAAATGAATATTCTAGAAGATTTGCTAAAAAGAAAATTTTAGAAAATTTGCTAATAATAAATATTCTAGAATATTTGCTAAAATAAATATTCTAGAAGACTTGCTAGAATAAATATTTCACTAGTATTGACGTTGGATTATTAATTGCGATAGACCGCTGGAATAGTCCCTTAAGGCGAAATATACATTTAGACTCGAAAAAATTAAACAATTCCGAGGGATTTTTTAAACTAAGAAATAATTATTTTACATTTATCAAAGTGGAGGTACAATTAATATTATATTCGAGTATAAGAAACAATTTTTTTTTATTCATCTATCATCAAAATGGCGGAGCCACGGTAGAGATTTACAGCAAGATTGCGGCGCGCATTGCGAATCAGCGTGCAGCTTAGCTTCCCGTAGAGTTTGGTTTGTAAAAAAATTCAAAAATTTGTTCAGTCAGAGCATGTAGAGTTTCTATTCGATAATAATTAAAATGAAGAAAATGAAAATTTAAGGGAATGGCACACATTCACGAAAAAAATCACGCAAAACTTCAGTAAAATTTGAATTAAAGTAGTTTTTTTCTATTTAAAAAAAAATCATGTCAAGTAGAAGGTAGCAATATTATCGATATTTCTACCAAATCTCAACTCAAACGGTTTAATAGTTTTTAAATCATTCTGCATACCAATTACGAGAATGCGGTTTTGAGAAAAACGTTTAAAGTTTACATAGAATTTGAATTAAACTGCACTAGGTACTCGTGGTGATCAATTATTTAAGTAATCTGTTATAAAGTAATTAAATGATTAATTACAGTAATAATTGCGATTGTTAATTGTTAATTTAATTACTTTTCCCCCATACCTTCCTGCGTCTCTGCGCTTTCGTCCCTACATGTATAGTTTGTTAAATAGAATGTATAGTTCTATCTATATACATATGAGAAATCCCACGCAATTTCGCCCAGCCCCTGACCCCGACCATTTTTGGTTATCCTTATTTTTTGTTGCAAAATTGTACTCCATAAAAAGAATATGCACACCAATTTTTTTATTTTTATCTTTTCTCTTTTAGGAATTATAATTTTGCACGAATATAGATTGCGGATATTTTGGAAACGTTTAAACGCTGATAACTCTTGAACGAATTGAGATGTGAACAAATGTTACTATATATATTTTTTTTAACTTTGAAGCGTACTTTCGTTTAAAAATATTTTTGAAAATTATCAATTATCAATGTCAAAGTTTTTTTGCTTCTTAAATAACAACTATGTTTTTAAAGACGATTGCTTTTTTTAATCGTTTTCAAAAAATTCTCTGAAATAGAGTGACCCATTTTGTGATTTTTAAGACTTATCTTATCGTAGGCCCATTTTTCCTTCTATTTTTTTCGAATTAATCATATTTTTGGTAGTAGTTTTTTATCGGTTTAAAACGGTTTATTTTTAATTTGTGCTGTATTTAACGAAAAAAAAGTTATTTTCAATAAGAAATTTCGCTCTGTATAGTTATATCGTTTGAAAAAAAATCGGCTTTTTATCGTTCTATAGGAGTGTAATGAAAACGGACTGGCGATAAAAATTGAAGCCATTATTACTTCTACGAGTCTAAGCTTGCATGCAAAATTTAAGATGGTTATACTAATCGGCTGGAGTATTGTGACCTTTCGGATTCGCGGTAGTTTTGTATGCGCTTTTACAGGACGTTGCCGCGGATATGATGTGAAAGAGCCCAATGAAAAAAACCTACAGAATGTTTTTAATTTTTCGCATGTGTAACTTATGTATATAAGAAATTTTCGCTAAAATTTCACAATCGTCACCTTCCCAATTGTACTAACTAATTTACATAATTAGTCCAACATATAGTGCCAACTCATTGCAAATCGGTGCAACGGAAATCCATAATTACTGCAAAGTACTGAAATTCGATTTATTTTCTTAAATTCTCTTTTCTAAAAATACTTTGCACTAAAAATTTCAGCCTCGGTTCCCACGAATTATTCGAAACTGCCTCAACATCTAAAACATATTTTCGAGCATTTTTAGTCTGTCTACTTTCGCCAGCGATTGTATCTCATAAATCCGTAACGAGTCAGAATAATCAAGTACAGCGTACTCGTGAAATCTCGATAAAAAAAAACGCACACACAACTCTTCCGGTCTGCATAGCTATTGTTTGCTCCGAGGGGTTTTGTTCACGTTTGCCAGGCTGCTCGCTCACGTAACGATGATTCGCGTATCAAATCATCGTTACCCGTCGACAAATACGTAATTACAAAACAATATCCTTATCACCCTCGTGAAATAAATAATACCGTGCACGTCGATGCGTGACGCGATAAAAATGATTTAACGCGCGAGGGTGAACGAAACGAAGCAAGCTCATTCTGGACCAGAAATGACCAAGAGCGCCTAGTCATGGTTGGTCAAATATATATATATATATGTGTTATATGCACGTTGATGCTCGAATCGGTTGGAATGTGACTTATGACGGAAGCAAGAAAGGACTGTGAACAATCGAGGCATCGGACGAGGGTATGAACAAAAGATGAATGAAAATCGTGTATGGCTGATGGTCCATGCGTTTGTTCCTCGCACTCTGGCCAATATTTCTATCGTGTAACCTCCGACATTCTATTGATATCGGAGTCATAATAAATTACACCTACCGTCCAACAATATTTCATCGTCTAATCACAACAAAAACTTACAATCCCGGAATCATCGTATTTTTTACTCTAACTACAATAAAAATGGAATTTAGTAGGAGATGGAGGCTAGGCAGGGAGGCAGCTCGTAAGAATGAAAAAATGACAGCCCGATGCGGGAGACAGTAATACTGAGAGGTATGGATCACATTGGACAAAAAGTTGGGAAATAGCAAACAACACAGGACCGCAGCGAGAACGAGAGAGAAAGAGAGAGAGAGAGAGATCGCAGTAGAAGTACAAAGACAAGAAAAAAAAATCTTCCGCGGAAGTTGATTGTTCAGAGGCATCATGGAGTGAAAGCTCCACAGCTGCCGGTGTTTCGTCTCGGGGGTGTACTTGCACCACTTGAGTGAGTCGTCTTCTCGTGTCCTCGACATATGACACTCCTCCTCTTATACAAATAGACCTTTTCTACTTCGTATTCAGAAATATATGCGACAAGAACATTATGAGAGCGTTATATCTATATTACGTTGACTATCAGCCCGTCTGGTTGCTTTGATTACGGCCTTTGCATTTCTTCAAACGAATCGTTGATTTCAGGATAGAATCTGCCTGAAATGACGTTTACATTTTCTAACTTCCAACTTATACCCTTGCGGGTTTCTAAAGGATGTCTCAGGATTCAATGTCTCAGAATGACCCGACACTTCAAATAGAGCTTTCACAAAAAATGTTCGGTTTTCTTAGAATTAATCTTTTGTGATAAAGAAACAGAATGTCAAAAGGGTTTTGGAAATAATTCTGAAGATAATTATTCATTGTTTTATATCACGATAATTCAAATCGTAGATGTTGGCGCGAAAAGTCACGCTATTGGCGCTAACGCTTGTGATGTCACCGTTCGAGCGCGAACTAATAGGCTATATATACAGCTTACACGCGAGTGTACACAAATGTGAAATTTGGTGTCACTTTACATCTTAAATCATCTCGAGCATTCTAAAAAAGTTGAAAGGCAGTTTCGTGATTTAACTTTCACAACGATGCATGAAAGTAGATTTGTGAAAGCAAATTCGAGTAATTTGCCGAGCGTGGATTTTTATAGGTTAGGAGAGGCTTGATAAATTGTGTCACTTATTGTCACTACGTATAATAAGCATACTGAGAAAGATGTATTTTTAAAGAAATATTTCGCTACAGCTTATGTTATAACACGTTCCCATGAAAAAATGTACAACTGGTCCGACATTGGCCCAGTAGTGCGCCAACTCTCCTGTATGGTTGGCCGTTCTCTGGCATGAATGTCGGTCCATTAATGGACCGTTGTCGGAATGATATCCTCGGGCCAAGGCTGGCTACCGATATCGTACCGACGTTGGACTCAACACCGGCCCGACAGTAGTGCCAAGGTTGGCCCAAGTTACAGCCAATATCGTACCAGCGTTGGTGCTGACACTCGTGCCAAGGTCGGCCCAAGACTATGCCATCGTTGGTATTAAGAGCGGCCCGACGCCTGTGCCAACATTGGCCCAAGTTCAAGCCAATGTCGTACCAACTTTGGTCCAGTCCATAACCAACAGTGGTACGATAATGCTCCGAGTATCGACCGATACAACTCAGGGCATTATCGGTCACTCGTGTTACAATTTTTTAGTTGTTCATTTTCATCATTTTTATCGTCCCCGTGTTCAATAATTTCTTCCACATACTCGATAGTGTTCTCACACTTCGCTTTTTTAATATTATTTTCGAGGATTTTTTTCTCTGTCAAACATGACTCCTGATTCATGACACATTTTTCGTGCTTCAATAACAGTTTATTCCAACATAATTTTTTCGCACTTTTTTCAGTTTATCATATCTCTTTTGTTTATTCATATTGAAAATACGGTAGGAGCATAAGGGAAAAAATTACTGTTGCACGAAAAAGCGACGATGGACGCTACTCTTAGTTCGCGGTCTGCATCGATACGACACTGAATGCGGCGACTGGCGAGCAATTCATAAGACACGTAACGGGGAGTGATGCCGGCTCGTGATTGGTTCAACATATTCACGCGAACAGTCGGTTCTTCGTCGTTAGTCGATACTGTCCCGACATTGGCATATTGCGGTATGCCGAGATTACGTATGAACGTAGGACAGTTATTGGCGAACGGTATTGGCCCATGGTCGGCTCCAGTAGTCCCCCCCAACAGTCGGCTCACCGGGGCAGCCGATACTGGCCCGACATTCGTATAGTACCGGTTGCCGGGATTAGAAATGAACGCAGGACAAATAATAGCAGACAGTATTGGCCCACGGTCGGCTTCTCCGTCTACGCCAACAGTCGGCCCTAGGTCGTTAACCGGTACTATCCGCACATCGGCCTGATGTCGGATGCCGGGCTCCGAAAAGAGGGGCGACTGAAAAATGGCAGAACCGTTGTTTCAATGTTGGGCCAACATTGGTTGCCAACAATCGGTTAGCCAGTACTGGGCCGGACATCGGCCGTATTGTTCGTGTCGGCAATATTTTCATGGGTTTGCACTTTAATCTAACAATAAGTGATTTTCACAGCAAAAATAAATAGACAATAATAAAAATAAATAGACAATAGAAAAATAAATAGAAAATCAACTCTCAAGGGGGTTGAATGGGGTGTAACAATTTGTATAGAGAATAGTATTTGCGTGTATGAACGCGGGCGCAGTCGCGGACGAAATCTACTTATTGAATAAAAAGAAAAAGTTCCCGCAAGAAGTGAGCCCTCGTGAGGTAGTTTTCAAGGACGGCACAATCTATATTTCTGGTATCTTCTTCATTTTATCTTAAAATCATGGCTTTCCACGACTGGAATTAAGGGGTTACCCCCACTTGCGATTTTGGAAAAATCGTTTTTTTTATTGCATTTTTTTGAAGAATAAGTATCTGAGAATATGTCCTGAAAATTTCAAGTCGATCCGAACAAAATTGACTGAGATATGAGCGTTGAAAGAGAAGAATCCGTGAATTGAAGAACTGAAATTGAAACTTTAAACGCGTTTTTCTCAAAATGGCATTTCTGAAGTCGGTGACCAAGATTACTCGAACACTAATGAACCGATCTTCTTGAAATTTTGCAGGCCTATTTAATACATAAAAATTTAGTCTTTAATCGTTCGATTTTTTTTTTTCGAAAAAAAATGGCCGTTTTTTTCGTTAAAATCGAACCATTAACTTTGACTGTCCGCCATTTTGTGAAAAATGAATCTTTTTTAAAATCCTTCGATTAAAGACTAGTTTATACTTATATTTGACTAAATCCATCCGTATTTTTTTTCAGATGATCCACTTCGCCGCAATGTTGGTCACCGCAAACCGTGTATATAAAAACATTATTTCATTGACGGCCATTTGCCACTAAACAATGTAATATTTTTCAATAAAAAAATTACTGAAAGTTCTTCAAGATGTGTTCTTTAAGATGGTATTGATCGATATTGATCGATTAAAAAAGTTTTGTAGTTTTCTTTAAAAAAATTCATGAAAAAGGCCTTTTTTTGCGCTACAAGTGGGGGTAACGCCTTAAGAAAATCGTTACACAAAGTGACCAAAAATCGAAAAACATGATTTTCATCAGAAAAATCGATGTATTGATTCTTTGGAGTGGACCAGAGCGTTGTAGCGCAGCCTTGCAGCTACTCGTGTGGGTGAGTGCGCGTCTTCACACGTTGGTAAGTATACTGGACACTTGCACTCTGGAGACATTTTTCCCGTCCTCTTTCCGACTCCTAGTTTCTCTTATTTTCGCACCTGCTTCAACGTCGACTCCGTGTGTACTCAGAAAGGATCTTCCGTTTTTAAGATGGGTTCCGAACCATCGGGCTCACGGAAAAAGCAATTCGGAATATCCGTTGCTGGCGGCTGGAATCGAACTATCTATGTATATATAATTCCTCATATAGATATGTACATAGGTACATATCTTTATGAACTATTTGAGAATGATAATTTATATGTAAAAAAAATATTTTTAACTTTTTATTAAATGTACGAAAAAGTATAAAATAACTTTTTTTACGAAGTCACCTACATGGGACTTTAAGACAAAGCTTGGGGCGCTCAACTTTTAAAATGTTTAATACATTTGATCAATTCAGCTTCATTGACCGTATTTAATTTGGCACAATAGTAATTTGAGAAATCATTATCACACGTTTATTCTCAGTATCAGGATTTTTATTTAAGAAATCGAAGGTTGTTTTACAGCCATTTAAATACAGTTTATATGTTAACGGATTTATGTAAATTAACGATTATATGTCTAAATATTGAGCGCACCAAGCTTTTATCACATATTAGGTGACATGGTAAAAAAAATATTTTCTTCTTCTCAGTACATCAAATGAAAGCTTTTTTAAATATTTGTTTACATATGAATTATTTTCTACTGTTTAGTCTTTCATTCATGTGACTTGTTAGATGCTACTAGTAGTTTACTAGTCTACAAGTTTGTACATTAGGAACATGAAATGCTTGTAAAAACTAACAAATACTGTCATTGGGATTAAAGTCGCGACTAATCGCTGCATATAAACTTTTCACATACCAGCACAGTCGGCTATGAATTTGTTCGTACGTGTTAGTGCGATCTTATATGGATGATTAGATGTCGCTAATTTTACAGGAAAAGTAAAAAATGTTATGTATATATTTTTTCAGTTGAATCATGCATTGTCACCTTTTAGATGCATGTGTGCACAATTTCCGAGCTCTAAGTAGTCGGGAAGTGGGTGAAATAACGATTTTCCGTTTTGCATTTTACAGAAAGTCATGTTAAATAAAAGCTTGTGAAAGATGTTAATTATGATATACGAAAAAATGTTAATTATGTTAATGTTAAGAATATTAAATATTAAAATGTTGACATGCAAAAAAAATGTTAATTATGATAGTCGAAAAAATGATAATGTTAATAATGTTAAATGTTTGAATGCTAATATTCGAAAAAAATGTTCATTATGATATCGAACTATCCATGGATATAATTCTATATGAATCTATATGAACTATTTGTGAATTAAAAAATCTTAATTATGTTAATGTTAATAATGTTGAAATGTTAATATTCGAAAAAAATGTTAATTATGATATCGAACTATGCATGTATATAATTCTTCTATATGAATATATATGATCTATTTGTGGATGAAAAAAATGTTAGTTATGGCATTATTCATTTTGGATTCGTGGGGCGTAATAGCAGCAAACCCAAATAAAAATGCGGTGATCGGTCGTGGCCGAATCCAGTTGGTATGAAACGACTCATATACATTACGCATAAATGTGTTTGGATGCATTATCTCTTTGTCTTCCTGCGCGTTCAGCTGTACGTACGATACGTGTACATATACGTATATACGTCTGCACATACGAAATATGTGTATACGAGTATAAACAGCGGTATAGTGACCTCATTTTGCGAAAGAACTCTCTATTTTTTCTATTTTTAAATCAGCTCTATCGCACCTCGATGTCACCCCTCGCTCACTGCTTTTCATTTCTTTTTATTTTCCCCCTAGCTCCCTTCTCTCTCCCTGCCTGTATCCTAGTGTTTCTCAGATGTTCATTGTTCCAAGCGAAGGTGTGAAAGCGCGCGAATTGTCAAACGGAACCGACATGAGCGATTTTTGTGTACTTCCGTACAGCGTTGAGCTTTTGCGGAGTTTTAAAGCCTAGGGTCTTGACTTTAAATTATCAACGAAGGTATTGTAAGAATTTCGAAAATTGACCGAGTTGCGAGGATTTTTGTGAAGGGTCAGATCGCCCATTGTGACACGGCGAACCACCACGCTGCGATTTACACTACTCCGCTTGCTTTTTTTTCCAGAAATATGCTTTACGAACCGCGTTGAGCCGTATGGCAAAAAATATTCGTCAGATTCATTTCAAACTCGGATAGAGCATAGTTTATAACACTTTCTACCGTCATGTTCGGATGATTTTATGATGCGTTTATCCCTTTCGTAATAACTAATTGTCAAAGTTGATTTTTCCCGTCGAAGATCGATTTTTTTTCGACAGCTCGCCATTTTGGCAGTTCTCAAAATTTCAAAAAAGTATCCGGTCAAACGAAAGTTCTATTATTATAGTAGAAGTGCAATTTTTATTTTTATTTTCAGGTCATCCTAGTTGCCAGCACCGCCAACAACGATTGACCATGCAGCAACGGCGGCACTTCATTTAAATAATAATAATTTGATTGTTTATTGATCTTTTTCTTTGAAAAAAAAACTCAAGCTTGACAAAGCTATGTATCAATTGTGTGTGAATTTCCGTCCTCGTCGCCCCCATACTCTCATCGGAAAAAAATATTCAAAATCGATCTGTTTTTTTGGGCTGCAGGCTCATTCAAACCCTCTGAGTCTTTACTGTAATTAGACCGCACCGGAGATATACATCGAGAAGGGCTCAGACGAAACCGAAAGAATGTTCGTGGTTTAGCATTGCGCCCAGATAAAATTTCTCCTCGAGTACCCGGTTTCAGGAGAGCTTGATGACGTATAGAACGCTTGACCCAGTCCTCCGACGAGTATACGCTTTTTCTACTAGTCATGTAACGAGACCCGTGAGGACTTCATCATTCTTCCTTTGTCGCTTCGCTCGAACAGCCGAACGACTCTTTTCAACGATGCCGCAAGCGGTTCTTAGCTCTAATAACGCGTAAGAATTCTTGGTAGAAAAAAAATGTTGCTAGGCTTCGACAACTTTTCCAACGATGGGCAAATCTTAACAACGTCGTTGGAGACCTTTATACAGCCTGTCGGATGATTAATGGACGATCGATGATCAATCGTTATTGTGAAGACGATTTTATAATAATAAAGTTACGAAAATTATGATAATAAAATAAAATAGGCATCACGATAGTCACAATAAAATTTCAAAATTCGAAACTGTCTAAATTTTTTTGGTAAATAATCGTAACCCTCAGACGTCGAATGACATAAGGATCGAAGCTTCAAGATTCGTGGCTGTCCGTATTAAAAAACAACACGTTTGAATATTCGACAAACGATAAAAAGCTTTTTTTCAACGTGAGTCGCGAAATAAAGTAAAAAAATGTTGATAATTCGTTCGGCCAAGTTTTTTCATAATATGAATTATCGCAAATAGGAAGAATTCGTTCCCACTTCCATGAGGTGAAATTCCTAACCTTCAGGTTTCCAGCTACTTCGAAGCGAGTCTTAACGCCCGCTCTAGCTTTCCGCATTGGTTGGTCATGCCTGGGTCGATATCGAGGCAGAGAACTGAGTAGAAACAGCATCCCTCGTTCTCTCGTGTCGTTTTGTTCACTTTCGCAACACTCTCTATCTCTGTACCTCTCCCACTTCCCTGCCTACCGTGTTTTTTATATATACAGGGTGTCCCATAACTACGTAATAATTCGTCCAATAACTACGTATTAATTTGTCCAATAACTATATAATAATTTCAACAGTTAGTCACTGGGCCATTCGAAGGTCGAGTCAAATCGTTTTCGCATTTCTTTAGCCTCAAAAGTTCTGCAAAAAATTAAGAATAATTCTTTTTTGCTACAGAACGAAGCCACGGATTCGAAGATTCCTCGACAAAATACATATTTTTCTCTCAATGTTGTAAATTCATATTACAGGAAATTAATTCGTTCAACATTTCTACGTGAAAAATGTTTCGTCTGATTTTTAAAAAAATACAAAACGTTGATCCTTGACATTAGGTTGAAAAGTGTGAGCTCGAATCTTAAGGTTCAATCATAAAAATCTGGTGGAAATTGTCAGTAGTAAAAAGAAGTGTCAGACCCCCAAATTTGCTGGACCATTCAACCCACTGAATTCCTTTTTTTAGGACTCAGAAATTCATCGAGAAGTAACAAAAGTAGAGAGTAGAAAGATAGAAAAAGCTACTTTTTTTTACGAAACGAATCAACATATTTGTAAATTCCTCCGCAAAATATCGATTTTTCTCGGAATGTTCAAACCTAACATGACAGGAAACAAATCTACTGTGAAAGTAGACTCAAACGCCAAAGACACCCACTACATGGCAGCCTTCCACGAAAACGCTGTATCACGCAAATGTGGCGTGCTACGCAAGCTCTGGCAAACGAGTATCTTACTCCGGTGACATTGCCCCTGTTGCCACCTCCATCCAGGTACGTCCTCTTTGGGCAATGTGACCGTACATCTCCCAGGAATCCCGGGGGACCGAAATATGCTCTGGCAAAAGCGAGAGAAAAATTGCAAAAAAAACAACGGTGAAAAAGTAAACGAAAATATCAGCGAGAGAAATAAATCTTAACCTACTTTCTTGTGCTATAGCACAATCGTATGAAGAAAGGAGGAATATTATTTCTCCCAATGCAGAGGAAAGTCGAACACGTCATGTGTCCAGAGATGATCAAGTGGCTAAAAGTTAAGCCAGTTGTTGAGGGTATAATTATAAAACAAAAATTGTAAGTCAGCTTGGGGTCATCGTTTTTAGTTGAGTTTCAAATGAGAAAATATAACATTGTCAATATGCAAAGAAACATGTGAAAAATTTCAAAATTGACGTAAAATGACTATTGAATAAAAAAAAATTGTTGACATAATTCGTCGGTTTATTGAAAATGAATCTCATTTATGCCACATCAACTTTACGTAAAATTTGGAAACTTTTAAAACTTCCATAGACGATTATTTTGACGGTGTTCAGATTTTCGGAGTTTTGATCTTTCGGGGTTGTATTCTTTCGAAGTTTTGACCTTAAGTGGTAGCATTTTTTTCAGAGTGGGGCCGTTTTGCAATTCCGAACTTTCAATGATCAGAACGCTCGGAACTCCGAAAGAATACTACCCCGAAAGATCAAAACTCCGAACATCCGAACACCGTCAAAATAATTAGGCTATGGAATTTTGAAAAGTTTCAAAATGTTCGATAAAACGACGAATTATTTAAAGATTTTTTTTTATGAAGAAGTGATTTTACGTCAATTTCGAAACTCGTCTACACAATGTTCTACATCACACAATACGTTCTAAATCATTTACAGCCAACTATGCAGACTTTCGCTGGCATGATCTTTACGAAACTTGTAATTTTGGAAGATTAAAATAAGGAATTTAAAACCGTCGGTGCGTTCAAAGTTCGAAATTTCAACCCGGCCCCTCCAGAATTTTCGTCATCCTTCGCATTTTATTGTGAACATATAATGTGCGGATGTTAAGGTACCGATGATTCTTATCGATATTCTCATTTTCGGAAATTTTCCCTGTACGAACCTTCGCCATTCAAGAAATCGAATTTCCAACACTACAATTTATCGGAACTATGAACTCTCTCACTATGGAAAGTGTATATACTCGTTTTATGTGCTGTAGTTTCATGCTAGCGTACTATTATTTTTCCTTACATGATATTTCTGTTTACAAAATTTTGGAATTAAAAATTTCAGCATTATAAAGGTCCGAAGTACCGAGTAGGTACTAGACAATAAATTCGTAATTTTGGACATTGTCATCAAAGTTCGGAATTTCAACCCGGCCTCCCAACGGGGGATGACTAGCCCCCCGAAATAAAAATTCCCCGAATATTCGTCTGACGACTCCGAACGGCAAACAAATTTGGCGAATAGCAGCCCGCATCCGACGAACATTCGAGGCGAGATTTGTGCAATATTCGTAAGGAGAATTTATTCAAATTGAATAAAGCCACGTGGATCTTCGAAAATTTATGCGCCGCGGATGGAAGACGTCGGGACGTCACGTATTGGAAGAGAATGACGGTAACAGGTTGATTGTGCGGATCGGCGTTAACCAGAGAGGACGTCTGTGTAGACACGCGATGTGTAAAGGACCCACGGTACGTCGGACTCTACAGCGGGGAGACTCTTAGGTATAGACATAACAGCGAGGAGGACTGCCATGGATTCGAAAAATAGGGAAAGACAGCTCCGGAAAGAATAGCGAGAGAGAGAGAGAGAGAGAGAGAGAGAGAGAGAGAGAGAGAGAGAGAGAGAGAGAGAGAAAGAGAGAGAGAGAGAGAGAGAGAGAGAGAGAGAGAGAAAGAGAGAGAGAGAGAGAGAGAGAGAGAGAGAGAGAGAGAGAGAGAGAACTATAGTGAGCGAGAAAGTTGAAGAAGGCGAAAGATCCGGATGAGAGAGGGTTTCTACTTCGACACTTTGCACGTAAGGGCGCAAGAGAGGGCCTGAATCTACTTAAAATTCCTCGAGTCCGTGTACCGGAGATAAAGCGAAGAAAGAAAGGGAACCGGAGGTGGTCGCCTCCTCGTCCACGAGACGTAGGGCAACGCCGGGGAAAAAAATGCAAATGTACGCATTGCGACGCGACGAGGCGAAAGCTCTAACGACGTTATGAAAACCTTCTCGCGCCTCGAGCTTCAACATGAACTGCCTTTGGATGTACTGGCTGGATATAAACAATTTCGGGGCATAGTAGTTGGAGCCACATAACGTCCCATACATTTACTACATTTATTCGGCAACCGCTGAAGGAGCGCGTTTGTGGCTTCGTCGATAAAAATTCCTCATAGTCTCGTTTCGTGGCTACAAGATTTAAAGTTCAACGAGTGGCGATGAAATATGCAGGAGGCACCAGACGCACTGGAAAATTGCGAGGTCTTAATCAAAATTCTTCCTTGGACTATATGGAATAACAAATATATATTGTAACCCGACACTGGTGGATGCGTGGTCGAGGTCCGACTCTCGCGGTACTGTCAGTCAAGGGGGGGAAATTTAGGCAGCCGGAAATAAGGGAATTTTCATGATGATTTCGGGTCGAAAGTATTTATTCTACATAACTATAGTTTTGGTTACATATTGTTGAATCTTTTGGTTCTGCAGAATTTTTGTTGTACATGTGAACGTAAAGTTCTTTGAAAATTACTTTTTCAAACTACTTTTTCATAACAAATGCGTCGTGGACTGTCGTGGAAATGACATGACACGACGTATTTATTTTCTAATTTCATTGTTTTTTTCCTAAAATGTCATGAAAGATTAATCATTTTTTCAAACACGCACGATTTTTCGAATTTTCTCTCGTCTTTGGATCTTTTAGGTTCACATGAACCGTGTGGGTCTTAGAAATCTTAAGGGGTTACCCCCACTTGCAATTTTCAAAAAATCGATTTTTTTTATTGCATTTTTTTTGAAGTATAAGTATTTGAGAATATGTCCTGAAAATTTCAAGTCGATCCGAACAAAATTGACTGAGATATGAGCGTCGAAAGAGAAGAATCCGTGAATTGAAGAACTGAAATTGAAACTTTAAACGCGTTTTTCTCAAAATGGCATTTCTGAAGTCGGTGACCAAGATTACTCGAACACTAATGAACCGATCTTCTTGAAATTTTGCAGGCTTATTTAATACATCAAAATGTAGTCTTTAATCGTTCGATTTTTTTTTTCGAAAAAAAATGGCCGTTTTATAGCCAAAAAACGGCCTTTTTCGTTAAAATCGAACCATTAACTCCGACTGTCCGCCATTTGGTGAAAAAAGAATATTTTTTTAAATCCGTCGATTAAAGACTAGTTTATACTTATATCTGACTAAATCCATCCGCATTTTTTTTCAGATGATCCACTTCGCCGCAATGTTGGTCACCGCAAACCGTGTATATAAAAACATTATTTCATTGACGGCTATTTGCCACTGAGCAATGTAATATTTTTCAATAAAAAAATTACTGAAAGTTCTTCAAGATGTGTTCTTTAAGATGGTATATTGATCGATTAAAAAAGTTTTGTAGTTTTCTTTAAAAAAATTCATGAAAAAGGCCTTTTTTTGCGCTACAAGTGGGGGTAACGCCTTAAACGTCTTGGCTCTAATATTTCGTATTGTGAAATATGTGACGCATTTGTAAATGACATGGCGCATGATACAAATGTCATGAAAAATTTAACGTTTTTTCAAACACGTACGATTTTCCAAATTTTCACTTTTCATCGGATTTTTTAGCTTCACATGGAGCATGTAGGTTTTAGAAATGTAAAACTTCTTGGCTCTGATGTATCGGATCAATGCGCTAAACATTAGATTGTACGCCGTGGAACAACTCAGGCGGCAATCGTCTCTAAATCGAGACCCGTAGAGAGGCGGTTTGAAAATTTAAAAAAAATTGCTCCATACAAATCTCAAATATGTAATAGTAAGTACATACATTTTTAAAAGTAGGATAAATGGTTCCAACATAGAAAAATATTGAAAAATCGCTTATTTTCCGCTATTTGAAAGGATGACCCCCTTGAGCAGCGTTGTGCACGGCCGATACTCGGAGCGGTGACCGCTCAGTCGTGCACCGGCTAGCCCCTTAACAAGTGAGCGGAAGACCACCTCTAAGACCTTCGTGTAGATACTTGAGTAAAAGTATGTGCACCAGAAAATCAGAAGAATATGGGGCCGTCTATACTGGTAAGGGTTTTCCACAGTTTCCCCGTGCCCTCGGCAAATGCCCTATAGTGGAGCTTAAGACGGCTATGGACGCAACGGAAGTTAGGTTAGATTAGCGAGGTACGGTTAGGTATAATAATCGGGTAGATTAGTCGTAAGAATAATAATAATAATAAGGTAATAAGAAAGCGTTCAGTTGGAAAGGGTAATACGTGAAACCCGCAAGGGTATACGTTGGAAATGAGGAAAAGTTTTTTGGTAAAATCAATATCGTATTCTATACCACGTAAATATATATATATATATATTGTGGAGAATGTAGTATCTAACAAAAATTATCAAATTGTAGTAGATCTAAAATTTATTTATTTGCTTCATTTTTTTAATACTTAGACGATGTCCAACATTTTTAAAAAATGGTCTGTCTTTCTGTTTAAGTGAAGTTGACGTGAAAACTGCTGGAGGTTATTGCCTCAACCTTTGGTACGTGAAAATAAACGCTTCCAGAATTTGCCTACCCTTTGTTTCATCTGGACCTCTCAAGTAGAACCTGAGAAAATGTGACTTTCCTTTTAGAAGAACAATGACGCGCGATACTCTCCAGAGCTTATAAGGAAGCTCTTCAGTAAATACTCGATGTGAAATGTCTCAATTAACGTTAATCATTATTTGACTCGTGCTATTATTTATTTTTTCTGGCAATGTTGTTATGAGTATATCCAGAATAGTTTTCTCCCCTATATAGAAAGTGTTTTCTTCGAGACGTCCGCATAACCTTGAAGTTTCCAAAAATCCGCTTCGTTTATTGCGCAATTTCGTAGCCTAGGCTCCAAACTTCAATTTGCAACGAAGGTTTTGTAAAAATTTCAAAAATCTCAAGGGTCGAATCGCCGACTGCGCTACGGCGAACCGCCCCGCTGAGGTTACCCCGTTTTTACTGTTGCGCTTTTCTCAAACGATGTTTTACGAAATTGAGTGACTCGATTTTTCAATTCACTTAAAATTAGAACATAGTTTACAGCCACATACTTGGTGCAATCAAATTTGCATCAACAATAGACTCTCAGAGTACTTTCGAAAAAAAACAAGCCATCTACTAGCCGATTACTCAAGATCCTTAGAATAAACGTAAAAAAATAAAAATAAAACCAACGCAGAGCTTTTCAAGTAGACGAATATATCCCAAGGAACAGGCGCTTAAACGTGCTAAGTGTCTAATTATCAAGTTCAATCTATATTTCAATAGGCTGCATGGAAATAATGTTTACCCTTACGGTCCCGCCATGAGATTCGAGGACCTGAAAGAAACTGAGAGTAGCTTGGTGCCGATGATGGAGTACGATTCATTGGTGGGAGTTTGCTTCCGTAGAGGATCGACGATGGTCCTCGATACGCCTTGAAAAGCTTCCACTACGCCGACCTCGCGATCGCGTATCTCTTTTATACCGGGAATATATACTCGCGCTACTTTTTTTTATTACTTTGTTCACCCTCACTCTACTCTTACCCTTATTCTTCACTTTCGATGCCCCTTAACTTATTTACTCCTTAGCCGCGGCAACGGGCGACTACCCCCTCCCCCTCCGCCCTTCTCACTGTCGCTCTTCCTCTGTGCCCATCTTTCATCCTCTTCAGGTCTCTTCCTCTTCTGCTCTCTCCCTCTCTCTCTCCTTCCGGCTCGCGTGAAATGCCGCCATTTCGAGAGTGTTGTGTCTGCGGAGCATAAGAGAGGAGACGAGACGTATCTCATACCATCTGTTACTCTTTTCTCTCTCTCTCTCTCTCTCTCTCTCTCTCTCTCTCTCTCCCACCCCCCCCCTCTCAGCCTCGCTCACTCTTTGCCTGGTAAATTGTCAAGGGCCACGACAGTAACTATCAACGCCGTGTCTTGTTTACGCGTTCACAACGAGCTGTGACAGTGCATCGAGACAATTAGCCCCGGACGCGCACCGTCCCATGTGACATAGTCGCCGCGCTTATATTAGTCTCGTATTTCCTCTGTGCGTTCCTCGTACACACCGTGACTTAATCACGGCGTATACGAGGAACGCACGTGATAGGGTTACGTGAGTTTGAAAATAAAAAAAAATCCATTAAAAATGTTATTATCTAATAGTACAATACGTCTAGAATATTATCCCAAAGTTTTAAGTCAATCGGAGGGAAAGTCTAGGAGAGAGAGAGAGCCTTTGAGAATTCTCCCCGTTGGGAAAGACCGGCCGGGAGCGATGCAGGTATGTCGCATTTTCTCAAAACACTATTTTCGAAGTCTGCAGACACGGTTTCTCAAAAACGAATGCACCGATCTTATTGAAATTTTGCACACTTCTTCAAAATAGCATTGACTAGTGATTGATCGAAGGTTTTTTTTTCGATTACAACTAATTTTACAAGGCTGTGTGTAGTGTAAATTGTACTAAAAATTGAACTATTTTGGATACAACTCTGCCGAAAATTCAAATTTCAATTTTTTTTTAAATCCGTCGTTCAATCACGAGCTATACTTATCTACTAACAGAAAAAAATCGGGTTTTTAACTTCAGATAAAGCTAGCATGGGTTATCTTGACCACCACGAGGACACTTTTTTAGAGGTCTTCGGAAACCAGGTCCCACCGGCGGAAATTCCCAAATTTTGGGATGAATTTTTTTTTTTAATAATTTTAAAATGTTGCTTTTTTATGTGCTTAACATTTTTAATAAAATAATTGCTATATTATTTTTTTTTAATTGAGACAATATGCTTCTTTTTAGCTTAGAAACCCACGTAATTCCTTAAGGCGTAGCCCATAGCCTGCACTAGCCCGTAGCCGAAAAATAGAGGTATTTTCACGATTTTTATTTTTTGGGAATCCGGTATAGTTTTTCCACTTTTTTTTACTTTAAAGAGTATAGTTTTACGCGTTTGTTATAATTTTTGTATCGAAAAATATTTATAAATGCGCTAGATAAAATGGTTTGTGCGGAGCGCTGGTTGAAAAACGCACTTCGCGGTGGCCACTGCTGCGGAAACAAATCATCCAAAATAAAGAAATCGAACGCATCTAGTATGAAGTAGTATTTCTAGCATGAAATTATCTAGTGCTTGGGCGAAGAATTTAATAAAATAGTAAATTTTTAAAAAAATGCCGCAGTTCAAAACGGAAGTATCGATTTTGGATGAAAAGATGCTCGACTTTAGATGATAAAAAAAACTAGGCATCGAAAAAAAATTTCCTTCGATCAAGCACTGCTTTTCGATATGCGAAAGAAGCTTGTTGAAGTTGTTCGGTGCAGCGATTCTTGCGATATCATAGTCACCAATTTTGGAAAAGTCATTTGGAGAAAACGCGTTTCTCAATTTTTAACCGATCGATTTGAAATTTTCCGAGAATATTTCTGAAACGTTATATTTTTTAGAATCCGTCGAAAACAAAATATCGATATTTAAAAAAAATTAAAGGTGCAAGCCCTCAACGTAGTTCACGTGCTGCGATACTGTTTAAAAAAATCTCAATGCTTGACTATAGAACATAAGACAGCTGTGTTTTGATTGAGTCCATGCATGACAAGGATGTAGGCCAAACCTGCAGGGCTTAGGGTCAAAGGGCTAAAGAAGTTCATAGACAATCCGCGCGACTCGCCCATCGGACACAACAAACTCGCGTTACGTGCATGCGAAAATTCCATCACGAACGCTTGACATCCGGCAAATTTTCGCGCTGAAATTTCTTGCTACGAAAGCCTGAAAAGCTCCGGCCTTAGTGCAAGCCCCGAATGGATCGCGCATATGGCGCCCAAAGGGTTTATGGTTCGCGGAAAGTGGTCGACCCCAACATCTGTCCTGTACCCATAAATCGACGTGGGTGACACTCGGTACTCCCACGCGCTAAAATTTCAGTTCTATCGTATTGGATCGGGGGTTCTCCTTCGGCTGGGTGCGATTCCTCTCGGCCCTACACACAGAGCGAGACTTTTTGCGAATCTAAATAGGTTTTGAATAAATACGCTCAAGGGGAAAAGAGAAATAAAATAAAGTAGTAAAAATATGCTCAAGAGAAAATAAATAAATGGAAACAAATACGCTGAAGAGAAAATGAATAAATGTAAATAAATAGGCTGAAGAGAAAATAAATAAATGTGAATAAATACGCTGAAGAGAAAATAAATAAATTTCAATAAATCCCCTCGAGAGAAAAAGCAAAAAGTCTGGGAGTTATATTAACCTCTGTCTAATTAATTCCGAGACTGAATCTCCTCGGTCGAGGGAGATACAATAAAAGTTATCACCCGCAGATACTGGAAGTTTAATTTTAAGTGGAATAGCGAAATGTCTCAAGAAGTATCGGCCTGATCGGAAAGTTTTTTTGAACCCAAGCTCCGGTGTATTTTCAAGGGAAAATCTGACGCTCGGGTCAACTGCCAGTGGAAGCGTCCAGATCGAGTGAAAAGTTAATAATTGTTAAATTTCCGAAGGAAACAATACAATTTTCATGATCCTTATTTTTTAACTAGAAATCGAGAGCCCGGAAAAAGGTGAATTTCGGCCATTTTTATGGATACCCAGTTCATAGAACAAAAATTCTGTTCAATGGCCTTTATTCTGCATATCTTCAAGAATGTTTGAAATTTTTTCTCCATTTTTTTAAGCGAATTACATTTGTCTGACAGTGTTCTGCGGTCGACAACATTGCATTGTCAATTCTTCACCGATGCACTTGAATTTTTTTTGGAACATTTTACCATTTTCTATCGACGTAAGTATGGAATTTTTGATATGTTGAAAGGTTTTTCCGAAAAAAAAATTAAATCCACGACTTTTTTTCTACCGAAAATAATTTTTTTTCATACATGCACCGTTTTATCAAAAAAAAAAGAAAATATCGATTTCCCGACGTAGTGAAAATGGAGCCAAATATTTGCTTCGTCAAAGTATACAAAGCATTGTTTTCAATACGATACGACGACGCACTAACAGTATGCCTGAAGCTAGCTTTTCCGCTGGAGCCTTCCGTGGTGGAATTCTTCAAATTTTGAGGATTAAACCTGGAGCAAAACATCAAAGCATTCCTTATCGGCTCGTGGCCGGAAAAAGAGGGATTTTATTTTTTTCCACATTGAAGAGTATGGTTTAAAGTATCTTTCACAATTTTTGGGTAAGGTTCCAAAAACCGCCAGCCTCCGAGCGAGTTGAAATTTTGCGCAAACCTCACTTTTAATATTTAAAAAAAATGTAGTTAATTAAAAATAAAAATGCAAACAAATTTCCTTTCTCAATATATTGTTCCATACCCCATAATTCCTAAGTGGAGCCTCTCCACTCATCAAAGTTTCAACCAAAAATGGTAAAAAAAATGGCCAACGAAAAATTCAGAAAAAATTCTAGTCACTCCAGTGTAAACCCATGCAACTTTTTACCCTCTTGATATTTCTTCTGAAATCCTATAGTTCTTCGATGACACCTTCTCTTCTAAAACATGTATTTTTAAGCTAAAAATGCAATACTAGGGCGAAAAAAAAATCGTACGAGATGTTCTAAAAAACAAAAATGTCGGTTTTGATATCGCTTTTAAGTGTTCCATGGAAAAAACCGAGGAAAAAACTTTCCACAAACTTTGCAGTTACTTTTCGACCGCCAAAAAATAGCCGAAAATGGCCACGTTTAAAAGTGCGTACGGGACAAAGAAAATCGTAGAGAATTTTCTAAAAAGCACAATGAAGGTATATATATATATATATATATATATACACATATATATATATATATTTGTCCTCTTCAAAAGGCCACTTAGGAAATACAATTACTCGTGCTTTTGAGTCCGCTAACTTTTACAATTAGTGCGGTAAGAAATTTCGACCAGTGTACCTAAACTTTTGGCCGGCAGTGTACGTATAGAATAATCACCCCATCGTCACATATGCATATATCTATATACGTGTGCAGCGTCGAGTATCCTAAAACCATCGGTGAACATACGTACATATACGAACCACACTTATGGCGTTTCTGCTGATTCGGGAAAGTGTCTTTCCTACTGGGATTATCGCTTCCGCGCTGTATCGTTCAGAACCGCACCATCAGCAAAGTGTACCTCCAGGATTCCTCGCATTGCTGTGGCGCCCTTGGGGGATGACGACGCGGGGCGCTTCCGTTCGCGTCTTTCACTCTTCCGTGGGACTGGACGAGAGACCTCCTTTTATGTCGCTGTTACTGATCTTTACCGTGCCGACTAGTTCGGTCTACGCGTATACGGGGCTCGTCCACTTCTGGGATATCCACTCGTCCTACACCCAAGGGCGTCATACCGGAGCTCGAACGAGATGACTCTCGTATCTTTATATAGATACGTACTATATTGGATATATATATATAGCGTGGTGCCTTTTATACGACCACCCCTGGCGATGCTCGATAAAAACAGCGTTGATAAAGAACGTCGTAGCTAATTCGAGGCTAAACGGCAGTTTTTTTCTCTCAGCTGGTTTTCATTCCGTTCGTGACTTTTTATATTTCCTGCCAATCGCGGACGATATTTCGATAATGGAAAACAGAAATACTATTAGTTGGAATTAATTCGTAGCGTTTTACAAGAGATGGCGTAGGTTGTACAGTATTTCGTTGTTACCGACAGTTGTATTCATCGTGAAACAGCTATCATTGTATGTCATTTGCTGTACATAACCTCTTTTTGAATCGCAAATAACAACACTTTATAATTTATTGAATATGTCAACATTTGTGCCGGATAAAGTGTTTTTACGGGGAGTTTTGCTTCATTACTTTAAAATGAACAAAAGTGCTGCTGAAGCTCATCGTATTTTAGTCGAAGTGTATGGTGAAGATGCTCTAGCTGAGCAAACGTGTCGAAAGTGGTTTGCACGTTTCGAAGCTGGTGATTTCGACTTGGATGACGAGGAGCGACCTGGACAGCCGAAAAAAATTGAAGATAATGAGTTGGAGGCATTGCTCAATGAAGATTCATCTCAAACACTTTAAGAATTGTCTACATCATTGGGAGTTGACTTATCAATGGTAGGAAAACGTTAAAACTTTGGGCATAATCCAGAAGGAAGGACATTGGGTCCCATATGAATTGAAACCAAGGGACATTGAGAGGCGTCTTTTGACATGTGAACTGCTGCTTCAACGGGAGAAAAGAAAAGGTTTCTTGCATCGAATTGTCACTGGTGATAAAAAATAGATCCATTACGACAATCCGAAGCGCAGAAAGTTATGGCTTAAGGATGTTGAGCCCCAAATCGCAAATGATGATAAAATTCTGAAAATTTGGTATGATTTTGTATGAAGTATTTCAGAGGTCGTGTAAAAATTTCACGACAATTAGGAAGCTCGTTATTGAACAATTAACATTCACCAATTAAATGTTGTTTTATGGAAACTGATGTAACTTTGCAATAAGTTTTTTTTTACCTCTCAATTTTATAATACCTACAATATACTGAAAGCAACGGAAACAAAACGAAGTTCATTGATAAATTTTTTTTTATTTCTTTTAAAAATTGTTCTTAACAAAATGTTAATTTTTTAATAACGAGCTTCCTAATCGTCGTGAAATTTTAACACGACCTCTTAAATACTTGATACAAAAACATACCAAATTTTCAGAATTTTCTTATCATTTTTTATTTCAACCCTTAAGGAGGTTGAAGTAATGATGATAAAATTCTGAAAATTTGGTATGTTTTTACATGAAGTATTCAGGAGGTCGTGTAAAAATTTCATGACGATTAAGAAGCTATTTATTGAACAATTAACATTAACATGTTTCATAGGGACTCAACATCCTTAAGCCCGCGGCCAACCATCACCATCAGTGGCAAAGCCAAATATCCATGGGTCTAAGCTCCTGCTCTGTATTCGGTGGGGTCAGAGGGGTGTGATTTATCATGAACTGCTGAAACCGAATGAAACCATAACTTGGGATCGTTACTGACTGCAATTGATGCGCTTGAGCCGTGCACTGAAAGAAAAACGGCCGGAATGCTCCGAAAGACACGACAAAGTCATTTTGCTGCATGATAATGCTCGTCCGCACATCGCAAAACCAGTACAAACATATCTGGAAACACTTAAGGATGTTGAGTCCCTATGAAACATGTTAATGTTAATTGTTCAATAAATAGCTTCTTAATCGTCATGAAATTTTTACACGACCTCCTGAATACTTCATGTAAAAACATACCAAATTTTCAGAATTCTATCATCATTACTTCAACCTCCTTAAGGGTTGAAATAAAAAATGATAAGAAAATTCTGAAAATTTGGTACGTTTTTGTATGAAGTATTTAAGAGGTCATGTTAAAATTTCACGACGATTAGGAAGCTCGTTATTAATAAAATAATATTTTGTTAAGAACAATTTTTAAAAGAAATTAAAAAAAATTTATCAATAAACTTCGTTCTGTTTCCGTTGCTTTCAGTATATTGTAGATATTACAAAATTGAGAGGTCAAAAAAAAAACCTATTGCAAAGTTACATCAGTTTCCACGAGACAACATTTAATTTGTGAATGTTAATTGTTCAATAACGAGCTTCCTAATTGTCGTGAAATTTTTACACGACCTCTTAAATACTTCATACAAAAACATACCAAATTTTCACAATTTTCTTATCATTTGTGATTCGGGACTCAACATCCTTAAATGGGAAGCCCTACTCCACCCGCCGAATTCTCAAGATATCGCTCCTTCTGATTGCCATTTGGTTCGTTCGATGGCTCATAGCCTGTCTGAGCAGAAGTTCACTTCTTACGACGATTGTCAAAAATGGGTCGATTCGTGGATTGCATCTAAAGACGAGACGTTCTTCCGACACGGTATTCGTACCCTGCCCGTAAGATGGACAAAAGTAGTAGAAAGCGATGGGCAATACTTTCATTGATGTATCTTTTTTTATTTACATTATAAATAAATATTTTTTCATTAAAAAAAAACGCTAAGAATTGACCCCAAGTCCTAATTCTTAGATTTTTTCATCGTTTTGTGTAATCTAGGTTTTCATTGCACAGCATTATGTCGATGAGAATGACTGAAGGTAGCTGGAGTAGGCTAGACGGCTGCAAAGGTTTTCGAGGTGGAGGGGCTTGATCCTGGGTTACTGCTAGGATGGGTGACCGGTCAGGTACTTGCTCCTGACGCACGCGGCTTGCTCCTGACGCAAGTGGCTTACTCCAAATGCAACTGAACCTCAGTGAAGTTGTAGCCGGCTCTGTAGACACTGGTTTTCGTCAGTTTCCCTGTGCCCTCGTGCACATTCACCACGGCATTAGGAAGCGAATGGAGTCAGGCAACGATCCAAGGGTCTCCGAAGGGCCTGGAGATGCATGTGACAACGTCGAGCGAAACGAAAAGGTCCCTCAAGGGCATATTCGAAAGAGCAGCAATGAAAAAAACACATCGAAGAAAAGGTGCGTAATCGGATGAAAATTTTAATTCCACGGTACATACTTTCTTTGGTAGGGATGTCCAACGACGGGTTTTCGTCCTAAAGCGATCTTTAAGGCGATACGAAGTTTCGCAATGAAGAGAGCATTTTTTGAGAATTTAAATATTTTAGATTCACGAATGTCTGCGGTATAGTTGCCAAAAGAGATATCTTGGAAAGAATACACGACTTGGCAAATCTTCGGGGTTGCCGCATTAAAGGGAAAGAGAGGTACGAGATTACAAAACTTGGCATGATTTTCCACCGTCCATCTCGGGTCTCTTTGTTTTCATTTATTTATGGGATTTTCGACGCTTTGTCTTCTTCTTTCTTTTGACGACCTAGGAGAATCGGATTCGCAAAGAAGCACGGAAGCTTCATATATTTGAGAAAAGCCATAATGATCAAACTTTCATCACCCGTATAACGGCCGTTACCAGGGTGAGGTTAGATGGGAGCGAGAAACTCGAGGGGTGCGTTGGTAGCTGCGTACGCGTGACGTCAGAAGATGGAGAGAAAAAACAGCGCTGGCGTGTAGGGGATCTTCGATCACGTGTTGATCGTTACAGAGCCCTTAAAACGCCAGCGAATTCTTATTTTCTCTGGGAGTATCCATTTACATTATTATTTACCTGCGAGCTCTATCTTTTTTGTTTTTTTTTCTTCTTCGTCTCCTTCGTCCCCATTAAATTTCGTTCTGTCTGTAAAATCTCCGTAGCCTGCCCCCATTAAAATGATTAAAAGACACGGGAAGAGGACACGTGCACTTTTGTCGGGTGCCGACAAAAAAAAACAGCGTCTTCCCCAGATTCCGAAGTAAATTCCGAAAATTAGTTGACCCTGAGACGAACGAAGTTTGCGTGCAAGGAGAATGCGTTTTTTTGTTTCGTTATATACGTTATTTTGCAGAAACGCGGTGCTATAATTATGACGTTGAAATTAACATCGCTGCAACGAAATATTTCCTGAACTTCCCAAATTTCCTTTGGCAGATTTAAAGTATAAAAATTAGACAAGTATTTTTTTAGAATTTTTGATTGGCGACCGACGACCTAAATGTGCAAATCATGATTTTCGATAATGGTAAGAATGAGTAATTGGGAAGAATTTTTCTTGCATACCGAAGATGCAAACTTCATCCCCATTCATAATATCGGGCTCAGAATTTGGCAGACCCGATACTTTTTGTAAATTCCTCGCTTGCTTTTTCCTATTGATGACAGTACGTAAAATACGATTCGGCGTTGGCGTTGAGGGCTTGCACCTAGGTGACATTTTTTGAAATATCGGTTTCTTATTTTCGACGGATTCTCAAGATAGAAGACTTCAAAAATATTCTCTGAAAACTTCAAGTCGTTCCGTTGAAAAGTGAGGGAGTAATGGGCGTTTATAGGTAGGTTCAGATCACTGCACCAATGAACTTTAAATTTTACAATTTGGTTTTTCATATCAAAAAGCAGTGCTTGCGAACGAAGGCATTTTTTTCGATGCAGACTTATCTTCTTTATCAACGAAAATGGATGGTTTTTTTCACAGACAATCGATACCTTCACTTTGGACAGCGGCTATTTTTCAGGAAGCACAATTTTTTCAAATGATTCGTTCAAGCTCTAGATAATTTAATAACGAAACTGAATGCGTTTTTCAAACAGCGGTCTGCGAAAATTATTGTATCTAGCATATCTATCAATATTTTCAATACAAACATTGTAAAAGATCCTCAAAAGCATACTACATAATGCCAAAAAATTTTGAAGACCTGCACACGATTCCCCAGTAAATATGCACGAGAAATCTCCTTTTTTCCGTCCACGAGCTAGGTGTTAGAATTTTCAGAAAATGGATTTTTTATTGGCTTGAGAGGCAAGAGTACGATATCCAGGGTGCCAAGATTTGACGGTGAGTTTAGGGTTATCGACTCAAAATAAACAAAATATGAAAAGTGGTAAAAATTAATATTTCGCTTATTTTGCGTTAAAATTAGAATTTTGTTAATTGTTCAATAAATAGCTTCTTAATCGTCATAAAATTTTTACACGACTTCCTGAATACTTCATGTAAAAACATACAAAGTTTTCAGAATTCTATCATCATTACTTCAACCTCCTTAAGGGTTGAAATAAAAAATGATAAGAAAATTCTGAAAAATTGGTATGTTTTTGTATGAAGTATTTAAGAGGTCGTGTTAAAATTTCACGACGATTGGGAAGCTCGTTATTAAAAAATTAACATTTTGTTAAGAACAATTTTTAAAAGCAATAAAAAAAAATTTATCAATAAATTTCGTTTTGTTTCCGTTGCTTTCAGTATATTGTAGATATTACAAAATTGAGAGGTAAAAAAAAAACTTATCGCAAAGTTACATCTGTTTCCATAAGACAACATTTAATTTGTGAATGTTAATTATTCTATAACGAGCTTCCTAATTGTCGTGAAATTTTTACACCACCTCTGAAATACTTCATACAAAAACATACCAAATTTTCAGAATTTTATCATCATTTGCGATTTGGGACTCAACATCCTTAATTATCGAAAATGGCGATTTTTTTCGAATTTGCAAATTTCAAGGAACATCGGGCAAGGTAACTTGAAAATATATAGTTTCAACAGTGTCTCAGAAGCTTAAAATGTATTTCAAATACCACTGCCATGTTTTCCACGCTTGTAGGTACGGCTAGACAGAGGGTAAAGTAGAACTTTTTCGCTAGGAGTCCAAAGAGGGATTAAAAGTGTACGGTTCATCTGGCTTCGGACTTGGAATGCTGCAAGTTTATGTAAAATGTATCGTTCAGTAATTTGGTGTCGTAACTATATCCAATAATTTTTATTGTTATAAATAAACGACGAATATAAATATATAAAACATTTCAATCTCGGAATTTATGTTGAAAATCACATAAATACTACATTCAGTGGCGTTTATATGGTTCCACTAGACAAACCCAAACAAAGAAATACTTTTTGAAGATCACCCGGTCAATTTCCGTTATTTGTGATAAAATAAAGATATTGCATCCATGAGCCAACAGCAATCGTTGAATTTTGGCGTATTTCCAATTACCGCTAAAAACGCTCATAATTCCTTAAGGAAGCCGAAACGGCAAAACTTTTATTCTTGAAATTCTCATTGTTTTGGTTCAAATATCGAGAATCAATGGTCAAAACTTGGCGCCCCGATATCGTACTATCCCTGCTTAAGAGATGCTTTGAACCGCATAGAATAACGGGGAAAAAGTTTGGTGGCTGTAAAAAAAAGGCCCGTCTGGGTCTGCGGTGGCAGTGACTAGCCGGTGTGCGAGACGTCGACCGTTTTTTTCGGAACACAATTTTTTCAAAACGTCACGCAGCGTAAATCCAACAATTTTCGTTCTATTCACTCCACATTTTGAGCACATCTTTAAAATAACATTGCGAAGATAAATATGTACGGGATCTTTCATGAGTTAATTACAATATTATTTATTAACGAATGATTGTCCTCTTTTATGTCGCAAATTGAGTTTCTACTTTAAATGCGTGCCAATTGCACAAAAATTGATATTTCCAAAATCCCTAACGTATTTCTCTAGCTATACGCATGTAAGGTAATCGAATTTTTACGATTTTTTTCCATATTTACATTTACGTCAGTTATACTGCGTGCTGCAGTGGGTCTCAAATGCAAAATTCCTCGCGAGAATCGCTCTAGCGTCGCTATTTTGTATAACTTTTTTTTCTACATTTTTTTTTGTTCACTTGAAGATATGACTAATAAGATCCTTCAATATTGTTATCCTCTTGCTTGTCCTTCTAACCGAAAAAAATCGCGAAAAATCCCTTAATTTTAGACGTTTACAGTGGTCTTATCCCTTAAGGCGTATTGCAATAAGACGTAACGTCAGGGATGCTGGTGAACTGGAAAAAGTCGTTGTTGACAATGGGTGTCGTGACACATTTCCGGCCGCGATGGGGCTATCTCTATCTATAGATATTTTTTCACTCCGGTACGTTTCGTATTCTGAGCATTGTAGTCTCTCTGTCTTTGTCACTCACTGTCTCTGTCATTGTCTCAACGATTTTAAATTATTACGAATGGCGCTATTTTTCCTATAGTAATAATTCACTCTGCTTACTATAAGGGGGGAAATCCCTTTGGACGCGCGAAAATGAGTCATTTTTCATGAATTTTTTTAAGGGTGATTAACATTTTTTTTTTTTAAGAAAACAAAATGGCGGCGTTGTAAGTTACTCCTTTGGGCGCCTTTTGAAAAACTGCTCATGTAATAGCTCAAAAAGTTATTGATCGACCTGGCTGGAATTTTGGGAGGTTTCTCACTATAACATCATTGGAAGAATATAACAATCAAAATATTAAAAAGTATAGAATTAAAAATTAAGTAGGCCTTCTAATCAATGTTTCATATTTTTTATCATTTTCTCGACAACTTTTACTCCAAAAAAGTAATTTATTTACGCGATAACCTTAAAACTTTAGGTATATCCTTCCAATGATGTTGTAGTGAGAAACCTCCCAAAATTTCAGCCAGATCGATCAATAACTTTTTGGCCTGTAACATGAGCAGTTTTTCAAAAGACGCCTAAAGGAATACCTTACGGCGCCGCCATTTTGTTTTGTTTAAAAAATACATTTTTTTACCACTTGAAAGTTGCAATGAGATAATGCCAAAATTTTGAAGTGATGCGATTAATTCATCACTTTTAGAGAAATGCATGAAAAATGACTCATTTTCGAGCTCCTAAAGGGATTTCCACCCCTAAGTTCCTCCGTCAAACAAAACATACAGAGTGATTCACATCGTTTCTCAACAATTATTTTTCGGTTTTTTTTTTCTCTTCGCAATCGCTGATGCGATGCTGCAGCAACAGAGGAGATTCGAAACGAGGTTCGACGATCGTGGCCTCGGGTAGGAAAACTCGAACATTGTAGGGCGAGGAGGGAAGAGGAGCTTGCGATTACGAACCAACTCCCTGCTGTAATAAAAGAAGCGGAGCGTGCACCGAACGTTGTAAGAAACGAAGTGAGTGCTCCAATATGAAGCAACTCTGAGTCGTGGCAAGAGAGAGAGACAGAGAGAGAGAGAGGGAGAGAGGGAGCGAGAGAGAGATTGCAAAAAGAAATAATAAGAATTATATATATATATATATATATATATATATATATATATATATATATATATAGTTATGTAAACGGCCACACGGTGGCGTATATAACGAGCATATTGCTTTATTTACTCTCCAGAGCCATGGCAATGAATCAAGGGTGTCTCCCTCGTCCAATTATCAAACTCCATTCTTCGTTCACACCTTCTGGTTTTTTAAGCGCCTTCTTCGCCGACGATAAACTCCAATTCGACTTTAAGGCATTCCATTTTTGGCTTTAATTACCCATGCGAAAAATTGCCCGCAGTACTCGTTATCGTTCGTGTACAAAATGCCCTGCACTACATACAGTATTTTGCGGAAGTACAGCAGATTCGAAATAATCTCTTCGCCATAGATTTTTTTAAATATATCAAAAAATACATGTGCAATGGCTTGGGGATTGAAAAATCTTTGTTTTATAAAATTGTAATTAAAAATTGTATCCTTCTCAAAGTAGCGCATTAGGATTTCTAAGTGGAGGGTTAGTTCTTTGGATGCTCGAATTGGAAGGACGAATTCCTGAACGAAAACATGCCGACAAAAAAAACGAAGATATTTGAGATTCAAAACCGCTTTGATGATGGACAATGTTTATTTAGGTATTGAGAATGTTTGTACCGGCCAGAAATGTTTATTATTTATAGAATAGGAGTAAATTTACCTTATTCATTTTTCTCACTATTGTCAGGGTCGACTGACGATCAGGATCGTTATTTTAATATCTATGAAATTCATCGTCCGTTGTTCTCTCCGTTACAATAGAGATTACTCAGTTTTATAATTAGGGACATAAACTAAACAACGTCTTTGTGAAAAATTACTAAATTCGAGGAAAGTACACTTCACGAGGCAAGAATGGCCTATCAATGGAACGTAAGTATCACATACCACTTCGATAGATTTTCTACCTGGTTGACAAGCAATTGCGATTGACTTCAAATTTGGCATAGACTTTCAGTATATATCCCTCCATCGTCCATCCCTCGGTCATTGCGGAATTATTATTATATTACTATGCAAAGAAAATTGAAGAATTAAAAAAATAAGGCCTAAAATCAACTTTTTCAGACAGTCGCCGTTCAATTTTTTTTCTCTTTGGTATCTGCTATAAAGAAATTCATATCAATCAATAAAATAGGCTTCATCTTTGCTTCAGATGAACGGGAGCTTTAGAATCATATCAACGACTTCAACCTCTTTTTCACGGCCATATCCAGAGGCCCATATCTTAAAGAGGTACGATTATTACTACGAATCCAACTTTCGGATTTGAAATTTTTACATGATTTTGACGAATACTTTTTGCGCCTATTGCCAAAATTTGAGCTATCTTGACCGTTTAGTTTTTTCGCAATAAAAGTGCAAAGTCGAGCACTTTGAGTTACCGAAGCACGTCGTATTATAGAAATGGTCAACCGGAAGTGCGGTGATCGTAGTTTTTCAGCTCATGTATCCAATGAAACCCGTTGGGATACTGAAATTCGATAGATTATATATAATAGATATTGTAAAAAATAAGAAAATCAATCTTCACCGTGTAATTAAAGCACTACGTTACAAGAAAGTTTCAATTTCCCAGCATAAAACATAACCCAGCTTTGTTTTGACATAATTTGAATAGAAGCCGCCAAAAAATATGCAAACAACAATTTATGGAGTTTTATCATTTATCACGTATCGATAGTATGTATAATTATATTCTGCCTATCGTGTTAATTCTCTGGGGTAATTCAAGCCTATTTTAATAGGCTTGAATTTTGTTACGTTAATATTATTACGAAGATTACTACGGAGTCGTTGACAATCTAAATTTTCAGTTTTTATTTGTTAACGTGCAATAAATTCATCACCTACCACAACATTTGGCACATGTAATCGATAATACGAATAATCATCATAAGTCATCATCAATCATCAATCAGAGCAGCTGTGAGTAAAATAAATTTAGACTCTTTTTTGACCCCGTGGAAGTGATCGTACCTCCTTAAAAAGAAAAAAATCGCACAGAATTTTGTTGTAATTTGTTTAAACATCAATAAAAAGACTTAAAAAATGGATGGTAAAAATACTTTTCGTTTTCTTTTATCAAGCCAAAACCGTGAAAACACCCGAAAGTCAGGCCTCTGGACTGAAGTCCCCCTTCAATAAAATGTTTCGAATGATGATTTTTGCCTATTACGTTTTACGCGTTATCATTAATGACAGATGCGTTACGCGGAAGTTTGTAAAAATTTGCTGCTGCTTTCAGATATGCGCGCACGTTCGTGTCAGCACTTTGAACGGTTTTCCATTAGCGAATGCACAGCAGGCTTAATGGACGAACGACTCGTCCTATATCGTGCCCCCCCCCCCTCACTACCCCATCTGTCCACTACTCTCTGCCCCTCCCTCACTATCCTTCTCGCTATCACCCCCCCCCCTCTTCCACTCTCCAATCGCCTCTCTGCTTTATCAGGTTCCTTTTCTACGCAAATCTGCGCTGAAAGGAAAAGGGCCGATTCCCTTCCCCTTCCCCATCTGCGAATCTCGGCAAAAATCCCTCTGCGATGTTCAATTAAGGGGTAAGGCCACTGTAAATTTTTTAAAAATCGATTTTTTTTTATTGGCTTAAAAAATAGTTTAAACCCTCTAGAATAAGAAAAAAAAGGTCCTGTGCGAAAAAAAATTTGTTGTCCTTAGGAAATGAAGATCGCCGCCAAGCGTGTCAAAACTTGCTCCGAAACGACTGCAATTATATCGGAGATGGCGATTCCAAAACTTTCAAAGGCATCGTGGATTCGAAGCCTTATGAAAATGTTGATGTTAAAAAAAAAAGTGCATAGATCACGTGCAAAAAAGAATGGGCACTCGATTGAGAAACTTAAAAAAAGGAACAAAAGGTCTCGGGGGAAGAGGAAAACTCACTGCCAAATTGATTGACGAACTAAGCATTTATTACGGCTTAGCAATCCGTCGAAATTCCGATTCCATCAAAAATATGAAAAATGAGATCTGGGCAACCCTTTTTCACAAAATGTCAACGGATGAAAAGCCTCAGCACGAAAAATGTTCGGAGAATTGGTGCAGTTGGAAGAAAGCGAAAGCAGAAAATGCCTTGGATGCGTATCATCACAATCAGCCAATGAGTGAGGAGGTTTATCAAGCCATCAAACCCATCTACATGGAATTGAGCCGGGACGAGTTGCTGGAGCGTTGCTTGGGGGCCTATACTCAAAACAATAACGAAAGTTTCAACGCTACCGTTTGGAGTTTGGCCCCCAAATCATCCTCAAGCGGAAAAACTGTACTAGATATTGCGACGGATATCGCTGTTTGCATATTCAATGGCGGCCTTACCAACGTCTTGCAAATATTCAAGATGTTGGAGGTGGAAATTGGTGTACAGTTATATAATTTCTGCATCGAAGCCGACGCCAAACGCATCACGCACGCGGAGACATCTCTGAGCGACGCGGCCAAAAGTGCGCGCGCGCTCCAAAAATCAACCAGGAAAGACGAAGAAGACGAAAATTTGGCTATCGAAGGACAAATGTATGGTGCTGGGATTGCAGACTAACGGTAAAAATTTTTTTTAACTTCTTTTTTAAATTTTGTCCAATAAAAAACTATTCGCAAAACTTTAAACGCGTTTTTCTCGAAACATGGTTTTTCAAAATGGCACGCAGCATAACTCGAACAATTTTCATTTTTTTTACTTGAAATTTTAACCAGATGTGAACATTTACATTATCTTGAGAATGTCGATCGGAATTTTCAAGAACTTTATTTATTGATTTTTTATTAACAAAAAACTTGCCGTTTTTTTCGTCAAAAATCAATTTTTTTTTCAAACGCACGCCAAATCCACAAAAATTGATACTTTTTAAAATCCGATCGACATTCTCTAGCTATAGCCCTCTAGATTAATGGTTTTTTTTTTTTGTTCTAGATTCAAAAGTGCACCAGTGGTGCTGCGTGCCGCGGAGCCCTGGAAGCAAAACATGTCCCGGGAAGATAGCTGTGGAACCGCCATTTTGTTTTTTTCTTTACTGTAAAAAAATTTTATAATAAAGTTTAATGTATGCCCGATAACACCATTAAAAGTTTTTTTTCAAATACCTTCAATTTCGGGAGCAAAAAATTAGTGAAAAAACCTTTTTTTTTGGGCCGTTACAGTGGCCTTACTCCTTAAACGATGAGCCGGCGAGAAAAAAAAATCGGCAGCGAATTAGAGGCAATCCACTTAACTTGGGGCCCCCCCGTCTTTACTCTTCGTCGTTAGTATCTCGGATACGAACGAAGCTGCTGCACCTACCAGTTGATTCTAAACTCATATTGTTTTTCTCAATTGCAGTCGCGAGCGACGATGCAGCGAGAGGAGATCTCCAAGAAAGCAAAAATATCGTATGACGATTCGCAAAAACATTTTCTCGCAAACCTCGTCTTGAAAATAACAAAACCGAAGCGATAAAATGATCGAGCGATCAACCAAATTTAGCATCGAAGCATCTGAAAATTCATCCCCCAAAGAAATAGCCGAACATTCAGTCGGAAACGAGGGTGAAAATTCGAAAATCGATGATATAAGTGGCAAATTGAATTTCTCGCACGAGATTCAGAATGGGCCACCGCGTGTCAATCGGCTGTTGGATTCGAAGGTGCCTGCGCAGGACAGACTCAATGGCAAACGTGGTTGCTTCTGAGGAATAATTCGAGTACTCCGAAAGTTAACGGAACGGAACGAAACACTCGGCGCGATTGACTTTGCCAATTTGCGGTGGCCAAGGGCTAAACGTTGGCCAAACATTTTTGGCACCTTCGGGGTGAGAGGTCTTCGTCCTCGCTACAACAGAAGACGGGGGAACAAACGAAGGGATTCCGGTATAGCCGGAGAAAGAGTGGGAGGGAAAGGCGACATTTCTACCTTGACGAAAAGCCGATGCTCTCGCAAACTTTGTTTTCAACATGGAATATTCAACCCTGTGTCTACGGCCCCAAGAGGCGAACGAGAAAAAAGAAGATTTCGAAGCCAGAGACAAAGGAAGACTTCCAAGCTTTGTGTAGTAAGACGACGCCAGAGATACGAAACCGTAGCTCGAATGAATGGATCTCAACAGGACAAATAACCGAACTATACGTATACACGTATATACACATTCGTAGGTGCAGAGGGCGATGCAGAGCCGAATTTACATGCCGTATAAATTATGGAAATATATCTGCGCATACCCTCACTGCAAATGTCTGAGAAAAAATACGCCTCGCTATCGAGGGGGAGAAAAATGCGGGGTTCGAACGAGCAAGCGTTATCTACCGAAGTTCGAAGGATTTTTGTTGTTTTTTCTCTCGCGAGTCAATGCTTTTTGGACGTCAATGGACACGTAAAAATCCGTACTGTCATTTTTCACCATGTTTCATGCATATATGCATATGTCTTCATTGTGTATATATATATACATACACACTATTCTATGACCTTCGATGACCTTGTGTTATAGGTCGTTGAACTCGTTTTAAGCTCCTCTTTCATGATACAGGAAAAAAAACACCGATCCATTTTGAAGAATGGAGTTGACCTCCAAATGTGCAAAGCACCTCGACCTGCAAAAAAACTACTAGCGCTATCGGATGACCCCTTTCGTACTGGCAATTTCATTTCAGTACATATTTCTATGAACTTTATGGTTTCGAAGATATCCAAGGTGCTAATAGGTATTGATCCACCCTGTATATACATGAAACGTGATGAAGACGACAGTACAGATTCTTACGTGTCCGTGGTTTAAAAAAAATTAATTTTTTTTCGGGGTACTCAACGGTAAATGTTACTACGTTATGAAAAAGTACTTCATACAAAATTTGAGAGGTCTAAGTATTTTTCGAAATAGTGCTCAGACGGCTTTTAATATTTTTTTTTTCGATTTTTCGTCAATTTTTTTTCTTCGTTTGTTTTCTCACTCCAAAAGAACATATTACTCCAAAAAAAACACGCATACTTGTTAGACGTTTAGTGATGTAAACACCGTGTTCTTGTTCATCGAGTGGTTGATATCATTTTCACAACCGAATTTCATATCGAGATTCTTAATGTGCAAATACAAATTGTTGATGGTCAAAAATATTTAAATAAAAATTGTGTTTTGTGACAGAAAAGATTGAATCAAGACTTACATTGGATCACGCACTAATATTTTTAGATCAAGATAAAAAAATTAATACTCCGATAATCATGAAAAAAAAACATAAAAAAGGCGTTTGAGCACGAACAAAAAAATTGTTTAGAACCCTGAAATTTTGCAAAACTTTGTTTTTCTTAACATGCTTCAATTTTTCGTTGAGAAAAAGAATCGATGTTTTTTTAACCACCCTAATATATATACTGGAATAGATAACCGACTCTGATAGATCGGGGTTCAGGTCCTTCGGTACAAATTGAACAGAAAGGCCCAACATATGGTGCAGGAATCGCATATGGAAGGTAAACTTATGATTACAACGATGGAACTGCTAGTAAAACTTCCAACGCTGCTTTCTCGAAACGATGTTTTTCGAAACGGTGTACACATTTTCTCGACATCTAATATACGGATTGACTTGAAATTGACGACACGTATTCAGTGTAAAAGTAGTTTAGTCTTGAAGGACGTTTTTCTTTTTAAAATTTTTCTTTCATTATTACTTTTTTTCTCATAATTTTATCGTGTTATCTCTTTCATATTCTCTTTTTATACAATTCACATTATATTTCTTTCATATTAACAATAATAATGTCATTTTTCCTCGAAAAATGGAAAAAAATGCAATTTTTTAAGGGGCTATACCAGTGTGTACACTGAAAATTTGGGTGATTTTCGGGAATTTTTTTGAAGAAAAGTACTTAATTAAAGTTTTCGGAAAATTAAGAATATATTCGGCTATATTTTACCTATATTATATAATTTTTTCATCGAAAAATATTGAGATCCAAGCGACTTATGAGCTGCCTTCGGAGACGCCAAAAAAAAGTTCCTCCACTGCTTACACGATTCCGGCCGATTGAGTAGCCGAAACCGAAAAAGGAAAGAAAAGTCGTTAAACTGGAAGGTATTACCTGGACAATGACGTATGATTTTCGAAAAGTATCAAAATCTAGCAAAATGACGTAGTTATGAAAAAAAGTCTGTTTTCTTGCCTATAAAATGGTCGTTTTTTTCAATGCCAAATCGTCAATTTTCATCCAATCAAAAATATCCTACGTCGTTGTAGAGTAAATAAATATATTCAAGAGTACTCAGTTGAAATTTCAAATCAATCGGACAATTGCTCTTTGAGTTACAATGTCAGCACATTTGAAATATCGAATTTCGAGAAGAACGCGTATAAAGATTTAACTGGGGCATTTTATACCTACGAGCTGTTGCTCTTTAGAAGGCTGCCATTCGAGGGTATTAGAGATACGGCCTTGAAATTTTTACAAGATATTCTTGAAAGTATAAACTGTCGAAAAAGGCAAAAAAATCGATTTTTTGAAAGTGTCACACTGTGATTGAGACACGATAACAGAAAAAAGCTCGGTCAAGTCTTAGCCAATATAATATATTTCGAAGAAAAATAACTCTTGCTTTGTTTCGGATCAACCGAGTGGCCAAAATCGAGTACACCGTTGAATCCTTCGCGTTTGGAAGGTCCTTCACGAGATTGTTTATAACTTCTTTAATTATCAACATTCTTTTATGAAATTTGGTGAAGAATTTTGTTAATGTACATCCAAATGAATGTCAAAACGATTTGTCAATCATCTCACTTATTCCTTGAAAATATATTTTTTTAGTAACCCTCATGATTGGATCTTTAGAGTAGCCTAATGCTCTAAGACGGCTGCAAGCGCAATAGAAGTTAGGTTAGATTACCGAAGTGCGGGTAGGGAGTGATAGGAAAGGTGAATACGCGAAAACCCGCAAGGGTATTTGGAACTCAGTTGGAACTCAAGGTTCCTCAAAGTCAAATGTCTTCAGAATCGTCTCTCCCAATACTGATATTGTGAAAGACGATTCTGAAGACAGTCGACCTCAAGAACCCTCCTCATGAAAGCTTACGATCCCCATACTCAAACTATGTCCTCTTTAGTGTCTTCGAAATCTCCATTGGATAAATGTGACCATATTTATTTAAAGGTCATTTCAAGTCCGCAAAATCAACGATTAAAAGAAAGCCCTTCTCGAATGCATCGTCAAAACAGCCAGATGTTCTGACAGCCTACAGTACATAGGTGTAACTCGTTATATATATGTACATATATTTACACGTGCTTGTACATAATCTGTATGTACATAATATCCCTATATAAAATTCGAAATGCGCCCTAGGGGCTGGGGACGAAAATCGATACGATAAAAATAATATATGAATGACGTTTTCAAGTGCTGATTTCACAACATCAAGCCAAAGCCGACGAAACGTTATTCTTCCCCCACTGAGCTACATCCAGACGGTGTAAAATGCGTGAATAAATTCCAAACTGTCATGGTGGAGAAAGATTATCCGGAATCAAGGCGATTCTCCCCAGAGCTTTCTTTGTTCACATTGAACATGAGGGTCGCTAAATCTTACTCGTGTATATACCTACACGTGAACAATGTGTATTAAGGGGTAAGGCTACTGTAAATTTTTTGAAAAATCGATTTTTTTTTTTATTGGCTTAAAAAATAGTTTAAACCCTCTAGAATGAGAAAAAAAAGGTCCTGTGCGAAAAAAAATTTGTTGTCCGTAGGAAATGAAGGTCGCCGCCAAGCGTGTCAAAACTTGCTCCGAAACGACTGCAATTATATCGGAGATGGCGATTCCAAAACTTTCAAAGGCATCGTGGATTCGAAGCCTTATGAAAATGTTGATGTTAAAAAAAAAGAGTGCATAGATGACGTGCAAAAAAGAATGGGCACTCGATTGAGAAACTTAAAAAAAGGAACAAAAGGTCTCGGGGGAAGAGGAAAACTCACTGCCAAATTGATTGACGAACTAAGCATTTATTACGGCTTAGCAATCCGTCGAAATTCCGATTCCATCAAAAATATGAAAAATGAGATGTGGGCAACCCTTTTTCACAAAATGTCAACGGATGAAAAGCCTCAGCACGAAAAATGTTCGGAGAATTGGTGCAGTTGGAAGAAAGCGAAAGCAGAAAATGCCTTGGATGCGTATCATCACAATCAGCCAATAAGTGAGGAGGTTTATCAAGCCATCAAACCCATCTACATGGAATTGAGCCGGGACGAGTTGCTGGAGCGTTGCTTGGGGGCCTATACTCAAAACAATAACGAAAGTTTCAACGCTACCGTTTGGAGTTTGGCCCCCAAATCATCCTCAAGCGGAAAAACTGTACTAGATATTGCGACGGATATCGCTGTTTGCATATTCAATGGCGGCCTTACCAACGTCTTGCAAATATTCAAGATGTTGGAGGTGGAAATTGGTGTACAGTTATATAATTTCTGCATCGAAGCCGACGCCAAACGCATCACGCACGCGGAGACATCTCTGAGCGACGCGGCCAAAAGTGCGCGCGCGCTCCAAAAATCAACCAGGAAAGACGAAGAAGACGAAAATTTGGCTATCGAAGGACAAATGTATGGTGCTGGGATTGCAGACTAACGGTAAAAATTTTTTTTAACTTCTTTTTTAAATTTTGTCCAATAAAAAACTATTCGCAAAACTTTAAACGCGTTTTTCTCGAAACATGGTTTTTCAAAATGGCACGCAGCATAACTCGAACAATTTTCATTTTTTTTACTTGAAATTTTAACCAGATGTGAACATTTACATTATCTTGAGAATGTCGATCGGAATTTTCAAGAACTTTATTTATTGATTTTTTATTAACAAAAAACTTGCCGTTTTTTTCGTCAAAAATCAATTTTTTTTTCAAACGCACGCCAAATCCACAAAAATTGATACTTTTTAAAATCCGATCGACATTCTCTAGCTATAGCCCTCTAGATGAATGGTTTTTTTTTTTTTTTGTTCTAGATTCAAAAGTGCACCAGTGGTGCTGCGTGCCGCGGAGCCCTGGAAGCAAAACATGTCCCGGGAAGATAGCTGTGGAACCGCCATTTTGTTTTTTTTTTACTGTAAAAAAATTTTATAATAAAGTTTAATGTATGCCCGATAACACCATTAAAAGTTTTTTTTCAAATACCTTCAATTTCGGGAGCAAAAAGTTAGTGAAAAAACCTTTTTTTTTGGGCCGTTACAGTGGCCTTACTCGTTAAGCAAAAGACTCTTGGCCATGAATTCTTCACGACCAGTAAGTATATTCACGATAAAGCAGGTGCGTTGAAAAATTAAGGGGCTTCACATTTTAGACGCTAAAAACGGCTATTTTTATTAATTTTTTTCATAGGGTTATATTATAGATATTGATATAAAAGTTGTTACACTTAATGAATACACTTTTGAAATATATATTTTTTAAATATTTAATTAAGTCAATATCTATAACTTATTAAGGCAAAAATAACAAAATGGCGACCATTTTTCGATAAAACAAAAAAAACGTGTTTTTTCACCGTTTGTTGGAAAATAAATTGTAAATATCAAAATGTTAAAAATCCTCCATATGCACTATAGCTAAAACTATAGCTATAGTGCATATAATACAACTGTAAAGTGCCTATATAATACAACTGTAAAGAATATGTGGTTAAAATTTCATAAGGCTCAGTTCAGTAGAATCAAAGATTTTATCAACAAGCCGTCCAAAAACGTTGTTTCGAGAAAAACGCGTTTAACGTTTGTGTGGGTTACATAAATACATATATTTTTTAAAATGTATTTCGAAAGTGTAATCACCAAGTCTAACAACTTTTATATCAATATCTATAATACAAACCTATCAAAAATGTTCATGAAAATAGCCTTTATAGCGTCTAAAATGAGGAGACCCTCTAACATTCGACATTGACGACATCCGAATTTTTTGATTAACCCTTCGACTGCACACTGGGTCGTTTTGACCCCATTTTTTTCAACTGGCTGTATCGCAAAACGGGTTAATCTATTCGACCGCAGTGGGGCGCTCGAAGTAAAAAAAGATGCGGAAAATATAAGTTTTCAACAATTAACCGGCCGAAGTCGATTTTTTCGACTTTTCACTATCCCGAAAATCTTCAAATCCAAACCTCCGAATAAATATACTGTATGGAACGTTTGGAAAGACGACCCTGCCTTTATTTTCGTAGCTACAAACCTTCCTCTTCAAAAACCTTGAACAATTATTTTTTGTTATTAAAAAAAAAATTATTATCTTTTTTATGCGAGTACGTATTTTTCAACGCATCTCCCACTTTGAACGAACGTTTGGGCACTTAATTTTTGTTTTTCTTAAAAAATAAATGTTGGGCCATAAAATAAGGATCGTTGACTACAAAAAACGTTTGTTAAAAAAAAAATGCATATTTACCGAAATACAACGATCTGAAAAACGTCTGGGGTCCGATCGACCCCATATGCATTCGGAGGTTCGTGGCGGAAGTGTGCAGTAGAAGGGGTAAATACGCAATTCACCCTGTACGAAAGCTCGCCGTGCAAAGGCACGATCGCCGATCATCAGTTTTCATTAATTCTCTCCAATGATCCGCATCGTCCGCCCTTCAATAATCGAACGATTGAGACTCTCGTTTTTTTAAATTATTTTCGTACCGTTTTTGCGTCTTCCTTGCCGATCCTGCTCCCTCGTCGGGCTCTTTTCGAATCCCACGTGACCCTGAACAATTTGTTCAGTTGAGAGCGCCATTTTTCTTCGCTCCAAGTTTCATTAGTGCTGTGTCAACGTCCAAGAAAACAATGCTCCCAAAGTTCAATGAATAGTTGAGAACCCACGAGTCGTCGAGGGTCGACTTTCCTTCGTTCAACGGCCTCTTCGATATAGGATCTTCCTCCACCGGGAGGACAACGTATAGTTTGTTCACTTAACAAACGAAGGGAGAGCTGACCGGCGTATACACGCGAAAATAGATGGACCTGGCTCTGAGCCGGAGAGTCATAACGCGAGAGAAGAAAAAAGGCAATTTGCAGGAAGGTCACATGTATACACGTAGACGCACACACGTTATTTATATATCCACATAACGAACTCTTATACACACAAAGAAGCCCCGAAACGCAGTTCGGCCATTACATCCAAATTTTCCGAGCACTTTTCGCACAAAGAAAAACGAGTAGTGGAAAATAAACAGCAGCTCCAATGGGATATGTGGCTCGATCAATATGCCAATATCTTCTAAGATACTGGTCATTTTTGCAGATCCTCAAAAAAAGTGGATATTGGTCATTTTTGCAGATCCTCCAAAAAAAGGACGCAAATTCGTGATTTTTGCAGATTCTCCAAAAACGGGCGCAAATTCGTCATTTTTGCAGATCCTCCAAAAAAGGGCTCAAGATTGACATTTTCGCTGATCCTCCGAAAAAGGCGCCGATCCGTCATTTTTACAGATCCACCAACAAAGGGGGCGAGAATTCGTCTTTTTCGAAGATCCTCCAAAAAAAGGAATGCAACTTCGTTATTTTTGCAGTTCTTGCGAATAAAGCGCTCAAATTTTTCGTTTTTGCAGATCCTCCAAAAAAGGGTGCATATTCAACATTTAGACAGATTCGCCAACAAAGGGGGCGAGAATTTGTCTCTTTCGAAGATCCTCCAAAAAAGGGATGCAATTTCGTTATTTTTGCAGTTCTTGCGAATAAAGCGCTCAAATTTTTCGTTTTTGCAGATCCTCCAAAAAAGGGTGCAAATTCATCATTTACACAGATTCACCAACAAAGAGGGCGAGAATTCGTCGTTTTCGAAAGTCCTCAAAAAAAGGTGTACCTTCGTTATTTTTGCAGATCCTGCAAAAAAGAACTCAAACTTGTCATTTTTTGCAGTTCCTGCCGCAAAGCGCGCAAATTCGTCGTTTTTACAGATCCGCCAACAAAAGACACCGGAGGGGGTGAGAACTTGTCATTCTCGAAAATCTACCAAAAAAGGGCGCAACTTTGTTGTTTTTGCAGATCTTGCAAAAAAGGGCGCAAATTCGGAATTTTTGCAGATTCTACAACAAAGGGGGCGAGTATTCGTCATTTTCGGAAATTCATTTTAAAAAAGGCGCAACTACGTTATTTTTGCAGATCTGGCAAGAAAAGGGCTTCAAATTTGTCATTTATGCAGATCCTCCAAAAAGGGACGCAAATTCGTCATATTTACAGATCCACCGACAAACGGGGCGAGAATTGGTCATTTTCAAAAAACCTCCGAAAACAAGGCGCAATTTCGTTATTTTCTAATATTTTTAAAAAACGTTGAAGAATCCGAGACAGCCGCACCAAGTGACATCGTGTATATGGGGTTGCTAAACAAATTTCGAAATATAAAAGACGAAATTATAGTTCCGTTTAAATTGGAATGCCAGATACACGGCAAGACAAAAGCCCCTCCCAAAGGGTTAGAGTATTCCGGAAATAGCTGTTGTTGTGACCAGCGGTATCGACGCGGCAGTGCACAATTTGTCTGGGATCAGAACACGTTTCGCACCCGGGTCTACCAAGCTTTGGCAATTTCCGAGCCATCGCTACAGGGGGGAGGGCAATGGTAGCTGCGCATCGACCACGCGGAATTGCGTCGCCGCATGTACGGATAATTTCGTTTCCCCATATATATATATATATATATATATATATATATATATATATATTCACTTCTTCCTATCTTATTCGCTGTTGGTGGTACTTCATCCATTCAGAGGAGACAACTGTCTGGGAGGACGAGGAGTGGCGATAATTGCGCAGACTTTTTATCTCTACACCTTCTTTACTGAGCCGATCATTGATACAAATTTTTTCTCTCCCTGCAAAATCCATTGACTCCAAATGATTTATATTGTGTCAAATAAAACTTCGTTCGATCGCTTTTTTATCATCGCCAACAACAAGAAATACTAGAGAAAAAAAATGCAAAACGAAAATGCGGCAGCAGGAAGAATGTTTCGCGAAATTATTTTCCGTCCCGTCAAGAACGCTGCAAACGATTGCTGCTCGAAATGCCGTGTCCATTGTACGCGAAAGCGAGCGTGTATTAATATACTGTTATAAATGTTGCACAAACGCGGGCTCGCGCAGAATCTCTTTGTGAGCTCTGAAGTATGGAATTCTTCATGCTCGTACGGCTCCTACTCGTGTTACCCAGAGATTTTGCTGGTGACGCAAGCCAAACGAGACGTAAATGCGTGTATGTAACATTTAAAGTGCGAGAGTTCCATTACCTCTGCGCATAAATTAGTCCACCTCTGTCGCACTGTGTAACCTTGCCCGTGTACGTATGCTCGAAATGGGGTCTCGTATACGATGCACTTTCTACGTCTAATTTTACGCAATTTCTCGTTTCGACGTGCGCACAGAATCATGGGCATTGCTCGCTAGAAGACCCGAGCGTAATCCGTAAAAACGAACGAAAAAAATAAGAATAAATAGTAATAATAGTAGTTTTAATAGTAGCGGCAATAGTAGTAAATGGTAACGATAAATAGTGTGGTTATAAGTAGTAGTAGTAGTAGTAGTAGTAGTAGTAGTAGTAGTAGTAGTAGTAGCAGTAGTAGTAGTAGCAGTAGTAGTAGGAGTAGTAGTAGTAGTAGTAGTAGTAGTAGTAGTAGTAGTAGTAGTAGTAGCAGTAGTAGTAGTAGTAGTAGTAGTAGTAGCAGTAGTAGTAGTAGTAGTAGTAGTAGTAGTAGTAGTAGTAGTAGTAGTAGTAGTAGTAGTAGTAGTAGTAGTAGCAGTAGCAGTAGCAGTAGCAGTAGCAGTAGCAGTAGCAGTAGCAGTAGCAGTAGCAGTAGCAGTAGCAGTAGCAGTAGTAGTAGTAGTAGCAGTAGCAGTAGCAGTAGCAGTAGCAGTAGCAGTAGTAGTAGTAGTAGTAGTAGCAGTAGCAGTAGCAGTAGTAGTAGTAGTAGAAGTAGTAGTAGTAGCAGTAGCAGTAGCAGTAGCAGTAGCAGTAGTAGTAGTAGTAGCAGTAGCAGTAGTAGTAGTAGTAGTAGTAGAAGTAGTAGTAGTAGTAGTAGCAGTAGCAGTAGCAGTAGCAGTAGCAGTAGCAGTAGCAGTAGTAGTAGTAGTAGCAGTAGCAGTAGCAGCAGCAGCAGCAGCAGCAGCAGCAGCAGCAGCAGCAGCAGCAGCAGCAGCAGCAGCAGCAGCAGCAGCAGCAGCAGCAGCAGCAGCAGCAGCAGCAGCAGCAGCAGCAGCAGCAGCAGCAGCAGCAGCAGCAGCAGCAGCAGCAGCAGCAGCAGCAGCAGCAGCAGCAGCAGCAGCAGCAGCAGCAGCAGCAGCAGCAGCAGCAGCAGCAGCAGCAGCAGCAGCAGCAGCAGCAGCAGCAGCAGCAGCAGCAGCAGCAGCAGCAGCAGCAGCAGCAGCAGCAGCAGCAGCAGCAGCAGCAGCAGCAGCAGCAGCAGCAGCAGCAGCAGCAGCAGCAGCAGCAGCAGCAGCAGCAGCAGCAGCAGCAGCAGCAGCAGCAGCAGCAGCAGCAGCAGCAGCAGCAGCAGCAGCAGCAGCAGCAGCAGCAGCAGCAGCAGCAGCAGCAGCAGCAGCAGCAGCAGCAGCAGCAGCAGCAGCAGCAGCAGCAGCAGCAGCAGCAGCAGCAGCAGCAGCAGCAGCAGCAGCAGCAGCAGCAGCAGCAGCAGCAGCAGCAGCAGCAGCAGCAGCAGCAGCAGCAGCAGCAGCAGCAGCAGCAGCAGCAGCAGCAGCAGCAGCAGCAGCAGCAGCAGCAGCAGCAGCAGCAGCAGCAGCAGCAGCAGCAGCAGCAGCAGCAGCAGCAGCAGCAGCAGCAGCAGCAGCAGCAGCAGCAGCAGCAGCAGCAGCAGCAGCAGCAGCAGCAGCAGCAGCAGCAGCAGCAGCAGCAGCAGCAGCAGCAGCAGCAGCAGCAGCAGCAGCAGCAGCAGCAGCAGCAGCAGCAGCAGCAGCAGCAGCAGCAGCAGCAGCAGCAGCAGCAGCAGCAGCAGCAGCAGCAGCAGCAGCAGCAGCAGCAGCAGCAGCAGCAGCAGCAGCAGCAGCAGCAGCAGCAGCAGCAGCAGCAGCAGCAGCAGCAGCAGCAGCAGCAGCAGCAGCAGCAGCAGCAGCAGCAGCAGCAGCAGCAGCAGCAGCAGCAGCAGCAGCAGCAGCAGCAGCAGCAGCAGCAGCAGCAGCAGCAGCAGCAGCAGCAGCAGCAGCAGCAGCAGCAGCAGCAGCAGCAGCAGCAGCAGCAGCAGCAGCAGCAGCAGCAGCAGCAGCAGCAGCAGCAGCAGCAGCAGCAGCAGCAGCAGCAGCAGCAGCAGCAGCAGCAGCAGCAGCAGCAGCAGCAGCAGCAGCAGCAGCAGCAGCAGCAGCAGCAGCAGCAGCAGCAGCAGCAGCAGCAGCAGCAGCAGCAGCAGCAGCAGCAGCAGCAGCAGCAGCAGCAGCAGCAGCAGCAGCAGCAGCAGCAGCAGCAGCAGCAGCAGCAGCAGCAGCAGCAGCAGCAGCAGCAGCAGCAGCAGCAGCAGCAGCAGCAGCAGCAGCAGCAGCAGTAGTAGTAGTAGTAGTAGTACGAATAAAAGCAAAAATACTCGCTGCACTCCACGTGCAAACCTCGTGTCACAAACACGTAGTAAAGCGAAAAATTTACGTTAAGAACGTATAGGGGATTCAATCCTAAACAAAAGTTGCCAAAATTTTACGTTTTGAAATAAATCGCGAGATGGAAAATAGTTGAAAATAAAATCAGTCTTAAGTCGCATGATATGTAGACCGAGCCTCGAATTTCCAGTTTCAAGTGTGTGTGTTTTTTATGATCATTTCTCATATTATTGTAATCTTTAGCGATGTATTTTTGTTTCGCGGCCATCACCAACAAGCAAAAAGCGGCCGCCATCGTGGAGCTGTGTGAGATCCGAGCCTATGCGAAGACAAGAAAAACCGTGACATCTTTCATACATACTACACAATAATATAAAAGCACTGTTGAGTTCAGTTCAATAAATGCATATGTTTCGACGATGAAAGCTTTTGTTATTCAATTTATTATTCCAAGACACCCCGTGAATATACAGTGCTCCAAAAATAAGTGTGTTGTTTTTACACACTTTGAGTGTGTAAATGGCTATTGACACTTTTTACACGTTTTAACGTGTGTAAGAAAATAAGACACGTAAGTGTGTTGCTTGAATACATCTATCCGTGTTATTTTTTAAAAGTGTCTACAGCCATTTACACACCTAAAGTGTGTAAGAGCAACACATTTGTTTTTGCAGTGTACGTCACCAAGAACTGCTTCGTTATATAAAAAGAAACAAAGATTCTCCACTCGTCAAGAAAGAAGAACACACAGCGTCCGTGTTATATTTATTGCTATTTGGGCGTATATGCGATGTAGTGTTTTTGGATTTCGATCGGAAATAACGTAGGCATACGAGTCTGATAGACACAAACGGGATTACTTGATGAGATGAGCCAAAGCATCGAATCGGTGCACTAGGGAACTAAACTTTGTCTGACCCCACACTGACTGTAATCCCTTATGAAACGAATACCCGCTGTTTTCGGGAATAAGGAGCGATGAGGCCACCGCCAATTCGAACGTTGATTCATTCATCAACACTAACGAAACTATCCATTAATGGACAGTACCCTGCTCCGGCAATAAAATGTTCGATTGTTTTTTACTCGCGGCATCAACGAACTTCGAGATGTAAGAAAGTAAATCTCTGTGACGACAATGAGAAAAGTTCGATAAGCAACTCAATTCTGCCTAAACAAAAGTGTATTTGACATCGTTCAGAGCAGTCAACATAAATTCTCGTATTTTCCAGCCAAAATAATGTGATGTTGTAGCACTGCATTGATTTTTTAAACACGCGAAAATTCAGTGATATAACTAAAACTCTAGGCCCTAATTCTGGCCACGCGGCCTTCATATTTTACCCAAAATAATACTTTTTCAAGAGTGGTGGAAATCAAAATTTGAACCTTAAGGAGGTGAAACAGTGTGAAAGTTTGTATGAGGCGACATATTTTTTTGTCGGATTTGCTTGAAACTTGGCATAAATATTCTACATTACAAATAACACGACACGTATTTCAGCTTTTCATAAAATTCGACCCTTAAGAGGGTTAAACGGGGGTGTTAAAGTTTGTACGAAACAACATATTTTTTTGTCAGATTTACTTGAAACTTGGTACAAATAACACTGAAATACAAATTATTAAACACGTATTCAGCAGTTTCCAAAATTTAACCTTTAAGGGGTTTAAACGGGAGTGTTAACGTTTGTATGGGAAAACATATTTCTTGATCAGATTTACTTGAAACTTACCAAATTTATTTTATGCATAACACTATATGTTTTACTCGCTGTTCTGTGCGTGTCAACAATCAAGGAGTACTTTTAATCCCTTAACTGTGTTTGTTTAAGTTTGTTTGGGTTGGCATAAATACAACAAACAAACCGAAACAAATACATGTTTAATTATTTGTATTCGAGTGTATTTATACCAAGTTTGAAACAAAACTGACAAAAAAATATATCGTCTCATATAAACTTTAAAACCCCCGTTTCACCCCCTTAAGGACTGAATTTCCATTTTAATGACTCATGAAAAAAGTGTTATCTCGGGTCAAATATGAACCTACATGATCTGAATGAGGGGCCACAGATATCGTAATACTCCCGAAAATTCGAAGCAAACGAATTTACGAACATTTTTTTTGCGTACAAATCCTGAAAGATATATTTTCATTGTATCGCTTCAAATTGAAGAGAGGCTTAAAAAAAGCTCAAAATCCACTGCAGTCAACAAGTATTCCACGTTACGGTATCCTGGCAGACTATAATCGATATTATCGACGATACATCGACCCTCTCGATGGAATTTTCAATCTCCAGAACTTCGCTAATTCCGAACGTAGCTGGTGGATATGTATGAGGATCGGGAGCACGCTCGAGGTATCGGGGAAAGAAAAGAAAGAACGTGAAATAGAGAACAGAGAAAAACCGTGGACAAATTCGAGATAGGAAAAAAGGAAAACGTGAAAAAAGAATTTGAAAAAACAAACGCACTTTTCACGAGCGAAGATACATGGGTCAAATCGGACAAGCAATAAATTGCTCGAAACGTTCCACTTGATGTCCGAGCATTATATTTTTACAAGGTCTTGTGTAAACGATTTATCCAAATTGACCATTGACATGTCGATATCGTCTCAACCGAACGAGAGAATGAGACAGTCGTGATGAGGAGCCCAACCGAACCCAAACAAACCTCATTCAAAAATCGATGCTGCAACCCAATTCGTAGCTTGCAATATAAAATCAGTGAAACGAAAAACAGTTAAAATTCAAAGCTTTTATAGAGGGTTTAAATGTTTTAACTCGTTTGAATTTTATCTTATGATCTCGTATACAATTTTATCACGTTTAAACTTCATATCATAGAATTTCGTATGTAATTTCACCTCATTGAAATTTTATATCCATCGTTGAATTTTATATTCTATTAAGATTGAGAGTTTCAATTACCGACGATTTTTAACATTTTTCCTATCAAATCGACAGGGAAAATGGTGTAAGAAGTTTATATAGGTAGTGAAAAATATATGTATTTCATGGTAGACTAATTGAAATGCTTACTTTACAAAAATCTCTCGTGCTTCAGTGGCAACTGTTACGAACTGGTTGAAGTTTTTCGAAGTCCATATAGTTGAAACTTTCCAAAGTATAGATTTAATACTTCAAAAATATTTCCCGAAAATTTCCAGCCAATCTGTTCAATAGTGAGGAGTTAAGGGCGTTTATACGTAGGTTGCGCAAAACGGCGAACTTTAAACGCGTTTTCCTCAAAATGACTTCAAAATGAAATCAAGATCAGCTACCACGATATCTCACAAATCACTGCACCGATCAACTTCGAATTTTACTAACTTCTTCTATATATCAAAAAGCAGTCCTTGAACAAAGCAATTTTTTGTTCGATTCCTAGTTTTTTTAATCAACGACAATACAGGGTTCTTTCCACCGGTAATCGATACTTTTACTTTCGACTGCGGCCATTTTGCAAAAAATAAGTATTTTATTAAATCCAAGCACTAGATAATTCCATGCAAAAACTAGATAGGTTTGATTTTTTGATTTCGTATTGTATCTACAGCATTTAAAGATTTTTTTCAGAACAAAAACTGCGAAAGATACTTAAAGCCATACCCTTCAGCGTAAAAAAAATAATATTGAAAACCTGCACACGTGTTTCCAGAAAATATTTACCAAAATTCCATTTTCGCGACCACGAGCTAGGTGTAACCCCTTCATGAGCGTATACACATTTTCTTGCAATGCTTCCGAATATGGACTAGGCAAGGCGTCCTCGAACTTTGGAAGATAAACTTATGCGCGTACTTACGCGACTTCGCATATATCTAAAATCGTATCTATAACGCGATAATAGACACACACCACATATTATATATACAGTGTGTCCTGTAATTAATGGATAATCCTGCAGCCGTCGATAGGTCAGATCATTTCCTACTATATGCTAGAATTTCAGTTTAACAAAGACCCACAGTTTTCGAGATTTTGGGCTTTATGTTATTTAAAAAAAACCATCTGCTTTTCGTTTTTCGCATGCCATTTCTACAAACGATAACTTTTTTACTCGGTTTTAAAAAAATACTCTTAGTTATTCATTTTATATAGAAAAGTCTTCTTTTTAACCTTCAATGTTGAGAAAACTTAATGAAAGAAGATCTTATGCAGAATTTTCATACAAACCAATTCGAACGTCTGACATTGATAGCCTGCGACGTAAAAAAAATGTACTACGCATATCATACCAATTACTTTGAAAAGTTGCTTTTTTTATTGGGGCTGCTCAGAAGACATTGTTTATAAAACTGAGGTAACATTTATTACGCAGCTGCGTCCTTCAAGTTACTATCTTCTAAGCAGCCCCAATAAAAAAGAAACTTTTAGAGTAATTGGCCAATGTGCGTAGTACATTTTTTTTACACCGAAGGCTATCGAACTCAGATGGTAGAATTGGTTCGTATAAAAATTCTGTATAAGATCTTGTTTCATAAAGTTTTCTTAACATTTAAGGTTAAAAAGAAGACTTTTCTAGATAAAACAAATAACCAAGAGTATTTTTTAAAAACCGGGTCAACAAAAGTTACCATTTGTAGAAATGGCATGCGAAAAACTAAAAGCAGATGATTTTTTTTTTAGATAACGTAAAGCCCAAAATCTCGAAAACCATGGGAAATTAACTGAACTGGAATTCCAGCATTATTAATTTATTACAGGACACCCTGTATATATATGTGTGTGTGTGTGTGTGTGTGTGTGTGTGTGTGTGTGTGTGTGTGTGTGTGTGTGTGTGTGTGTGTGTGTGTGTGTGTGTGTGTGTGTGTGTGTGTGTGTGTGTGTGTGTGTGTGTGTGTGTGTGTGTGTGTGTGTGTGTGTGTGTGTGTGTATGTATGTATGTATGTATGTATGTATGTATGTATGTATGTATGTGTATGTGTATATATATATATATATATATATATATATATATATATATATATATATATATATATATATATATATATATATATAATGTGTGCACTCACTAGTAATATATCTATGTACCTACACATTGACATATATAAACACACACAAGCACATACGAAAACATATTTGCAAACACTGACACTAATGAATGGGCGCTCGGGGTTCAGCTGCGGCGTTTCTTCGAATCAAGCGGCATTGTGCATGGCCAATACTCGGAGGGGTGACCGCTTAGCCATGCACCGGCTGGCGAATCAATCACTGACAAGGAACATGCCTCAGGTGACACCCTTCGTTTTTGTTGAAATTTGGATATGTTATAAAGCACCGAGAAGTAAGCGATACGTATTTTTTTTATCGGCGAAAAAACGGTTTTAAGGGGTGAAACCACCCCTCGAAAAAGGCATCTCTAGGGGTAATATAGCAGTTTCACCCACAAGGAGTCCACCGATTTTAATGCAACAAAAACGAAAATTCTTCTAATCCGAAGCAATGAAAAATCCACTATAGTGACATTGCAAAAAAAAATTAAGGGGTGAACCACCCTAAAGATCCCTTTTTCGAGGAGTGGTTTCACCCCTTACAGCGGTTCTCCGCCGATAAAAAAAAATACGTATCGCATAATTTTCGGTGCTTTATAACATATCCAAATTTGAACAAAATCGAAGGGTGTCACCTGAGGGATGTTCCTTGTGAGCGGAAATGCAATACTTTTGAAACCTTGGTGTAGGTACTTGAGTAAAGGGTCTATGCACCAGCGATTTAGAAGAATATGGGGCCTCCTATACCAGTACGAGTTTTCCATAGTTTCCCCGTACCCACGGCAAATGCGCTATAGTATAGCTCAAGACAACTGTGTGTGCAACGGGCGTTAGGTTAGATTCGCGAAGTGCGGATAGAGAGTGATAGGAAAAGGTTCGATTGGAAAGGTCAATACGTAAAAACCCCCAAAGGCATAGGTTGGAACTTACGAGATTTAAAATAAAACAAAATTAAATATATAGCTAGAGGAGAAGCACCATATATCGGATAGTTGCTTAAGGCAGGATTCTACTTTGAAACTTTGAAAAGGCTAAATTGGATGAAAACACCCACCTGACACGTCGAAGGCATATTATATGGCCCAGGCATCGCTGATTGAGGGTAAGATAATTTTTTCTACGATTTATCACTCACCAAAACTTTAAACGCGTTCTTCTCGAAACAACATTTTCAAGTACCGTGGTCGTGATAACTCAAAAAGTACTGAACCGATCCTTATGAAATTTGGAACACATATTCTATATGTGTGTACCAACCGACCTAACTACAATCAACTTAAAATTTTGATTAGAACTATTTTTTTATTGCAAAAAAGACCCAAAAAAACGCATTTTTTTTTTCGTATTTTAGCCGCCATTTTGTTAATTTTGCACGTATATAAAATATTCTAGTTAGGTCGGTTCCTGAAGACATACTGAACATGAAACTATTTGATTTTTTTGTTTCAGACCATCCGTCGGGAAGATTTCACGACCACGGCAACGGTACCTGCTTTTCGAGGCGTTGGCTTTAAACATATTTTACGTGTACAAAAAATGAATAAAATACATTAAAATTTTTTTTTTATGTACTTAAAGAGTGTATTTATTGAACAGTTTAAACTCCATATCGATATCTTTAATAGTATTCTCAGAAAAAATTCACGAAAATAGCGTTTTTTGCATGGTTTCAAAGTAGAATCCCGCCTTAATATCGGATAGTGGAATATCTCGAGTTTTCCTATAGTGACATCTGCGGTTGATTTTATACACTAATAAATAGTCGTAGGATATCGCCACTGCAAAACTTTGGTTGCGACGTTAAAAAAATGACACAACAGTGAACCAATGGTACTTTTCACTGGCGTGAAAAACTATTTTTTGTATAAAAAGTGTTGTTTTCGTTGAGGTAAGTCCAAATGATTTATGTTTTTGTTATTTTTAATGAACTATAGCATACCATTTGCTTAATTAATAGACAATGTTCGCTAAAATAGCAACATGTACAAAAATATTACTGTTCATATTCGGTCGAATCTTAATATCGGATACTTAATCGGGCCTGATATTGGCTATCTGTTGGTGCCGAAATGTTCCTATCTAATCAGACATTAACTCATGACGACTGATTGTTTATTAACAACTACATAGTTAAAACAACAAACGTTTTGTTTTATTTTACATAAAAGTAGTCCCCTGGGATATCAGATATAAGGAAAATGGATTTTGGGCTCTTATACCGAATATCTGATTATGCGCAACCTTTTTGAAAACCATGATTCCTGTCGTTTTATATAACATATAATATAACCCAAAATATTAAAATGTCATGTGTAAAATAATTCTCAGCATCTTCTTGTATATGACATGTAGACCATAAAATCGTGAATTTTAATGGTCCCAGCAATTGTTCACTTCTTTGTTTAATTTCAAAGAAAGTATACGGCATATAGTGCCTATCCTCTACACAAATCCATTCACTAGTCACTGAAAGTACAAAAGGTGGAAAGGTAGAAGCACTAAACGAATACTGTCATTGCGTAGAATCTGTTATGGTATATCGTTCTTTCAAGCTTCCTATTCTACTCACTAATTATTGACAATATCAACATCCACCATTGCCCTGAAACATTAGTTATTCTAAAGAAACAACCGGACCAAAAGAAAGTTTGAGCATCGTCAAACTCAAGGCGTCTTCTCAGGGATCATACTAAAATTTAATGAAGATCTGAGGAGTCTAACTGTATTTTTGTGCGACCTTTACTTTACCACCTATACCTACGTGGTATCGAAACAACGTTTTTCGACGACTTGTTGATAAAATCTTCGAAACTACTGAACCGATTCTCATGAAATTTTAGCCACATATTCTTTTCAACTATAGCTATTGCTCATATCAAGGATTTTTAATTTTCATACTTACTAATTTTTTTGCCAATAACGGTGAAAAAACACGTTTTTTTTTGTTTTTTTTCGAAAAATATCCGTCATTCTGTTATATTTGCACATATAAAAAATCGCATGATATGGGCTATAGCCATCAACATACTGAATCGGAAATCGTTTAATTTTTTGTTTCGGATGATCCATCTCCGAGATTTCATCAACAGCGCAGACGTACAATTTTTTTAGGACATTTTTCACCTACTATTTTCGTCTATAAATATTTACCTAAATAAATAAATAAAATGTTTAATGTGTATAGAAAGTGTGTTCAAGTGTAACAATTTTATATTAATATCTATAATATAAATATATTTTCAAAATTCATAAAAATAGGCTTTTTCAGCGTCTAAAGTGTCCGATCGTTCGTCCAATCAACCCTCGGAACAAGTCCACTCAAAGGCGCATCCTACGACGTAAAACCGGCCTCTATATGGAAGAAAAAAAACCACGATATATTCGCATAGAGAAACATGACTCTGCCGCTCCATTCGAGATTTTGCGTGTCACGCGAGCGAAATTACTTGATACACGCGCTGCCTCTGGGAGTCCTGAAGGATCCAACTTATTTCGCGAAACTAATCCGACGTCCGCATCGTAAAAAACAAGCGACACCCGTAATCCGTATTCCGTGAAATTGCAAATAATCCCTGAGGGATAGCTTCTACGCTCGAAGAATATGTGAAAAAGCACTTCATCTGGTCTGCCTGACTGACATCCGCGTTGTCGATTTTCTATGAATATTTCTCTCTATCCGAGGGCTGGACAATGCTTTCTCTCTCCCGCCATTTGGAAAATATTATCGTTATGTAAAATCGAATCGTTAATTAACTGTGCGCGGTCATTTCATTCCGATACTTCGACGTTCCGTCGAGATAAAAATACCGATGGGAATAATAAAAATAATAATAATAATAATAATAATAATAATAATAATAATAATAAGATCACAAGTAATAAAAAAGTAAATTGTGGCATAACTGTAGTTGTAACATACACTTATATTTTTTAAATATATAAAACATAAGTACAATTAAATGGTTTGACGAATGTATCATAATAACAGTTATATTATTGTACTATAATAACAATAATAATCGCCATCATAACAGAGAAAAAAATAATGATAACAAAAATAATAGAAAAGACAATTACGGCATAACTATAGTAGTAACATACACTTATGTTTTGAACATACTCAAAACAAATACGATAAAATGGTATTACTAATACATCATAATAGTATTAATGATATTAACTCATATTATATATATGTATATATTTGTGTGTGTGTGTGTGCGTGCGTGTGGGTGTGTGTGTGCACGCGCGTGCGTGCATGTATGTGTAATAATAGTAATAATAGTAATAACGGTAATATTATTATTAGAACAATAATGATTATTATTATTAATAATATATTGCCTCGTTAATTTGAGATAACCCCTCGAAAAGAAGAACTCCCTCGAGATACCAATAGAAGATAATATAATATTAATAATCGCGATAGTAACGATATCAAAATAAGAAGAAAGAAAAAGCAATAATGATGATGATGATGACGGTAATATCAATAAAGAAGATAACAATAAGGATGATGTATATAGGACTCACCTGTCGGCGGAGCGTCACGGTGCCCCACACGAATCGCTTCCACAGCACAGCCTCATTCTGAATTCTATCGCACCGCACTGCACCACAGAGCACAGAGAGCACACTCTCTCCCTCTCTCTTTCTATCTCTCACTTGCACCGGAAGTTATACATATATATTTACGGTATATGAGACGTATATATGCATACATACGTGTATACATATATGTTTATATATACACGTATCGGTGTATTCAAAAAGCATTAATAAAAGTGTATTTACATATGTATTTATACACCCACATATAAGTGTATTTCTCTTTCGACATCTTCCTGCCAGTTGAAGCTCGAGCGAGCAGCTCCCCGTTCTTGAATCAACGAGAATTTCAGCCTCGATCTCGAGATTTCCGTTCGTTTCGCTCACGAGATTCCTGATGGTTACTGCCCCCGAAAGCTCACCCGTTCTCTCCTTCGCAGCCTCGTATCCGCTCGCAGGCGTTCAGACAACCGAGGCTCAGCTTGCACTCTCTCTTTACATCTGTCCCTCGTTAAATCCCTCCGCTTCTCTCATCACCTCTCTCTCTCTCTCTCTCTGCCTCCTCCTTCGCTCTTTCTCTCTCTGTCTGTCTCTCTGTATCTCTCTCTCTCTCTCTCTCTCTGTATCTCTCTCTCTCTCTCTCTCTCTCTCTCTCTCTCTCCCTCTCTCTCTCTCTCTCCCTCTCTCTCTCTCTCGCTCGTCGGCGTATATCTCACGCACTATTCCGCGTACTCCTTTTCCACCTACACCTAATTCTACACCTACACCTACTACTGTGCGAACGCCGCGGTATTCTCCTCGTTTCTCGCGTATCCGGCGAGTCACGTCGCAGGAGCGAAAAGGCAGCCACCCTGATGAAAAATCCAGCATCCAGCTACGCCCGTGACAGCGACCGGGCGACTACTGGAGATACGTCGGTTCCGGCGCAAGCTCTGATTTCGATTTTGGCCGTTGGTCGCGCCACTGCCGTCTGACGAGATACGCACCCTCTTACACCCCTGCTCGTACACTACTGGATTCTATCTCTCTTTCCTCGCACTCGCAGCTCTCGATTTCCATCATCTTCTCTCTCCTGCTCTGTTATCTCAGTTGCCCGCCCCCCCCCCCTCACTCGCTCAACCTCTCTATGTTCTCGTACTCATCCCTCTCAATTACTCTCAATCTATCGCTCCTCTCTTTTTTTATTTTATATCTATTATTTATTATTATTATTATCGTTTCTATAACTGTTACTACTTTTTTAATATCATTATAATTAAAAGCATCGCTTACATAGGTTATTAAAGTATGACAAAAATTGTACTGCAAACTTGTGTACACTACGAGCATATACACTTGTATAAAAATGTGCACGGGATGTTACACTCCAGAGTATGAAATCTTTCTCTCTCTCTCTCTCTCTCTCTCTCCCCCCCCTCGCTTTCGCCCCCTCCCCTCTGCCACGTATTTTCCCCTTTATCTGTCCTCTCGGTACTCGGACTTCGAGGGTAGTACGCAAGAGCCCGCGAGAGAGAGAGAGAGAGAGAGAGAGACCCTCGGAACACGCATTGTGGGGTATAATGCTGTGGGAGAGACGGCGAAGGAAAGGGAGAGAGACAGAAGCCGCGGTGGCTCTCTTGAGTAAGAACCAGGAGCCTGTGAGGGTGCGTGAGGGAGACAGGTTTTACTCGAGGGGGATGAAAAGAGAAACAGGTAATGAAGGACCGGAGAAGAAGAGCAGAGTGACGCCACGACGTCCGACGACTCCTATGGGCTTAAGAACACCGTGGGCGTACTCCATAAGAGGGCGTCCCAGGCTGAACACACACCACGAGTGTGGGAACGAAAAAGATGCCGCGAGAATGGTAAAGAAGATCGCTGTGCTACCGGAACTTCGATGAAGGTTGAGGAGGGGGGGGGGGTGGTGAACGAAAAAGTGTGTGAAGAGAGCGAGATAGAGAGAGAGAGAGACAGAGAGAGAGAGAGAGAGAAAGGGATATAAGGGATGTGTGCAGAGGCTAAAGGTGACCAGCTGGGAAGAGCACTTTTTCCATTTCTCTCTCTCTCTCTCTCTCGCTCTCTCTCTCGCTCTCTCTCTCTCTCTCCCTCTCTCTCTCTCTCTCTCTGTCTCTCTCTCTCCCTCTCTCTCCCTCTCTCTCTCTCTCTTGGTTCCTTCTATTATCTTCCTTTTGATGTTCCATCATTTGCTACATCAAATTGATATACCGGATGTCCTATTTTTATTTCACACCCAAGTGTAAGTGTGTGCTAGTTTGTTTCGGTTTGTTTGCAACAGAAGTGACGAGCCACAGAGACCTAATCCTTGTTTGGGTTGGTTTGGGTTATCGAACAACCCTAAGTAATCCCAAACAAAGACAAACAAACTCACACCCATGTACACGCGCACCCTTACACCAGGGATGTTGAAGACGTCCCCCCCTTTCTCCCCGAGGTACATTCCGGATAGCGCTGAAATAGTCAAAAATGGTATTCTAACCTAAAAATTATGAACGTTGCCAAAAAAAACTTTTCCTACAAAACTTTCCTAGAAAGGTGGTCATTATCTTAACAAAATGCCGCCGTTGCTGCGTGACCAATTGGTATAGGTAAGTTTTCGCAATTAGAGTGATCTGAAATGAAAAATAAAAAATGTATTTTCATTCGTCATACTTCAGTGATACTTTCATATGGCCGGATACTGTTTTTAAATCGTTATAATTACGGAACGGGCAAGCTGTAAAAAAGAGGATTCAGTTTTCAACGAAAAGAAAAACTTTAATGATTTGTTATTAACCGTTTATATCACCGTGTGACAGTTCTGCAACAAACCATCTGAGTCCTCCGAAAATCTCATATTGACATTTAAGGTATTCATTCCGCAAAGGGTCGTATTTTGTGGGGGCATGGGGAGGGCCCCTTCTGAATAATTGGCTAAGTTACAGAGGCGCTTAAGGGGGTATCCCTCTTCGAAAACTTCAAAAAATCGTTTCTTTTGCATATTGTTATAGTGTGAACTTTCAAGAATATTTGAAGTCCAACCGGACTCTGAAAGGCTAAACATTGACGAAATTACACCTATTTTAGTGGAACAGTGTGCGTCGGGTTAAGGATGATTCGCGTGTAACGAAAGCGGGGACATCAACGCACAGGAACACTCAAGAGGCCCAAACTGCCCGCAGAATGCATAGATTAGGGGGCGTCCATAAATTACGTAACGCAAGTGACGGGGGGAGAGGGTTCGGCCTGGCGTTACGGTCTACGTACGGGGGAGGGGGTCGCGGTTTGCGTTACGTCACGATTTTAGAACTGTGAGAAATAGCAAAATTTCTGCATGGTCAATTTTTTAAATTTAAAACTCATCGTTCAGATTAGATGAAGTGCACTTTAGATGAAGTGCATTTAGATGAAGTGTACTTTAATATAAGTATCAATATTCTATAAAAGAAACATAACTTTATATCAAGAAAAACGGAATGAAAACTTTGAGCGTGATTTTCTGGAAACTACTTTTTTGACCTTGTCTCAGCGAATGATCAAAAACTTATTAACCGAATTTCAATTTTTTAAAAACATTTTTGTCATCGCAGTGATTAAGGTTGTACGTAGCCGATTTTTTAAATTTTGATCATTACTATTTTTAAAGATTGCTTGAGTACAAAAAAAGGCCTTGAAGCTATAAAAAAAATGTCCAAACGGTCGACATTTTGTAAAAAAAACCAAAATAAAAAAAACCCGCTACGCATAACGATAGCTACATTTATATAGATATCAATAAATTGTTGACTTTTTATTTACAGATAACCTTTCATAAAGATATCGATGGGACAATAAAGAAAATGTTTTATCGCGAAATCGGGGTTAATTTTTTTTAATTTTATAAAACTTGGTATAAAACTAGATGAATGTATACTTCATAAAATGAGTATAAACCCGATCCTTTCATAATTAGTTATTGCTTTGAAAAAAAAACGCAATTATTGATGGCAAAACACCCGTTACGTAACGGAATAGGGGGGGTTCAGGCCAGGCGTTACGGTTCTGTTACGTGTGGGGGGGGGTAAAAATTGAGAAATGTTGCGTTACGTAATTTATGTGCGCTCCGTAACTCACTATCAATTATCATACCCAACGATAAACTGAAATGAAAAATTCCGTGCAAATCTTAGTAGATTTAGACATTTTTCCATTTTCTCTAAAACGTGGCGACTACGAACATTCTTCCGCGAATCACATTTTCTAAAGTTTTTCATTGATATTTTCTTTAAATATTCGGTGAACGCCTGTTTTTATTGTCGTTTAATTTTTTTGTTAAAAATTCGGTAACTCAGCTTGAACTTTTACCAGCATACTGGGATGTATTTGTACTTGATTATAGATGAAAATCAGTTATTCGTTAAATATTCGGGTTCGTGAAAAAAATACCTTCATCCTTTTTTAAATCGATGTTAGACGACGGCGACAGACCGTGGAATGTCTTTTTAGTGCAACTCATTCATAGATTACGTTAGTTGGATCAACATTTGTTCGATGTTCACTTATCGCGAGATTGCAAGATTCGAGTGTGCGTAAAGTTTGCAAGAATCAAAATCGCCGACGAATCACGAACGGTGTGCGAAAAATGTGGCGTGGCATTGTGCTACAGCAAGCAAAACAACTGGTTCAAAACATTCCATACATCACAGAGGAATGTAACGACACAATGTAACATGTCTGTCACACTCCCTTTACTGCTTTATAAAGCCTCCTGATAAAATTTCTCAAAACATAAATAATACGTGCTTTTTTATTTATTGAAACCTACCATAGAGTCAACTATTTTTCATGCTTACCGTGTTGAGTTATGAAGGGCTAACGAATGGATAAACACATCAAAAAATCATTCGGTCGTGTATGAACAAATGGACAAACACAAAAAAATCATTCGGACAGACGATAGGAAATATTATGAGCTATGCTCTGAATGAATTTGACGAAAACCGGACGAATAAATTTTGCGATACGACTTACAGCGCTTCATGGAACATAGTTTTAAGAAAACCGGTAAAGAAAAACAGGATCAATCGCAGGGGGCGACCCCCAACGAAAATCGTTATGGCTCTACAAATTTTGGAATTTTGGCGAAATATTTGTTGCAACTTAAAGGTAGACTCTAAGCTATAAAACTTTGCAACAAAAAAAAACATTGTACTTAAAACATTTCAAGCTAATGCAAGCCTTTTAATGTTTTGTTCGTGTTTTGTTTGCTCTGCCACTTGCCTTGTGCTTACCTTTAACTCGAATACTTACCTCACTCGGTCTTCTTTTTCGCACTATAATTTTCTAAGCGTCCGATACAAATGACGGAGGCGAGAGCGTGCGAGAGGAAGAGAGAGATGAAACGCAGATGAAGAGAATCTGCTAGTAAGATTCGCTTATTAACAATTCGAAGAAGAGTATAAATGCCCATGCGATTATTCAAATCGGTACAACTAGTTCTATAAATTAAGGGGTAAAGTGACTCGAGGATTAAAAAAAATCGATTTTTGTCTCTTAAAATATGCTTTCGGGTCGAAAAGAAGAAACAACAGATCTTTATAATTCGGAAAAATTCCAAAGAGGTCGTTTTTCTCAATGCAGTGCGATTTCTGAGCGATCGCTATAGCTGATGCTGCAAAAGCTGCTCGATAATCTTTCAAATCGACCAGAAAAGAAGAGGAAGAGTACAATGTTAATTTGGGAGGCCAAATGTATGGCACTGGCATTGCCGATTAAAGGTAAATGGCACATTTCTGTTGCTAAATCTTAGTTCCAACTTTAAACGCATTTCCCGCAAAAACATGTTTTTAGACTAGCCGGAAAAGTATCTTTTCAGATGCATTCTCCATGTAACTGCCTATTGAATTGCGATTGGGCATCAACTTTTTTAATAAACAATTACTCGTGTGATATTTCCTTAAAAATGAAAGTTTTCATTAAAAACTGCACTACTTTTTTTAGAAAAGTTATTTTCAAAAAAATGTTTATTCATATCGTTTCAGTTCCATAGCTTTTTGTTTATTTTTGCAATATCTTTTCGATTTTTCTATCTAGGATAAAAACTACAGAGAAAATCTTTCCGGCCGGGAAACACTGCACTTAAATTTGTTTAAATTACACGAAAGACACTTTGTATACTTAAAACTATGTATAATAAAGTTTTTCAAATCCATTTTTTCTGCTTTCATTGTAGGCGTTGAAAAAATTCTCAAAATCAATCTTTTCGGAAGGGCTGAAGTGGTTTTACACCCTAACGTATTTTTTCCTTCAATTATATAAACGTCGCCGAGTTCCCGAAGCCTGAATACCGAAGTTTTCGAATTCCATATCGATTGACAGCATACATTACTATTCAAACTGTGCCTCGACGTAGACTCGCACTGATATTTTCCTTCACACTTGAAACTCATACTAATATTTCTTATAGGGATCGAAAAATCGTTAATTAACAATTTAATTGGGTTCGACCGTGGCCACAAATTTCAATTACTGTCTCATAACTTCGCGCAATCTCTCTAATGCTTGCGCAAGTTTTGCCTTCCATCATGTGCAAATGATGGAAGGAGACAAAATGGAAAGAGACAAAGATTTGACGTTTGGAAAAGAAATTATACTTATGCTTTTCCCATTGCACATTCAGTTACGACACCTATAAAGCTAGTAAAAGTTTGCAATAATACAAGAAGGTTGGCTGTTCGATACATTTTTGTCCCGAAAATTCCAACCCAGCCCCTGCAAATTTTAACGTATCACTCGTTCTCATCGCTCGAGCATATTTATTCCAATATTGCAGTTTTCATCACCGTCGGAAAAAGGCTTGCGATTCCGGAACAATGTTCGTGTGACCTTCGGCAATAATAAAAATCATGTGACATTTGCTGAAATGGTTTATTCATTTTTCATTTTTCGGGTACCAGAGCCGGTTTCGGCGTTCGATATATTCACAAATTAAAGAGATATCGAATTATTTCCGTGGGCATTAAGGCCAAGCTATCGTAACTTCATTGTGGCTGTAATAATCGTAATCGGATAATATGCGGTCGTAAAATCCGATCGGCAGTGCACATGGGACACAGATATGAATATTAAAAGCGACGTTTCGGGTAATAAAAATCGCGATCGGCCGCTCTGTGACATTAAGGGGTACCCCCTTTGCGATTTTGAAAAAATCGTTTTTTTTTTGTTGCATTTTTTTGAAGTATAAGTATCTGAGAATATGTCCGGAAAATTTCAAGTCGATCCGAACAAAATTGACTGAGATATGAGCGTTGAAAGAGAAGAATCCGCTCTTCGTGCAAACTGAAATTGAAACTTTAAACGCGTTTTTCTCAAAATGGCATTTCTGAAGTCGGTGACCAAGATTATTCGAACACTAATAAACGGATCTTCTTGAAATTTTGCAGGCTTATTTAATACATAAAAATGTAGTCTTTAATCGTTCGATTTTTTTTTCGAAAAAAATGGCCGTTTTATAACCAAAAAACGGCCGTTTTTTTCGTTAAAATCGAACCATTAACTTTGACTGTCCGCCATTTTGTCAAAAATGAATATTTTTTTAAATCCTTCGATTAAAGACTACTTTATACTTATATTTGACTAAATCCATCCGCATTTTTTTTTCAGATGATCCACTTTGCCGCAATGTTGGTCACCGCAAACCGTGTTTATAAAAACATTATTTCATTGACGGCCATTTGCCACTAAACAATGCAATATTTTTCAATAAAAAAATTACTGAAAGTTCTTCAAGATGTGTTCTTTAAGATGGTATATTGATCGATTAAAAAAGTTTTGTAGTTTTCTTTAAAAAAATTCATGAAAAAGGCCTTTTCTGCGCTACAGGTGGGGGTAACGCCTTAATTATTAAGTTTTAATGACCGGCGACTGGGAGTAGTACGGCAACGAATCTATCCTTTCGTGCGGAAAATGATTCTTCGTCAGATGAAAACTTACCCATTTTGCAACAACTCTCTTTTTTTTCGATTTTCATCCACAATGTTCCTTTGTCTATATTTTCCGTGAGTTTCAGTTTCGTTGCTATAGAAAAATGAGAAAAGATGCACCCCCCCCCCCTCCCGGATGCTGCCGAGCGGTCACCCATTCAAGTATTGGTCCGAGTCAATGCTGTTTGACATGTGAAATCCGAGATGACATCAATCACGTATAGATATGGAGCGTGTCTGCCCTAACAATATCGCGAATCACCCCTGTTACACTAGGTACCCGATCCACTACATGCCCACTACAGAATGTGAAAGTTGACGTTGATGGTCCAGTAAAAGAGACGAAAACCCAGCACTAGTAGAGTCAGTGTAGAATTAGAACTTCCGACTGAAGCTAGATGGTTGCATACTGAAAGTAACCCCTCTGAAATTTTGCCTCTCAACTCGCCCCAACCCTACAAAATAGGGGTTGAAAACTTAAAAATCGCCGTACCTCGATAATTAATAGCCCGATCAAAAAATGTTTTAAATGAAAGTTGTTTGAAATAATAAAATACGTATAAAGTTGTTCAACGTCCAACCCCCATCGTTGAAAATTGCGGTACAAAAACGAGTAGAAAATTCGTCTGGGCCCTTGTCTGAGTCAGTGATGCTCTCGCGTTGAAGATAGGGGTTTGAACGTAGAATAACTAAACAACTTTTGTTTAAAACATTTTTCGATCTGGCTATTAATTATCGAGATATGGCAATTTTTTAGTTTTCAACCCCTATTATTAAGCTTTCAACCCCTATATTCAACCCTATTTCTTTGGGTCTGGGCGAGTTGAGGAGCATAATTTCATTGGGTTTACTTTCAGTATGCAACCTTCTAGCTTCAGTCAAAAATTCTAATACTACGCTAAAAGTGCTGAGTTGTTGCGTCTTTTACTGGACTATGAGGGGCTACATCTACCTAGAGGCCCGAAAAACATGTCCAAATTCCGATTTTTTTTCTGGGAAACTGTTGGTGAAAAAGAAACGCACTTTTTGAACACAAAGGTACATGTATTGGGGGCCTTTAAAAAAATCACCATACATTTTGTTTAACTGTCAAAGTAACCACGAGTGTTTTTTTCTGATGCGGCATTCTAACGCAACTTATGTCAACAATTAAGGATTACTTTGACATCACTTTGATAAAAAAATTGAATGCTTATGTCATCTTTATTAAGCAAACATATTACATAAAAATATCAAGCACCTAGGGTACTATTATAGGTACTTAATCATTCTTATAATGATCATTGGGATCAAAATCAACTGGAGCAACATTACAATCATCTTTAGCAGCATTATAATAAACTTGAATGGAAAATTTAAACACATTTCAATGCGCACACCCCTAAACCGTATTTTGGCGCTCTGTTAAAGATTTCTTTCAGATCGCATTCACGGCCACAACAGTGTACACCTTGAGGACTCCTTTTTCTCAAAGACATCTTCAACCGTTAAGAAAACTAAAAAAAATTAATAAAAATAAACGTATAAAATGTATTTTCTGTTCTTTATGAGCGCTTTGATTTCACATTGAAAAATCAGACTGATTATCGTATTTTAACCATCGAGAAAAGCATCGCGAGAATGAGCTATTCTTCGACCCATTACACTGTGATGATGCCTTACTAAAATATTGATTTTTAAAAGCATGAACGAAGTCCAAAGTGAAAGTATCGATTTTCGGTGAAAAAACACTGTAATATGGTTGATCAAAAAAATCCTTCGTTCAAGCACTGTTTTTGAATATGTAATAGAAGCTTATAGAATTTGAAGTTGATCGGTGCAGTGGTTTTTCAGATGTCGCGGTCACCGATCTAGAAAAAATCGTTTTCAGAAAAACGCGTCTAAAGTTCGCGGGTTCGCGGAACCTACCCATAAACGTCCACAACTCCCTGAATTTTGAACCTGTCGACTTGAAATTTTCAGATAATATTTTAGGAATATTAAATTTTGAGAATCCGTCGAAAAGCAAAAATCGATATTTTCGAAAAATTCAACGATGTGTGAGCCTTTAAACGGGCTTGCCGAGCGTTATTTTTATCTCGTCATAGTGCCAAATTGTAACAGCGTCTGATTCCGCAAGTCTCTCGCTTTTTTTCCCGCGTGCTTTCGCGTCGACGAAGCGTCGATCGGCAACGAACGACTTTTTCCGATTTGATTGTCTCCGTTAAAGGACAAGCACGTACAGAAAATGTCCTCCGTTTAGCATTTTTGTAAGAGATCTTTTCAATTTGGACAAATTGTGGACAAATATGTGGGATAAAAGACAATGTGTTTTCTTATTTATTTGAAAAAAGATTTGTTTTTCATTCCATGTCGGAATGACTGAAGGAAGTTCCTCTTCGGTTCTGAAACCCCTTTAGGAATTTTTAAAAAATTACGTATTTTTTTTACTAATCGGGTGAAAAGAAGGTACAAGACCAAAAAATTCGGCAAAAATATGTCGCAGGTGTTTCAAAACGGATAACAAATTGGGAAAACATTTTTTTTTGTTATCACGACACATCCTGTTTGGGGCAATATTCAGCGGAGGCCGATAATCGGCGCACGTCGTCACAATGCTCACAGTAGTAAATTACGAGCACGAACTGTTCGGGAAACTTGATTAATATACTCGTGTACTTGAATTTGAAAGCGTAGTTCAAACAATTCAAACGGATTAATAACTGCCGGGCTATCCGATAACGTTATGAATTATGCACCTTTGACAAGTGCGTGTGCTTATCCAAAATGCAGAATCCAACGTGGTCCGCAGGATTTGGCGAAACATAGCGCAAGGACATTCATAAATGACGCTGTCAAGGGTATTTAAAGGGTGGCTCAAAATGACCTGATGTTTTAAATTATCAATAAAACGTATTATTTATTCGAAAAGGACAAATATTTTTATTTTAATATAAGGTACAAACATTGAGGTTATGTATGGTACTCAATATCCGATAAATGGCTGCCTCGTCACTGTTTGCAAACGTTCACTCGTTTGACGAAATTTTCGATAACATTTTGGCATAATTGTGTACTAATTTCATTAATGGTGCGCCCAATTGCTTCCTTGAGCTCCGAAATGGTATGTGGATCATTGGCATACGCTTTTCCTTTCAGAAAAGCCCAAAGAAAGAAATCCAGGGGCGTGAAATCGCACGATTTGGCGGCCAATAGGGAACCCAACGCAAAGCTCACCGCAGATGGCGCCACGTAAATATAACGTAACAAACGAATCTGTTAACGCGCGCGGTTAATTTTCGCGGTGTCAGTCCTGTGCTAAATAATGGATAATAAATGCAGCCAATTGCACAACATAGATGCATTCTTCATAATTTCTTCACAACTGGATTATTTGAGGAAAATTCGACAATAGTCGTATAAACACGGGCATAACCAAAGCAAATGTCACTAAAACGTCATGTTCTCTTTACGTTATAATACAATATACCCCCTAGCGGGAGAAAGTGGCAGTTGGGTTCTTTATTCACATCGCCGCGACGCGAGATTACACGACCATAAAACTTCATGCCGTTTATTCCATTTATCGGATATTGTATTCCACAAATAACCTCCATGTTTGTACCCTATGTTAAAATAAAAATATTCGTACTTTTCAAATAAATAATACGTTTCATTAATAAATTAAAATGTCAGGTCATTTTGAGACACCCTTTATTTATGGTAATACAAAAATCAACCAAATGACAACATTTTTGAGACAGCGAATGCGAACGGTATCGAAATCCATTGCAAACTTTTATTGACATCGATGCTCTTTTTCTACATTTATTTCTGTGCTCGCTCGTATGTACAAAGGAAAAATGGTTGATCGTCTAAACATTCTTATCGGCGTTGTGCTCGAATGTAAGGCTTGCAGAAAAAATGGACGAAAATTTATCATCCATCACCCCCCATTTTACACCTCCAAAAAAAGTAAGTCAAAATTTCGTCCAGATTTGTCGAATTGATTTCAACGAAGATTATGTCTGCTCGATTCCGGATGCGCGTAGATTTAACCATTTTCGAAAAAGCCTATAATTTCAACGGCCTTGGAGATTGAATTTCGTAAAACGCGTTCGCAATAGGTGTAGAGGGATTCCGGTCGGTGGCTCTCTACTCCCGTTGTTGTGTCCGCGGCTTGTCCAGGTTCTGTAAGGTCGATAAGATCGGAGGAGGCCGGAAAAGATTTGTGCGTTTCGTCTCTGGTACAGTACAGACTCATCAGTAAGGCTGTGTCACTGCACCCTGTCCTAGACGCGCTGGGTGTTAGGATCTAGGGGAAAAACGGTTGTTATATATTGGAACGCATGCCCCTGCGGCCCCTTGTGAGAAACACTGGAACGATGTAGCCGCGTAGCGGTGAGATGGTGGAACTAGCAGGACCGCCACATAGGTACCTACACACCGGGGCCTCTCTCAAACTTTAGACTTTACAGGTCGCGAGGCCTGGGCTGAGCGTTCGCTATTTCTGAGTCAGTTACTATTGATATTCACCGCATGTTTCAAAATCTGAATTGCTAATTAAAAATAAGTAACACCCGAAAATACGAGATTAAAATCGACGTCCCGTATTTAGCCAAGTGCGCAAATAACTGTAGTACCAAATTGTAATTTGACTACTTTCAAAAAGTTAACGACCAAATCTGTTAGCGAACGATAGTATTTTTTTTATTTTTCTAGGAACTTTATTGGATAAGCACTGATTATCTAAAGGTCTAAATGGAGAAAAAAATCACGGGCAGCAAAAATGTACAATTTTGTTTAAATTGAACAGTACAGTTTCAAGTATCTGTTACAATTTTTGTGTTGAAAAGTATTCATAAATGTGGTAGATTAAAACTTACTTCGTGGCGACCACTGTTGCTCGGAAGCGAATCATCCGAAATTCAACATAAAAAAAGCAGACTGGTGTGTTATGACGATCGAAAAAAAAAATTGCTAAAAGCAGCTATTTTTTGACCCGTTACACGGCGATGATCTCGTAAGAATGGGTCAAAAACGAAACACCGATATTTCGACAAACTTCAGTCAGGTATAAGCTCTTGAAAAACTTCGTTTTTGGTTCGGAGATAATAATTTTAATGTAGTAACGATATAACCTGAAAATATCCACCGAATGTTATTGTCACGAATTATTTCGGATTCTCAAACCGAAGGGTTGGGAGAACGAATGAGAACGAAGTGGTGAGACGGCTGTGACAGCCTTACGGACATGACGAAATTGCAAGAGTTTGCATGCACCAAGTCCAGAGTCCAAACGTAGAAAAACAATGATATTTGTATATTACAATCCATTTTCAGCAACGTAACATCAATAAATAAACAGTAGTAGATTTTAAATTACACGGCGAGATTTCAAGAGGACAGCTTCTCCATTCGTTTCGCCACTATCGGAAGAATTTTACTGCTGGCTTCGGGTGTCAGGAAGGGCAGATGCCGTTCCGGCACATTATTGGCGACCATTTCCGGCGAGGTCAACTCGAGGTCCGGCGCGCCAACAGATGCGGCAATAGTCGCGGGTACAGAGCTACAATGTGAACGCATAGAAAAATCATTACGAATGGTATCCGGGTAGAATTGAAGCTGGCAATGGCGACCGAGAAAATTCGTACGCGTACCTGGATGAGATTCTCCAAGCTTGAATAATCCCTCCAAGGGCATTTCGTCCAAAGCGACAGTTCGAGCGTCAATGTTCTTCAATTCGTTCGATCTCTGAATGATCTTCCACACGGCTGGCAACACGACGAAAACGCTGTCCAATAATTGGGTGCCGTCGATCGGATTGAACTGAACTACAACTCCCAGCAACAATTTGTCACGGTCCACATCGTTGAAGATATCCGTGACGTAGATCCTTTCGACGAATGGTGAGGACGGACGGTCCTCGCCAAAACTGAATTGACCCGGTTTACTTGCGTCTTCATGACTGCACGATCGATATACTTTGACGATCGGGGAGTCGAGCAAGGGCCTATTTATCTCGGCGGCAGTGTACGAATATCCTCTAGCTCTGTCTGCTTTTTACCTGCTCAATTATCTTCCACTTTGCTTGCTCGCAGCTCTTTCATGGAGGTTCCAAGGGAATTCGTCATTAAATATGTAAATGTCGACAATCAGACGCAATGTAAATAATATCTACGGAATTGAGATGATCCCTTCTCGTTCTACTCGCATACGCGTGTACCAACATATGTACATTCAACTGTGCACACAGAGATAATAGAATTACACGTGTTTTTTCCTCGATCAACTCAGTACCACGGTGTTTTTCCGCAACGGCGTGAGTGGAAGACTCAGAACGGAAATATTCGACGGTTGACACGCGTGCTCGTATTTGTATTGCGATATTGTCAAGTCGTTAGCGATCTGTACTGCTTCGGCAGGCATACAACGTAGATCGACGCTTGCTCGATTAATTTATCAGCAGAATATAGTACAAATTCCCAATCGACTGGGCAGAATTCCTCTTGTTTCGAAAGAATCAAAGTTTCCAAAGAGAGCAAAAACCGTCGTGTCAAAGATATCGGGCACTGCGAGCTGTGCTAAAATCAATAGGGAAAAAAGCTAACACGTGATGGAGATAATAATTTCCGAAGTGTGACGACATCACGTTAGTTGTCAATGAATAGATGCGTTAAAAAACTCACTCGTGTGGAAACTTCACGTTAAAGAATTTCCATGCATCGGGCATTATTCTGCTTATTGTTTAGAAGCGCTGGAGAAATTGTCGGAGACTGCAAGTGATCGGTCAGTTTCAAGAAATGGGCCACTTTCCCTTTCCATTTGAGGGACTGGAATGACGTAACGCTCGGTAAAAGTATCCAATCTCTGGATACGATTTTTCAAAGAATCTAAATATCCGATCAATTTGTGGTTTCGAACCGTGGAATACATTATAAAAAGAAAAAAGTTGGCCCTTATTTTCAGAAGTCCAAATCATGTACCTCATAACTCTCTTTTGCAATTATCTGAAACAAACAAAATGACGAAGTTTGCATCGATGAAACGGACGAAAATTATTTTTTCGTTCTGCACAAATTTCATTCGCCCAATGTACGCGAAAATCACTCAAACGTTTTTACGTATTCTCATTACAGATTTACGCCTTGAATTTGGAAAAAAAGGCTTTGGGGAATGATGAAAGTAAAGACACGAAGAAAAAAAAATCGTTGCATTCCAACGATGCAAACTTCAACATCATCGAACAAAATCGCTATTTACTACACCACTATGCCTGAGCGCCAACGGAAACGTTTTTCATTTTTTTGAAACGTTCTACAAATACATTGAAGAAAAACATTTTAGCGAGTACAGACAAGTGTTTTCAACTCTTTGATCGTGTGAATTTTCCAAAAATTGAAAACTTACTTCGCCAATGCTCAGGTATAAAAGAATGATGAATGAAAAGACTTTGATTTGTTGTTTCAAATAATTCAAGGAACCGTGTACACCGTTCAAACTTCTGGAAAAAAACGGGCTGCAGCTCCGGGAACTCTCACCGCGTTGATTGTTCGAATACTATTATTTATATTTATATATATATATAAATTCAAATACAATATAAAACGAGAAATTAATTGGACCTGTGGCTTTAATCACATGCTACATATGAAAATTAGATACTTTTTCGATGGATCACAAGATTCTAATGTTTCAACAAGCCCATCAGAAGTTTCAGCTGCGTTTTGATACCTCCTCTCTTTTCCGTCTGCCTTAATTAAGGCTTTGTCATAGCATAGTTAATAAATAATCAATCAATCAATCAATCCCTCTCTATCGCCTTCTCTGGTGGTATTTGAAGCCGGGCTCTGAGCACAGATGGCTTAAGGGGTAAGGCCACAGTAGAATTTTCAAAAAATCGATTTTTCCCACTAAAACGCTGCTTTATCATCATAAGAATAAGTTACTATTCGATTTATAGCAAGACATTTTTTTTCACCGCCTTTAAGCGTATAACGTAAGCCCACCTCTGGCACGGCCGTATAGTAGAGAACTTTAAACGCGTTTTTCTCGAAACAGCTTTTTTCCAATTGGCGTGACAAATAACTTCGACAATTTTCACTCGATTTACGTCAAATTCAAAAGTTATGTTCCTAATGGCATTTCGCAGAGAAGTACGTACGGAATTTCTGATCAATCGAAAACTTTTCATTTTATAAGCAGTTTTATACGAAATTTTTCACTGAAAATTCATTTCTTAAGTTCAAATACCTACAACTTTTGAATAAAACAATATTTTTTACATTCCGTACGTACATCACTAGGTATTCTAATGTAGATTGCCGAAAATTTTTGTTTTTTGTTCTAGGTCAAAAATTGTGGATGCAAATGTCACGCCGCGGAGCGCCTAAAATACGATAAAAGAAAATATTAGTAGTCGGCGATTTTGTACATCGAAAAAAAAGATATATATTTTCTAACAGCTTGATATTCATACTAAATAGATGTGTAATTAATTTTATGAGCGAATCACTTCTTCATACGAAAAAAAATTGTTAAATTCGCACATGATTTTATACCCATTACTGTGGCCTAATGGTATACCCTACTGATGCCTGCACCCACTGACAAAATCACATCAGACTGCTAAAATTGTACTAGTATATTTTTCTCTCCTTCCTCAGTTCCTTTGAATAGGTACTTCTCTCTACCTTAGTTTACCTTACTTCACTTTATGTTACTTTACTTATCTTAACTTACTTTATTTTTTATTTTATTTTCAGTATATCTTCCTTTAGCAAGAATTAATATTCAACGGCAAGGTACTTTTACTCTTGGCACGGGACTCTTAGAGTACGAAACAAACGTTTCTCTCTCTCTCTTCTCTCTCTTTCTCTATCTCTATCTGCAATTCGAAATTGCGAGCTCGAAAGTAGGGTATGCGAACGAATTACATCCAACATTCGCCTTCTGTGTCTAGAAATATTTATTGGATTTAAAAAAAAACAAAAAAAACATTCACGTCGATTGTGGTTGCGTTGGTAAATGATTACGAACGTACACGCGATAACTTCGGTCGAAAAGCGTGCCCGTGTACGATACATTTGCCGATGTCGCACGTCCGAATGTCTGATTACATCTGAATTCTTAAGGGCGGATATACACCTAGAAGCCGGAAAAAGGTGATTTTTGTGAATTGTTTTAAGGAAAACTATTTGAAATGTCGGATTGGCGTTTTAATGATCTCAAAGTGTATATATTCAAAAATATGTTTAATTTTCTTTATTTAAAAATATCCAAGGATATTGCATGATCCTTGGAGCGTCGTAAAAAAATCGGTACCCAAAATTTCTCGAAAACCAATTAACCGATTGTCTGGAGGTTTTTTGTGGTTATTCTATACACCATTATCTAGTACTTGTCGTAGCCGATTTTGAAAATATCGATTTATGACAAAATGGCGGACGTGTGGACATAAATAGTGATTTTTGGGCCAAAAATTAGGTATTATTTTGCCTATAAAACAAAAACTAAGTAACGGGAAAAAAATCCTATGACAAGTACTAGATAATAGTGTATAGAATAACCACCAAAAACCTCAAAGCAATCGGTTCATTGGTTCTCGAGAAATTTTGGGTACCGATTTTTTTACGACGCTCCAAGGATCGTTCACTATCCGTGTATATTTTTGGTTTTTTTAAATAAAGAAAATTAAACATATTTTTGAATGTTTGTACTTTTGGATAATTAAAACCCCAATCCGAAATTTCAAATAGTTTGCCTTGAAAAAATTCACAAAAATGACTCTTTTTCCGGCTCCTAGGTGTATATCAAGCCGTGAGTCTTCGAGACCATTTACACGTCGCGCACCGTAAAAAAGCGTTCGGGAACGAAGGGCTCGGGCCCGAGTGGAAGAGCGGTAACTCCTGTGTTACGCTATCGTGGGAGTCGTTCTTGTGATTTACGAAGGCGTGAGAATTTCACCCTATATCACCTGAGTCCACGCTGTCACCAGTCGTTATCTTCCGCGAGATCGTCGTTCGTACCCGTCAAATTCGCGAACAATACGTCGCGAACCTTCGGTCGAGGATCTTCGAGTATCTTTGTCGGTATTGCTTCGGCTTGTCCCAGCATCCACTCGAGCTCTGCAAAAAATCGTCCGAATTGATTTTTTTTTCCTTTTCATTGCCTCAGTTTTTCGAAAAGAATTTTTGAACCTCGTCGTGTTAAGGGGGAGTACCTTTGGTCGAAGAAACAATTTACTGCTTTTCGTGACTTCTTTTAAAAGGAAAGATTTATTTGCCATTCTTGAGACAAGGGTATGTTTTATTACTAGTTTTGGCTGTTACATGGTGTTTTTTTTTATTGATCTTTAAAATTTGCATTTTGAAAACTTGCCTATACGGATAATTAAAAAACTCATCGACCGATTCTGATGAAATTGGGTACAAATATTTCTAACCTCATTGTCTAAAACGTGACCCTGCATGTTTTCGAAAATTGAAAAACAAGTGTCTTTTATGGCAAAATGTAGCCGTTTTTTTTTTAAATTCAATCTCTTTGTTTCAAAGCGCACTGCTTAATCGATTTTCAACATTTCTCACTTTTTCTTGGTTCATATTCTGCGTACAAGTGTTAGTTAGAGAAAAAATTTGGCTAGTTTTTTTTCAGATTAATCCCGCCGACGCTACGTGTTAGAACGTTTAGAAGGTCCATACCTCCGCGATTTTTAGAGATTTATTTTTTTTAAAGCGTCCAACAGCCAAAGTTGTAATAAAACATACTCTAAGTCTCAAACACGGGAATAAATCTTTCGTTTTAAAGAAAAATTATGAAAATCAAGAATCTTATCCTCGCTTACAGTTGTCTCCTCCCTTAAGAATGAAGGGAAGAAGCAATGCCAGGCGGAGTAGCCCAATGTGAAATTCTCAAATAATTGTCCTAGTTGTAAACGGCATTTAGTCGTAAATGACATAATGTGGATTTGAGTTTTTTTTTAGGATCATTCCACCTATCCATGTTGTTATTTGACTTTGGGCAAAACTCTTGAGGTTGAATATCCCACGCTTAACCATTGAAAGGAGATTGAAGTTTGCATCGTTGGAATGCAATGGAAATAATTATTTTTCCAATTCCTCGAATTTATTTTGCCGAATATTCGTTACGACAAGCCCTCGATCATTCTTCAGCTCGCTTATTTAGAGACCTAGAATTTCCATCTCTAAAAAAAGATATTATACAATTTTTAAAATGAGGAAATAAAGAAAAAGAATATTAGCTACATTCTAACGATGCAAACTCCAAAAGCATCCCTCGAAGGCGTTGCCGAATATTCTTTATCTCGCTTGTTTAGAGATCTAGAATTAACATCTCTAAAAAAATATATCATAATAAAATGAGGACATAAGAAATAAGAATGTTCGTAGCATTCCAACGATGCAAATTGTTCTTCAACATCAGCTCGATGGCATCTATATAAAAACAAACTCTCCACATTCTTAAAGTATCAACACGCAATTGTATTATTGAAAACAAATGCGATAAAACGAAAACCGTTTTTTTTCACAAAACTAATTCCTTTGCAGTAACAGGTTTGGTACGCATTATTGACTCAGAAATTTCCTGACTTTTCCAGGCTTTCCATACAGGTTTTTCAAAAATTCCAGGTGTTGCAAATGACGAGGATTATGGCAAAATAAAGAACACTTTGTTTTCATCAAATATATTTTTTAAGCCAAAGACCACAAGTTAAGTCTCGTTTCAACCATACTAGTATTTGCAAACGTTACAAACTATACGGGAAAAGTTATATACTCGGAAACAGCAATGAATGATTTTTGTGGAAAAAAAAATTTTAACCGACTTGAAAAAACAATGGAAGTTCTCAATTCGATCCATCTATGGAAAATTATGTTCAACTGAATAACATAATTTTCTTTGAGATTAAATATATGGAAGTGTTATGAATTGAAATAAAAATTTTAAAAACTGAAATTCGAAAAATTATATAAACATCGTCAAGTAGGAAAAAAACACGGTAAAAGCAAATACAGAACCTGTTTTTTTTCTATAAACAGAATTTATAGGCCGGTGACAATAAATAAAAAATAAACATAAACACGTATCTATAATAATAATGATGTGGTTGTGTGTCGGCAGATCGAATGCAACTGTATAGAGCTTTACAGTAAATTAGATATTAGTTTTTTTAATTTCGCATGGTTGGCACTGACGTAACTTTTTTTTATATAATGAAGAATAATATAAATATTAAAAATATTTTTTTCTATTCTGTTCATTTTTCTGTCAAGTCGGTTTTATTTTTCGTAATTCTTGCAAAACGTAAATTCTGAGAAAATTCCCAAGAATTTCCAAAACTCCCTGACTTTTCCCTGATTGTTCCAGAAAGAAAGAAGTTCCCTGAGTTTACCGGGTTTTCCTTGTTTTCCATATGCGTAACAGCCCTGAGCAACCGCAATAATTGTCCTTCGAAGTTTTGACTGAACGCTATAGCGTAGAGAGAACCATACAAACCTTGCTCGGTGAGTTTCATCCCGCGCAACTCGATCGGACCGATAATCTGCTTCTTCATGGTACCCTCGTGATAAACGAATATCGTCGGCAAATTCTTGTCCGGCCAATTCGGTATACACGTATTGGACACGCTCTTTAAGAATTTCGTAGCCGGATATTTTCTCGCCAGAGACGCGAGGAATTGGTTGATCAGCGAGCACAGCGGTATGCTGAACATATTTGTCAATACAAGTTTATTAATTCGACTTACGGAACGCTTTTGAGCTCGAGATTAAAAGGCGCACATTTTTTTTTAAGTTCAATGAACGACGGATGTAGAAAAAATATTCAAAATTATGACAAATATACGAAGCCTAACCAGTTGAGAGGTTTAAAAAAAACCTTTGTTTTACCCCTAAATCGATCCTTAAGGTACAAAGAAAAGATGAAACTGGTCTATAACCCAAACATTGCTATCTTGACCAGTGAATTTCCACCACCAAACTCGAAGAAAAAATGGCACGAAACATTGTTGACGTTTTTTGCGAAAAAAATGTTTTTTAAATTGGCTCGCAGCATAAATTCAACAAATTCGTTCTGTTTCACATTAAACTTTCACCGTATTTTCTAAACCGAATTCGCCCACTCCACAAAATGGAAATTCATAAGAATTTCTCGCTTTGTTGAAAACTCCTCTTCTTATGAAGAATTTTTCACGATTGCTTTTCCTAATGAAGAAACTTTTTTCAAACGCCTGCCATTTCTATGAAAAACTATATTTGAAAATCTCCCACATATTTCCCTACCCGTTATCATGCACTTTTTAAAAAATGTTGGTTTTTCGTTTCATTGAAATTTCCATAAATGATTCGGTACGCTCTAAGCCATGTACAGTGGAGTTCGTCAAAAAGAACGGCAATTTATTTTCTTCCAAGCCCAAACCATTCTCGAAGCTCCACCTATTCTTCGGGACTCCGGAGTATCATTATCCTTGAAGATTTTTTCAAAGAGAAACTCTCAAGATTCGTCTACGAGTGCGATAGGAAATACAGCGAAGATTAGCATCTCACCCCGGTTTGTACAGATGAAGTATCACCCAGATACCTTCGCCGGCCTGATTGACTTCTTGGACGTAATCCTGTGCCGAGATCTCCACGACGCTACCGTATTTGGCTTTGCTCGCCAGAGCTTCTATCTCGGCTATCCTTTTTCTGCGATATTCCAGCAAGACTTTCTCGTCCTCCTCGTCCTCGAGCTCGTCCAACTCGTCCAGGCTTGCATTCTCCAACTTGTTGGCAGCTAAGAAAAACGTGTAAAAGAGCGGATATACTTTCTGACGATTCGATCGATGGTGACTGCCGGATCTACGGGCACCTCTAGGCGATAAGTGTTTGTTGAGTACCGCGGCCTGTTCTCTGGTCTATCGTGTTTTCCAGCAGGTCAACTATTTGATCCTCGCTTATTTCCTTCTCCTTTTCTTTCGCCGGTATAATTCCCTTTTGCCTCAGAATGTCGTTCCATTCGGTGTCCTCGTTGGGGTCTTGCTGAAAGCACGGAAATGTAACTCATCAACACCGCCGCTTTCGACATCAGAGTCGAAAATTCTTTGCCATGATTGCGATACTTTCGTAATTGGAAAACAAAGTAGAAATAAGAGGTCTATTCTTTGACTGTCTTACTGAATTTTCAATCGTAACACAACTGAAACTCATTATAGTATGCACCTTTGACTAAATGCGATATATCAATGCATCAAGAAAGGATTGATAATGCTTGCATAGTCGAAATACGGAGTAATATTTTTCAAGCTATAAAATTCATGCGAACATTTTTTAGAATCCTTATTCAGCTATGTACAATCTTAATCTACAAGATATGATTTTCGATAATAATAGAAATAAAGAATTAAGAATTATCACGTTGAAATTGGCATCGTTGGAGAGGAACGTCATGGTTGTCTTTTCATTTTTATTCCTCCATTATTATTATTATTATTCTAAGCGTTTTTTTTACAAATAGAGGTCGAAAGTCTCTAACAAGAATCGAAATTGGCATAGTTGGAGAGGATTGTCATACGTGTCTTTACATTTTTTATTTCTTCATTATTATTATTATTCAAAGCGTTTATTCACAGAGGTTGAAAGTCTGTAATGAAAATACGTAAAAACGTTCCAGTGATTTTCATAGTCTGAAAGTGGTGAGATCCGAAAATCCCGAAAAGAACATACGAAAGAACGTTGACAAGATGAAGTATGTTTTTTTTTTCATCATCCATATCAGGATGCGATATCATTGTGCATCAAAGTTTTTCTCACTCGAAACACATCCACGTGTTTTTAGTGAAGAGCGTAGTAGTGACTTGAGAAACAGTACGCGTTGTGAAATTCAAAATACCAATAATCAATGTGGAAAAAAAGGCCTGAGATTCGAGATTCGAAAAACTCACCATTTTATATCACTCGATCGATCGATGAATCATAAACAATTGGTGAATCACAGTTCGACTTTTCGCATTGAAAGCGATAAGCCCGCGGAGCGACGGAAATTCACTGACTAGAAAACGTATTTCGTTCATGTACCGCCATGTGCAACACTCCCGAATTTGGTCAATGGGATCAGGTTACGTTACGTTCTACTTTTTCGTTCTCTGAGGAGAAACGAATACGATTGAAAAATCCACGATGATCCAGCTCGAGAGTGTATCTTTTCGGATATGCGGAAAGGAAAAAGGTTTATTCGACGCGCTGCTGTATCGGCAGTCGGTAAGAAAGACACCGAAAATATTGAAAGGAACGTTCGTGTAGCTGCAATGAAGCTACATCTTTCGATCACTAGATGGCAGAGGCGCGGTATTTTGTACATCAGAATCTCATCGTCAGCCGGTGCTCGTTTATTCGAGACACACAATATCGTACTCACAGGCTTTTTTTTACTCTCTATCAGGCAGGCAGCATGGCGATAAGACTAAACAGTTCCAGAGAACAAACAAAGATTTGCATGCACAATTTCTGCGTCTGTGTCGAGTGTGAAGAAAGTATGAACTTTTCAATACTGAACGAATTCCCGAATACAGCACTATTATACGTTTACAATATTATTGAGAAATGTTTCTCCAAAGTTTATAAGTACAATAATTCGTCAAAAATGATACCCATAGTATAGGTTAGCATTTTTGGGCATAATACCGCCATGTTCTGCGGAACTGGTAAAAGCGGAGGTCATCGACCGATGACATGAATACAGATATACTCTCGAATGTTCGAATGGACTTTTCTCGATTATGTGTGTATCGATTTAAGGGGTTACGCCTAGTTGTAAAAATCGAAAAGACCCTTTTTCCAAAACTCATATATATTGACCGTATATCAGCTTACAAATGTTCCCTGAAAATTTCAGTGTTCGGATCAAAATTGACCGATTTATTGGATGTCATGTTGACGTCCGTCAAAACGCCCGGATCCACGTTTGAAACTTTAAACGCTTTTTTTTCGAAAATATGTTTTCCAAGTCAGTGAGCAAAACAGCTTTAAAACTACTGCATCGATCTTTCTGAAATTTTCAGGGCTTTATCTAGAAGTAAGAATATAGTATTTGATTGAAGATTTTTTTTTCCGATGTATACTTTCGATTTGATTAACGAAAAATACCCATTTTTCGCAACAATAAAAACGCGCAATTTTTTTAAATTACATATTTCTGAAATTCCTTTGATTAATCATCGAATAAACTATAACATACTAACGAAATCTATGTCATATTTTGATACTAGATAACCTGGTTCAGAGGGCATTGCAAAAAACGTTTTCGAGAAGTGTTTCTCGGATATCAGTTATAAATCGATATTAATTAAATATTTTTACACATAAAAAAATTGCAATCTTCTTCAGATGAAATTTCTTTGAATACCTAATTTTTTTTAATCATATGATTGCCATTTGCTAAAAAAAAATTCGAGAAAACGTGCTGTTTTTTACAATTACAACTAAGCATAAGTCGTTAAAGGCCGTTCGTTCAATGAAAACTAACGATTGAAAACATTCGTTTCCGTTTTAAAAAAAAGAGGCTTTTTTCGACAAAGAACAATAAATCTCGTTCGTCTCGAAGTGATTCTGCTGTCGAAACAATTAGCATAAAAAACAACATTCATTATCAGGTCCTTCACCTTAAAAATCGGTTTTTACGCTTCCAGTTATTCGGGATCCGTTATCATCGTCTCAAACGTGTATACGCGTCTATCCGTGAGAGCAGATAAAAATATCTCTTATCGGAAATATCTTCTTTTTTTAAAATGTCCTCACTTGCCAACAATCATCGCAAGTGTATACGACGCGTGCTGATAGTTATTTTTATTGATATTTAAAAATATCATACGGCTTGTCAACGTATCGAGGGAAGACAAATAACACGACAATCGAATCGAACAAAGTAGCGTGTACGCGTACGACACGTCAAAGCGCATTAAACAATAATAATGAACCGATGTCCCTCCGGAGGCGAAGGAATCCGGTTTACAATCTTGAAAGAGGAAGAGAAATTAAAAAAACGAACGATAAGCGACAAAATCAAGGCCGAATCGAACCAATCGGACTACTCGTTACGAGTGTGTGTGTGAGAGAGAGAACGATAGAAGCAGCGAGCGGCAGAGAAAGGATTTTACAGGCGTGTGTGCGACAAAGCGCGCGCCGGCTACGATTCCGTGTGAACGCGTGTCAAGGAACGTGCGAGAGAGAAATGCGTCGGTGTGGAGCAGGGAGGCAGGGACTCGTAATCGAGCGCGCGCGGCGCAGGGAGGAAGAGAAATCGAGCGGCATTTTTTCTCAAATTGTGAAAGTGAAAGGGTCAGATGAATTTTTTTTTCGTGCGTCGATCGCACGAGAAAGAGGTATCACGATGTAGCGTGCTCGCTAAATGTCAGTCGAGACTCGCTGACACCGTCAGTACCGTTCTACCTTCGCAGGTGTCAGGTATCCGCGTTAGTAACGACCGGCGCAACGTAACCGATGCCTATCTCCACTCGATAAGCGTGGCAAACGTCTTCCGTATTTGAGACGCACGTAAGGAGACTAGACTAGAAAATCCCAAATTTCTTTGCGTTCGTTCATCGTCACCGTCGCGTTTGAAATTTGGGCGCGATTTCGCCAGGATGGACGTTGAGGCTGTCAGAAAGAAGCTAGAGCGTTACGGCCAGTCCCATCTGTTGCGTTACTGGCAAGAATTGTCGACCTCCCAGAGGAAGGAGCTCTACGAGGATGTGCTGTCGCTCGATCTGGCAGAGGTCCAGGCCTACTTCTCCAGAGCCACGTCCTCCGGCCGAAACAACAACGCGGTACTGGACGACAAGGTGCAGCCGATACCGAGGCGAGTCATCGCCTCGCTCGGGAGCTGCGCCAGAGACAAACTGAGGGAACTCGAGGAGAGCGGCCTGAGAGAGATCGCCGACGGACGCGTCGCCGTCTTGCTCATGGCCGGCGGACAGGGCACCCGGCTCGGCGTCACCTATCCCAAGGGCATGTACGACGTCGGCCTGCCCTCTCGCAAGACCCTCTTCGAAATCCAAGCTCAGAGAATACTCCGTTTGGAGACTATAGCGGAGGAAAAATTCGCCACCCGACCTGGTATAACCTGGTACGTCCGGGCAAGGAGATCCTCGTTAGTTATTGTACGTCGATTAGATCCTGCGATAAATATCCAACAACTTCTAGCAAATTGAAAAGCCACGTTCGATGTTCCGGTTGTAAGGAGACGTTCTTCGTCGTAAGAGTCTCGACAGTTCGCAAGCTTTTGTTGTAGCATGGCTTGAGCTGTGCTATAGAGTTCAGGGGGTGCATTACGCACAATCGAGTCGCAGGAGATTTATATAGCTCGCAGATGTCCTTTCAGTTAGGCCAAGTTTGGGTTAGCGGAAGATTTTATTTGGAAGGATTTTTCGACCGTGGATAGTCGTGACGAATTGCTGATATTGGGATTATCAAATTCGAATTGGTTTTTCTTTATTTGAGCTTTTAACACCCATGGAAATTTCAAGCGATGTAGTCTTTAAGCTACGATGCAATAGCGCTTTAGACAAAGCTGCCTTTATGCAAACAAATCGGAGAATATTTTTAGGAGCACATTGCAGGTAAATCTCAATCCTTCCACGTTCGGCTGGCAAGTTACTGTTGCTGTGTATAAAAAATTGCCACGCTTTTTTGAGAGTGAGAAAATCATGAGCTTGCATCGTTTGAATGCAACGAATTCTTTCTTCATTTCGCCATTTTTATCATCATTCGAAGCTTTTTTTTGCAAATTAAAACCGAAAATTTCTAATAAGATGTCGTGAAGGGTTTGAGTGACCTTCACACCCTAAATCGGCCGAAATATTGGCACGAAAAAGTATTAATTTTTGTTGCACTCCAGCAATGCAAATTTCAATATAATGGGAAATCGCAAAAAAACCGGATTCAAGGTTCCCTGACAAGGAAAGTAGTCAACAGAATGTTAACGGCAGAATGGAGCCTCCAATATCTCTTTGCGCCCTTTTTTGTCCGAGATTTGTCACTGTTCGACCTAACCGAGAATTCGCAAGTTGGACCCTTATTTTCCACTGGTAGTGTACGGTGAAACGATAAAAATGTCCATTACTCGATACAGTTGTTTATTTCCAACATTTCCAACATTCGAGATAGTTTTCGAAGAATAACTTGCAATGCATCATTGCAGGTACATACTGACGAGTAAGTCAACTAATCAAGCGACCCTCGACTACTTCGAGGAGAACGATTATTTCGGCCTTAAGAGAGAAAACGTGAGAACTTTTTCGCAAGGAATGATACCATGCTACAATTTCAAGGGTGAAGTTTTGCTGGACGAGAAGTATCGCGTGTCGAGAGCGCCGGACGGTAACGGCGGTATTTACAGGGCACTCAGAATAGAAGGAATACTGGACGACATGGAGAAGCGAGGGATACGAAGTGTTCACGCTCATTCCGTTGATAATATTTTGGTGAAAGTGGCCGATCCCGTTTTCGTCGGATACTGTCTTTCACTTTCGGCCGATTGCGGCGCCAAAGTTGTGGAAAAGTCCGAGCCGTCCGAGCCCGTTGGTGTCATATGCCAGGTACAAATTTCTATCCGAATGTTGAAATACCGATAATATATTCGGAATGAAAATAAATCAGTTAGTGTCATTGCAACATTTTGCCTACTGTTGTGAAAAATATAAAACAACATTCGAATTTCGCAATATCGAAAATAAAATGAAAAAAAGTATTACATCGAAAAAGAAAAACTCGTTTCTTACTTGATCAAACCAAGATATTATGAACAAAACGTTTGCTCCTTACGTTCAAACTTATACGTTAAATTCGATTAAAAATCCTTAAAACTCAACAGTGAATTTTAAAAAGCTTCCCGCAAATCATCGACACCAGTATTTTGACACAAATTACAACTGTTTAAAAAATGCATTTATTCCTGTTAAAAATTGAAGTCAACTATTTTCCAAGTACCTGTTATTTGTGTTAAAATAATGTGATTATTGTATATAATTTCTATTAAGGCGGAATGTACATTTAGAGGGGGGGGGGGAAATTAAGCAATTTTGAGGTATTTTTTAAAACTAAGAAATCATTATTCTACATTTATCAAACGGTAGGTATACTTTAATAGTATATTCAAGTATACAAAAGAATTTTTCTTAACTCATTTATCATCAAATTGGCGGAGCTGTGACAGAGTAGTTAGAGCACGGTTGCCACGGAAGTTGCGAATTGGCATCTACCTTCTCGTAGATATTCACATTGTTTTTAATTTTTTAAAAATTCAAATTTTTTTTTTAATTAAAAAAAAATTGTATCTTTTTTCAAGTAAAAAAAAATCAAAAACATTCAAAACCTAAATATTTTGTATTCGACAGTCATTAAAATGAAGAAAATGCACATTTAAAAGAATGGCACGAATTTACAAAAAAACTCCAAATTTCACGCAAAATTTCGGTAAAATTTGAATTGAAAAAGTCGTTTTTTGTCTAATTTTCCGAAAACAATTCTCAAGTACAGGGTAGCGATATCATCAATATTTCTACCAAGTTTCAGCTCAATCGGCTTAATAGTTTTTGAGTAATCCTGCACGCCAATTAAGAAATTGTAGTTTTGAGAAAAACGCGTCTGAAGCTTACGCTCGCTCCGAATCCGAGCGGTGAGGCACAGCGTTGACGGGCTGTAACGTTTGAAGTTATTCGAATTTCGCTTCGAAACTAGGCAAAATATTCTACATATATAGTTCTATCGTTTAAAGAGGAATAAAAAGAAATCGAATTTTTGATCGTTGCAAATGTATATCCCGCGTTAACAATTTCGCTCCAGGCTTTTTTCTCAAATTATCATTGTCAACTTAATTTTCTACTATAACGTAATGTTGTTTGAACAAACAAAATGTTATCAGTAATGTTGCAAAGTGCGATACTCCCGATAACAAGGATCTACGCGTAGCCCTACGGGCATTCTTTACACACATATCTTGTGACTTTTCCGACATGTTCTTTTCTCACGCTTTTGGTACACACAATTCCCAACTTCGAAGTACGAGATGTATTCAATTCATAAATTTCTCGGTTCGATGAATTTACCTGACGATAGTTCTTCATCATTCACGTACAGAATTCCAAATCCTTTTAATTCCGTGTCAGAATCCATTTTCTAACTATATTCGAATTTTACAAAAAATTTCGGCCACCAAAATTATTGTTTCTGGTCTACTAGACGCGATTTATCGGATACCATCAGAAAATGTTTAATAATTCACAAGCTGACCAGATTACGTTATTTTCGACCAAACGCATATATGCGAGGAGCGAAAGGCTTTAATATCCAAATACTTCGAAAAATCTCCAGCCCTACTTTTAACCAGGACAAAAAATGAATTTCTCTTGAGCGATCTATGGCGTAAGAGTAATTCGTCGAACGTGGTGCATAAAAAGCAAAATAGCAAAGGACGAAAGCCCCAACGACGAGAATTAAAATCACAAGTTTGTCGTTACAGGTTGACGGTCACTTTCGCGTCGTCGAGTACAGCGAGATAAGCAAGGAAACGTCGGAGCTTCGTCGGGACGATGGAAAATTGGTATTCAATGCCGGAAATATATGCAACCATTATTTCACTCTCGACTTTCTGAGGGCCATTGCCGACACGCACGAGACTGATTTAGAATTACACGTGGCAAAGAAGAAAATTCCTTACGTCGACGAGCACGGCGTACGCCAGGTGCCAACGTCCTCGAACGGCATCAAAGTTGAGAAGTTCGTGTTCGACGTGTTTAAATATTCGAAAAATTTCGCCGCTTGGGAAGTGCCGCGCGAGGAGGAGTTCAGCGCCCTCAAGAACTCGGATACGGCCGGTCAAGATTGCCCGTCGACGGCGCGCAGGGACCTCATCACGCTTCATCGAACGTGGCTCTTGAACGCCGGTGCGACATCGGTTAACGGGGACGTTGAAATCTCACCGTTGCTCTCGTACGCCGGTGAAAATCTGAAGGCCACGGCCCAAGGGAAAGCCTTTCAAGGCCCCTTGGTATTGGAATGACGAAGATTCTCGAAGAATCCCGAAAAAAACAACTACGTTTCTTTCAAAGAGATTTCATAAATCTCGTTACGAAGCCTGCTACTTCATCACTATTAATCGTGTCACAACTTGACGATAAACGAACGCAATAATCTACCGATTGATGTATTTTACATATTTACTTATATAGATTGACATTATTATTGTTTTGTCACTCGGTACGTTGTTTCTTTATTTTGGTTTCACTGTCGATAATCGACCATAAGAGAAAATAACTACGGGCATCGTATTCTACGTACGTTAAGCTGAACTTGTAGATAAATACGACGTTAAATTTGTACAAATTGAAATACTCGACGCTTATCGCCGGAACCCAAGCAACCTCATTGGCTCATATTATGACGACGAACAATTTTATATTCGATATATATTTATATCTGTATGGTGATATAAAAATGTATCAACGAGATTTATAAATAAACAAAAGAAAAGGATAAAACGATCGAATCGCAAAACCGTACAAGTGAATGGATGAGGAATCAACTAAAAATGAGTATTAATTACGAAGTTTATTCAAGTTCCCTTTGGATCGATAAGCTCGTATTTTTCGTTCGATCCACCTGATGCGAGCAACTCCTGAACCAGATCGGCCGGATGGAACTTTCGCGATATGACTAATGTTCTCCGTTCTTTTGGCCCGAAACTCGCTGCTTTCAGGCCCAATTCCCGTGCCACTCTGTTCGTTTTCCGTACGATGAGAAAAAAGTGAGTAAAAAAAATTACGAATTATTGAGCTGAAAAGTACGCATTGCCGAGTCGATTCTTGCTGCTTTACGAATATACGTACTTGTGTATCACGCTTCTCTCTTCGTTCGTGAATTCCGGCGCGAAAACTAGATCCGTCTTTGAATCGCCCTTCACGTAATTTCTCAATGTATCACGGGCCTTTTTCGTGAATACCGCAACATTGGTGGAGTTTAACTGCAGACCGAAACCCTCGCGACTCAATTGCCTCTGAACACTGTTGGAACAATACATGTGTGCGTATATATATCGGCTCAATGATTACCATAAAATTTTTATCAAAAATCGTGTTTTTCTTCGATATTTTCGTTCTAAATCTTAGGAAAGGTCGTTCAAATTTCAAAACAAGATTCCGAACTTTTCAGGCTCGTAGCCCTAAGTGCCATCGACGCAAAATAACGAGAATTTTTTTTCAACGCTTTCTCGGAACGTTTTTTTCTAAAACAGTTGACACGACAGATACTGCAATAATGAACAGATTTTGAAAATTCTTTCTCCATTTTCTCCATGAACGCAGTTTCTATCGCATGTGCAAAAATTATCAATTTACAGCGATCCGTTGTTTTTTTACAAACAGATGCGCAAAAAAAAACTTTTTTCTGCGAAACAAATTTCATCGAAGGTGCAACAAAATTTACCAAATTGGTTTTTCGACTTGAGTGTAACAACTACACTCGTATATTTTAATAATCGATTTTCCATCGCGTATTTTACGGGGAGCTCCAATGGCAAAAGTAGGCACGTGCAGCGCGTTAAACACGCCAATTCCTTTTCACAAAAGCTTTTAATGAAGGAAGTAGTTTAAAAATCGTTTTGAGTAATTGTCATATGCGTAAATCGAGCCCAAAAGGTTTTTTCCCAATGTTTAAAATGGACTTTGAGAAAGAAAAGCCTGGAAAACGAGCATGTTTCGGCGGTTTCGATGGACCGGTACTTTTAGAGAAGAGTTTCTCTATAACAAAATAAGGTAATGCTTTAGATAAGTGATTTTTCCAAAAAATGAGCCTAACATTTTTTTTCCTATTTTCTCATTTATTGGGTTATAAATGATGATATGCAGTCGGTCGAAGCCGAAATTCACCCCCCCCCCATAAAAAGATTTGATGTTTTTGGAGTTAGGTTTGGGGGTTTTCAAGTTAGCGAAAACACGTGACAAACGAAGGCATTTTTGAACATTTCGACGTCTATATTGGGTTTTGTTTGGGTTTGGGAAGCTGAAATTCACCCTCCCATAAAAATTTATGGGATTTTGAATTTCGCGGAAACACGTGATAAAATAGGACATTTTTCAACATTTCGACGTCTATATTGGGTTTGTTTGGGTTTTTTTAAATATTCGAAATTATCTTCAACGACTTTCTGCTCGTAAAAATTTGTTATTGAAAAATTTCAGCTTGAGCAATAAATGAGAAAAAGCCAAAAAAATGGCATCGAATTGTTGACGCCGGTATTAGACTCACGTAACAGGTTCGACGATGCCTTGTTGGGCTTTGCCGAGGCCTCCACCCGACCATCCCATCATCTTCATCATCTTACTGCCGACATTATCGGAAGCTATGGAATCCTGAGTTCCCTCGTTACCGCCCATCAATTGATTCTTGTCACAGTCGATTGTTCTCTCGACTCTCTTAACCTGCGATGGCAAATCGTTGCGTATCGAAAGAAGTCACATATAATAAATAATGGCAATTGTGAATACGAAGAGCTTCTATACGGAGTACCATCTACCTTAATCGTGTAATAAAGTTGCTGGAGTTTAGGCAGTCCTTCGAACGAAGCCGCGGCCTTGGCCTTCTTGTGATTCGTGCCGATGCCCTCGGCCAATTTAACGGAATTTATATGAATTTCGCAGTTACTGAAACAAAAACGTTTTTTCTCTAGCCATTTCGTGTCGCGAAGGCTTCTTCAATCGATACACATACATTACACGTATGTTCAAGAGTGAAACAAAGTACTTGAAGCTTCCGGGACTCTTCACGAGAGTTTCGCATTCTTAACGCGAACTTTCGATATCTCGATGAACGAGTGTTCGGTTGCGCATCCAAAATTTAGATCCAATGAGAATTTGCGGCAATTTCTTGTTCGCGCGATACGCTTACGAAACGTCGCGACGCGAAGCGAGACGACAAAACGGGACTGAAAGAGAAAAAAAGATTGGTGTGTATTCGAGAACGTTTTCGGAGAATTTAGAGAGCGACTTTCTTCAACGTAGCTTTTGACGAGTATTCCAGGAGTAATCGATAATTTATATTTCCAGTGACAGAGTTGATTCTCTTTCGACATATTTAACCCTGATTTACCAAAATTCTCATTGAACAAAATTTTTCGATGCGACCAAAACTGAGCATCCTCAAGTCCAAAAAAAAAACCTGAGTTTCCCAAGTATTTTTTCTTTTCCCTTGGGTCAATCGTCCCTACGTCAATTTCACGGCGAGCGTCCTCCCTCGCCCCCTCAAAATGTCACACCTACTTACTAACAATTGTTCTTCTTTTCAATCTTGTATTCTAAATTTGCCTTGCTAATAGCCGCCGATTTCTGTATAACTGCGGTCGGCGAGTCTTCGGGATGTTGCATTACAATAATTCTTCCGTACGGTGGATTTTCTATTTTCATTCTTTTACATGGATTACTATCTTCGCGCGCTACAACGTTGATTCTGTCAGTTGGAACGCGCTCGTCTCTACGCCCGGCGTCTGCCGGCTTCGTCTCCAGTCCTTGAAACAAAGGAAAAGCGACACGCGTCGCGTACAAAGTCGAACGGGTAGGTCAAGATGTTGGTTTACAAAAGCGATAGAACGTCGGACTCTTTCCAATTGAATTTCACATAGAACTCACAGTTCCTCGATGTACCTTTGGCCTTTGAGCTCGCTGCGTCAGAAGCTTTTACGAAAGTCCTTTGCAGTTTTGACTTTTGTCTCTCTCTGTAATCCTTGGCCACATCCTGCGAGAGTTCCGCTACCAGGTCCATCGTCGCCTTTGGATATCTGAGGGAAGGAAAGTTGTAATCATGTGCATTGCGAAGAAATTGTGAAAAAAATCATACAAGTGGGGAGGGGGGAGGTGATTGGATGAAAAAACCGAACGAACCTGCATCCGAGAAGTTCGACGTTCGTGAACACTTGAGCGAGACAAACCAATTGTTCTTCGGGAAATTTGTCTTTGTGCGCCTCCAGAAAATTCTTCCGGAGCTCCCAATGCTCGTCACATTCGTGCTCCACTTTGTGCTTCTCAACGTCCCATTTCTTTCCCGAACTCATGACGCTGCGCTTCGAATACTTTATTACTCTGACGCGATGGAGATTTTTAACGAGGGTCCGAAGCGTTCGAACGGATTTCTGATTATCACCGAATCGCGTGATAATTTGTAAGCGACTTGTGAAAAAATATAACTGCGGTCGTTAATTTCGGAGCGTCAGGTTAGAGCGATCGGTACAGGAAGCTCTTATGGCTGTGTTGCGTCTGCGTCTCGTTGAACAAAATGACGCCTGTGGCGTTAGTGTCGAAAGTTGATGCGATGTATCACGTGTGTGTGTCTATATATATATATATATATATATATATATATATATATATATATATATATATATATATATAACGATGCAGCGCTCGATATTGTCAAACGCGTTATTACCGACGCTTTTTTGCCTGGTTGGGATGAAACAATTTTTCAAGATGGAAACATGCCGGGGAAATGGGGCTTTAGAATTTTTTTTTAACATATCGACAATTCTGAAATTCTAATGTATCAATTTTCTCGCTAGTGGCGTCCCGCGTGCGAACGTGCAGCATAACAGGCATCACACACGGACTTGCGGCGACAGTCGCCTATTGAGCCTCTGCTCTTTGCGGTTGGATAGCATATGGGGACCAAGGGAAATAATTTGCACAAATCCCTACTGGATCGAGTATAAAGTCTTTATTTGAATTCACAAGGAAACGATTTTCCTTTGAAGTAGCTTTTATTCTATTTGCCACGTGTGTAGCCACCGAACGTGGAACGGAAGTACTCTCTAGTCATGAGTCAGGAGCCCCGAAAGCCAACTAGATGGGCGACTCGATGCGCGCCAAGTGACTTCGCTCAAAAGAGCGCTGTTTTACCGTGGGTTCCTACAATCAGACGTTTGCTGCGACATCTGGCGGTAGTTCGCGGCGGCTCGTAGCCAAAAACTGCGAATACTGCAATACCGTCGTGAACGCGTCAGAACTTCGCGGCGTGTGATATATGGCCTTAAGACGGAATGACACCTCATCGCGGTCGGTATGGTAGAACAGAATTATAGATACCCAAAAATCTCTGAAACGGCTCTTCAGATCCCGTCGAAACTTTGCCAAACGACGTCAAATAGATAGACGAACAGCTTCCAGCCCCTCAAATTTTTTAAATTTGAGAAAAAAAACGTAGACTGGCTTATCATGCGGAACTCGAGACCGAAAAGATGAAAAATCAGATGTTTGGCTAATGTCACGACTTAGAGAAAAGCTAGACGGCGTAGCCACATAAAAAACGAACAATTTGAGCTCTCAATCACTGCACTTCGTTGCATATCTTAGGAGAAAAGTGGTAATCTAGATTTGTCGTGTAATTGTTGATAATTGCGAGCAAATGTCGCCCGAACTTTGACGTGCTCAGTTCACGAGAATTCCGCGCGAGGCGCTCGCCTCGTGGTCTGCAGCGACGCGCATCGAAGCCCGTGGCAGCGCCAATAACGTCTCTCCACACCGTGGTGTAGACGTGCACCGACACGCACGCACACATGCGTTGCGTAGCGTGTCGAGGGCCGCGGAAGGCGAGACGCAATGTCTCCGCGCGCGCGGCGACGAACACGCGCGGTGACATCCGTCGGTGGGGCGCAGAAGCTCGATTGAGTTCTGCCCTACCGGTCGGAAGCCGGGGCCGCATCGAAGTTTCGCGTCGGGTGTCATTCCGTCTTAAGACGGAATGACACCTCATCGCGGTCGGTATGGTAGAACAGAATTATAGATACCCAAAAATCTCTGAAACGGCTCTTCAGATCCCGTCGAAACTTTGCCAAACGACGTCAAATAGATAGACGAACAGCTTCCAGCCCCTCAAATTTTTTGAATTTGAGAAAAAAAACGTAGATTGGCTTATCATGCGGAACTCGAGACCGAAAAGATGAAAAATCAGATGTTTGGCTAATGTCACGACTTAGAGAAAAGCTAGACCGGGTAGCCACATAAAAAACGAACAATTTGAGCTCTCAATCACTGCACTTCGTTGCATATCTTAGGAGAAAAGTGGTAATCTAGATTTGTCGTGTAATTGTTGATAATTGCGAGCAAATGTCGCCCGAACTTCGACGTGCTCAGTTCACGAGAATTCCGCGCGCGGCGCTCGCCTCGTGGTCTGCAGACGACGCGCATCGAGGCCCGTGGCAGCGCCAATAACGTCTCTCTACACCGTGGTGTAGACGCGCACCGATACGCACGCACACATGCGTTGCGTAGCGTGGCGAGGCCCGTGGAAGGCGAGACGCAATGTCTCCGCGCGCGCGGCGACGAACGCGCGCGGTGACATCTGTCGGTGGGGCGCAGAAGCTCGATTGAGTTCTGCCCTACCGGTCGGAAGCCGGGGCCGCATCGAAGTTTCGCGTCGGGTGTCATTCCGTCTTAAGGTGTACGGCACACCGACCGAGCTCGGCATCGCCGTTTTCTTCTAGTCCCGTGATACTTCGAAAAAAACAACTCTTGGGAACAAGATTTACTCGATTCAAAGCCGTACATGGGTACTTTTTTCCGTAATAAGTGCGGTTCCAGGGAAAAAGTATAGATGACATTCTTATCGACTCGTGTCCCGCATATATATCTCAGTGATATACAGTATTGTGCACTATGAAGATTTTGCGCCTCGTGCAAAATGTATATAGTACAAAGATAACACTTTCGCGCGAGTATGCTATCGCACAATTAGCAAATGCATGAAGCAGTACATGGTTTTTTCCAGTCACACTGAAGCACAAAACTAATCTCATTTGTTTTCCAGCATTATGCAGTACTTCGTGTGATATACGAATGTTGCTGACAGCCCCGTAAATCACTCGTGAAACATAGTCACTATATCCGCTACGCAAAATAAGTGTCCCGACGAGTGGCTCCAACTTAGACGGTACGAGAGCTCGCTAAAGAGCCGCGTATTACATAATAAATGTGAAAGAAAATTAATCTCAACGGTTGTCGCGTCGTCCGTTGCGAAATTCCGACTTGTCGCTCATTGTCATGCGCTATTTCCCTTTGAAGTGTATTAACTTTTTCTCACATTAACATGGTGCTGAACGATCGCTTTACTCGAGAGCATGCCCTGAAAGTGGTGCAAGATAGCGAAGATCGACCGCACGTCAAGAGCGCTCTTCGGGTACTGGAGCAATGTTACGATAGGTGAGTACACTCAGAGCTATAAACGCTGCCCTTCGCTCCCGAGTTTGCCTTTTTGCAAGAGGGCCACTTTTCATTCGCAGGTACAAGGACAGAGAGATCTTTTTGAGTTTCAACGGGGGAAAGGATTGCACGACCGTACTCCATTTGGCCGCCTGTGTATCCAAACTCCGAGATGTTTCGCCGCCGTTGTGCTTCTACGTGACGGAAGATCCCTTTCCCGAGGTTGGCTCCTGAGCCGGAACGGCGGCATTTGGTGCGTTCGTTGCTCGTTTTTTTAAATGCGCTTGGCCTCGCAGGTAGATGCGTTCGTCGAAGAGGCGGCGTCCTATTACGGCCTGGAGCTGGTGAGGACGAAGAAGCCTATCAAAGCGGCGCTGCGTGCATTGCAGAACGATAGAGCATCCCTGAAGACGAGTCTGATGGGTACGAGAAAGGGCGATCCAGGGTCTGACAAGCTGGAGGCCTTCACACCCACCGACAGTGGATGGCCCAAAGTCATGAGGGTCTTCCCCATATTGGACTGGAGTTACAATCAGGTCTGGCAATTTTTGCTCGATCACAAAGTACCCTACTGCAATCTCTACGATCGAGGCTACACGAGTCTGGGTTCGAGGTCCACCACCGCGCCCAATCCTCTGCTCAAACGCTCCGAAGAGTATTACCTGCCGGCTTATATGCTGAGCGACGACACGACAGAAAGAGACGGCAGAAGATGATGCGGAGGATCCCTCAGCGTGTAAACTTCCTGTTTCTTTAGCCAATTATCAAATCCCTCGTGGTACAGATCTGATACGTTAAATTAATTACCGTTGCACAAAGACCGCATTCGCACGCAAAATCTCGCGCGGATTTTTTTCTTTTGCCGAGTAAAACGGCAAGGGATCTATTTTTCTATGGGCGGGTATTTGGGTAGTACCAATGCGTAAAAATTTTCATTCACGCTATTTAAACCGTACGAATTCGATCCCAGTCGCATTGTTCGCAATCATTTTTTGCGGCTTGGTGTGTACGTTCGATCGGCAGGAAAAATAATAGCGGTTTGCTAGAATTACCGGATCGATAAACCGTTGGGCGATTGGACTTTTTTGGTTTCGTAATCCTCGAATGACGTTCATCACAACGTTATGTCACTGGCGTTGCAAGTTATCGTTTATTAAATCGTACTTTTAATAAACTTCCGTCCTTATTTGGGGTCTTGAAAGTTGATTTGCACAAAATTAATGCGTTTTATTGAAAAATTACAATACGTTTCTGGAAATATCCACAAAATGGACGACGTCGAAGTTCGCATGGTTATAACGCAACGACGGGGTTGTTACGCATATGGAAAACCGGAAGAAATCACCCGGAAATTCTCCGGCATTTTCTCAGAATTTACTTTTAGCAAAAATTAGGAAAAATGAAACGAACTTGACAAAAAAAACTGAACAGTAGAAAAATAAATATTTTTGTATTTTTTTAATACTTATATTATTCTTTATTATATACAAAAAAGTTATGTCAGTGCCAAACATTGAAAATTTGAAAAACTGAAAACTAATTTACTGTAAAGCTGTAAAGCTATATATTTGTATTCGATATGCTAATACACAACCGCTTCATTATTATTATAGATAAGTGTTTATATTTATTTTTTATTTATTGGCACCGGCATAACAATTTCTGTTTATAAAGTACTTTCTGTATTGGCTTTAAATCTATTTTTTCACTGTACAATGCTTAAATTATTATTCGAATTTCAGTATTTTAAACATTCTATTTCAATGTTTAACATTTCCGTACACGTGATCTTAAAAATATTATGTTATCCAGTTCGACATAATTTTTTTTATAGAAGGATCGAATTAAGAATTTCCAGTGTTTCTTCAAGTCGATTAAAAATGTTTTTCTATTCACAAAAATGATTCATTGCTATTTCTGAGTACATAATTTTTTCCGTATAGTTTGCAACGTATACAAATACTAGAATGGTTGAAACAAGAATTAACTTGTGGTCTTTAACTTAAAAAAAAAATATATATATATATATTTGATGAAAAAAAAGTGTTCTTTATTCAAGCTTAATCTGGGTAATTTGCAAAGCCTGGAATTTTTGCAAAACCTGTATGGAAAACCTGGAAAAGTGACGGAATTTCCGAATGAATAATGCGTAACAACCCTGAACAATCTTTATTCTTCAATTTTAATTTTATTCTTACGATCATCCAAAGCATTTTCCTTGCAAATTTAGGTCGTAAATCTGTAATAAGAATGCGTAAAAATGTTCGAGTGCTTTTCGCAGCCCGCATCGGCCAAATGAAATTGTGCAATGCAAAAAAAAATTCGTTGCATCCCGGCAATGCAAACTTCAATGTCATTAGAATCGTAGCCCACTAGCAGTCTGCCTGAAGCCACTTTTTTCGCTCAATTTAGCCATAACACATTGGAGAAGTACGAAAGATTTTTCCCAAATATTGCGAAATGTTCTTGCTATGAACATTTTGATGAAAAAGAAAAAACATTCCACTCTAAATGAGAGCGTGTCATTCCTTCAACCAATATTTTCTTCAATCTTTCTTACTAACCTACTGTTCTATATATACATTGAGAAACGCTACGGTATCTTATTCTAGAATCAATCCTAAACAGTAGAAAAATGCCTCTGCCGGAGTTTCAGCAGAACATTTTTTATTTCGGACGAATCGCTGTGTCATCCTTCGTGGAAAAAAAATCTTTGAAAGAAATTTCGCACTCTTCGTTTAGTATATTTTAAGGAACAAATTATCAATTTATCATAAATAACGCATAAATTGTTTTCAAATTGGCTTCAAAGTCCATCCTTCAGATTGCAGCCCCACAAGTAAGGCCATTATTAGGTTAGTAATGTTTCAATGTGGTATCAGTTTTTGTATTTTCCACCGTAATAAATGGAACAAGGCCCTATCGTTTGGTGACATCATTATTACATCCGGATGTTTTTTCCACCGAGGACATATATCAATAAATCTACACAAAAAGTACACGACACATTTTTTTTTCTCAATAGCTTTTTATTGATTCTCCGTTCTGCACTATTATTACTATTTATTGTATTATAATCGGCAATCGCAACAATCTATCGTAATCGGCCGTAATAACGCGCACGTATGAGTTTAGTCGTGGAAAACCCGTTATTTCTTATTTGATGACAAACACGACGAGTTCCTTTGTCGTTGCGTATGCGCGCGTGACGATGCCATTATACAATCGTAAACATACTCGAGTCGCGCGGAGGATTTATCTTCAATTCTCTCGAGTTTCATGTACGACGAAGCAAAAGGCAATTCAAACGAATTTTTATTACATCGCTCGACCTTGCCATTCACCGATTCACACTCTTTGACATGCTCACTGGACAAAAATAATTGTTTTGATATTTCACAAAAATATATATATAGTGTTATTACGGATGTTTCGGTTAAACGATTGTTTCTTTTTCTCGCGAATACTAATATTTCGTGGTTTCGTAGGATGCTCATTGTTGTTGTTTTTTTTCCTCGCGGTGTGGCGCGTTTTCGATAAAGCAATGCGACTTTTCGTTGATCGCTGTGTTACGCTAAAAGAGCGTTTTTTTTTATGTTGCACAAGGCGAAAGCCAAGAATACGAAGGTCTCGTAGATAAATGTTCGTATCGTTGGAAGAAAAGTGGAAAAAAATGACATGCTCAAACTCGGAAAAGCATGCTTCGGTTGAGGGGTTACTGGGTTCAGATCGAAATTTCGCAAAATCGTTCGTCGCTTGAGGAGACTGAAATTGAAGAGGAAGTTCCAACGTATGGTGCAGCAATCGCCGATCAAAGGTAAACTTATGATTACAGCTTGACATTTGGGACACTTATTCAGTGTAATAGTAGTTTAGTCTGGACCGACGTTTTACTCAACATTTTTTTTCATTAGTTATTGTCAATAATGATGTCATTTTTCTTCGAAAGTTCAAAATAAAATGCAATATTTTAAAATTTAAACACGCTAACAAACAAGCTCGGTCAATTCTGACCCAATATTATCTACTTCAATAAAAGAAACTAGTTTTTTTTAGATCAACCGGGTGGCCAAAATCAAGTGCACCGTTGAGCCTCTCACGTTTGAAGGTCCTTCACGAGATTGTTTATATCCTCGTTAAATATTAATATTTTAAATGAAGTTTGCTACACTACTTTGTTAATGTGCATACAAATAACTGTTCAAACGACTTTTCAATCATCTGATTCCTTCAAAGTTATTTTGTTTTTAATAACCCTGATTTTTGGATCGTGAGAGTAGCCTAACCTCTTAACACAACAAGCTCGCTCATGCGAGTATCCAGACCACGATGGCGACGGCCGTTTCCTCCGACCTTAATCGGCCCTTAAATTCTAGTTATCCTATCTCGAGAATATACTGGAAAAATTGTACTGAGCTAACGGACTGCGCCGGAGAAAACGAGCGTTACGTATTTTGATTCTACCTCAGATAAGGGCCGCTGGGTGCGCGACCATAGAGGTCTACGGCGGCGATCGAAGGTACTTCCGGAGACGAGGGCTGTCCTCGTCTCCGGACAGCTGAGAGAAACAGGAGGAAGCGTATAAAGCTGAGCGAATTAGACGGAAGTCCAGTCATAAAAAGTGCCGCCTTGAGATGGTTCACTGGCTCCCAATTTGAAACATTTTTTTTGGCGTAGCAGCATGACGAAGATACTGGAAGTAACTGCTCATTTTTAGCTACTTTTGTTATTCTACGAGCCGGGAAGTGCATCATGATGCTTTTTATATTTTTTTGCAATATTTTCAGCTTCGCTTATACAGTCGAACCTCGATATAACGAAGATTTGTCCATTCCCTTCCGATAGACACCCAAAACCTTGATACAATGACATAATCATATACATTATGCTCAAATTGCTAATTAAATGTAAAAAAATCCCTAATTAAAACCTTCCTTTCTTAAAAAAATATCCCCATGTGTATAATATCAATATATATATTTTTTAAGAAATTGGTGCGCTGGTTTAGTGGTTAGCGTGCTGACCAGCGGACCACGAAGTCGCGGGTTCGAATCCCAGTCGCGTACTTTCGTCGTGAAATGTTTTTATTTGACACTTTTCGGCGAAAGACGACTAGTTCCGTGACTGGGAAGCGAACTTGTGACCGGCTAGGTTTTCCGCAGTTTCCCTATACCCATGGCAGGTATGTCATAGTGAAAACGATGCAGGAGGGGGAAGTCGGAAAGAGGTGTAAGAGGGGAGAGTTGTGGAACGGGGAAGGTGGTGGGATATGTGGAATATTTTTTTAAGAAACGTGATAAAAACTCAATATAATAAACTTCCCTTGAGATTCGTTATCACGAGGTTCGACTGTATATGCAAAGCGGCTGTAGGCGGCATAGACATCACAAAAAGTGTCATTTCAAGATGGCTAGCATGATGACCTCTCGTCACAGGTTTACCTAGCCCCTTACCGATACATTTCCTTCCGTTTCTCTGAGCTCTTTGTTAATCTCTTTCTATCTCTTTCTCTGCTTCGAATGTTGCAAATAGGCCCCCGATCATCTGTTCATTCCCCCACTGTTCCACGTACATTTTTGTCAACAATGCGCGAGTCACCAAAAATTCGACTCTACATCAATAATTCACATTGTTTATCTTCAACTAGCAGCGTCACTGCTGTTTCGTGCAAATAAAATCATGGACCATATCAGTAAAAATAATTACATTCGCCAACGGCCTTTTGCTCTATAGATGACCACAATGTTTCTGTATGACTGCCATGTCTTCCAATTGTCTTCCAACTATATTATCACTTGTTGAATTGTATTCGTCTACCGATATCTCGTCTTTACACGAACACATCTGCACGACTCGTGTTAACGGAACAGCAGGTTTCACAATCACAAGAAAATCCAATCAACGTACCGACATATGGCATCATCGTTACTATCTATATGGTCAATTGCGTCAAGCACAAAACAACAGTAGCATTCAAATAGTTTTGCAATTGAATATTTTTCGGTATGTGAATTTTCCATCCTTTGCATCCTGTTACAAATAATATTTTCATCCACGTGATTCGCATCGAGAGTAACGTCTTCGTAGTGGCCTGCTGCTCTGAAAAAACGACGACGATGCGAATGCATACAAATATCCGTAACTGTATTCAGCCCGCATTCGGCGTAACAATATGATATTGGAATAGTGGAAAGCCACCGCATTTAGGTACACAAGTATACAATAGGTACAGGTAACTTTGTATGAGATAAACGTGTGATGATACGATACATCAATATGTATCTTTTGGTATTGAGACGATTTTCAGAACTATTCATCGACTTATAATGTATAAAAAGTAGTTTTCATCCATTGGCATTGTTGATGTACGAGGATTTGTATTATCTCTGATACAAGTGTTTCAATTATTTGGAACAGTGACTGTCATGCTGTATCCTTACTGGTAGATTATGTATAATTGTATCGTTTTTATATCTATGATTATTAACAAATTGGAGTAGAAGTCGGCTCGTGGCTCTCTCAAACCTGGCGAATTTGGCTTTTGCAAGATCATCGTATTGTTTCTTTGGTATTTATCAACTTCTGCCCTTGAAAATGATAGTAATAATAACGAGTATAAGCGTAACAATATGAGACGATTGAATCGTGACGATTATTCTGCTGCGAGGAATCCTCATCACCGGATCTCAGCGCCCTGACAAACGAAAATATATCCAATGTTTGGAATCTTAATCTACTTTGACTTGTTGTTTTACTTCTTTGGTCCTCATCGTCGTGCTGTTGTACGGAAGCAATATTATTGTAGATACACGGGATTTTTATCTAACCGGCTATAACGAGGCACGAATGCTTCCGCTGTGAAGTAGAATTGGCGTATTTTTGATAGGCAGACCTCTTAAGGAAGTTCATTTGATGATCGAATTAACAAACAGATATTGATAAAAAAATTCGAGGTCACTTATGAGTATCTAAAAAGTCATCTGTTGAAATTTCAAACTCTCCGGATCCCTTGTTTGTGAGCAATTAATAAATAACATTTTTCAAAATTAACATGGTCTCTTATGGATTGTCGTGTTTTTCCCGTCTATAAACGTAAAATTTGCAAGCATTAACAAACAGTTTCGAAAGAAACTTTTACAATGGATAAAAAAATATCTAAAGAACGTTTGGACAGCTTTCTAAAATCCATTAGATACTTGTGAACTTCAGAACAAATTCATTTGTCCCGAAAACTGCTGATTTTTTGGAGATTAATCTCCATATTACTCCAGTCGCACATTATGATGGCAACGTCGCGACCGCGCGCTTTTTGAAATCAACACTAATACTTTCCGAACGACGCAATGTGCACTACACTTCTACAGCAAATTATACAGAAGTGACTGGAAATGTAATGACTAAATCGGCTTAAAGAATAAAGTCAAATAAATTAATCGCAAATAAAATCATTGTAGTTATAAAAAAAGGATACGAAATAATAACACGTAAAAAATTGATTTCGAGATTGATTGAGAAAACATTTGATTTTCGAAAATCGATTTTGTTTGCCTTTCCAGAAAAACGCATTCTTTTTTGAATTTCCTTCCATGGTCGAAAAAGAAATCGACGATGAACCATGGACGCGAGTGAAAAATTTCTAGCGCATGGCAGCTGTACAGGATACGCGGTCGCGCTTGGTTGCAGCGTTGCCAAACTTATTGAACGGACTACGCTAGGAGTAATAATTTTTCTTTTGACTAACTCAGTACCAGATGAACTTCCTTAAATACGTAGTCTCGAATGCCCGTTACTCTGATAACCAGCATGGAGATCAAGTTTGCTCATGAAGTCGTCAAAATCGACAGCCGCGATCTGGACAACGAATGGGCAGCGCAATTGATAACAAACGAATGAAAATCGTGTGAAAAATTCTCTTCCGAATAGTTAAGAATGTATGGGAACGCCATCACGGGCAGAAGTAGCGAAAAAAATGAAATTCTCGAATATATGTCCTAGACGTAAAGTTCAATCAGTCGTAGATAGCGTAATACGTAGACCGAGTCTTGAATTTCCAGTCAAATGTAGTAATAAAACGATAATTCCCCTCATACTCCACATGAGCAGCTCAACTGTTTGCAGTATTGCTGTACAGTTTCGTAAGAATGTGTGGCAGAGCCGACCAAGACGATGAGCAGAATTCCAGCACACCATCATCAATTACACTACAATGATATAGTGAACGATAGTGAAGTATCCCAAATAATTTCTTTCATCCATAAATTAGTCACACGCAAAATCTAAAACATTCTTTACCATTTTTTCGTTACGCTTTTTTGAATCGTATCCGAGAGTAAAGCAAGTACTGCAGATTGAAAGTGTTATGACTCTTCAGCGAGTTAACGGTTCGGTCCTAAACTTTCCATACAGGCTTAAAACGAATGACGTATAACGCTGGAACCCCATATATCCTTAAGCCATTCCGTGACAAACAATTTTCGTTACAAATCGTGGTCTTTGTGGGATTATGAAAGAGCAATAACGTACAGTTTCATTCAAATTCACTGTACACGGTGAGTAAATCGGATGTCATAACAAACGACAGGCTGCAGTCATAAAATGAGACCCTAAACGGAGCGCCTGCTGCATTAGGAGCTGTACAAGAGGAATCAGGAGCCAAATTCGTTGATCAACAATGATGCTTTGTTCTTATACACACACACACACACACGCATACTCATATGGACAAGAAAAAAGTCTTGCAGAAATAACGACGCGACTTTGAGGTTATTCTGCAAGATTTTTTCTGCTCTTCCTTTCGCCTTTGAACTAATGCATATCTATATAATATCTCTACAATAAAAATATGTGCCCCCATCGTCTTGGACAAGATTTGGTGACCTGCCATATTCATGACAGGTATTCCATTACAATCCTCTATTCGTTACAGAAACCCCTGGTACCAATGACCATTTATATATTCATATATATGGCAGCCATGTGCACCCTGGGCCCTTTTCGTATGCTATCACAGTCCAGCAGCTTTACCACGCGCATATATATATGTCTATATCTCGTCGACGTATATAGTTCACGTTCATAAAAGTAACGCTTTTATCAACGTTGAAAAATAATGATTCTCCTTATTTCAAAATTTCGACGAATGAGTCGCGAGTCGTACGGTATAATCAAACACGCATATCTACTTATTTTCTTCGGTCATAGTCTTTGCAAAAAATGCACCTTAATTACGCAATAAGTTTCGGTAGCTTGGAAAAGGAGAAGTACTTCCATATCGATGACTCTAGTTTAAACGTAGCCCGAAGAACGTGGAAAGAGGAGAGCTCTCAATGAGTAATCGTATATAAGAAATATCATTGATGGTTTTTGTCGATTACTCGAGTATAAAAAAGTTTCGATAACGCGGAATCAGCTAACTGTTCACCGGGACTAATTTGAATTTTTTCGACAAATGTCTAGTCTCGCACCCCATAGGTTTATAAATTGATACAACATAGACATGGAGGCTAGATCGCCACGGGAATCAAGCTCTTAATTGGTATCTGGAGACTTTAACTTTTATCTTGGGCTAAGAATGGAAATAAATGAGGACGTAACCATAGCCGTAAACGGAAAGAACCGAGGCAGTGTTACAAAAATCAGTATCCTTTGAAATTGACGAGTGAATGGCTCAATACTTCTCAATTCGAGTTCCGACTGGAGAGCGAAGACTCGACCGATTTCAACAAATGACTAGACACAGTGTCCGAAAGTTTGATGTCCTCATTGAGGAATTACGTAACTTTAAAACTAACCGGACACATTTCGTTATCTACTCGTGGCGACACGAGGCTCGAATCGAGGCAAAGTCATTTCGAGTAGGAAACGCTTATCATCGTATAACAAAGTCGAGAAGAATTTCTCGCGTTTGACTGTGGGCTGTTGGATTTACACTCTGACGCCGACACCGGAAGTTCCTTTGATCTCAGTGGCAGCCTCGTACGTCGGTGTGCAAATGTCCATTGGTGTTGGTATAGCGAGAGGGGCCAGTCTCGAGTTAGCCATGAAGAGTGAATCCTGCATAATGCAGTCTTTGCCAGGTCTGACGCGCGGTCTGCTTCGATGAACCGAGGCCTCGAGTCGAAGTATGGCGCGATGATAATTCTTCAGTACCGATTCGCTTGACTTGCTCTGGCCGTTGTTGTGATCGTCGTTGCCTCTCGGCTTCGCGCTGTGTCTCGATCTTTCGAGATTCACGGACGAGACCGAGCAATGCGCGCTCGACGTTGTAGGCGGAAACGGCGTCGTTTTGGCTTCGTCGATTACGGGCGACGAGGCGTTAGCGGCGGAATTCTCGAGGTCCTCGAGGGACGTGAACACTTCCGAATTTCCAACGGACGACGGCGGCTCGAAAAAGGATTCGTGCAGGGACGAGGTCAGTGCGTTTGGACAAACGAACGATCCTAGACACGTCACGTCGTTGAGATCGCTACCGCTCGCGCAGCTCTCGACGTTGTTCACCGAATACGACGAAGGGGACTTGCTCCGATGATCGTTCATACTCGCCGAGAGTACCTCCTGGGATCTCGATGACTCGGACCATCTGAGATCGGAGGGTCGCCGCGAGCTGAATCTCGTCGAGTCGTGCTCCGCGAATGTTGTACCCGATGGACGCCTCTCGCGACTCTCCGTACTACTCAGCAGAAGCGCCGCTGTCAGCTCTTCGGCTACTAATCCGCCGGATGGCGCTGTATCGACGCGCCAGGCGGCATCGTTCGTTCCACTTGGCGATCCCGACGCAGTGGCTGACGTTCGTATCACGTTTGCGTCCATCGTGTCGCGTGGATTTTCGAGGTTGAGAAGCACGTGATTCGGGGCTTCCGGTGGGCTTCGTGGGAGGATTTCACGAGTGTTACGTCTCCATGGCGTTCTACAGACGTCCCGTGGACTTCCCGTTGCTAGGCCGAACGAAGTCTGTGCAAACAGCGAAACAAATTATGACGAGAACTGACTCCGGGCGCGACACTAGCGCCACGTAGCGTTTAAATTTTTGTCGCCTCTGTCAGACTCTGTGATTGTGGTTATATTGTGATAAATTATGAAAAATACAATGGCGCCTCTATTGCAGTTAAACTAGTCCTATCGCTTCACACTAGTCATACCACTGATCATATTTGAGACCTGTACAATTTATGTTTTTAACATATGCAAATAAAAGTAATTTGTAATAATAAACATTTCCCATATTTGTAAACTAATGAATGTTCACATTTGATTAGAAAAATGAAAAAGTAGCTATCCCCACGATTCGCGTAGTATTTCTAGGTTTGATATTTGCCAACTATCTCCGTCTCTTTTTACTCATTCAGGCGAGTTTAACCTCCATGCTTTTCAACGTCGATCTGTCAGAACAATGTCCGGTGCGGGAAATGTAAAGCATTGTATTCGGGCCACGACTGGTAAAAAAGCGTGGAAAATTTGTGTCGGAGAAATTCGTCGGTTGAAAATGAAATATGTGTGGAAATTCGAATGAGTGAGATGAGGTTATGACTACAGTCAGCTGTTGCCTTGTTGTCATGTATCTTCATTGTAGCAAGTCGTAATAAATCCAGTACCGGAAGTTCAAATTAAAGTTGATGTTACATGAAAATTAGGTCAATAAGCGTTTTTTTCTGAAAGCATTGGATTACTACAAGTATGTGAATCTGATTATTTTTAAGAATCTAACGGATTCTCACTATTGTATTCACTTTTGTAGCGACCAGAAATTGGGTTTTTGTATGTCGTCTCGGGATTCCTTCACAAAAGTACGCAATTTTAATGATTTTTTCCTATGTAATAAGGTCGACAACCGGCCCTGAAATATTTAGTGAAGCTCAAAAAAAAAATTATGAAAATCCTATAAATTGAAACCTAGCGATAGGACTACCTTAATTTTTTTGCACGCACTCAATTTTTGTGGCCAAAGACTTCTTGCTGTCTTTGGCCTCGCGATCTTAGCCATCGAAAATAAAACTGCCTATGAAACGAGCTTTGATGAGGTGATAGATTCATTCGCGGAAACGAAAGCTCGACGTGTAAAGCTGTAGCAAGATTAGTAAAAGTTGCTGCTACCTAAAGATCGAACGTTTGTGTATAGTCTAGTTTGTGCATTGTCTACACTGGTTGTATGTATTCTATATTAAGGGGTCTTTTCACTTTAGACGCTAAAAAGGTTATTTTCATGAATTTTTTGTATGAGTTTATATTATAGATATTGATATAAAAGTCGTTACATTTAGTTAATACACTTTCGAAGTACGTAAAAATAAAAAATGTATGTAACCCCAACAAACTTTAAACGTGTTTTTCTTGAAACAATGTTTTTCGGCGGCTTGTTGATAAAATCTTCGAAACTACTGAACCGAACCTTATGAAATTTTAACCACATATTATTTACCACTATAGCTACAGCGCATATCAAGAATTAAAAAAAAAAATTTATATTTACTTTTTTTTCGCCAAAAACGGTGAAAAACACGTTTTTTGGGTTTTTTTCGAAAAATCTCCGCTATTTTGTTGTTTTTGCATATATAAAAAATCGTATGATACGCGCTATAGGCATTACCATATGATATTGAAGTTTGCATCGTCGGAACGCAACGAAAGTTGGCAGCTTGATATTTTTTCGGCCAACTGGGGCTACCAAAAACACTCAAATCTTATTTACGGTCCTTGCGAGAAATCTGAAGCCCAAATTTGCTGGTTTAGATTTTGGACGATGGAAAAAATGAGGAAATTAACATTTTTTGAAACATTTTTCGTTGCGTACCTACGATGGAAACTTCAACATCGTCATTAACATACTGGATCAAAAACCGTTTGATTTTTTTTTGTTTCGGATGATCCATCTCCGAGATTTCATCAACAGCGCAGACCTACAATTTTTAGACCTACAATAAATAGTGACTTAAATAAATTAAACATTTTTTTAACGTATTTCGAAAGTGTATTATATTAAGTGTGACAACTTTTATATCAATATATATTATACTAAACCTATCAAAAAAATTCACGAAAAAAGCACTTTTTAGCGTCTAAAGTGAGAATACCCCTTAACGTCACACGTAGGAAAAAGTTATTAGCAAATGAATAATAAAGAGAGCCCATTCGTTTAAGGCGTTAGGCCACTGTAACGGGTATAAAATCATGTGCGAATTTAACAATTTTCTTTCGTATGAAAATGTGATTCACTCGTTAAATTAATGACACATCTGTTTAGTATGGATATCAAGCAGTTAGAAAATATTTTTTTCGTTCGAGGTACAAAATGGCCGATTACTCGAAACTTCTCGAAACAGCTTTTTTGCAATTGGCGTGACAAATAACTTCAACAATTTTCACTCGATTTACTTCAAATTTAAAAGTTATGTTCCTAATTGCATTTCGCAGAGAAGTACGTACGGAATTTCTGATTAATCGAAAACTTTTCATTTTATGAGCAGTTGTAACGAAATTTTTCACTGAAAATTCATTTCTTAAGTTCAAATACCTACAAATTTTGAATAAAACAATATTTTTTTTATTCCGCACGTACTTCTCTAGGTATTCTAATGTAGACTGACGAGAATTTTCGTTTTTTTCTTCTGGGTAAAAAATTGTTGATGCTAAATGTCACGCCGCGGAGCGCCTAAAAAAAAGATAAAAAAAAATATTAGAAGTCGGCCATTTTGGACATAAAAAAAAATTCCAACTGGTTGATATTCATAATAAACAGATGTGTAATTAATTTTACGAGTGAATCACTTTTTCATACGGAAAAAAAATTGTTAAATTAAATTAAATTTAATTTAAAACATTTTTTTCATCACAAGCAAAAAAAGCGTTTTTATCTATGAACAAAATAGAAGGAAAAATCTTCCCAGGGATTAAACTAGCATTAAAAATGGTCGAAATAGTCAAAATTTCGTAGCAAATTTGTTGAAAAAAAAATTAAAAGTGTCAGACCTTTTGAAATCAACGCTTTTTCACTGATACTAAAAGAAAGATTATTTTTAATTATGAACAAAATAGAACGGTAGATATCCCCACGATGATACTAGTCTTAAAAATAGTTAATAGTAATTAAAGTTTCCTAGCAAATTTTTTTTACACAAATTAAATGTGCCCTACTTTTTGAAAAAAAAAACGTTTTTTTGCTTGTGATGAAAAAAAAAAATTATTTTAAATTATGAAAAAAATATAAGGAAAAGTCTGCCCAAGATCAGCCTAGCGTTAAAAATCGTTAAAGAAGTCCAAGTTTCTTAGCAAATTTTTTGAAAAAAATTAAAAGTGTCCGACCTTTAGAAATCAACAATTTTTTGCTTTAAGCGGTAAAACGATATAGAAGATGAACATCGTCGAATTTTTAATATTTTTTTTCAAAAAGTACACTCAAAAACAAACATTTTGAAAAAAAAACTTGATTTGGTCCATTTTTCGCAAAGTTATGGGCATTTGAAATAAAAGACATAGATTTTGTTTCGAATTTCGAAAAAAAATCGTATCTCGTAAATGTATGGGTGAAAAAATTCGAAAAAAATCAAGTGAAGTTCTTTGAATAGGTACAACAATAGAAAAAAATTGGAGCCAAATAACTGACTACCAGCGCCGCAGTGCAGCAATGACATTTTGCGAACAGCATTTATCTACCAGTGTCAGCCCCCCGCTGTGGCCTAAGGCCTCAAAAATCATTAACCTCAAATGCAGGATGGGGAAGGGCCGCCAATGTCAAGTTATTTCCCCAGCTCAAAAAAAAAACCCCGTCGATCCGGGATTGCTCTTCAGGCCCGTATTTGTAAGCCCGTGTGGCTAAAGGTCCGTACCGCACGAGCCCAAACAAAGTGTACCATTGCTGTGCTCACGTTTGCGTCGGTGCGGGAGCAAATCGTCAACGGTAGTCCTTCCTCGACGGAGTCGAGGGGAAGTGGCTCGACGGGGCTGGACGGTTCCGAGTGAATGGCGGGTACGGCGAGGCCGTGAGCGAATCCCGACGATTTTTCGGCCGTCATCCTCCCGTGACAGCAGTTCCTCTCGATCCCGCATATCGACGCCGAATGCCTCAGTAGTTCTTGCCTCAACCTCGACTTGCCGGGTCTTGAGGGCGCGGGCGAAATTCTCGTCCCGTTTCGTGTTCTCCGATCGTCCAGGCCGGACGAGAGATTCGCCAGCCTGTTGGTGGTCAGCGTCATCTGTCGACTCGCGTATTTCAACGTCGCACTTTGACGTTCAGCCGTTCGGAAAACATCGGCGCAGCTGACTGGCAACGGGCTCGAAGCGCGGGCCGTCTCGGCGAGCTCGAAATATTGCGCCGCAGCGCACGTGTTATCGAGCGATCTCTTGAGATTGTTGATCCTGCGACATTGAAGAGTCTGCTGCCTCGTGCCCTCGCAACGGAGACTCCGAGCGGAGCACCCGTCATTGTCGTCCCGATCGCGATGTTTATGGTCGTGATTTCTCGCGGCAACAATCGCGAGGGCGTTGCCCTGCGTACTTTTGAGGTTAGGATCCGAAACGGACGAGAGGCTGGAGAGGTTTCGCTGTCGGCGCAGCGCCGCGTCGTCGGACGATACTCGAACTTCCGTTACTCGACTCCTCTCTTCTCTCGTATTTTTCGCATGCAAGGTCGGATCGGACATTGCGTTGAATCGTCCAACGTTCGTATCGGTCTCTTCGTCGCTCTTGAGATTCTGGTAGGAGATAAATTTCGGCTCGTCCAAACGACGCGACGACGTCGTTGGCTTGTGGCACGCACGTCTGTTGCTCAGACACTTGAGATTCTTCAGCCTGTTTAAGGTCGGATCGAGTATGTACTTGAGATGTTTGATCCTGTCGATGTTGTGATTCGAGTGGATCAGATGATTACGATCGATCGCGTATTCGGGCCTCAGCATTTTCGTCAAATCGCGAATATCCTCCTCGACCACGTCACCCGACAGACTGCCGATGGAATATCGCCTGCTCGGCTCCACGCCCTCCGGCGATATGTCCGTATCGCTGGCAGCGATCTCGCCGAGCCTCCGCCTCGACGATCTCCTCTCGCGCTGGTTAAACGTCGTTGGGTGCTGCTTCGCGGCGAAACAATCCTCGACCGGCGGCGGGCGCGTCTCGTGGCTCTTGTTCATCTCCGCCAACTCGTAATTCGTGTTCGAGCCACGGCGTATCGGCGAGCAACCGTAACGACTCGGATGTATGCCGAAACGCGTGACAACGTCCTCGGCTATTTTCGACGCGGCGACGCGCATCTCGCCGTGATGAAACGCGTATATCCAAGGATTAGCCGCGCTGTGCGACAGTATGGGAAGACCAAGCCACACAACCGCCCATTCCGTCAGGATCTTCGTACCGCAAAAAATGTCCAGCAGCATACAAGCCTGAAAAATACAAGACGTTGCGGTGTCACTTGATCGAAACGGACCGAGCTGTTCCCGCGAACCAGAGTTGGGTGTAATTCTACTTTTAAGGGGTTACCCCCACTTGCGATTTTGAAAAAATCGCTTTTTTTTTATTGCATTTTTTTGAAGTACAAGTATCTGAGAATATGTCCTGAAAATTTCAAGTCGATCCGAACAAAATTGACTGAGATATCAGCGTTGAAAGAGAAGAATCCGTTCTTCGTGTAAACTGAAATTGAAACTTTGAACGGGTTTTTCTCAAAATGGCATTTCTGAAGTCGGTGACCAAGATTACTCGAACACTAATGAACCGATCTTCTTGAAATTTTGCAGGCTTATTTAATACATAAAAATGTAGTCTTTAATCGTTCGATTTGTTTTTTCGAAAAAAAATGGCCGTTTTATAGCCAAAAAACGGCCGTTTTTTTTCGTTAAAATCGAACCATTAACTTTGACCGTCCGCCATTTTGTGAAAAATAAATATTTTTTTAAATCCTTCGATTAAAGACTAGTTTATACTTATATTTGACTAAATCCATCCGCATTTTTTTTTCAGATGATCCACTTCGCCGCAATGTTGGTCACCGCAAACCGTGTGTATAAAAACATTATTTCATTGACGGCCATTAGCCACTAGACAATGTAATATTTTTCAATAAACAAAATACTGAAAGTTCTTCAAGATGTGTTCTTTAAGATGGTATACTGATCGATTAAAAAAGTTTTGTAGTTTTCTTTAAAAAAATTCATGAAAAAGGCCTTTTTTTTGCACTACAAGTGGGGGTAACGCCTTAAGGTAGTACGAGCGCGCAATCTCGATTTCTATGGATTTTGTGCAAATTTTAACCAGACATTGTTCGTATCGTCATGCGTGATTGAGTGAAATTTCAGATCAGTCGACTATTTAGATTGAGAGATAACGGGCTTTAAAATTGCAACTTTTAACACTGCAGGGTCTGCATTGAAATTTCGACAGATGAATTTTCCGTAAAAAATATTTGTCCCCTATAATAAGAAAACATATGGCAACACCGCATCGTTCCACGTATCCAATGACGTAAGTTTGCGCGGTATATTTAAAATAATACTGCAACACAAATTTTTATTTGGAAGTAATTTTTAATCGAACAAAGTTTCTAATTAGTTGTGAATAAACCAACACTTTTATTTGTTAATAAAGATAACATAAACAATATAAAATATTTATATTCGTAATGCAAATATTTTTTTAAGACAACATTTTTAACTTTAGGAACACGATAATTATTTTTTTCTCGAAATATTGAACAATACTGTTGTGCGGTGTTGCCATATTTCTTCTTATTATAGGGGACAAATATTTTTTACGGAAAATTATCCTGTCTAAATTTCAATGCAGACCCTGCAGTGTTAAAAGTTGCAATTTTAAAACCCATTATCTCCTAATCTAAACAGTCGACTGTTCTGACATTTCACTCAATCATGCATAATGATATGAACAATGTCTGGTTAAAATTTGAACAAAATATATAGAAATGAAGATTGCGCGCTCGTACTACCTTAAATACGAAGACGAATTTATTCACATCGTGATTTTCATGTGAATACAATTACAAATTTATTCATATCTCACTCGTTGTAAATACGAATACAAATACAATTGTATTCGCAAATATTCTGAACATACAAATAAGTTCACGGAAAAAATTGTGAATATTCACAAACAATGTGAATATTAACAAAAAATCATGTGAATTTAAAAAAAAATCACATAAAAATCTGTGAATGCAAATTCATAAAAAATTGTAAATACAAATTAATATCAAATTCACAATGATTAGATTGAAATTTACACCAAAAGTGAGTTCTTACGTATTTTGAGAGAAAAAACATTGCGTCGAGGCAAAGAAATTTTTGCAAATATTACTTTTTGTGCAAAAATCTATTTCCCTTAACACAATGTTTTCTCTCAAAATACGTAAGAACTCCCTCGTGGTGTCAATTTTAAACGCGTTTTTCTCGAAACTATGTTTTTAGACACGGGCGTATGCGTAGCCCCCTCGAGTTTTCAATCGATCGACTTGCAATTTTAACTGTAGCTTCTTGACAACATTTTCTACTCCAGTACGGAGGATCTTTTCAATAAGTAGAAATATAAAATTTTTACGATCGACATTCGACCGATTTTTTTCTCTCTTCATATTGACGCCATTTCAACAAAAATCAATATTTTGAAAAACGCCCACATACCGGACGAGTTGTTATATCTACTTTCAAAATATTTTTCGTTTTTCGTTCCAGCTTGAAAATTATGAGCTTTGCGAATACGCCCGTAGAGGACTATGAAAAAGAAGTCGTTTTCTTTCATCGACTACTGCATTTTTTTTCCTTTTACCTCAAGACTTGTACTAACATGTATAAAAAAAAAACGAATTTATAAATATTGTTTTGTTTTTCTTAAATAAATTGTCAAAAATGACCTTTGATTTTGCCCTCACAAAGTTATATTCCCCCTTAAGGCCACAAATCTCTAACAAGACAACGTAGAAACGTTTGAGTTATTCTCACAGTCCAAATCAGCCAAAAATTTCGAGCCGTCAAAAACAATTATTTTCCGATGCATTGGAACAGTGCAAACTTTGAGATCGTGAGAAAACTCGACGAAGCTAAGATGCGAAGTGGTATTTTTGCACGGGTGGCAGCTGGTTCGATATTGGACAGATTGGCCGTAACGAGATTTTACCTGGAACGGTAGCCAGAGGACGAGGAAGGCTCCCACGGTGACAGCGAGTGTCTGACCGTAACGCGGCAATGCCATCGTCTGTGTCTGATGCCTGAAGGACAATTCCACGGTGTATATCGCCCGAGCGTGGGCACGCGCCACGAGATAAACGTACATGTAACAGCCGAGCAGTACAAGGGCACTCGGTGCCCATACCGCCAGCACGAGAAAAACTTGCACGGGTGGTCGAATGGCTGCGTCGAAACGACAACTCCCGCTGCGGACCGAAAATAATTCGATAGAGTTATACGAAAGTTGTATGACATCCAGTTATGTGACTGACGAAGGAGGTTAAAGATTCTACTCGTAGGAAAAATGTAGTTTTTCGCTTGTAGGGAAACTCCCCTCAGGAAAAGCAAAGTTCTTTCTACAAGGTATCCTTTTTCCTTCGTTTTTTATCGTAGGAAGTTTTTCCTTACGAGCGAAGTACGTGGGAAAAATCACCCCCCCATGTTTCTACGAAGTGAAATCAAAGTTTTTCCTAAGAGGAGGAAAATGTTCACATTCTATTTTCTATACCACAGGAACAAGCAGCCCTCCTATATTTATAAATGAGTAAATCGTGTTTCGAAAACGTGCCAAGGGATTTTCATCATGGGTCGAGTTTAGCTCAACTCTGGAATAACCATTTCCGTAGCCAAACTGTTTTCTACGAATCGATAATCAATTGGAAAAGGGCCGTAAGGTGTCTGCTCGAAATGATAAAGATGGGGGACAGGTAGGTGGTCAAAAAAATGCCTAAGCGAAGAAGAGGAATTGTCAATGGTGACCCATCGGAATGGCGAAGAGAGAAATGGCAAAAGCAACGGAAAGCGTAGGTGAGGGGGCAATCTGGCAAACCGTATGGAATGGAAATGTAAAGGAGTTGGAAAATAAAAATGCAAAGAGGCATAACAAATTAGAATTGAACGTAAAATACAATACGATTGGTGCAAAATCGTTGCGTCACCATACCGCGAGGAGTGCAAACATAGGAAAACGGGTATACCCGTGGAAAAATATTGGGAGGAGAAGATGATCAGCGGAAATTTAAAAGCAGCGTGAGCGAGGATCAAATGTGGCAATGTCGGGAGAAACTCGGGAGAGGGTATACAAACGCCAAACGTAGAATATGCAAGCAGGCAAGTGAAAGTTTGAGACATATTTGCGAATCTACGGAAGGTATGGGAAAACTTAAGGGGGGATTGTATTTTTTTTTCGCAAAATTTACCGCTTTTTGGGAATTTTTTTGTGAAGAAAGTATACAACGGAAAACTTGTGAAACTTGGCATATAGTTTTATTGATCTGTTTACTACATACAACAAATTTTTTAAACAATTTCATCAAAAAATCCGCCTCCCACCCCCCTCGACGCGCGATGGTCCTTTTTTGATGGTGTGCACGATTTCTCAAAAACTATTCAACCGATTGCCTTCAAATTTGGACAGAATGCTCAGCTGACATCCTTTTATCGTTTGATGAAGCAAAAAAGCAATACGTTTAATAGTTTTTTATTTATAACAAAAAATCGATCAATTTTTTTCGAAAAATCGATACTTCAAGTTCAAAACGTCACCAAATCGTCAATTTTTTTTTTTCCCTTCATCGAACGATAGCTATATGTGTCTAAAGTAAAATGCTTTTTGGGTTTTTGTTGCAAGATGAACGTGAAGGCTGTAATCGTGCACACCATCAAAAAAGGACCATCGCGCGTCGAGGGGGGTGGGAGGCGGATTTTTTGATGAAATTGTTTAAAAATTTTTTTGTGTGTAGTAAACAGATCAATAAAACTATATGCCAAGTTTCACAAGTTTTCCGTTGTATACTTTCTTCACAAAAAAATTCCCAAAAAGCGGTAAATTTTGCGAAAAAAAAGACAATCCCCCCTTAACCGATAAATAGTAAATATACTGGAGGCAGTGGTTGGAAAATAGCAGGGGGTTGAAAATTGACCGGAAAATAGAAGCGCAACAAAAAATGCAGCTGGAAAAGCAACTATGCGACATCAGACAATTTGAGAACCCAGCAACTAGGATGGACATAAGAAAGCCAATGTAAAATAATTGATGTAGACGAGAAGGAAGAGGCATTTATGTCAACACTATTGAAAAGAGTATGCAAGGAATAAGATACTACCGCCCTCCAGTTTCTTTTACGTTATTAAATTAAAATTAAGGCACCACGTGAGGTATGAGCGAGAAATAGATAACTGGAATTTCTGGACAGACATTTCTCAGGGATAAGCAATGTTTAGAGCAAAAAAAATCGTCAAGCTCTGCATCAGTTCATTCTACAGAGCGTGACGTATTGCTCTCAAAAAGCTCAACCGCCTATGAGAAAGCTCGGTCCGAAAATTTGCAACGTTGGGTTAACCTGGTACATGTTCGTGATCTCAATTGGCAGTAAAATTTTCGAAAATAACATAGCCGCTTTTAGCCGGCTAGTTTGTGTGTCGAAATTAATTGGAAAAGTGGAAAAAATATACGTCGTCTTGCCTCTACAGCTCAGGTACGTAGATAGTTTATTAATTTGATCGTTGGTCACTGATCGCGACATACTTCGAAGCCTGTGAACCAATTGTGACGGGGTTATTCAATTTAAACAAGCAGGTTTTCCAATAAAAACAAGCCGGTTTTCAATCAAATTGGCTTACCAGTTACCACAAATAGAAAACAAGTGATCGAAAGACTGATCAGTGAACGAAAATGAAAGACCAAAGGTTCCGTTCTGTCAAGGAAAATCGAAGGCGCGCCCAGCAATCGAAAAGTGCTCAACATACTTAAGGATGTTGTGTCCAAAATTGAAAATGGTGATACAAGTTTAAAAATTCGATACGTCATTATGTAAAACGTTTGAATGGTTGTGTAAAAATTTCACGACGATTAGGAAGCTGGCTACTGAGAAATGAGAATTCACAAATTACACGCAGCCTTATGGAAACTGAAGTAACTCTGTAATTCTATTGGCAAATAGCAAACTTTGCTATTTGTTTTCAAGAAATAGAAGAAATATTTATGAGTGATCGTTTTTTTATTTCAAACATTTCAAAAACAAAAGTGTCTTTATGGTGTGAGCAACGACGTCGTCCGTGCACGAAGATGACTTTTCAAATTTCCCGCTACTTTCGGTCTATGCAAGGTTGCCGCTATATTCTTATATGTTTTTCCTCAAGTATGATTCTTATATGTCTTTCCTCAAGTTTTTTGTATTTTTGGCATCATTTTTTGTAGCAAAGAAAAAATAATAATTGCAAAGTTACTTCAGTTTCCACAAGGGGGCGTGTAATTTGTGAATTCCAATTTCTCAGTAGTCACCTTCCTAATCGCCGTAAAATTTTTACGCAATCTTTCAAATGTTTTAAATAATGACCGACCAAATTTAAAAAATTTTATTACCATTTTCAATTTTGGACACGACATCCTTAATACCATCGGAAAAGCGACGAAAAGTGAGATCTCCAAGGGCAGACAAGAGTACCGATAATCCAACCCATTTTCCGGATAATCACATTTATTTCTGTGACAATCGAGATGTGACCAAGGTCAACTGTTTCCTCCCGCGAGATGAGAAAAAGGGAAGAAATCAGTTCGCTGGCTCCTATCTCGGTGTAATTGGGGTTGGCGTGAGTGGAGAGAAAAAGGAGTCGTGACTGGAGACTTGGCTGAGCGGGACGCGACTTCCGGTTTTCTTGCTTGTTTTCGTGGGGGAAAGGGTCGCGCGGCATCGCGAGCCACTTGCTTTATTTCATTGAAGCGAGTGAGGAGGAGGAGGAGAATGAGTAGGAGTACGAGAGATGCATTGAGAGAGCGCGAGTGAAGCTGCGCGTTGCCGAGAGTAAGATAAAAAAAAGCAGGTGTTGGAAAATAGCGTGAGCCATATACGAATGAAACGGTGAATCCTTACATAGGAGCTAACATAGCAATCTACATTTTTTATTCTTCCAAAGAAAACAACGTTCAAGTTTCTGTCGGGCCACGCATTGAAGTACCGATTCCCTAATTAATTGCAATAATAAATTGAAACGAAATTACTTCGAAGGAGTTTGCGAATTATTTATTGAATTTAATTGCTTATTGAACATTGAATTATTCAATTGTTTATTGAACAATTATTTATTGATTTGTTTATCGAACAATCAATTATTTAATTTTACTAAACACTTGATTAATTAATTGTTCAATGAAAAATCAATTGTTGGATTAAATTGTTTACTGTACAATTGATTATTGATTTTTTTATTATTGACAATTAGTTATTAAATTGTTTATTGAGCAATTAGTTATTGATTTCTTTAATGAAAAATTGATTATTGAATCATTTATTGACCAATTGATTATTGAATTGTTTAAAAAATACATTATCAATTAATTTATCACACTATTAATTATTAAATCATTTATTGAACAAGGTATCATTGAATTGTTGATTGAACGAGTCATTATCAAATTGTTTATTGAACAATGTACTATTGAATTGTTTATTGAACGACAAGTTATGGAACTGTTTATTTAAGAAATTATTATTTAATTGTTTATTGAATATGTAATTTTTGATTTTTGTATTGAATAATGATCTATTGATTTGCTTAGTGAACAATGAGTTATTGAATTGTTTATTGAGCAACGGTATTTTACAAACACGGTATTTTACGTTCTTAATCATTTTATAACATCGCAGTGTCTATCCGTACATTCGTCTTTCAGCCTGAAATCAAATCGGGTTGACGTTCGACATGAATGGGGTGGGGGATGGGATTGCGAAAAGTCGAAAAGGCATACGCAGAAAAATTAAAAATGCCAAATAAATACAAATAATTTAGTTATAGAAACTATAGTTTATCGGCGGGGTGAACATAATATGACTGACGCAACCGTGGTACAACTTCCCTATCGACAGACCGTACACCTCCACTCTGTGCTATTCTTTTGCAATGGGTCTTCGTTCCATGAACTTTTCTCTCAGTGCAGTTTACCACGTTTCTTATGGGGTTGAAGTTTGCATCGTTGGTACGCAACGCAATTTCTTTTGTTGAAACTACGAACTTGAAACGTTTTATTTTTATTGCTATAAAAAATCATATTTTGCCAAATCGAGTGTAAATCGCTGAATAAGGACCCTAAAAAATGTTCGCGTTAATTTCATGGCTTAAATCTACCGAAGAAAATTTGGAAAATCCAGAAAAAAATATTGCGTCGCATTCCGACGATGCAAACTTCAGCGTCAGGAAGTTAAACTGAAAGGGCTAGTAAACGATGCTGAAGCGATATCTATTATTTTTTTAAATATGTTTAGTCTGTTTGTGTCAAGTTAGCGTGAAAACAGGCGAAGTCTTTGATCCGAAGTCTTAGAATTAGTAAGGAAGTTCTTCACAAAATACTTAACGTAAAACAGTTGCATTACCTCAAGTCACGACCTGACTTAAGGTAGTACGAGCGCGCAATCTTCATTTCTATAGATTTTGTTCAAATTTTAACCCGACATTGTTCATATCATTATGCATGTTTGAGTGAAATTTCAGAACAGCCGACTATTTAGATTGGGAGATAGTGGGTTTTAGAATTGCAACTTTTAACATTGCAGGGTCTGCATTGAAATTTAGACAGAATAATTTTCCGTAAAAAATATTTGTCCCCTATAATAAGAAGAAATATGGCAACACCGCACAACAGTATTGTTCAATATTTCGAGAAAAAAATAATTATCGTGTTCCTAAAGTTAAAAATGTTGTCATAAAAAAATATTTGCATTACGAATATAAATATTTTATATTGTTTATGTTATCTTTATTAACAAATAAAAGTGTTGGTTTATTCACAACTAATTAGAAACTTTGTTCGATTAAAAATTACTTCCAAATAAAAATTTGTGTTGCAGTATTATTTTAAATGTACCGCGCAAACTCACGTCATTGGATACGTGGAACGATGCGGTGTTGCCATATGTTTTCTTATTATAGGGGACAAATATTTTTTACGGAAAATTCATCTGTCGAAATTTCAATGCAGACCCTGCAGTGTTAAAAGTTGCAATTTTAAAGCCCGTTATCTCTCAATCTAAATAGTCGACTGTTCTGAAATTTCACTCAAACATGCATGATGATATGAACAATGTCTGGTTAAAATTTGAACAAAATCTATCGAAATCAATATTGCGCGCTCGTACTACCTTAACTTGTTTTCTGGTGACGTGGTTTTGCCTATCTATATAAAAACTACTCACGTTTATCACGAAATCACGTTTATCATCATAATCTTGGTATGTAACGGCCTTTTGCCTTTTACGATCCTGGTACTTTCACTCTGTCCCATACTATTTCCGATTGGGGTAGAATATCCATGAGTCCCAATATCCATAAGTGGATATCTATAAGTCGAATGTCCATAAGTCGGATATCCATAAGTACGAATGTCCATAAGTGAGCATAGAGTACTCATTTCTACTCTATACTCACTTATGGATTTTTGACTTATGGATATTCATACTTATAGATATTCGTACTTATGAATATTCGACTTATGGATATTCGACTCATGCATATTTGTACGTATGGATATTCGTACTTATGGATATTCGTACTTATGGATATTCGACTTATGGATATTCGTACTTATGGATATTCATTTATGGATATTCGACGACAGTGACTATTTCCAGTCGTTTCTGAGGACAACCGATATCAAGCCCACCCTTTGTCTACTGCTCTACTGTAATGTACTTCCATGAGAGCCACAGTTATGCTGTATTTATAGCGCGCCACATGTGTTTCGAACAGTGTCGAATGAACTGACAGGCCGCCACCTTTCCAAATGAAAAACCGGCTTTTCCATTCTTTTCTTTCGAGATCGCGATCATTCTAGTCGAAAACGCTCATCGCAAGCTATTTTCACGAATTACTTTACACGCCAGCGAAACAAAGGTTCCGAAGCAAAAAGGTCGTAGGGACGGACGCCTCCGTGACTGGCGGACGTGACGAAACGGTGAACAAAAAAACACTCGTAGATAGAGACTGTTGTAAGAGGGAAGGCAGGAGACTGAAGAAGAAAAAAAAACGTGCGGAGCATGACCCCGGATGAAGGAAAAACATGAGCCCACGAACAAGGAGGCAATAAAAAGTGAAGCAATAAGAGAAAATCGTGATCGTGCGATCGTAAAAAGCTTTGATGTATGTGGCCAGGTGTGCCACGTACACGTATACTGTCGCACCCAGCTTTATTTGCACGTAGGACGGTGGTTGCGCATTACGGTGATTCCGATGACAGGTACACCCTCGATCCTATACCGCCATACCCAAGACCGGAAATTCTAGCCCAGGTGTAGGCCACGGGTCACAGAGGCCATGACCCCGGTTACTACGGTTTTTTTTTCTCTCGAATCACACCACCGACCCTCCAACTGTCGTGAATGTTAATTTTTCGGAACACGCAAGCCGTACAAACGTCTCTCGTAATTTCGCACAGACGTCTTGGAGTCCTCGGGATCCGTCCCAGTGTTCCATGCGCATCAAGGTTTCCCTTCAACGCCAAGATCTTCCGAGATTATTCTTCAACCGGCGTTTTCATTTTTACCGATGACAGCTCGGCGTAATTTTTTTGAATGCCTTCTCCTTTATAGCTTTACGAGGGGAACTTTGAGTTCCAAGATATTTTTCGTCCTTTGCTATACGGGAGAAGCACCGTATATCGGATAGTTGCTTAAGGAGGTACGATCACTTCCACGGGGTCAAAAAAGAGTCTAAATTTATTTTACCCGCAGCTGCTCTGATTGATGTTTACTTATGTTGATTATTCGTATTTGGCAACACGCAATAGTTTGCGAGATATTGAATTAAGTTTTTTTTAAGAGTAAGGTTCCGAAGCCTCCCTTCCCCTCCGATCGAGCTGAAATTTTGCACAAACCTTCCCTTTAATATTTTAAGACGACCCCTAAAGGAATTTTCAGCGACTCGCAATAGTTTTCGAGATATAGAGTTTTAAAGTTTTTTTTTAACGCGCGTCGAATATATCTATATCTGCTACGTCTCCGTTCGGATTTTTCGGCAATCTCAGATCTGCCCCATTATTGGTTATATCAAAGTACTACTAAAAAGCATTTTATGTGAATTTTTGCAGATTTTTTAATTCAACATTCTAGAAAATGCCGTTTTTTTCCAAATGAATATATCTCGGAAACTAGAAGTAACTGAAAAAAAAGTGTCTGTACATGAAAATTGTAGTTTTGTGTTACCTTTCGAGCGGATGACTTGAAATCATTTTTACGTTCCGGTAACGCTGATTTTTTTTTACCAAAAAAAGGGGAAGATATCTTTTTATTAAAAAACGGCCATTTTTTTGGCTGAAAAAATTACAGTCTTCCAGTATGTCTGACGATATCGCAAAAAAATCGCCAGAGTGGCACGGAGCGAGGTTCCGGTATGAAAAAATTAATTTGTGTGATTTCATTTTTTTTTACCCTAGAACCTCGATTCGTGCCACTCTGGCGATTTTTTTGCGATATCGTCAGACATACTGAAAGACCCTCTAATTTTTTCAGCCAAAAAATGGCCGTTTCTTAATAAAAAAATAATTTCCTCTTTTTTTGGTAAAAAATCTGCGTTACCGGAACGTAAAAATTATTTCAAGTCGTCCGCTCGAAAGCTAACACAAAACTACAACTTTTATGTGCAGACATTTTTTTTCTCTCCGAGGTATCCGACGTATATTCATATGGAAAAAAACGGCATTTTCTAAAATGTTGAATTAAAAAATCTGAAAAAATTCACATAGAATGCCTTTTAGTAGTACTTTGATATAACCAATTATGGGGCAAATCTGAGATGGTCGAAAAAAAAGTGGCTGAATTGACGGAGAATCCCTCATATGTGATCGCGCGCTCGGTTTTGTCCAAACAAAAACACCCAAACAAACCAGAACAACCCAAACAAACCAGAACAACCCAAACAAGCCAAAACAACCCAAACAAACAAAAGAACCCTAACAAACCAAAACAAACCAAACAAACCAAAACAACCCAAACAAACCCACACCCAAAAACTATTACGCGTTGCCAAAAATCCCTTAAGGTGTTGTCTTAGAATATTAAGGGGTTACCCCCACTTGCGATTATGAAAAAATCGATTTTTTTTCATTGCCTTTTTTCGAAGTATAAGTATCTGAGAATATGTCCTAAAAATTTCAAGTCGATCCGAACAGAATTGACTGAGATATGAGCGTTGAAAGAAAATAATCCGTTCTTCGTGTAAACTGAAATTGAAACTTTAAACGCGTTTTTCTCAAAATGGCATTTCTGAAGTCGGTGACCAAGATTACTCGAACACTAATGAACCGATCTTCTTGAAATTTTGCAGGCTTATTTAATACATAAAAATGTATTCTTTAATCGTTCGATTTTTTTTTTCGAAAAAAATGGCCGTTTTATAGCCAAAAAACGGCCGTTTTTTTTCGTTAAAATCGAACGATTAACTTTGACTGTCCGCCATTTTGTGAAAAATGAATATTTTTTAAAATCCTTCGATTAAAGACTAGTTTATACTTATATTTGACTAAAACCATCCGCATTTTTTTTTTCAGATGATCCACTTCGCCGCAATGTTGGTCACCGCAAACCGTGTATATAAAAACATTATTTCATTGACGGCCATTTGCCACTAAACAATGTAATATTTTTCAATAAAAAAATGACTGAAAGTTCTTCAAGATGTGTTCTTTAAGATGGTATATTGATCGATTGAAAAAGTTTTGTAGTTTTCTTTAAAAAAATTCATGAAAAAGGCCTTTTTTTTGCGCTACAAGTGGGGGTAACGCCTTAAAACGAAGGTTTGTGCGAAATTTCAGCTCGATCGGAGGGGAGGGGGGGTTTATCAAGATATTGTTCTTGATAAACCCCCCCTCCTGCTGCCCGAAAATGCTGCCGAATTTTGTTTCAGGTAGTCTTCGAAACGTCAGATGGAACATTCGCTGAATGATAATGTTCACTCTCACGACCATCATCAGTATCCTAAAAGACATTTGCAATACGAGCTGTACTTGAAACGTCAAGGTAATTACGTTCCTGAAGGCAAAGACTCTTACAAAGCATCGCCAGAAGCTCAGAAACAATTCGCCACCCAGTTTTCAGACACTAACGTCAAACGAGAATACAGAGAGTGAATTCTGCCCGTGGTCATGGCAAGTTCACGATCCTCGGGACATGAACCTGAATCACCCAACTGCCCCGTGGCATCTGTCCTTAGCACTGGGTGGCGTTCCAGCCTCGGCGGAGGTTGCTGCTCCGAAGCTTTGAAGCTCCACGCTGTTGTGCGCGCCCGTTCCAACGGCGTTTTAGTAGCAACGTGTACTTTCATCGTGTCCTCGGCCTCTTTTCACTCTGCAGGGCGTTTTTGTTCTCCCCGAGGGGCTGAACTTTTCCCAACGATATTAAATTACATTTTCTACTTTTTCCTTCGGTTTTTTCTACTCCCCCCTCCCCCAGCCCCCTCTTGCAGCTTCTTAATTCCGATATTTTTTTCTGAAGGATTGACGTTTATCTAAAAATACTCGAGCGGATCATCTAATACGAAGTTTTCGAAACTATTGAGAAACAAGGGAAAGAAAGAATGTTTTATTTTTTTATTTAAAAGAATGTTTTATTTTTTTATTTTTTTAAAATCGTTTTTTATTGTTTTTAAAAAATTTTTTTTTAATTAAAAAAAATGTATGCCAACATTTTTTTATTGTATCAAAAGAAAGATAATTTTTTAAAAATTTATTTTTTTTTCCTCTTTTCATTTCTGGAGTAATATGCCGTGGGGTTAATGGAGGATTTTTTGAAGCGGTTGAATATAATTTGCTTATTGCATCCGAATAGTCGATTTTGGATCACGTTCTTCGTTGATCTTGAAATGACCTTTGTATAAATATGCTTGCATTTAGCTAAAGGTGATTGTAAAGGCAACTGGAAGGATTTGCAAAATGTTGATTATGAGGACGGTAGGCTACTGTGAGGACGTTTCACGAAGACGCATGTCTTGAAAATGGCTTTTTTCTTATACGGATAATAAAACTGTGGGGTCAGTATGTTTGTTCGTTTATAACTCGAGAACTACTGAATCGATTTCGATGAATCTTTCCCAGAAAGACAGCTTGAAGCGTGGAATGCGGTTTACGCTGATGGGCAGTATGCTGTACAGTTAAGGCAACTTTGTTGTTTAGAATGATTTTTGAAAAATTATTTTTTTTCTCTCTAAATCAAATTTTATTATTCTACGGACCTTTTTGAATACGTATGTGAAAACCGTTTAATAATACTAAAAAATCGGCTGAGCTATAGAAATTATACGGAGTAGGTTCGGGGAACGCGGTCGAGACGGAGTAACTTTAAGGGGGGAAATCACAGTGAAATTTTCAATTTTTCGAAAAAAAAATTTTTTGCTTAAAAGGTGCTTTAGGGTCTTAAAAATAATATACCAAATGATGATATACGGCAAAAGTGTCCGAGTGCCCAAATTTCTTGCGTTGAATACAACGCTTTTTCACGACGCTTCACTTTCGTGCATACATATATAACATAAATAGTGATAAAAAACAGTGATATTTGTAAATCATTGTCATTATGAGTGACACATCGTCGAGTCGTGTTAGAAAAGGGCCGAAAAAGGATACTGCGTACGAAAATCGACTGTACGGTGCAGGCATTGCAGATTAGAGGTATATGAAATTTTCATATGGTTTCTCAGTACTTAAAACTTTAAACGGGTTTTTCTCGAAACCACTTTTTTTGAGCTCGCCGAAGACATAACTCGAGCAAATCTTTACCGATCGATTTGAAATTTTGACAGTAGCTTCGAAACATCTTTCTCCACGGAGCTACGTAGGATTTTTTGTTTTATATGGTGTAGTTTTTTTTTATCGACGATTTTATGGCGTTTTTTTATTGTTAAAAATTTAACTTTATTTTCAAACATGCACCATTTTGCGAAAAATCAATATATCGAAAAAATCCTACGTAGCTCGCTCGCTGTTGTTATATGGATACGCCTTGGGGCATATGCTGCGCAGCCGCCATTTTAAAATATTTTTTATTGAAAAAATTACATTTTGTACTTTTTTAGTATTGCTATAAAACCTACTTTACAGATTTTCGATTGATACATATTCAGCCAAAATTAATTCCCGAAAATATGCCTATTTTTTGTGTGCTACTGTGATTTCCCCCCTTAAGGAGGTGTCCCTCTCTGGAAACTTCAAAGAATAGTTTTTTTCGCATATTGTTGTGGTGTGAACTTTCAAGAATATTTGAAGACCAACCAGACCCTGAAATTCTAAAAATTGACGAAGGTACGCCTAATTTGGTGGAACAGTGTGCGTTGGGTTTACCGCGATCCGACGAGATTGAACGCGATTACCTCGAATCTACATATCTTGACACGGCGGAATTGTGTCTTGAGTAACTTTCACACTATTGACTTGAATTTCCACAGTTAGCGTTCAAACTGATGATTTTCTCATCATCCGATTGGAAAACCAGCCTGCCTTCAGTAGACTGGTTTTCACCGTTGGTAGCAGAATTGAGTCGAAATAACTTTTTTTTAATATATATAGCTCTTAGAAGGGTGCAAAATAGGAAAACTTAATAATTAAAGTTTAGCTTGTCGCCATTTGATGCGTTTTTTTTTGCTGAATCTGGTACTAAACAACACGTACAGGTTAAGAATACGATTGCTTTTTTTCAGATTCATGCAACGTAAACAAACGTACACAAGTACATGATATATGATTGATATGAAGTATATGATTTTTTCAATTTGTATATATTCTTAAAGGATCAACGAACATGTGTTAAAAAAATTCAGAATGAAAAATCAAACAGTTTGAAGGTCAATGCTCCTAAAAAGTTCCTCCAAAACAGCGCTCCGACAACAATACTTCCTTCATTACAATTTAAAAAAAAAAACCAAACCAAGATCGCGATAAAAAAAAAACAAACGATCACGACACCAAACAAATGAACAAACGAGCAAAGAAAACGATGTTGAAGTTTGCATTGTTGAAGTACAATGCAATATTTTTTTTTCTGAAGTAGCCAAATTTCCTTCTACAGACTCAAGCCATACGAAGCACGCCATCGTTTTCAGACTCCTTATTTAGCGATCTACAACTCAAGCGTACAAAACATGATCTTCGATAATTATAACAATAAGCAAGCAAAAAAAACTGTTGCGTTCCAACAAGCCCAAACTTCAAACCAATCAAAGAAATAAAAATTAACGAACAATCATGAGTTGTGTGTAATTTTTTAATCTTCATAAATGGTCTTTGCCGTTGGTTATTATCTTCGATGGGCAATATATAGCAAAATGTAAAAGTAATTAACAAAAAGTAACAAATAATGAGGGATGTTTGGTCTGTAAATCTGTAAATTTCTATCTCTACATACTAAACCCCGAAGGAGTGCTTTATCTATCATTTTTGAGTTTTGGCAAAATTCAGGGAGTGGTGCGAGGTAAAAGAAGCGAGGAGAGAGACAGAGAGATTGATTGATTGATCAATTGATAGTTTATTATGTCCTAGTGAACTTTGGGCCAAGAGACAGAGAAAGCGAGAGAGAGTTAGAGTTAGAGTTAGAGTTAGAGTGAGAGGTAGAGTTATAGTTAGAGTGAGAGTGAGAGTGAGAGTTAGAGTTAGAGTGAGAGTTAGAGTTAGAGTAAGAGTGAGAGTTAAAGTTAGAGTTAGAGTGAGAGTTAGAGTTAGAGTTAGAGTAAGAGTAAGAGTAAGAGTGAGAGTTAGAGCTAGAGTGAGAGTTAGAGTTAGAGTTAGAGTGAGAGTTAGAGTTAGAGTGAGAGTTAGAGTTAGAGTGAGAGTTAGAGTTAGAGTTAGAATTAAAGTGAGAGTTGAAGTTAGAGTTAGAGTTGAAGTTAGAGTTAGAGTTAGAGTTAGAGTTAGAGTTAGACTTAGAGTTAGAGTTAGAGTTAGAGCTAGAGTTAGAGTTAGAGTTAGAGTTAGAGTTAGAGTTAGAGTAAGAGTAAGAGTAAGAGTTGGAGTTAGAGTAAGAGTTAGAGTTAGAGTTAGAGTTGGAGTTAGAGTTAGAGTTAGAGTTAGAGTAAGAGTAAGAGTAAGAGTAAGAGTGAGAGTTAGAGCTAGAGTGAGAGTTAGAGTTAGAGTTAGAGTGAGAGTTAGAGTTAGAGTGAGAGTTAGAGTTAGAGTGAGAGTTAGAGTTAGAGTGAGAGTTAGAGTTAGAGTTAGAATTAAAGTGAGAGTTGAAGTTAGAGTTAGAGTTGAAGTTAGAGTTAGAGTTAGAGTTAGAGTTAGACTTAGAGTTAGAGTTAGAGTTAGAGTTAGAGCTAAAGTTAGAGTTAGAGTTAGAGTTAGAGTTAGAGTTAGAGTTAGAGTTAGAGTAAGAGTAAGAGTAAGAGTTGGAGTTAGAGTAAGAGTTAGAGTTAGAGTTAGAGTTAGAGTTGGAGTTGGAGTTAGAGTAAGAGTTAGAGTTAGAGTTAGAGTTAGAGTTAGAGTTAGAGTTGAAGTTAGAGTTAGAGTTAGAGTTAGAGAGAGCGAGAGAGAGAGAGAGTGATTTGGGGATAAAAATCCCACATATTGAGTTTGATTTTTCTTAGATGCAGACCCTACTTAGTATCGTATGAATCATGTGCCACAATCCCACCAAAAATTTAAACAAATATAAAATTGAGACGCCAGTTTTTTCATCGATAGGTTTTCGACGCGGGTTAAGCCAACGAGACAGCTAGCCCGTACACTCACACGCACGCATGCGAAGTTCGTAAAGAGCGATAAGGTTTTAATTGGCAAGAATCATCACCTGTGCGACTGCGGTAGTCCCATGATGTGGGCGTATATCAAAGGTGAGAGCCCAACCCCGATGGAGTAAAGCCAGAAAACGGCGATGTATTTCTCGACGCTGCTATGAGTAATGATATTCTTGTAGCGAAGCGGTTGCGCCAAGGATGTAAGCCTGTCGACGGCGATGGCGACGGTCACAAGAACGCTAACGCTGCACAGGGCGATCACTATGCAATAGGGCGCTATACAGACGGTCGAGACTTCCCCTTTATCCGGAACTCCCGAGAGTTCCAAGTGCATACCAAACGGCATGAAGACACCGACCTGTTGAAAGGACATTTTCATGCGATGCACATTAATTTTTTGACATTTCAGTCAACTCGAATGAATATTAATGTGTCACACCTCAACTAGATTGATAATTCATTGTATAACGTGTTTTAGGCATCAAGACGGATTGGTTTGGTGGATAGTTTTGGGAATGGAGTTATCAATTTGATACATTTCGTATTAACGTTTTTTTTTTATCTCAAATAGATTATTATTTATGTCGTAATATTTTTTTCTTCTCTATAATCGAAACTGTGATTGTTACGTTATTTATTTAATCTATAAGTAAAGAATGTTCCACTCGGAATTTTTCACGATTCATTCTACGATTATTTTACTCAATAACCGAAACTCAAATTTCGTTCCATTATCACTATGTGCATCATACATTGACAATGTCTATATCACTTATCAGCGATTCTCAGAATATTTTACGCAGCCTCATACATCTCTGGATCATTAAAATCATTTTAAAAAATGGAAGTATTCGAAACGGATTCGGCGATCTCCGACGGCAAACGTGTTGGTTTTCCATTAAGAAAATTAATCGTTTCGATAATGAACAGGCTACCGGGCTGGTAGCCATTTTACTGAGTACCCGATGATGAGGCAACCGAAACGTAGTAGAGTATAGCCACCTTTATCAGCACAGGTTGTCCGCAGTTTCCCTCGTGCGAATGCGAAACAATAAGTGATTAGAACACAAGTGGTTGTGGACAACAGTCGGAGGGTCTCTCAACAACTGGCAATAGTGAAAAGTCAAACTAGAGGTAAACGTACAAAGGATGGGATTGTGAAGTCCTGCATACGAGGAAACATGGAAAAAAGACACATTGAAACTTTTTATCTTCACCTTCACACTCATGAATATGTACTACTCATGAATATCTACACACTGATAAATATATTTATCTTCATCTTCACATTGATGAATATATTTATCTTCCTCTTCACATTGATGAATATATTCACCTTCGTCTTCGCATTGATGAATGTATTCATTTTTGCCTTCACATTGATGAATACATTTTCATCTTCACAGTGTGATATTACAGTATTCACAGAATATATCTTCATCTTCGCAGTGATAAACATATTATTCATCTCCACTTCACATTGTGAATATATTCATCTTCGTCTTCACATTCATGAGTATATTCATCTTCGTCTTCACACTGATGAATATATCCACCTTCATCTTCACATTGAGGAATATATTCATCTTCGTCTTCACACTGATGGATATATTTATCTTCACAGTGTGATAAACATATTCACCTCCACTTCACATTGTTGAGTATATTAATTTTCGTCTTCACACTGATGAATACATCCACCTTCAACTTCGCATTGAGGAATATATTCATCTTGGTCTTCAGTCTGATGTATATGAAGCTAAATACGAGGTGTGGCTATTAAATAACCGGACTGATGCTGCTCCCAACAAACTGCGCGCGTGCCGCCGACATGTTTGAACATGACTGTGTCTGATGGTCCTTCCCCCAGCCTGAGCTCGCTAGACAAGCCAGCGGGGCCGCTCCGTTTGACTGTAGCAGTCGATTGAATCAGTCTACGCACTAGTGACGCGTCGGCAAAATGCTAAGGGGTCCGACGGAGCAACGGGTTAACCTCAAGTTTCTTGTTAAACTAGGGAAAACTGCCACAAAAGCTTATGCAATGTTGAAAGAAGTCTACGGGAATGAATGTTTACTCCGCACACAAGTTCTTGAGTGGTTTAAACGGTTGAAAGAAGGGCGTGAAACGACCGAAGACGATCGGCGCCCAGGACAGCCCTCAACGTCAAAAACGGACGAAAACATTGAAAATATCGACAAAGTAATCCGCGCTGATCGTCGTCTGAGCATCCGCGGGCTTGCTGAAATGACAGGAATCGACCAAGAAAGTGTTCGACAGATCTTGCATGAATCATTTAACATGCGGAAGGTTTGCGCAAAAATGGTGCCGAAACTCCTCACTCCCGAGCAAAAGGTATCAAGACTGAACATTTGTACTGACATCCTAAACAACATCGCCACTGATCCAGATTTGTTAGACAAGGTGATTACCAGGGATGAATCGTGTTTTTTTAAACTTACGATCCCGAAACAAAGAGGCAATCCATGCATTGAAAGAGCCCAAGCTCGCCAAGGCAAAAAAAGCCAGGATGAGCAAATCCAAATTCAAAGCAAGGATGATTGTCTTTTTCGACATGGCATTGTTCACTGGGTCCCCGAGGGTCAGACGGTCAATCAACATTTTTACATCGATGTTCTGACGGCCCTACAACGATTTGTGGAAGACCAAGTCCTGGATCCTTCACCAAGACAATGCACCAGCCCATTCCGCTTTTTCTGTGAAAGCGTTCCTCGCAAAATACGGCATCGTCGTGTTGGAACCTCCACCGTACTCGTCCGACCTTGCCCCCTGTGACTTTTTTCTATTTCCCAAGGTCAAGTCGGCGCTGAAGGGGACAACATTTAAAAGTGTGGACGCGGTTAAAGCAAAAGCGACGGAGATTCTCAACCAGCTGACAGAAGAGAACTGCCAGCACTGCTTTTAACAAAGGAAACGTCGTATGGAGCGGTGTAGGGATCGCCAAGGGGAGTACATTAAAGGCGATAAAACTTCTGCTGTAATTGGTGACGAATAAAAAGTGTTATGACTTCAGTCCGGTTATTTAATAGCCATACCTCGTATATTTATCTTCATCATTGCAATGATGAACATATTCATCTTCACATTGATGAACATATTCATCTCCATCTTTACATCGATGAGTATATTCACCTTCGTCTTTACATTGATGAATATGCTTATCTTCGTCGCTACATTGATGAACATATTCATCGTCGTCTTGACATTGGTAAATATATTCATCATCGTATTTACATTGATGAATGTATTCACTTGCGACTTCACACTGATGAATGTATTCACCTGCGTCTTCACACTGATGAATATATTTAGCTTCGTCTTCACAGTGACGAATATATTAATCATCGTCTTTACATGATGGATATATTAATCATCGTCTTTACATTGATGGATATATTCATCTTCGTCTCTACATTGATGAGTATAGTCATCTTCATCTTCACACTGATGGATATATTCATCTTCATCTTCACATTGTTGGATATATTCATCGTCGTCTTCACCTTGATGAATATCCATTTAACGATTGCATACACCGACACTAACAAGAATAATGGATTCATCGGTCCTCTCAATTCGATGACACTAGTACCCCCAACACGACAAGCAATAACGTCGAATGTCAACAACCAACAAAACCAGCACCGCCACATGACGTGGACGCCCGAGTGTGAACAATAGAATAAGATAATAAGCTTCGGCGCGAGATTTGCGAGGGAAAAAAAGTGGCTACGAGAAAAACGCATTAAAAGAAAGAAAAGTAGCAGAAACAAGATAGCTCACCCCAAAATCACTGACAGCGAGGGAGGCGAGCAAACAATTCGAGGCCGTTCTCAGCCTCTTGTAGCGATAGAACGCAGCCAGAATGATCGTGTTACTGCTTATGGTGATTGGGGCAAGTACGAAGACAATGGACACGGCGAGTATGACCGAGACGGGATTGACATCGATCCGGGTCTCTACCCTCGTCACCGTTGGCGTGAGGGTCGTACTGCCGCTCGTAATATCCCCCGTTACGGAGATTCCAAGAGCCTCCGATGCCAGGGTAGACATGATACGCTGCTTGCGTAATAAACGCACGTGTAGCACGTCCCCTTCCTTCCCCCGTTCTTCCGTGGATGACTACCCACGTGGTCTCCACGTCCCCCAAGATTCGGAGTGGTGGACCTCTTCGTTTGGTACTTCAACTTCGTTCTTTCTCGACGAGCTCTCAAGTCTGATCCGGAAGTGACGAGAACATCCTTCCACCGGGTGATCTTCAATGGACGCGTGTTCGACCACCCTATCTTTACATTGACCCGCCTACAAACGTGTGGACAATTTTTTGTTGGTTACATCCCCATCCCCCCGTCCGCCTTCTACAACCTCAGACGCTTTTTTCTTCAAAGTCCAATTTTCCCCCCGCTTCTTGGCCCCTCACTTCCGGTTCTTTTTTGCTTCGTAATACTTCCGCCGTCGTCCTCGCTGGCATCTTGGCGCCGGTATAGCGGATCGTGTTCTGAAACAGATTGGAAAAGAGTTTCGTTACGTTGGAGATCCGTGGACTTATTTCCGTTCGGAAGATGCAGCAGGAGCATAGTCGCATTTCTTCAATACGTATACTTTGCGGTACAAAGAGGGGCAGACGAGTGCAAACAGGGGGGTCATTGCCATACCTCGTGTGTCTTATGATCTCAAGCACTTTCACCTTAAAAACCCAAGACCCTTGCGAAGATAATTTATGGACACGTGTCAAAGCATTTGACACACACACACACACACACATACGAACACACACACACATGCATGTATATACATATCTTCATTCGGGAAATATGAAATTGTGTGTATCCTGTCGGTATACTTTTTTTCGTCGGCACACATGTCAGAGGAAGAATACATAAATGTTTTCTTTAGGTACTGGGGATGGGGCAGGAGCCTCCTTGTTATTTATAAACGTAAAATTACTGAGATTTCCCGAACCTGCACATTTTTATCCAGGTGGATGGTGTTTCAAGTCTTGGTTGTGCACTACACTACCTCGATTTTTGGGACCTTCAGAGATCCAACAGCCCCTCCCCCCCCCACCAAATGTGCCGAATATCGATCGGTGTAACGCATGGTGGGAGAATCGCCAGGCCCTATGAACGCAAGGCTCAAAGCATGCTAGACAAAATAAGAGAGGGCTTTAAGGGGTAACCTCGCGCAACCTCGATTTTTGCAAATGTGTTGCGAAGTCGGTCCCGACGCTGTGCCGACATTAGAGGTCGCGGTATATCTCTTTTGCCATCTACTTGTTCGAAGCCATTGTTTAACTTAATTTTATAACAACAAGGAAAACGTAGCCCAATGGTTTACAATGACTTCAGAATCCAACGGAATTGATAAAAAATGGCACTCGTTCATTTTTTATTTATTTTTATTTCTTTGTTTTTAACCCTGACCCGCTTGATTTTGATGAACTTGGCTATTCGCGTGCATGGACGCGGCATCGTTTTTGCACAAATATCGCGCGTCCACGGGGAGGAAATTATACATACGTGCGAAAGAATACGCTTGTGTGTGCGTCGACCGGACGTTGGATATCACCCTCTTGATTTTTTTTCTCGCTCCTGGTCTCCCAAGAACTTTTTCATTATTCCTGCTTCAAGAAAGAGACCCTCGTGTCTAGAGAATGTGAAAGTTTCCAAACAAGGATATATAAGCTGCCTCGAGACGGTCTTAACCGCGTGACCGACTTTTGGTAGCTACACCTTCATTATGTCGTCGCTGTCTTCTCTCTCTCTCTCTCTCTCTCTCTCTCTCTCTCTCTTTTTCTCTATTCCTCTTTCATCAATTTTACATCATCCTTATTTCCCCGTAACAAAAGGAAACGGCGTTTGCCCCCTTTGCAGTTCAAGGCGCAGCAGGAAAAAAAATCTCGATTGCGCACTTGTGAAATGGTCATTAAGCGGATTTTTAATTGCAGCAGTAAGAAATATCCTGCTAGGGAAATGTCTAGGGAAATTCGTGTGACTTTGGTTCCTAGAAACCGAGGGATATTCATTTGACTTTGGTCCCTCGAGGTCTAGGGAAATTCGTTTGACTTTGGTCCCTCGAGATTGAGCGATATTCGTATCGCTTCGGTCCCTTGGGATCTAGGGATATTGGTGTGCCTACCGTCCCGAAGAATCTCGGGTCTGTAGGACTTCAGTTCCTGAGAATCCAGGGATATTCTCGTGACTTTGTTCTCTACGAATGTTGACATATTTTTACTGTTTTGATCCATAAGAATCTAGCGATATTACTTTGACTTCGTTCACTAGCAATCTTAAGAATATTCGTGCAACTCCGGTCCGTAGAGTCTAGGAATATTCGTATGATTTTAGTCTCCAAAGTGTAGGAACATTCGTATAATTTCTAACTCTAGGAACCTAGGGGTATTCCCATGACTTCAGTCTCAAGGAATCTAGGAATATTTGGATGACTTTTGGTTCCGCGAGGTTTCAATGCCGAATTCGGTCGCAATGAAAAACAATTATATGGCACAAATCTGCCTACGAACAGAAAAAATCGAATAACGCGTAATGGAGATGGGTAAAATTTCACCAATATGTTGCCTATGAAAGGACGAGTGTTAAAGATGTTCCGTTTTCCCTACGTTTTGCGAGAGTGTTCGTAACGAGTAGTCTCCCTTTTGGGTCGAGGCTTCGTGGATCTTCACATCGAAGAACTCTCATTTAGGAGCCGCATTAGAGTCTTTAGGGACGAGGCCTATGCCTAGTGCACGTGCGTAAAGTCCCTCGCCTCGAGGTTGCTGCTCGTTGATATGCTCACTGGTGGTGTTCTTTAGTATCTCTCGTTCTTATTCCTGCTGATGAGGGGCGATCGCCGAAACAAGGATGAAACACATGCGTAGAATCCGGATCACTACTATTCATTTCACGACTTCAGCTTAGGAAAGCCTACGGTGATCATGAATACCTTATGCGACGAAGATTCAATAACGACGGTGATGAGTTTATGGTGACTTTATGAGTGCTGAGTGGCGAGTAGTAGGTAACTGACGAATTAAGGGCAGATATATACCTAGAAGCCGGAAAAAAGGACATTTTTGTGAATTTTTTCAAGGAAAACTATTTGAAATATCGGATTGGGGTTTAAATTATCTAAAAGTATATACATGCAAAAATATGTTTAATTTTCTTTATTTAAAAATATCAAAAATATACAAGGATATTGTATGATCCTTCGAGGGTCGTAAAAAAATCGATACCCAAAATTTCTCGAAAACCAATGAGCCTTGAGGTTTTTTGTGGTTATTCTATACACCATTGTCTAGTACTTGTCATAGGATTCTTTTTCCGTTACTTAGTTTTTGTTTTATAGGCAAAACAATAACTAATTTTTGGCCCAAAAATAACTATTTATGTTCAAACGTCCGCCATTTTGTCATAAACCGATATTTTCAGAATCAGCTATGACAAGTACTAGATAATCGTGTATAGAATAACCATAAAAAACCTCAAGGCAATCGTTCATTGGTTTTCGAGAAACCAATGAACCAATCACCTTGTTATTATTAAATTAACCAACCACCTTGTTGTTATTAAATTAACCACCTGGCATGACCCCGTTAAGCAACGCGGGGCGTTCCATCCTCCTATCAGCCTATTTGGTCTCCGTATGTCGCCTTTGTGTGTCCCTAAATATAAAACCCAGGACAAGGTTGTCCTTCGCATTGGAACGGAGTTTAATTTTGCACAGTTGGTATGCAACGAAAATTTCTTTCAATTACTTATTTTAATTATTATAAATAATCATATTTTGCAGATTTAGGTTTTAGATCGCGGGATAAGGACCCTAACAAATGGTCGCGTGATTTTTGATAGCTAGATTTGCCAAAGGACATTAGGGAATCTCAGAACAAAATACGTCGTCGCATTCCAAGCATGTGAAGTTCAACGTCACGTAGTAAATCTGCACGAATGACGACTCAGTAGTACAAGTCAGTGACAAAGATTTTTCGTGGCATTTGAAGTTTGCCCTTCGATACCGATTGGTTTCGTTCGCCATTTCAATTTCCGATCGGTCTCGATAAAAGATGACTTTCCTTGATGGTAGCCTCTTCCGGACGGTATCCTTTTATTTGCTCTCGATCGCGCGATTGCTTTGATGTCTATCAACTGGTGCGCTCGCTAAATTTTCCACGCCAGCGTTATTTTTGTGGTCTCAAGAGCCAATCCACAAAAACAAATGAAAACAATGTATTTCCCAATGGAAACCGACAATATTTCCAAGCGAAGAAACCTCTTCTCTTCATTGATTTTTTATTTGATTAATTTTGCGCTCCTCCGAGTTGTCTGAGCGATCGCTCATGCACATAGCAATAAGCGGAGAGGTGCAAAAAAGGCAGCAGCCATTGTTTGAGATCTTCGTAATATCTCGGCAAAAGATTATTCGAGTTACTACCACACCGTTGAAGGGATAAGACTTGAAAAGCTCTCAAGCTGAATGGGTTCGACCAAGGACTCTCCCCTTCTCTCGCTCTCTCTCTCTCTCTCACTCTTGATTCCTATGGATAGCAGACAAGTCCAGGGGATATGGCGAGAGGATTGAAAGCTTTTCATTCAAGCGTCATTGATCTATAGAGCGGGGGCGGAAGGTTGTTATTGCGAGGCGGACAGGATGAATGAATTTTCTGCGAAACGCAACTTTAAACGCGTTTACCTTTTGTCCCCTCGTGTTCAATCGATAAATCGTTAATAACGGATAAATGCGAGAGAACGTGAACAGTAAAATATTTAATAAGTGGGATAAGTGAAGCGTTATATAAACATACGTATGCACTGGTGGAATTAATTCTACAGGCTGAATTCTTGAATAGAAATTAACTCTTTGATATTGTCAATTGAAATGATAGTGGCATTTAAAATTTTTTTTACTTATAAGGTTTCCACTTAATATTTGCCTTAATAAGCCTACTTTGATGAGAACATAAAGTATAAAAGACTATATAACGTAATAGTGGTAATATAACAAATGTGGAAATTTAAAAGATATCGACAAGTGTCCAGAATAAATTCCCCTAATGTATATATAGTTCTACACACAGGGTGGCGCGAAACGAAACTCCATGTACGTTCTACAATCTTTTTTTCATTTTCGAGGAAAAACCATTTCTCCACTTGCGCTCTTTTGTGTATGTAGTTTCCCCGCGATGTTTTTACTTGTATTATCGTTATGAATGTAGTGTTGAGCAAAAATGCTTTGAACCAACTGAACACTAACGTTCAGCTTTGATGTTGCCTTTGATTTTGAACAAAAGTGACCAACTAGGTTTGACAGGATCAGTCACTAAAGTTCAGATGATAAAAAAAAAGATTTATACTGGTCCAAGTAACGCCCAATTGCTTTTACAAACCTCCACGAGGAAAGTACATACACAAAAGAGACAAAATTAAAAACCTATGCTAGAGAAAAGCTGTGAAAAAAATCTGCATTCTCGATAACTAGAAAATACATGGTATTGAAGTTTGCACCGTTGGGAAGCAACAAAAATTCCGTTTTACATTTTAATTTCCATATTTTTATTATTTCAGGTGATTTTTTTTACAGATTTAGTATGTAGATTGCTAAGTAAATATCTTGAAAAGTGCTTGAAGTTCTTTTGTAGGAGAACTCTGCCAGAAGAAATTAAATTCATTGCACTCCACCGATGCAAACGTCAGCATGGTAAAAATATCGTAGAACATACATGGTGGTGATTCCGATAATATTTTTACGGATTACTTAAATTATATTTTTGCATTTTAATTACTTCTACAAGAATAAATTCATTCTAAATATAAATGGCGTATGCAATGTTTATATAAATAATATACGTTCACGGGATTCCATAAAAAATGAATAGACAAAATGTAAGGCATACATTTTCTTTATTCAATTTGTATGTGTAAATGTTGATAAGAGCCAAGGACAATCCAATATTTTTATTTATGTATTTATACATAATTATTTTTATTTGTGTATTTATGTTATTATTATTTTTATTTATGTATTTATGTTATTTTATGTTTATATATGTATAACGAGCGTATATGAGTGAGTTGTTCATATACAAGGTGTAGAAGTATGAAACCGGAATTTTTTTGTAAAAATTATACGTCTGTTGTTTTAAAATAATAAAAACGAATGGAGGCTGCTGTCTGCGTTCTTGTTGAGTTCCAAGAGCATATTCACCGTAAGCTTCGACAAGCATTCGATGCGATTCTGCAGCAGTTTTCTTCAAATGATAACAGAAAACCAATGCTGTCCGCAAATCGTAGTTCGTAGACACAAAACTCGACATGTTTAAGGTTATAGAAAAATATACCGGTGTAGGGAACTTGGGTTGTTGTGGGTTGAAAATCTTCATCAGCTGTTAGAGGGAGATGATGGCGCTGCAGAAGCGGTCTTACGGTTCCTAAACTGATGGCTAGCACCATCTAGAGGGAAATTCCGGTTTTATACTTCTACACCTGGTATATACATTTGCTGATCGATAATTCGCGTAATTGCTTTGAAGTGCGACGAGTATGGCTCCGTCGAATGTGCGTAAACCCAATGGCATTTTCGATGTAATCATTTTCCTACACAAAACAATAATAATGCATTATGACAATGACACGAGCTTGTGACCGAGCACCGTTTCCTTCGAACTTTGCCACCGCTTGTCCGCTATACATGTCTATCGAATTACCAGCTATATCGTTTATACCATGTATGTCCGAGTAATTGCATAATATAACTTCGATGGCCGCTCGTGTGAATTACGGCAAGGGAATGCAGAGAAAAAAAGTCGAATGAATTATATTTCGTTAACGAACGCCATGTCTGTTGGCTGTGTGATTGGCGACAAAGAGACGCCTCATTTGTATATATGTGAAACGAAAATACCGCCCATAAATGTATCATATGTCCGGATGGTCATTTTAAGCCCCGTCGTTTTTAAATGAATCGCGATTTTTGGGGTTGCGCTTGAAATTACCTTTATATAAATACGTTTACATTTATCTGAAGGGGATTTTAAAGATGATGGAATTTGGATAATATTGGAGTCAATAGTATACTATGAGGGTAGTCCTTGCAGTGAAATGTCTTCAGAATCACCTTTCCCCGTAAACTTATATTGTATGACTATATATTAGCTATCGAGTGTGCTCACATGAATATTCATTCCTCCGGCCCTGGCTCATGCATTCTCAATTAATCCACCCTTACCATGTAAATACTGGTGAAGCGAATGCAATCTCCGCAGCGTGGAATCTGCAACTCATTTCGCTCCCCGAATTCTCACGTTTCGCCTGTAAATGTTGCGAGCTTTGCAATTCCACTCCTCGACGCTATTCCTCCTCGCTCTCTCTATTCCTCTACGTATCATCCTGTCTTCATCTGTCTTCGTACATCCTTCGTTTTCTCTCTATTCCCCTCTACGGTCTCCCTACCACCAACTATTTTAATTGTATGCACTGTTCCTTCGGCAAAAGTATGATGACGGATGGAGAAGCGTTCGAGCTGACCAAGAAACACGGAAATTTCAGTCCAGACTCGATATTTTTCGAGAATTGATACTGAAAGAAAGAGAAAGGTGTTTGGGGAGAATTGGTTTCGCATGTGTGGCAGACTTTGAAGTTGGCACTTTGTAGGCAATGATGTCTTATTTTGCGAGATAAAACGCCTTCGGAAACGCCCGTTTCCGATGTACGGAAACGCTACCTCGACAACTTTGAAAACCCAAACTGGTGACCTCAAATGTGGGAGTAGGAGCATTTTCAACGAGGAACGCTAAGAGGGAGCACGGACGGAGAAGACGGATTACGTTCAGCGAATTTTGATAGACAACCGTTGCATAACATTGAAATAGATAGCAGAGGCTGCCGTGGCCTGTGGGCTGATGAGCTGTGGGCCGTCGATCTTATATCAACGGCCCTACAACATTTTGTATGAGGAACTATATAGGTATAAAAAAGCTGAGCGTCCTTGGATGTAGCATTTGCTCAGTACAACGAGACACACTGGGGCAAATTCCAGCAGAGTATGCTTCTGCCAAACTTTATGGTTCTGGAAGTATCCATTTCCAAAACAGCCGAAGATCACAATTCCCTTTTTCGCGCCATTAAGGGTGGAATTTAAAAAATCTCTTTATTGGGATCTGTCAAATGGTGATATGACATCTGGTGGCAGAAACTTAAAGTACAACCGGGGCAAAGCCTTCAATAGCAAGTATACGTAACCGTGCGCTAAAAGTATTTAATTTCAATTCAAAATATAAAATGGGTCTAAATGAAATGAAGTTTCCACAAGTTTTCCATTGCAGAGAAACGCTTCGTGTACGTGAAAAATGATTTCGGAAATGTATTTAAAAAACCGTCCAATTAGAGGCTTGCGTAAGAGCCTTGATAATTAAAAAAGTGAATTCAGACATGAATTTGTGCCCACTACAGTGTGTGACCACCGGTATCGCAAACGCCGCTAATTTTACCACATATTAAAATGTGCCCTGCCTTCAAAATACGTTCGCCTTCCACATGATTGAATTGTTTCAGATTCGTACCGGCCCACGCACAAATTACAACAATACTTATCATAATATCACGAAAATTTACGCTAAACTACATGACTGTTTACGTTTATCGATTCTCTTATCACCGCCATGTTTTTAGGCCCCGCCCATATGACAGATCCCAATAGAGGATGCTCACGTCTTGGAAAGAAGCCTTTACCAAAATTGCTATTTTTCAGGTCACGGGGTCTAGGCTGAGCATTGTTCATCTCCAAGCTGGTAAGTCGCTTCCGAGATTCGTTCAAAGTGAAAGGCAATACCTCTAATGTTGGAATAATGTTAAAGTGAGGATATTAAAAAGAGACGGCAAAGGTTGCGGGAGAAGAATAGAATCGAGTGACCGCGGTATAGCAAGATTAAGGTAAAGAAATAGAGAAAAAGGAAAAAGTACGATGAGACAAGTTGAGGTGGATTGCAAAGGTGATAGAGGGAGAAAGGAGCTGAGACAAGGGATAAAGTACATTACGAAAGGAATTATCTGGCAACCGGAAAATGCCAAAGTACAAATACAAAAGAACACGAGTGGTGGATGCGGTAAAGGTTAAACAAAAGTACAAGGCAAAAGTCTTATTGGGGAACACTACAACACATGCCAGTCGTAATGTTGGTAGCCATGGGGCAATACAAAAAAGAAGCAGAGGCGAAGAAAAAGCAACGGGCGAGAAAAAAGAAATTCAGAGAGTACTAGTATACACATATACGCTTGGTATATACGGGATAGGAGATCAGCAGATGGAGCGCATTGGAACACCGAGACGAGGGTTTGATCCAAGTACGGGACGGTTAATCGGAATCAGAAGGCTTGATCGCGAATGACCAGAGGGGTCGAAGTTAACGAGAAAGGAATAGCGTAAAAACAAGGTTAAAAAGAAGAAGGGGCGACCATCGGAAGCAAGGCCAACTGAACGTGAGTAAAGTGCGGAAAGGACGCTCACAATCAAAGGAAAGACCGGACCAAATTGAAGATGACGACGAGGCCCAGGGATCAGTATTGATTCGGCACTGGAAGAAAAAAGCGGCGAGTTTGGTAAAACAATTGTTACCGGGTTCGATATACGGATAAGCTGAGGCAACTCTTCGTTTTGTCGACTATAATCTTACATTTGTATCGGTAACTTTTTCGGATGCTTGGCTACTGTTTTTTTTACTATTTCTTTGGCCACGGTCATGTGTATGTCGCGTATATAACCTGTATATACGTACATGTGGCGTTCAACGCTAAATGTACAGAGACCTGCTTTTTACTCCGTGATTGGTCTCATCGCCATTTTATTTTATAGATCTGCATTTGTAGCTTTGCAATCTTGGGAAGCTCGCCGTTTTGATTCGTGGAAAACTTTGAAAAGAAAACAAATCGTAATCCAAAGAAACCAGCAACATTTGAGAAATGTGGAGAAGTTCGGAGGCGAAATTGGATCAGATATAAATGTCAATAAAAGAATCTCAAAATCATAGACTCGTGCACTATAGATAGATAGATTTGTACGTTGGTATATATTGCGCAGTAATATTATCAGGTGGTTGCATTGAAATCGACTGTTCGGCTGCAGATGTCTCCAAGTGTATTATACTTCAGTACGAACAGATGTCGCTTATGTCATGCTGTGTGTCTGATGGGACGGTAGGGGTTAGTGCTTTATGAACTCTTGAATGCCAAGAAAGCAGTCGCTGCTGTACGTTACCAACAGCAGCTGGAGCGTTCCAACGACAATTTGATTGGAAAAGAGTCATCTGTAGCATCAAATCGCCGAAAGATGATTCTGCTGCACGACAACGCCCGCCCCACGTTGCATTAGCAGTGCAAAAGCACCGGTGGAGGGGACATAGGAAGTGGTCCTACCCAGCGTGTTCTCCAGACCTTGCACCAAACGATTATAACTTGTTCCGGCCGATGCAATACGCCTAAGAAGATGCATCCTTTCGTAATTACGATAAAGTCCAAAAATGGGAAGGACAGAGTGGGTAGCGGCAAAAAGCAGGGCATCCTTTCGACGTGAGATTCAACGTTTGCCAGAGAGGTGGGCGACGGCAGTAAAATTTGAGAGAGAATACATCGATCAAGAAAATCCAACAAGTTCTTCCAACATAAAGGTGCAAAAAAAGAAAAGCACCGGTAGGTTTCAATGAAACTACCTCATATATGGTATATTAATTCTATACAGTACTTGTTTATTAGTAATACGAGCATTTCGAGCTTGTATATTGTAGATTAATATCATTCACATTTTTCGGATACTCGGCGTGACCAATTGATATGGGCTGGTATACATGTATACTCCCATGAAACAATTTACGTGGTCGGGATCGTCCCACGAAGATTGGTTATATTGCTGTGGTTTGAGACAACATGTTATTATTAGCTTCTTCAGCCAATTATAGTTGCGGTTCCAACTAATTGTATCCTATCCCGAGATATATATATGGGAACAGGGGATTTGGAAGACGGTCGACCTTGAGGATCGTTTCTTGAGGATCGAGTCTCCACATGCCCAACGTCATGCAAACCCCAAAGGCTTTACAATCACCTTCAGATGTAAGCATATTCATATAAAGAACATTCCAATGACCATCGTGATCCCAAAGTCAACGTTTCCTTTGAACGTATTTCAAGAACCATCCCCAAAAGATCCAGTTGTGCCGATAGCCAACAGCATTGCCTAGTTATAGCGGGTTTCTAAATGTGGCGCAAGTTTTTTTTCTTCATAAGACGAGTTAAATCCGTACAACTTGTGGGTAAGAGAAAGCGATTCAGCTATGTCCCTTCGATCTAGCTGTTGACTTTGAAACTACCAGGTGTAGAAGTATGAAACCGGAATTTCCCTATAGATGGTGCTAGCCATCAGTTTATCTCCCTCTAACAGCTGATGACGATTTTCAACACACAACAACCCAAGTTCCCTACATCGGTATATTTTTCTATAACCTTAAACATGTCGAGTTTTGTGCCTACGAACTACGATTTTCGGACAGCATTGGTTTTCTCTTACCATTTGAAGAAAACTGTTGCAGACTCGTATCGAATGCTTGTCGGAGCTTACGGTGAACATGCTCTTGGTAAAAAACACAGTATTTCGAGTGGTTCGAAAAATTCGAAAGTGGTCATTTTTACGTGAGAAACGAAGAGCGTGGGAAACCACCGAAAAAGTTCGCAGACAACGAATTGCAAGCCTTACTGGATGAAGATGATACTCAAAGTCAACAAGAACTCGCCGATCAATTAAATGTGGCCGTCAGAAAGCCGTCTCCATTCGTTTTTATCATTTTCAAACAACAGACGTATAATTTTTACAAAAAATTCCGGTTTCATACTTCTACACCTGGTATATATTATGAGGATTGAATAACTACATCCATTTCCACGAAGTTATAAACTGGCAACAATCAGATAAATTTGTTTCTGATTAATCTTCCATGATTGATCTTGATTATTGAAGTTTATTATTACAATCTTCGGAACTATTGATCGAGGTCCGCAAACAAACTAACAACATTCAGATAAATGTGTTCCTCGATCCAGTTCGGCGAGCTAATAAACTACCAATAATCGAATTGATTTTTCCATGATTCATTTTTGATTTCATGATTGATCCATCATTGATCTTGATGATTTAAATTTATTATTACGTTATTCGGAACTATTGATCTAGGCCCGCCAACAAACAAACTAACAACAATCATATAAATTTGTTTCTGATTCATCTTCTATGATTGATCTTGATTATTGAAATTTGTTATTACAATCTTCGGGACTATTGATCGAGTTCGGCGAACTCGATTACTGCTACTAATAAACTACCGATAATCAAATACGTTCGTTCCTGATTCATTTTTGATTCCATGATTGATCCACGATTGATTTGGATAATTTGAGGTTATTATTACAATGTTCGGAAACAGCATCGCAAAATATAATAATTTTGATACGAACCTAAAGTACTAATACTACATGCCCTGAATATGGAGAGAAAAATGTAAAAAGCCGCCCTTTATCGAGGATCATCCGGTTTTTCACGTTCTGCCATATAGCTAACCTACAAAACTCAGTTCTGCTGTATAATCCACCGACCTGTAGGAAAACTAACGTGCAGTTTAGTATGTGCATATCCTCTTTATGGGATGGGTACAAACGACATTCTTTCTTCCGTGATCTGTAGGATTTCACACGCGTGTCTAAAGCGAATATTTTGTAAAAAAATACGCGCATTGACTGTAAATCCCGAGATAAGCACGCGTATTATATGGAGACTCTTGCAAAAGCAGAAAGGAGGTTGTATGCACGACACTACGAAAACCTCAATCGTTTTTGTCGTCCGTATCTCTCTCGATCCTGGAGAATTTATTCCGATAGCCATGGCGAGAGGGAGACTGCGATGGAGGAGCATTCGGTACACGCACTCTGTGTGGCGCCGTATATGCTATGCTCTCGCGCGATTCAATGAAAAGACTATTTCACGGTGGCTCATCATTACGAGGCAACGAAAAAAGAGAAAACGACAAATGTACGTGAATCGAAAGAAAAACGTACAACTGTCCACACTGTATCTATTCAACAAAAACAAAGTCACCCCGTGGAAAAAGAATACTGCGATTCGTTCGTAGTAGTTGTCGAACGTTTTAAGGGGTCTGCATAATCTTGAAATTTCATCAAAGACAATGTTTTATTGTATGCTTTTATAGCTTAGGCTCTTAACTTTTACGGTGTACACCGAGTTCGTGGCAGGCAAAAAGAGAAACTTTCGTGATTTTTTCTGACGCAACCTGTGAAAGCTTCCAAATTTCTCTGTTTACATTGAAGAGTATGGTTTTTAGTACCTTTTGACATTTTTTGATGGACGAATGTTTATAGATGTGGTAGATACAATGGTTTGTGCAGACGGCTGTTTGAAAAGCGTCCTTTGCGGTGACCACTGCTGCTCGAAAACGATTCATTCGAAATGAAAAAACAAACGTATTTAGTTTTAGGATAAAATTATCCTGTGCTCGGATCAAGGATTTAATGGACTACTGATTTTTGATAGAATCGGCTGCAGTTCAAAGTGAAAGTATCGATTTTAGGTGAAATCACTCAATTTTTCGACGATCAAAAAAAGTATGCAGCAAAAAAACGCTTCGTTTGCGCACTGCTTTTTATTATGTAAAAGAAGCTTGTAAAATTTGAAGTTGATCGAATCAGCGATTTTTGAGATATCGTCATCATTGATCTTGAAAACGTAATTTTGAGAAAAATGCGTTTAAAGTTCGCGGATTCGTGGTAGCTAATCGCTCTTAACTCCCTCATTCTTTAACAAATAGACTTCGAATTTTTAGGGAATATTTTCGAAGTATTATTTTCGAAATATTTTTAGGAATCCGTCGAAAACCGAAAGTTTTTATTTTCAAAAATTTCGGCGGCACTTTCAATGATAACAACTTCACCGTTGATCAATGCTTTTTAATTTTAACAAACTCAAACTTGAAAATCATGTTCTAATTGCATGCAAAATCCCCGACCTCGCTATCCCAATACTCACATCAGGCAAAATCTTGAATCTGTTTTTAGGCCCCAAGCATATGCGGACCCGTTAAGGATGTTGAGTCCCTATGAAACATCTTAATGTTAATTGTTCCATAAACAGCTTCTTAATCGTCATGAAATTTTTACACAACCTCCTGAATATTTCATGTGAAAACATACCAAATTTTCAGAATTCTATCATCATTACTTCAACCTCCTTAAGGGTTGAAATAAAAAATGATAAGAAAATTCTGAAAATTTGGTATGTTTTTGTATGAAGTATTTAAGAGGTCGTGTTAAAATTTCACGACGATTAGGAAGCTCGTTATTAAAAAATTAACATGTTGTTAAGAACGATTTTTAAAAGAAATAAAAAAAATTTGTCAATAAACTTCGCTTTGTTTCCGTTGCTTTCAGTATATTGTAGATATTATAAAATTGAGAGGTCAAAAAAAAAACTTATTGCAAAGTTACATCAGTTTCCATAAAACAACATTTAATTCGTTAATGTTAATCGTTCAATAACGAGCTTCCTAATTGTCGTGAAATTTTTACACGACCTCTGAAATACTTCATACAAAAACATACCAAATTTTCAGAATTTTATCATCATTTGCGATTTGAGACTCAATATCCTTAAGACGCCGAAAACAACAAAGTTCAATCGGAAATGAAAAAAAACACACACACACACACACACACGAGTGGTTGGTACTAATCACTCTGGCGTTTTATCCCCACGAGACGTTATTTATATGGATCTTTAGTCACGTTTTTCGGCCATTAGGAAGAACTCGGCTTCCTTAACAGCAGATGCGGAAAAAACAGTGAATATAGATCCAAATACATACTATTATCTATAAAGGATAAATTGATTTCGCAATTTATGTCATAAGAAGACAGGGCGTGGTGAGGCAAAAAATAGCCCAGAGAATTACGAGCACGGAGACGATTATCTCTCTCTCACACACACACGCGCGCGCGCGCACACACATACCACAATCACGAGATATCGTGACTCCTTGACGTTACGTCTATCCCAAATATTTTTTGTCTCTTACTCCATTAACCTCGCAAGTAGCGACTTAGAAAAATCGATAGCTCGAGCATACATCAAATGTCACAAAGGTATATCAGAGCACGAAAAAAAAATATATATATAATATATAAACGTCTTTGTTGTTGTTTGCTTTTAATGATGGTACGGTTGAAATTTCATCCTCTGCGTATGAGGCTTTGCTCTGCCTCGGATAAGCCTAGGGGGTGTTCATGTGTGACGAATTTCTTTCGCCAAAATAATTCACTGATCGCACACGCATTTCCCACAGGACTGTCCGCAATGGAAGCATATCGTTACAGAGCTCATTAAAACGTACATTTTTCCTCACTGCGGAGAGTCTTGTGTGTGTATATATATATATATATATATATATATATATATATATACACACACATTGCACGTACGTATGATCTCGATTTTTGCGCGACCCGTTATATCGCGTACGCACACACGTGTGTACGCATATATGTATACCAAGCACGTGAGTGCGAGCCTCTCTATATTTCCCCAGCGTATACCGAACAAATAGACACCCAACACGTTTTCCTAACCCCGCAGAGGTTCGCGCCACTCGTCTTCGTTTTTCAGACGTCAAATTACGTTCGAGCTCATAATGAATTCGCGCGCGTGTGTGTTTGTCCACTTTTCCAGAGGATTCGGAAGGAAAACTAATCGAAACGAACGAACAATTTGCAAAAGGAGAGACTCGTATATTGGTTGCAAAGACGACGTTGAATATTGCATCGTTAGAAAGCAACGACATTTTCTTCGTTTCAATTTCTACATTTTTATAATTGCCCAAAGTCTTTTGTCACACATTGGGGCCAGAAGGCGTTAATAAGGGCACGTAAAAGGATCCGAGTGATTATCATCGTCTAATTCGGCGAAAGAAAAATTTGAGCAATGAAAAATGAAGAATTCCAGTTGTATGCCAACGATGCAAACTTTAACGCCTAGAACGTTGGAGAAATAATCATCGTCCTGAAGAACACAAAGAAAATCAATTGAATCGTGTTCGAAGCTATAGGACGCTTTGAGCGGCGATCTAAAAAAATACCATCAATAAGTATTTCCGAAAAAAATGGTGGCTTCTTTGCTTGGAAAAAACCCCAATATTGAAGGCGGGACCGCACTGTGACGGGTAAAAAAATCGATATTTGTTTGCATTTTCTCTAGGTATACATATTTAAGAATATGTGAAGAAAAATTCAAGTATCAAAGGTTTGACAATTGACCAAGTTACAGACGATTTAGTGAGACCAAGTAGCGCAACGATTTACATATATACTGAAACATTCAATCGCGTTTTTCTCGAAACGACTTTGCTTGATGGGGCTAGTATTATAGCTCTAGCTATAATTGTTGGTTTTCATTTTTTAACCAAAACTTTCGTAATTACAGTAGCTGTCGTACGTAGCCGTTTTTTCAATTTAGTATTTTTTAAGCCCCGAATATACGTAACAACTTCGCTGAAATTATACTTCTGGTAACAGCCGCCATTTTGTAACATTTTTTTACTTTCGAAAAACGCCTACCAGCGACGAGAACTACATTTATATACATTATAAAACTTATTCAGTTTTATCTTTCAGACCGACTATTGTCAAGTTATTGATCCGGCCGTTGGACCGCATTTTTTATACCGACGCTCTATTCCACCCCAATGACGTTAATTATTTTTTTTTTTTAAATAAACATTCACACGAAATGACTTCAATGTAAGCAAATAAATAATCCGTTGCGCCCGTCGCAGTGGTGTCATCCCTTAACAAGAGATCGGGGTAAAAAATTATTTTCGGTTGAAAAATGCTCAAATTTTTCAGGGCGTTGAAGAAAAAATGTATTTCATCCGAAGTATTGAAGTCGCAGTAAATTTGCGCATAATAATAATATTGACGGTCACTATTATTATCCCGGATTAACGCCGAGGCTGTTAATCCGGGTGAATAGTGAATAATAATAACTGTAAAAATAACAAGAACAATAATAAAATACCCGTGTACCTCGATGGTGACTTTTTGGAGCTTGAGCAATGGAAATGCAACGAATGCTATGCACAATAATTAAATTAATAAGAGAATGCTCGTTGGACCATTGACGATATTATAAAATAACGCCTGATTAATTGGGCAAGAATATGAGTAAACAATTCGGTAAGCTAACCTAAAATATGCCTGTATATGATATAATATAAACATATATGTATTCGATACAAGTGCCGAGTGGTTGTCGCGACTGAGTCCTTGAACCGGGTGTGAAACGGAAAAGCCTGCCAGCCAGCCCGCACGTGGAGTTGCACCACTCGCCTGCACAAATGCAATTCTCACTACTGCGCACAGTACAGGGAACCCAAGTCTATTCCACCCAACCCAAGACAAAGGCCAAGGTCGTCGTATCCATTCCAAAACCAGCGATCGAGGGGAAGTGAGAGAGAGGGGGGTGGGAGAAAGAGAGAGAGAGAGAGAGAGAGAGAGAGAGAGAGAGAGGGAGAGAGAGAGAGAGAGAGAGATCGAAAGATCGTAAAAACATCACATTCGGAACGGCGGAAGCAATAAAAAAACAAATTGAGTGAGAAAACGTATATATACTCGATAGAACGATCGACCCTCATCAAAAGTTATCTCACACTCGATTTTTCCCATAGATATCGAAAATCAGAACTAATCCAACCATTTTCAGAAGAAAAAAAAATTTCTGTAAATAGTCAACGTCCACCCTGTAATCATCATTATAAATCTAAGTATCATTAAAATTAAGATTATCAAGAACTTTATCGCCAACAAATATTACTACTCAATATATAATTAATATTGATAAATAATACTATTATCATATAAATGTTTTTATGTACACTGTATACAAGTGTATATAAATATGGGGTTCAAGTTTGCATCGTTGGCATGCAGCGAAGATTGTTTTCAATTCCTTATTTTCATTTTTATCGAAAATCATATTTTGGTGATTTGGACTGCAGCTCGCTTAACAAGGATCCTAAAAAATGTTCGCTTGGTTTTCAGACCTTAAATCCGCAAGAGGAAATTTGGGAAGTTCAAAAAAAATATTTCGTTGCATCCCGCAACGATGCAAACTTCAACGTTATACATAAACACAGTAAGTGAACATAATAATAACAGTAGTGATAATAGTTATATTTATGATGATTATTGTTATTATTGTATTGTTAATTATTATATTTGCATTGTCCATAGTAGATGGACAATATAATTATATTAGTAGTATATTATTATAGTAGTATATAGTAGTATTATATTACCGTATTATATTTGTAGTGTACATGACAATAATAGTAGTAATAATTGAATAATAGGGATATTTATGATGATTGTTGTTATTGTATTATCAATTATTGATATTTGTATTGTCAGTGTTATTATTATTATTATGTTATTTTTTTTTGTTTTTTCCTAAGGTACACGCTGTTCGCGTTTGTTACCCATTATTTCCTCCATAGTGACGGTTTCGTTCTTCCACCGTTTCTTTTTTCTACACTCCTTTCTTGACTTTTTTGTCCCTATTCCCCCCTCCTTGCGGCCGTAGCCGCGACACGACGAAATGTACGCGACTGGGATTCGAACCCGGGACCTTCCGGTCCGCAGGTTTAGTGGCAGGCACGCTAACTACTAGACCATCGCACCGGTATTATTATGTTATTATTAATTCTAATATTTATTTTATTTATTATTAGATGCAACGTATTATTTGTAATAAAAAATCATAGGTACTTAATATTGTATCGTACTGAACGCGAAAATAACAAGTGAGAAACAGTATCGATTTGCTCTTAGTATTATTTTATTACATACCTATTTTAATTACTAGTTTATTGGATACAAGGTTGTTCGGAGGTTGCTGAGCAACCCCTCAACGTTCTCAGGACAGCCCCGGACCTACGATTTTTGCGCGCCGGGGCAAAAACTTGACATTGGCGCCCCTCCCCTCCAGCATTTGAGATTAATGGTTTGAAAAAAACTCACACGACAAATATACTGGACGGGATTTTATGTGACTGGGAGAATAAAAACCCTTAAATACATTTGCGCTCTTTATTGCATATTTTCTAATAACTTTTCCGTATGTGTGCCATTATATAGAACACATGCAACCGCGTAGACAACGCACAAGCCAGACTGTACACACACCTTCAATCTTTAGGTCCTACCAAATTTTACTACCTAATCTTGCTACAGCTTTACACGTCGAGTTTTTTTCCGCGACAGAATCTTAAACCTCATGAAAGTTCGTCTCTTAGGCAGTTTTATTTTCAATGGCTAGGAACGCGAGGCTATCGAAACTCACTTTCACTAAAGCGCCTTAGATGCTAGGAGCTTTCGCGAAACGAGTTTTTATTCAAACACATGAATTTGGCGCCCCTTAAATTACCGCCCGAAGCCGGTATTCCGGTTTGCCCCCCCCCCCCCCCCAGAACCAGGGCTGTCTCAGGTCCCTCACATTCGCCCGCAAATGTGAGGGACAGCTTGACACATATCATTCATAGCGGCATAGCATTAGCGACTGTCACGCGCCCGTGATGACGAAACAAAACAAAAACACATCATCGTAGCCAGTGCGGAAACGGCTGTAGCACTACAGACAGAGTCTGGGCTTTTTTAAGTTTATAAATATATATATTGTTTTCTGTAGCTTCCATTTGTACAGGGTACTTCCCGTTATTACATTCCCCACCATATTCCACTTCACATCCCCAAACAAACCCCATCTTGTATGTGTGTATATATATATTAGATATGGCAAAAAAGGTTCCGATAAGTAGTCGTATGCAAATAAACTGAAATCAAAAGCTCGTGCATTAGCCCGCGGTTCGAATGAAATTTGTCCATTCGTAACGTACATTTTCTTCTCGGATGCCAATTGACATGATAAGAACCGACGTTTCGTTATGGCGTGGATCGGTCTCGCGTCTTATTGTCCAATCGAAACCTGCGATGGATCAAAGTTTTATATTTATAGGAGGATAATTTGTATGGAAATCACGAAAATTCGATGATTGTGCAGCGTTGCATCGTATGTTGGCGGTCCCATAGGTCCGGATGTCGGTGACTCTAGGAAATATCGCGAGACGGACCATCGTAAAGTGAGAGATAAAAATCAAACCGACCACGAAAAGGGGTTACAAAGAAGTAATAAACGCAGCAGATCCCCTACTGAGTTTGCGGTTTTTCGCATATATATATAGTCTAGCTTCAAAATTCAGTCAATGTTTATGTGGGGAATAATTTTCAGGGTAATAAACTAAAGTTATTATAGAAAACGCGTTTTTTTATACATAAAAAAGAAATTCTGTATAATCTTTCTACACAATTTAATTCATACTGATTAATGCTATTTGTCATCAATGCTCTAGTGCTGTTAACGAATACTTAATAGTACTAGAAGAAAAAACATCAAAAATCGAATCGGATAAAGATTGAAGCTAAAAAAAACTGTATTACGTTAAGTATTAGTCGAAGGGCTTGCTTACGAATGCTCAAGGGTACAATACGCCGCTGCCCTTTTATAAGCAAATTCACATCCTCGCAAATCCTATTCAAGGGATCCGAATGACACAAAGTGCAGGAAAACTCTAGAAACGTTTTTTCTTCTTCAAATATCGAAGGGTAAGAAGAAAAAGCTTCTGCCGTTTTCACGTCAACTTCGACCAAACAGAAAGGCAACTTGCCAAAATAGACAGATACAGATGATGTTAAAGTTTGCATGGTTGGAATGCAATGAAGTTTCTCTTTGATATCTGTATTTCCTCATTCTGATTATATTACAAAATCTTTTTTTGCCGACTTCAATTCTAGATGTCTAAATAAGCGACGTAAAGAATGATTGAGGTATTTTCGTATCGAACATTTGCCAAAAGAAATTCGGGCAATTGGAAGAACAATCATTCTTATTGCGTCCAACGATGCGAACTTTAATCTCATCAGACGCATATGCTGTTGAAGTTTTCATCGTTGGAATGGAACGAAAAAACCGTTTTTATATTTTTTTCTCCTCAGTTTCTGCTTCGCTCAAAATCTTATCCTGCAAATTCGTGCTGCAGATTTCCGATGAAGATTCTAAGGAAAGTATGGGTGATTGTTGTGATCGAAATTCGTCGAAAAAGGTCTGGACATCGAAACTTTCGTTGCGTACCAACGACGCAAACTTTAATATCATAGATATCGTCTCAGGATCATACTCCAGCCCAATAGATACTACATTTTGATGATATATATGTAAACAGCACATACACACACGACGATAACTCATCCCGCCCCCGCGGAGACCATGTGCAAGAGGGGAAAGAAATATCGCACTGTGAGCACAGCCGAGCTTGCAAGGGCCGAGGCTGCCTGTGCGCATTTGCGTTTGCACGTGTCTGAGTGCAGTGATGCGTTCGAGCAGATCGCCCATTTGCTATTTCGCCTTATCCTGCGCTTGCACATGCACCCATGCGACCCCGACTTCCTGCATCATATAAGTATATATAGCCCGTCGTCGGAGAGCCATCTCTTGCCCCTCTGCCCCTACCAGCCACTCTTACTCCACCTCCCCTCCGAGTTTTTCAAGGTCACGGCCATTCGGCATTCGCGCTAGACTATGGATGTTCGGGGTGGCTCCTCCATCCCCAACTATTCCTCGCATTTCCGGCTCGTGTACCCCCCAATGGTCACCTATACATGCATACCTATATATATATATATATATATATATATATATATATATATATCTGAGCAGTCGAATCGTCACATAGCCCGCCCACGAAGTCCTTTCACCGACGTGATCCGGTGTCTTCCTAATTTTACGATATTACTTTTTTAACGATGCTTGCCTAACGTTCTCCCCAAAAGGTAGAATTGTCCCTGATTTTTTACGGCGTCCAGCCAGTCATTTGAATCCACAGAGATCGAAAGAGGGAGAAACGGAAAACGTGAAGAAAAGGGACTCGACGTTTTCGTACAAAATTCCAATGTCAATCCAAACCATCCGCACAACAACCGCAATATTCGGTTTCAATTGCACTGCAGGTTCAAGGTAAAAAAAATCCAGCTTCGATTACACGGAAGATAAGACATTAACAAGAGAAACAAAAGGTAAAAATTAAAGTGTAAGCTTACTTCAACGAACACGAAACGAAAATTAAAAATAGAAGACTTCCAAATTGACTGCATATCAATTTGGATAAGCGAATCTATTTTTTTTCGCGAAATTTCCTTACATTTTCTCATATGTGGTTCGTATACATTTCGTCTCGTGTTTTTTTCCTTTACAAAGTATCTACAGAATATGAAGTTGCTGGCAGAAAAAAACTGCGAATCGAACTGCATGCTTGCGTAAGACTAAAAATAAATATGTAAAACGGAAATCGCCAGTAAAATGGTGAAGAAGGCGCCAAGAGAGTGGAAGTTACGACTGTATCGAGCTAGCATGAAATGCCACATATACGTATATATGTACACACTAATGGTAAGCGACTTCCGAAAAAGTACGCAGTAAAATTGGCTAATAGCAATAAGATATGAACTCAACGGAAGTCTACGTAGAAGCGCGAACTCTTATGACAAGTTTTGGCCACAGAAATCACCCAACTGTTTTTCAGGATCGTCATCAGACACACGCAGCACAAATTTGCAGGATCAAACTTTGGATGATGGAGAAACTGAAGGAATAAAAATTCCGCGTCTTCGGCCTTCCGCTACGTTCGTTGTCTTCGACGTCTTTTTCGTAACTTACGACAATTTCGCTTACTTAAAGTAGGCTCACCATACGCTTTTACAAGCAATCGATGCGCCTCAGTTGCAGATTTCTTCAAATAAAGAAGTAAATTAAGTTTCCGCAAGTGACGCTTATTCGGCTCAAAACTCGGTAAAATCGCTAATATTTCCAGGGTATGGTCGTGCTCGATGTCCAACCTTACGATATGACGTTTTACATCTGACTATTTTAATCATAATCTCGTGGTGGGGCCATCTTTTGTCAAACGGCGAAGACTTATTTGTACTCCCAATGTAATACACGCATCTATCATGTACACTTCGCAAATAATGCCTTTCCGTATCGTGGTTATTGTTATACCCAAATGTTATAAATATTTTTTTGTCTTTTTTCAGGATCGAAAATTAACAGATTATCTGTTGACTAGTCAATCCGCTGGTATTACCTAAAGTCGTTTTGTTATCTATTTTCACATTTGTACAGGGTGAGGCACATAAAGTGTTACAGAGCAATAGCACTCAAACTATTGATCATATCGAAAAATGTTTCAGACAAAAGTTTCAGTGTTGGAGAAAGCCGTCATACTGGACAACCTTATTTTTTTTATCGGTAGTGGCGCTGAAGCTACGTCAACTCCACGTTTTAAATTGGAACCATGTATTTTTTTTCGATGACATTATTACCGATTTTAATACGAATTCGGTGACCTACAGCACAAGGTCATCGAAAAAAAATACATGGTTCCATTTTAAAAAGTGGAGTCGACCTTGACGTAGCTTCAGCGCGTCCACCGATAAAAAAATAGGGTGATCCAGTATGACGGTCTTCTCGAACACAGACACTTTTGTCTGGAACATTTTTGGATATGATCAACAGTTTGAGTGCTTGATTAAAACTATAAAGAATCAATTTCGTTATAATTATATGCATACGTGTATATATTAATATGCACACACACCCGAAGAACGAAATGCGCGAGAGTTGAGGCCGACCCGGTGACGCATTCGCACCTCCAAATGCGTGGACCAAGAATCACAAGCTCTCCACATCTTCAGACCAAAATAATTGGCCGCAAATACGACGTTGGAAACTATCCTTATCGTTACCCCAACCCTCCTTTACGAATCGCTGCGCAGAGTGTTCTGGAAAAAAATTCTACGGCGGCCTGGTCTTTTTTTACCAATATCTAACGAAGTGACTTTTCTTTCGACTAGTTGGGCAATGTTCACGCAACATGCACACACACACACACACGCACGCACACATAATCCGATGCAAAACGTAGTTTTGGATGAACATCTTCACGAGGGAGACTCCCGTACAATTGGTTGATATATATTCCAGTTGTCATAGTAACGAATCATCGGGCGATCTAATCTTTCCATAGCACGGATACTGTCGACGTCGAGAATTTCGGTGTTCTTCGACAGGAACCGTATACGGGTTGCATACACAGGAATATGAAGATATGTGCTCAGTTGCCGTAATATCATGCGGCCGAAACATGCCATTCCAATTGACATATTTTAGCCGTATCGGTTGTCATGGAGTGACCTGCCATATAAACACACAAACATATACATTCCATAGTTACGTGAATTCAATAAAGGCACGTGCAAATTCATGTGTATACATTGGTAGGCATGTGTATCTGCAATTTGAGTATTCGAGATGTAAATAGATCGTTAACATTTCTTTGCTCTCACCATACGTATGTACATATCCATATTTGTTAAATTTTATCCATCCGAATCATGATTTTTTAAATATGCGAACACGAAGCGTGATCGGTAGACCGAAATTGCATAATAAATAAAGAATAACGTAAAAAGTATAAGGATTGTAGAAGAAAACGAAGCTATGTTATTGGAGCAGCTTATTCCACGAGGAATCCCTGCAACCAAGTACACATTGGATCGAGGTGGTGTAGCTTCATACACACACAAACGAGAAACTACATATACCGATACCACGTGCAATTCCGATGTTGGCTACATCCCATGAGCGTTGATACATTCCACTCCACCGTATCATTGTCGATTTCTACATTTTAGTAGCCTGAGATTTTTTTCAAGTAGATGTACTAGCCTGATTTCAAGGTCACCTCCACTTATTTAAAGGGAACCCTTTTTTTATTGGCTACGAATGTAGAGCACAAAATAGCAAAACCAATGACCTACAATATCATGATCTTGGGATGATCGTGAAATATAAAAAAGATTTATAAAACTAATTAAAGCAAGGCAAGTAAAAAAACGTCAGTGGGGAAAGTAAGGGGTTATTGATGAATAGGTCATAGACGAAAATTGGACATGAAAGGAAGGAACGCTGGAGAATCATTCATTTGTGTCGTAAACTGTATCACGGCTGATGGACAAATTGTCTAACATGCATGCAATGAAAACATCATTTGCGTCTGGAACCACCGTCTTTTTGGTTGCCTCGCTTTAACCATCGTTTGGCAGATTTTTTTGTTGTATTTCAAGGTCATCCCAGCCTCATGATATTGTAGGTCATTAGATTTGGTTTTTCATGCTCGACATCTGCGGTTAAAAAAAGGGTTCTCCTTTGAAAAAGTGAAGGTGACCTTGAAATCAGGTCGATATCGCCACTTAAAAAAAATCAAGAGCTACCAAAATGTAAACATTGACAAACTATAAAATTTCTATCTGATCTTTTCGGATAAAATCAATATTTATAGCTGTTTTCGACTGACTAACTTCGAGTGAATCACCCTGTACACACAGACATACACCCACACATCACGCGCGCGCGTCGTAGTATATTTCTGAATGTCAGCTTCCGGCCCTCACATTGGCGTCCGTAGTATTCATCATTCCAGACATGAATCCTCTCCAGATGACACAGGTGTCGAAGAGACCACGCAATATCCGGTTCAATGATAAAGATGTCACATATATAGGAATTACACATGTGATATCCACGCAAGAGCAACGTCCTCTCGTACGCCGAAATGGTGGTAATAGAAAATGTATGATTCTTGATTATCGAAGATGATTAATAACACGAATGAACATGAATTGTAAATGAAAAAGTATGATAAACTTGCTGCTTGCAAATCAAAATATTGTTAATTAAAAAACAACGTTGATTTGTTTGAAATAACAGTATATTTGAATTACGACATATTTTACAGTATATTTGAATCACGACATATATTACGATATATATCAGGAACAATCAAAAGCTAGTTTGCTCAATCTAATTTTTAAGACTCGTTCTCAAAACGGCCTGATCTGCTTGTAGCGAACGTCATGTAGATATAACGGGCTGAAAATAACAATACCCCATTTATATGATACTGTTATTCCAGGACTTACTGCCTTGGGATTTCAAGAATGTTCGAAATTGCGGGAATTCAATTTAACGAAAAGCGTGTAAATTTCAAACTTGTACATTACGTGTTTCTTACTTTATGTCGCTTGAAAAAAAATACAATTACAATAAATATATAATACAATAAATAAATACAATACAAAAAACGTGCAACAAAAATATAATCAAATGACAAGATAACGACGTGTCAGATTCTCGCTTTCACGCTTTTCTCCAATTGATGGAAATCATTTTTTCAACAAATAAATGAACCTAAAAGTAAAAAGGAAATCAGCTGCTCAATAATTCACCGAATTCGCAATATAATTTTTGTCTCTGGACGTTATGGAGCATTTGTAGATGGATGAGCGCTGAATAAACCGCAGCAATCGGATGAATGGATCTCGAGCCGCACAACCAATATGGTTGATGGATCTCGAACCACATTTGAGCCGATCCCGTCTGGCATCGAAAACATGAGACGTGACGCCTCACTCTCGCACACTCCTTTTATTCTTCGTTTACTCCATTTCACCGGTTTCATTGTTTGTTTTCTAATCTGTGTCCCACTCTTTCCCACTCTCTCGCTCTTTCTCTCTCCTGTTTCCCACGCTTTAAAAGCATCAAGTGACGTCAATCGCTTCCATCCCCTGGCGTCGATCATTTCTACGTGGACAATCCATCCCCTGAACATACAAGTTGACGTTTTCTCGCTCCTTCCGAAATAACGCAATTATCATCGTGATGCTCGCGAAAATCCTTCTATTGTCCCGCCAGGAAGAGTCCTATGGGCCACCCATTCACAACAACACTGGGTGTTTGTCTCAAGATTTTTGCATGGAAATACATATACGATTTGATGTCTAGTCGGCATAAATTATGCTGTCCTCGGATGATAACGCGAACAAATTTAACGGTGTTTGTGCTCGTCCACGTGGAAGCAAATATGTCATCAGTGTCCCGCGGAGGGAAAAGAGGGTCAGGCGTGGGCCAAATAGGGGTAGAATTTCTTATACGTACATATACAGGGTGGACCATTAAACGTGGATACTCCAAATATCTCCATAGCCTTTAGAGTGACGAAAAAAATTTCAGGAGGCAATTTGATAGATTTCGAACGGCTGATACGGTGGTGAATTCATTTTTGTCGAGGTCATAGTTTTTACGTTCTCAAGGTCATCAATGGTTTTTCAAATGGGAACATGTTTTTTTTTTATATTAAGACGTTGTAGCTGATATTCAGACGAATCCAACGACCCATGATATTGAAGTTTTGGTGAAAAATCTTTTGAAGGTCATGTTATCATACGTCGTTGGATTCGTCTGAATATCTACTACAACATCTTAACCCCTTCGTTGGCATTGACGCAATAGTGCATCAAATAATTCCGTGCCCTGTGTGGCATTGACGCAATAGTGCGTCAACCTTTATTTCCCTATATAACTTGCTCCGATTTAAAATCGGAGCCTCACCTGGGGCTTTTTGGGCTCGCTGAATCCGAATTTGAAGTCAAAATTTGCAAATTCAAAATGGCGGCGCCAATGTGGCGGACGAAATTTAAAAACTTTACTTGATTTAGATGAAAATTAGTACCCCGGGATTTATGAGGTCGCTTATTACGAATCCGAACTTTAAATTTGAAAATTCAAAATGGCGGCGCTTGAGTTGCGGACCGAAATCGAAAATTTTACTCGATTTAGATAAAATTGGTACACTGGGATTTTCGAGGTCACTTATTACGAATCTGAACACAAAATTAAAAAAAAAATAATGGCGGATCTAATATGGCGGAGGAAAGTGCAAAAAAAACAGCTCGATTTGGATAAATCTTGGTCCTCGGGGGTTTTTGGGGAGGCTGAGTATGATGCTGAACTCAAAATGAAGGAATTTTTCATGGTGAATTCAATAACATGGAGTATACTACAATAAATAGGTGGAAATATATGAAGCTTGAGTACCGAGTTTCATCTAAATCAATCTGTATTATTTGTATTTTCATTCGCCATATTTGTTCGTTATTTTAAATTCCTGAATTTTGATTTCAGATTCGTAATCAGCACTCTCAAAAACCCCAAAGTACAAGTTTTCAGGATAAAAAAATGTTCCTGCCATTTTGGGCACTTTTTGTCGAGTTCTCTCTGCCATCAAAGCGATTAATAAAAAAAAAACATGTTCCCATTTGAAAAACCATTGACAACTTTGAGAACGCAAAAACTATGGCAAAAATGAATTTTTCACCGCTGTATCAGCCCTTCTAAATCCATCAAAATACGGCCTCACATTTGTTTGTTACTCTAAAGGCAACGGAGATATTCGGGGTGGTCATGTTAAATGGTCCACCCTGTGTATGTATATATATATAGGTGTATGTGTGTATAGAAAAAGTTTATGTTAAAGACACTCCACTTCGACGACTGTCCTGTCCTCAACATCAACCAGTCTTTAAGGATAATATCAAGAGCCGTTAAAAAATGTCCAGATCTGCTGATAGCCATCATTATATGGATATGATGACGGGTCGGATAACTTCTTTCTCCATGTATACAGGGTGAGGCACTAACTGTTGCCATCTTGAATATGTCTGTAATTATCGACGTCACAAAAAAATGTTTGAAACATACGTTGTACCGTACGAAAGGGGTCATCAAATGCGACCATTTTTGTTTATCTCAGTGAAGGCGCTGTCGCACAGTAAAGGTCACCTCCACTTTTTTAAATGGGGCGGTACATTTTTTTTCAACTACGTTGTAGAGCATCGAAAACTGCATAAAAACATTTAGGGGTCATTTAAGATCAAAAAGTGACATGAATTTTACTTTTATGTCAAATTACCTGTATTCACATACTGTGAATAAAGGTAATTTCACATAAAAATAAAGTTCATGTCACTTTTTGATCTTAAATGACCCTGAACGACTTTGACCCCTAAATGTTTTTATGCAGTTTTCGATGCTCTACAAGGTAGTTGAAAAAAAATGTACCGCCCCATTTAAAAAAGTGGAGGTGACCTTTACTGTGCGACAGCGCCTTCACTGAGATAAAAAAAAATGGTCGCATTTGATGACCCTTTTCGTACGGTACAACGTTTGTTTCAAACATTTTTCTGTGACGTCGATAATTACAAAGATATTCAAGGTGGCAACAGTTAGTGCCTTACCCTGTATATGTATTTAAGGAATTTCATTCATAATTTGGGGTATAAGTGCAAATATAGATGTGTGTGTGTGTGTGTGTGTGTGTGTGTGTGTGTGTGTGTGTGTGTGTGTGTGTGTGTGTGTGTGTGTGTGTGTGTGTGTGTGTGTGTGTGTGTGTGTGTGTGTGTGTGTGGGTGGGTGTGTGTGTGTGTCGGTGTGTGTGTGTGTATCGGTGTGTGTGCTGATATATAAAAAAAATTACCCCTCTATTCGGCCTACGTTTGTGACTCACTCGCTTCGCGGGGACAGTGCTTGTACATACAGGGTGGCCCTAAGAGTTGCATCCAGACGAATATCCTAGATGCCTCGTATCAATACATATCCAAATCATCCCCGTGTATCTTCTATTTCTACGATCTATACGATCTATTTCTACGAAGATTCTACGATCTTTTTTAGTTTCCACGAGGAAAACATTTTTATGATTATTTCTCTTTTGTGCGACGACGTTGAAGTTTGCATCGTTAGAAAGCAACGAAATTTTTTAAAACACTTTATTTCTTCATTTTTGTTATTGCCGAAAGTAGTGTACTTAGAAATAGTGGTCGGAAGTCGCTAAGAAGAATACGAAAAATCGTTCGTGTGATTTTCATTCTTGATCGGCAAAATAAAAATTTCAGCAATGAAAAAATAATTAATTTTCGTTGCATTCCACCGATGCGAACTTCAACATCGTTTTGTGCGTGTACTTCTCTTGCGTTTACTTTACTTGTGCCGTCGTTATGAAGTGCGCCGTTGAGCGAACAATAAACGAGTGATTAAACGCTAACGTAAATGCGTTAGATATCGAACGAATATGAAGTAGGTATCAGAGGATCAGTCACTAACGTTCGGATCCTAGTTGCTTTTATGGCAGTATTGTTGTCTGGAGTTCTGTGTTGAAGGTGATTTTTAGGATGGAATAAATAAATAAAAAATACACATGTTTATTGGTGCTTAAAGAATATGTACAAAAAAAGTTATTATCTTGTACTTTTGTACGTTTGTCTACAATAATTGGCGACCAGTGTTGCGGACGTTATGTGAATCTGAGGAAAAAACCAAACCTATTCTCAATCTGTATAAATGTAGTAATGTCACCAGATGCAGCAAGCAAAAAATAACATTTTACAGAATGGTGGCATGCTAAACTTTGATTACCAATTTGTCCTATTTTTCTGACCATTCTACGATTTATTAATAAAAAAATATTATGTCTCCTCAGTTCTGCTACTAACATCGGAAAACAGTCTTCTGGAGCTGTATGTCAAAGCTGAGCTCAATCAGCCAATTGGTTATCGGGATACCGTGGTTACTGATTTGAAAAGTATAGTTTCGAGAAAAACGCGTTTAAAGTTACTGCATCTCGACTGGGCTCCCCCAGCGTACTTCTTATAATTTCTAGAACTTCGCTCATTTTAAAAGTATCACATCATTAAACGGTTTCCACATAGAATAGTCAGATTGAATTGAAGGAAACGATTTTTCAAATTTCTGGACAACAATGCTGCCTTAATAATTTCGAAGAGGAAAGTACAGACATGAAAGAGAAAAAAAATCAAAAACCTATGCTACAGGAAACGTCGAAAATATTAAAAAATGTTTTTGTCTTGAAAGCTAAAAACTATTTTAGAACATGCATGGGGAGGTGATTCGGATAGGTATTGATATGAGGCATTAAAAACTTTCTTTTAGACGTCTTCGTTCGCACCACCCTATACAATATATATATATCGTAAACATTACACGTAACGACAGCAAGGCAGATGCTGACACCGAAACGAAAACTTTTCTGGCCGCGAAAGACGATAAGCCACGTACGTTATATTCCGTTGGATCGTTTCAACGGTCAGAGGGAAGGCAAGAACACGCAGATGGAAAATATTGCTGAGGAGGGTCGTGAACGTGTGAAATTATTGGGCAACGATATTTTGCTGCTCGCGCAAGTGCGAAAGTTATTGAAGAAAGAAAAAAAAATAAAAGTAAGATGAAGAAAAATATTCTGACCTCTAGTTTCTCGAGCCCCTGATATTCGCCGAATCGTATTTGTCCATTTTTCGCCTGCGCGCTAATTACAATCTCGTAATTTCGCAATGCGCCTCCAACCGTAGTTGTATGGAACTCTGCAACTTTGTACGCTATATTGTTTGAACCTTGCACAAAAGTAGAGGGCACGAACATGTTCAGCGGAATATTGACTTTTTACCTGACAAGGAGCACCACTTAAGATGTCCGCCCTTGATTTTGTTGAAACTCATATATGTGATACAGCATTGAAAACTATTAAACACGTATTTTTTTGTTACAGCGAAAAAAAACGGTTTTGAGGGGGAAGAACCACCCCTCAAAGGGTGGATCACTCTACGTTCAGCCCTTCATTTTATTTTCTCCAATACTTCTATAGTGGACTTTTCTTCGCTTTGCATTAGAAGAATGTTGGTTTTTGTTTCAATCGAATCGGTGGGATGCTTGTGGGCGAGACTGCAAAATCACCAATACGGTTTTCTTTGAGGGGCGGTTCCTCCCCTTAATCCGTTTTTCCACCGATAAGAAGAAGTATGTGCCCAATAGTCTTAAATGCTCTGCCACATATATGAGTTTTAACCAAATCGAATGCGGACACTCAAGTGATGTTCCTTGTGAGAAGAGATGAGACTTTCGGAATAAGCAAAGAATTCTAGGCTGTACAGCACCTTGAGATTTTCCGCAACTGGTAGGTTGGAGCTATCGGTCCTTTGGTCGAATTCCTGCCTCCAACCCTTCTGCCAAAAGGGATTCTTCAAGTGGACAAAGTCTCGGAGGAATTTAACCAAGAATAAAGGATAAGCCTGTGCAAATGTATTACGGCGCTAGTCCCTATGCTTTTTTTCGTATTGATAAACGCGTTATCGATGAAGGGAAAAATAAAAAGAGAAAGGTGAAAATTGAGCCTCGAGGGTGGTCTTGGGGTCGCTCGGGGCATTAGACTGACGCTATTGTCAGCATCCCCGTAATTCTCTTTGACTTACCGTCGACATGAGCATTGTTCGGCCTCGGTTTACCGTCTCTCAGGATTGAGCCAGGAGAAAGCTGCGCCTTCTTTGCCTTTTCGCCTCTCTCTCGAGCATCTTTTCGTTGCGTCTCTTTATCGCTCGCAGGTTTTTTGCGGCATCTTCGGAAAGCTTTCTCTCTCGCTCTCGCATTCTCTTTCTTTCGCTCTGTCACCTTTGCCTTTTTTCTAGAGATTCACAAGAGTGTACTCCCTCTCTCCTTCCGTCTATGTCATTGTTCATGGCATTTTCTTCTGAACAGTTACATGCATCCACCCTTTCTTCCATACCTCCCTCTCACTTTGTCCCTCTCCGTTTCTTTTCCTCCCTCGCCACTTTTCGAGGCTTATTGGGGCTCTCGTCCCTCTTCTTCTTCCCTTTTACGTATTTTTTTCTGGAGTGTCATGTACTTGCCTCTTCCTCCCTCTCGCTCCATTCGTCCGTCCGCCTCCCGCTTCCTATTTTTTTTGTAATGCTTTCCCTCTCTCGCATTCTTTCACGAGCATACGAGGATTTTGGCAGCATCGTCAACACGCGGAGTGTCGGGGTCTTTGCAAAGATTCGATTTGTCTCTGCTGTCTCGAAGAGAAGAAGGATCTGCCCTACCGCAAGGGTGGGAGTACGAATCGCATCCACAAAGGCTGGCAACCCCGGATACGACTGGCAACACGCTTTCGCATACTCTGCTGTCTGTACAATTATTGATGAGCGCCCTCAACTCAGCCTCGTCAAAAATTTCTCATACGCAATAATAAAAAGTAATGTAAGGAAGTGTTTTTTCGTAGAGCTGTCAGAGCTCATGCTCGACGAGCAAAATCGATTCATCCTTGCGACACGTTTTGTCGTTCATTTATAAAACAAAGCATGATATCATTATCGAGTTTGCAATTTATCCTCCGATTACCAGCGTTACGAATAAAAGAACAGTATTCGAACTAAATATTCTTATAATAATATCCTAAATTTCAAATTTTTCTGTTATACTTTTTTAATATTCTGAAAATAATTTACAAAATAACAATATTCTAAATAAGTAACTAAATAATAATGTTAATAATAAGTAGATAATATTGATAATCATAAGTAAATCCGGATACTAAGATTCGACAAATATGGTATTAAAGGTTGTATCGCTGAAATGCAACAAAGGTTTTTTTTTTGTATTTTCACTTTCTCATTCTTACTTTAACTGAACAAGTATCTCAAAAAATAATTGAGGGATATTTGTAGTCAAAATCTACGAACGAAAATTAAAGCAATGGAAAAATATGGATTCTCGTTGTATTCCAACAATGTGATAAGCAGCGTTGGCCTGCGCTAATACTTGAATGGGTGACTGTCTCAGAGGCACGCAATTTTATATTTTTTCATTATAACATAACTGTAATTCATTAAGTAAGATTTTCTTACTATTTTATCAAATAATGTTATAATTTTATTTTATCAAATAATTTTATTTATCATAGTATTTTATCAAATAATGTTATAATTTTATCAAATTATAACATTATTTGATAAAATACATAGTTTTATAGTTTACGGTCTTAACCCTAATTGGCAAAGATTTTATGAACACTCCGAGAATTGACCGAGTTATGATGATTTTGCAAAACTATGTTTTACGAAACGTTGTAAGTTGTATCTCAAAATTTATTGATTCACTTTAAATGCGGACAGAGCATAGTTTATAAAAATGTCCAGCGCATGAATGGTCCTTTTTTATGTTCATCCATTTGTTAAAAACAAATCATGAAAGTTCTTTTTCTTACTCGATAATTCAACTTTTTTTTCGACAGCGTCACTTTTTGGCAGTTATCACAATTTCAAAAAAAGCATCCCGTCATACGAAAATGCTATTATTATACCAAAGGTGCATTTTTTAAAATTTGTCACTCCCGATCACCCGCGTTATCAGAATCTTCTGCACCCCTTGGCCAAGCAGCAACGGTGGTACTTCGTTTCAGCGATACTAACATTGTACTTTTTTATTTTTCAATTTTTTACATTCAATTTTTAATTTCTTCATTTTTATTGCTATCTAAACTTTTTTCTTGCATGTTATAAGTTATCAATCCCTAATAAGGATCTCAAAAAATATATCACGGATATTTGTGGCCTAAATGTGCCAAACACATTGGGCAACGAGGAAGAGAAGATTCGTTGCAAGCCAACAATGCAAACTTCACTACCATGGTAAGTTTTACAAATGACATATACTGTACAACGGAGGAAATATTCCTTAAAAAAGTTGAAGAAAACAGCAAACATGCATAATAATATGTTTCGACCTTGATCGTAATTTGAGCGTGGGTTTTTGAGCCGATTTGCATAATCGACAATAACGCCGACGTCACGCGTCGTTGCATTTAACGTCACGCCAAGCAGACGAGCGCGGCGCGGGGATAGGGCGGGAAGCGAGAGCACAGGGCCTGGGAGATCGGAACATTTGTACTCCTATGCCTTTACAATTGCTCAGAGGGTGGACGGTGATGGATATTACATGGCTTTATCTGGATGTGTCGTAATATAGGATCGCGCACAAGTAATTCCGTGGGTGAACGCAAATTCCAGCGGAGCCAGTCACTTGGAATAGCTTTGATGACGTGACTCGTACGAAGCGAACAACTCAACATATATAGTACGAAGTCAACTTTGAGCCTTGGGGTAAAACGTTTTTTTCGTTGTCTTCTTTATCACCGTAGTATTACAGTCCGAATTATATTTCATTCGGCAAGAACGTAGTTGCTCTCGTGAGCGATACGACACAGTGTCTCGTGCGGGAGAGGACCCTAAAAATCTTTTTCTTCTTTTCGTCTGGAGACAAATGAAAGGGGAAAGAGGGAAAGAGGGAATGCGAGAAAGAATCCGGCTAGATTTTTTTTACAGCTATTCGTTTAATTTTTTTTTATGATCTCGAAAATATAACCTCCGAGGCCAATCTTCAAATCTACATTCAAGTCTACCATCTGACCCTACGCTCCATGCCCAACCTCCAAATCTGACCTCTAAGTTCAACTTCAAGCCATTGCCAAGTCCAACCTTCAAGTCTAACCTCAAAATTTAATCTCCAAGTCCAGCCTCCAAATCCAACCTCCAAATCTAATCTCCTTTTCAGTTAAGCACTTACGGATATAGGCATTCTCCTGTCGCTCTGCATATATCTATATATATCTATAATTCGATTAACTGTAATTCTCATAAAATAAATAACTATTCTTATTATTATTACCATCATTATAATTATAATGATCACTAGTATCATTACCGTTTTTGTTATACACCGTATCGTTATCACAAGTATAAGTAATGTGAAAAAAAATATTCTGATAATTTCCGCACGTGCATGCTGCCAAAGTTCAGGCCCTCCCCAAATTTTCCTTTTAATTATAATTGCTTCAGAAATCTTATCGGCATTCTTGTTAATGGTTGACCTAGAAAGGGCTCGCGATATATAAGAACGGAAGGGAGCAAAACTGACGGCGTTGAACCATCTTTGTCAGGCCGTACTTCAATTACGAAAAAATGCAAATAACGAAGGCTTTTTCGAAGATCTCTGTTATTGTAGCTTCCATTGTACGGAGTTTTTCCCCTTATTAAATTCCCCACCATATTTGATCTCACATTCCTACTTTGCGGCCGCAGTCGACTTACCCTTCTGTATCGCATACACCATGACATTCCTGCCATAGGTATAGGGGAACTGCGGAAAACCTTTCCCAATACAGCCGGTCCCAGGTTCGCTTCCCAGTTTTGGAGCTAGTCGTGTTTCATCGAGAAATAAATGACAGACTACAGTCATACACACACGTACCGGTCAGTGTGCGTGTAGAACTGTGACAAGGCTGGGATTCGAACCCGCAACCTCCTGATGTTCTGGTTCAGAGGCAAGCATGCTAACCACTGGACCATCACACCGGTTACCTTTCCTTTTTTTTTTGAAGCAATGAAAATAGCTGACTGTTACGGAGCGCATATGATTTGAAGTTGTGCAAGCGTATGCAGGTGTAGCAGGAAATAAGTATGGTCGCAGTGATTCTTTTATACGTATATACACGTCCGAAAAAAACTTCGATTCTGGAATTTTTATAAGTTCTGGGGTAACTTTATTGAGGGAACACAAGCCTTATTAAAATAGAGGCAACATGCCAAAGCTGGCAAAATAAAAGCATGAGAAAATTGGGCTGGTGTTTTGCTGTCGATGACTGCAATTGAAGCATCCAAGAGCGAGATATTAACTGCATCTTGGTTCACGATCTTTCCGGACAAAGTCTGCTAAATTGCACAAATTTTAATATATTTCTTTACCAGAAACGTTGCAGCGAAACTAATGAAAGACTTCGACGTTGAACTTTTATCAGACTCTCTATAGTGTCTATAAACGATATGAAGAAACACAATTTAAAAAAAATCGAAGCGTAAAGATACTCACGTATTTTTTCTGTGGAACCGCCCTTTTTCACACCGAAATTCACGCCAGTTTCCGGGATGTCAGAGTTGCAAAAAAAGCATAGGGCATAATTATTGTTCCGCTATTTCTCCCGCGAGTAATTGGAGGCAAGCTCGTGCAGCGTACATTTGCCCCCCCCCCTCTCTCTCTCGCTCTCTCTCTGTTCTCCGGCTTGGCCCGATATTTGGCAACGTTTAAGGGAAGGCCGGGGTGATTAACAATGACGGGGATTCGCTTTGCTTAAAAATTCCACACGATGTTTCGAGGTATCTCAGCCCGCGTACATAAGTCAATTATTTATGGCTCTCGGGGCGTTCAAACGTATTAAGAGAAAGTAGGTCATGCACGGCTACTATTTCTTGTTCAAAAATGATTCGCGATTGTAGGTTAATGTAGTTGAGTGGAGTCGACGCGCTAGGGTAGAGTAGAAAGGCTCTATGATATTCCCATATATAGTAGATTACTTGTTAGACTCATCCTTTATACATATATATATATATATATATATATATATATATATATATATATATGTATATATTTATATATATATATACATATATATACATATATATAGGGTCACTGACAATCAAAATCGCGAAAACATATTGATTTTGTACAGAAAAGTTACAAACTCCGGAGGGTTCATCAAGTTCAAGCTCAGTATGTTTTTATGTTGTGAAGGATCAAACTAATTTTCTTGCAAGTTTCTCAAAACTATGTTTTATAGATCCGTGTAAGTCTTATCTAAAGATCTATTCGGCCGATTCACTTTAAATTAGTACATAGAATAGTTTATAAAATTTTCTATCGTATAACTAGGTGATTATTCGTTACGTTTGTTCATTTGTTAATAAAAAAATATTCAAGTGATTTCTTTGTCGAAAATCGAACTTTTTTGCTACAGTATGACGGTCGAGCGGATGGTTCAAAGGTGGGCGAGATGTCACTTAGCGAGTTCAAAATCAGTACAAGGAAGAGTCTAGTTAATACGTTATACGTTTAATAGCGAGTACCAACTCTCAAGGGAGTGCACGTTGCTTCGGTTGGAGACCCGACGGACTGAACTTCTCTAACTCCAGACGGAAGAAGTATGATTGAAACGGATGGGCCTAGGAAGGCGGAGGAGATGATACAAGCAAGCGTAGGGAGGCGCGTGGCAAAGGGACAAAGGGACAGGGAGACAAAGAAGTTACAGTCGAGGGTTTCTAGGAAAGGAGATTAGGTTTGGATGAGCGTTGACGTTTAGCTGTGGGAAACAGTTGATAGCGATATGAGGTGTCGGATGTTGGCGTGAGACTTGGGAATACGAGTTATGTAGGGCCGTGACACCCCTGCCCCCTTCCAAAACGATGCTCCGCATCATAGGTTACAACATTTTATTGTTGACTCTATATAATGAAATAAAAGTTTTTCCATTTTATTCCTGTATGACTCGATATAATGTGAATATGTGTGTGTTGTGTTTGTTTAAGTGTGCCTTTCGATTGCCCTGCAAGCGCAATTCGGACCGCGGCTTAGTCGGCCGAAACACTTCCAATCGAATGTGTTTCGTGAAGGGAGAAAATGGTTCGGCAGAGCTGATTTTGTTTTCCATGTATCCTTGTTTTGGCAGGTTTATTTCGGTTTCCGTTCATCTGTAATTCGTTCCTGATGTTGTATTTTTTAATATTTCGTCGATGATGTATGCATGTTGAAGAAGATTGACCGTGACTGTGAAACTGACTGTAGAAGATTAGTTCATGGATTAGTGGGGGTTCTTTGGTTAAAAGGAGATGGGTGGGTGGCTGGTTGCTTAATCGATGCTCTTTATAAAGATTCGGTGACTGGCAGGAATCCGTTCAACTTTCGAGGTCCTCTTATTTCCATTTTTCCTGCACGGCTTGTCGTGAACTTTTATTTTTTGTTTCACGCTTCCTTATTTTATTCCATTGTATGCCGGAATCTGTATATAATTTATCACTTTCTTTCTTTTAGATTGGATCTGTAACAGTCTGAATTCCGATTACTTTGAGTATTAGTGAGCTTAGGCGTGTTGCCCAGGATCACATAACGTTGTTCTTCGGTTGACCAATGCGACAAATGAACCATACCTATTTAATTTCGATTCAAAATGATTATTTAGCTTTATCGAATACGTGAGTATGCGAGAGCAGTCTGTCTTGATGGTTCAAAAATAAGCAGAGGCTTAGGAATCATAAGTTCGTGCACCTTTACGCTAATTCTTTAAGTTCTAATTCGAGATCTAGTAATTCAATTGGAAATTGTGTCACAAATCCGTAGAGTTCTTCGAGGATGGTAAAATGTTTTGCTTCCGCCAAATCGTGTGCGGTTCCTGTTAATTTATACTGTATCATGATAAGAACTCGAGTTCGTTCGGTGGAATTATTTTTGGTTTTTCGAATTTTCGATGGGAATATTTCTACCGTCAAACGCGGGGAACGTTAAGCCTTCGTACGCTAAGGTATTTAATTCCTCATTTCTCCCTAGGTTCATAAATGAGGGGCTTAAATTTTCGCGTACCCTTTTGATCAAGATGATGAAGATTTGATCGAGCTGGTAGAAAATTTATTTTTAAATATTAACAGCTTGGAAAGTTTTCAGGTTTAGTTTTTTTTAACGCAAATTAAGAGGCGAAGGGGATGCAGAGACAATGATACTATTTCGCCACACGTGTGTTTGTGCGCTTTATTGTGTGCATGTGCGAGTGCGACAGCGGTAGAAAGGCGAGAAAGAAGGAATGAATAGAGCGGTGCGTTTTCAATACGTACATATCGAGGTTGGATGCTGACACACACTTTAATGTGTGGAGAAAAACGTATTTCGTTGCCACTCTTGGGGAAGCGCTTGAGAATATGAGAGAAGAAGGAAAAAATGACTCAAAGGAAACCGTTTCCGGTGTTCCCGTCCGATTTCGTCCATTTTGTCTTATGGTATTCTTCATCGAAATCTAAGAGAAAAGTATGTTTTCTATAGGCAGAAAAAAAGTTTTAAGGGGCGAAACTCACCCTCAAAATGGGGCACCCGCCGAGTAACTTTTACAGTTTCGCATAGTTCCAACCAAGATATTCGAATAAAACAAATTCGAGAAAAACGCTTATGGCGAATAATGAAAAATGCGCCTTTTCGAGTTTCGGGGGGGTAAAGGAGAGTAAATTTATAGGAGTTGAAAGTTAAAAAATTCGTATAACTCGAAAACTTTTTTATCCCGATGAAACCATTTGCATTCGAGAGAGCCAAAAAAGTAGATGGAATACGATACTGCGTTTTAAAAAACCCTTTGAGGGTGGCCACCCCTGTCTAACATTTCCGGTGTTCCCCTCCGATTTCGTTCATTTTTGAATATGCTATTCTTAATCAAAATCAGAGAGATATATTTTTTTTCATCGGCGGCAAAAAAGTTTTAAAGGGTTAAACTCACCCTCGAAGTAACTTTTGCATTTTCGTAACGACTCGATTCAAGATATTCGAATGAAACAAATTCGATGACAATGCTTATGGCGAATAATGAAAAATGCGCTTCCGTCATTTTCGACGGGATGAATTGGTAGAAATTTATTGGGGTTATATAACGTAGGAGATACTTGTTCTTGGATTTTCCGGAAAAACATCGTTTGAGGGCGAACTACCCTCATATGATACCATGTCTGGTGTCCCCATCCGATATTGTTCTGTCTTATGGATGGTGTTTTTCATCCGAATGTACGTGACGCAAATCGTTCAATCTCCCGGCGAATAATGTAAAATAGACGTATTCTTAGTATGACGGCTTACATTTTCAGAAACTTATGCGGATTAAACGGTTAACGATTTCATACCCTATACGCGATTCCTTATATTATAATGAATTTATTTGCATACGAAAATACGACAGCGACTACAGAAATATACCGTTTTACGTTCATTCCAAAATCTTTTTTTACCGGTGAATAACGCCAAGGTGTACGTGTGTAACCAAATTTCTATTTGAATTGTATTATGTTTGAGTATGACGAAGCAATTTTCATCTGACAATTAACGGTTTTGATGGTTAGAAGAACATTTTATTATATTTCTTTAAAAATCCACTCATATTTTCAGATCCCTTTTTGGCAGAATTTCTAATACGCGCGCATATTTTTGCAGCTCTTTATTTTTAATATATTTTGGGGTTGCTAAAACTGATTAACAAATTGAAGCTATTCATACAGAGTCATTTGTTCTAACGCTGATTCACTTGCCATTACATACTTAATTAAATGCCAAATTGCGGATATTCCAAATCGTAAAAACAAGAAGCCCGTGATATTTTTATACCATCTTGGCATTTGGAGTAATGCAAGTTATATTATTCACTGAAAGTACTGCAGTAATGGTAATCCTCAAAAAAATGCTTAAAACGTAATGACTTCTTACACCATGAACAGCGAATCACCGCCACATTTTTGCATCCTGGGACTTCACAACGAGATTTGCAAGCTTCTCCAAAACTAAAATCCACAGGAATTTCAAATGCGTCTGGCTTTACTTCTGTATAACCACTCTTGAACCAAGAATACTTGAAAAGATCGACATATCGAGGGGATGATAACTGATTATGAGCTAGAGATTGCAATTCAGTGATATTATTCCTTAAGTGCAAATTAATCTCATATTCCACTAATAATACACTATCAGATAAATATCTGACGAAATTTTTCCATACTCTGAAACCAAATACATCAAGAGGTTGAACCTTACCGGTTGTACTCTTAGGTATAATCTTTAACATAACGTCCTTATTCGGAGGTGTTGCTTCCTGTACAACCGCAGGACAATGGTCATTCCATGAATCAATCAACAATACACTTTACCAACCAAGGTTTCAGAAAAAAAAACATGCTGTAACCAAGTGTTTAAGTGTTTTGAAAAATAAAAAAAAATATTTTTATTATTTTTGTAATTATTCTTATTAATATAACCATGTGACACACATATTCGAATAAGTGTGCAATCCATAAGAACACATTTATACGTGAAGTAAGTTTGCCAGACTTTGATACTGCTATGTATACATTATCTGGTCTGAATAATTTCTGTTCCACTATTGGACCGAACATACCACTTGGTTCTTTGAGAACCAAAGTGAGGTGAAAGAAGCTTTCTCTCTGCTGATATAATTGGTTGAATGGTATAACTATGGGTAGTAGACGAAACGGACTGTACAAGATATTCCACCTGCTTTTGGTCTTCGACTGCTAAAGTCCTTCCCGAATGCATTTCCAATTCGAAACCACTTTGGTCGGAATTATAAACATTTGGTAATCCGTATGTTTGTACATTTTGCTTGACATTAGATATAAAGTTTTCGGCTTGCTCTTTTAAAGTTTCCACATTCTCAATCGTTGTTCTAATGCTTACTGTTCTAATGTTAACTTTTCTTGATGCCATACGATGGGCATTTTGAAATGATCTCACCCAAAATTCAGATGCTTTGAACCGAAAGTCTTCATGACCCACTTCTTTCTGTGCTTGCAAAGCCCACTTTCGTAAATCTTTATCATAAACTGTTAAGTGCGCATCAACAGCAGGATTGAAATTGCACAATGTATAGTCACAAATTCTCGCGATTTTTTCCTTGTAAGTTCCACCTTTATCTAAATAACGCGTCCAACGTCTTAATTGACGAACAGATCTAACTTTAGTGAACTTCTGTCTAACAGTCTCGATGCTTAAATATTTCTTTTTTCCCGACCTCCAGTAATCAATGGCTCTCGACTTGTATTCGCAAGAAAAATCTTCATCATCACTTGAGCATGCGCCCGGCGGTAATTTCGATTCATGAACAGCATGCGCCCATTCTTCATCTTCTACAATTTGCGATTCTATATTTTGGTACGGTTCTTGAAAATGTAGGGAGTGTTTTTCCACCGTTTCGACGCCAGTATACTCATTGATTGCATTTAATAATATACTTTCAAAACTATTCTTCAATTGTATTTCCGCATCATTAATGGGCAATTGAAGAAGATTCATTGCTTCAAATGTTGTTAGAAGTAGTTGTACAATATTCATTGGGTTGACCTTCATCTTCAACATAAGGAAACATTCGATGCACTTTATTCTTTGAAGAAAGAATTACTGGAAATCATGGGAAAATTTTTATGGGTACTACCTTTGAGTTCGATGAAAATCGATGTACAGTGCGCACTATGATTATACCCACTGAATTGACCGCGACGAGTTCTTCATGTGCGTAATATTATGGGTAACTCGCGAATAGCAAAATTTCCGTACTTGTTGTGTTTCGACGTTCTTGCATGGCATTCAATAAAGCAACTGTGATGCACTTTTCATATATTTTACGCACGATCCACATTGTGCGAGCCAAACAAGTCGGCGAGATCAGATAATAATGACCTTTACTTGCTTCTAGATAAAAAAATGTATATAGGGAATATTACGACGTTTGTTCGACACCAACTCCGTGCACCTATAACTGCACTGTCTAGACATTTTCTGGACAAAATGATATTGAACATTAAAACTGAAATTCAACATTAAAACTGGAAAAGGCCCTTTTTTTATTATTCGCCATAAGCATTGTCGTCGCATTTGTTTCATTCGAATATCTTGAATCGAATCGTAACGAAAATACAAAAGTCACTTCCAGGGTGAGTTTAACCCCTTCAAATTGTTTTGTCACTGATGAAAAAAACACATATCTTTCTGATTTCGATGAAAAATAACATATTCAAGAATAAAGGAAATCGAAGGCGAACACCGGAAACGTTATTGTACAGGGGTGGTCGACCCCAAAGGGGTTTTTTAACGCAGAATCCTATGTCACCTACTTTTCTAGCTCTCTCGAATGCAATTGGTTTCATCGGGATGAAAAAAAAACGTTTCGAGTTATAGGATTTTTCTTTACTTTCAACCCCTATGAATTTACCCCCGCGAAATTGGAAAAGGCGCATTTCTCATTATTCGCTATAAGCATTTTTCTCGAATTGGTTTCATTCGAATATCTTGATTTGAACTATGCGAAACTGCAAAAGTCCCCATTTTGAGGGTGAGTTGTACCCCTTAAAACTGTTTTTCCGCCGATAAAAGACATATTTTTCTTTCAGATTTCGATGAAGAATAACAACAAAAAATAATCGAAATCGGACGGGAACGCCGGAAACGGTATTATACAGGGTAATCGCCCCCGAAAGAGATTTTTTTCGAAAAACGCAAAAACCGGTATCACCTACTTTTTCAAGCTCTTTCGAATGCAACTGGTTTCATCGATATGAAAAAAAAAGTTTCCGAGTTATACAAATTTTGCGACTTTCAACCCGTATAACTTTACCCCTATTTACCCCCTCGGAACTCGAAAAGGCCCATTTTTCATTATTCGCCATAAGCATTATTCTCATTCGATTGGTTTCATCGAAATGGTTCCATTCGAATATCTCGATTGGAACTATGCGAAACTACATCAGTCACTTGGAAGGTTGAACTTGAAAGGAGGTTCAAAGGAAGCCCAACTTTGAGGGTGAGTTTCACCCCCTAGAACTGTTTTTCCGCCGATAAAAAAATACGTCTCGTGGATTTCGATGAAGAATAACATATTCAAAAATGAACGAAATCGGAGGGGGACACCGGAAACGGTTTCCTTTGAGAAAGCTACGACGACGGTTATAATTATTTCCATGGGTTTTTCTTTAATCGCAGTCTTCCATCCTTCCTTGGTGTGAGTGTTCCGGACGTCAGTGTATGAGTGCCCTTGACTCGTAGACGCCTTCCTTATAGCAGGTGTCTTGTCTGTGTAGTGTTGGGTGTATGTATGCTTGTGACTATGCTCGCGTAGCAACATGCCTCTGTGTGCTGATGGTCTCCGAACGTACAGTAAAGGTGTTTTAAGAAAAAAAAGCGTTGAAGGGGGTGCCAGTCTCGCCCAACGAGATCTTTTTTTTCCACTTACATTTATATTATATATATATATATATATATATATATATATATATATATATATATATATATATATATATATATATATATATATATATATTTTATATATTACGCATATTATTATATGCGTAATTTTACGTAATTTTACGCATAAGCGATACATAGTCTTGCCAAGTTTGGGTTTTATATTTATTGAAAAATATCGGGAAGCAACGAAGTGAATATTATTCGAACAACGCGCCGCGGTCGCGCCATGACCAATTGGTGTAGGTGGTTCTGGTAACTAGGGGATCTGAAATGAAACATAAAGTAATGTACTCTTAGTATAGCTGGTATCAAAAATATTTAATATAAAACCTAAAAGTATTTATGAAGTTTTCGATTTATTATTTCCATATTAAATTTTTTTATTGAACATTCAATTTAATATAAAATTCAATATTTATTTTTATAAAAATTTGTGAAAAAATAGGTTTAGGATATAAACTACGCCATCATATATATATATATATGATGGCAGATATATATGATATATATATATATGATGGCAGATATATATGATATATATATATATATGATATATATATATATATATATATATATATATATATATATATATGTCAAAGGGATGTTGTCAGGACTTTTCTAAGGCCTACTTTTAACCATTGAAAATAGCACTTATAATGCTGCTGAAGCGTAATCTTCATCCAAAATTGGTGCAAGTGCATTTTTTCAAATTATATAGAGAAAATAGTTAAAACGGTAGATATCAGGACATTAGAAAAATAGTTTAATAATGGTTGTTGTCAGGACTCTTTTCTCAAGAGATCGGTTTTTATCAGGACAGCCTTAGAATTCCTTCGTAATGGTATTTCTCAGGACTCATTTTGGCGAGTAAACGGGTTTTATCAGGACAGCCTTAGAATCCCTACGAACGGATGATGTCAGGACAGCCTTAGAAACCCTTCGAATGGTGTTTCTCGGGACTCTTTATTGGCGAGTAATGGGGTTTTATCGGGACAGCCAACTGTAACCACATAAGCATTTTAATCATATTTTTTTAATTGACGGCTCAGTTCGGAAACGTTTCCAATATCGTCGTGACACTTTATTTTGTCTTATATATAGGGTGTCTCAAAATTACCTGAAATTTTTATTTATTAATTATTTTATTACGTATTATTTATTTGAAAAGTACGAATATTTTCAATATAAGGTACGAACATGAAGGTTGTGTGTGGAACACAATATCCGCTAAATTACCGTTTCGTTTCTGTTTGCAAATGTTCACACTGTTCATGAATTTTTCAATAATATTTCGGCATCATTGCGGGCTAATTTCATTAATGGCGCGGCCAATTGCTTCCTGGAGCTCCGGAATGGTCTGTGGATCACTGGCATATACTTTTCCTTTCAGAAAACTCCAAAGAAAAAAGTCCGAAGGCGTCAAACCGCACGATCTTGGTGGCCAATTCACATCACCGCGCCGCGAGATAACACGACCTTGAAATGTCGTCTGCAATAACTGCATTGTTTCGCCCCTAGTGTGGCAGTTGAGCCATCTCGTTGGCAGAATATGTCTTCCAAGTCCATACCGTTGATGCTATTTATCGGATATTGTGTTCCACAAAAACCTCCATGTTTGCAGCTTATATTCAAATAAAAATATTCGTACTTTTCAAATAAATAATACGTTTTATTAATAGATTAAAATGCCAGCTTGTTTTGAGACACGCTTTATAATCCATATTTCCATTAATAGATGCACATATAATACTGCTATTCGAGAGATGTATTTATAAAAATATAAGAAACCTCGATGATCCACGTTTTTACGCATCGAAACAGTTATCGATTTTTTTTAAATTTCGAGAAACAAGTTTTTTATGATGAGTTGATTATTCTAAAATATCATCAATTAAAATTGGAGCTTATTGTTAATTTTTTTCCAGAGGTAACAGTTGTTATCAGGACATCTTCCGCAGAGGAAACGGTTGTTATCGGGACATCTTTCAGAGAAGAGACGGTTGTTATCGGGACATCATTCACGGAGGAAACGCTTCTTACTGGGACATTTATTCCTTTGTCATACATAAACGGCATTAATACACTAAGACATACAGCATTAATACTAATATTTAAGGAATGATATATTCAACTGTAAAGTCACTGAGCTAATAGAGTAGAAACTGGATAGTTTTTTCAATTTTCCGTTCCACCGCCTTCCTGGCGTTTGGTCAATATCTAGTTCGATGTATGTTTCTTCAATCGGTGAGCTGAATATCGGGGGCTCCGTGAGAGCTTGAGTGAAATCACCTCAATCTGTCGCTGAATTTAATATTTCCAATGTGGTGTAAATTTCTGTAACTTTTGCCGATTCTATCATTATCTCAATTCTATTGATTTTCACACAAATTCGCGATAAAAACTATCCATCATTTTATAATGGTGCTGTAAATCCTCATTTTCACGGTCCCAGGTGTTATTCCGATAATTAGTTGAACCGTACGTATCTTTTTATCTCCGTAGTTGCCTTCTTTTAGCTGACATGAAAAATCAACTGAACAATTATCGGGAGGTTTCTATAAGCTCAACCCACGAAATACAACGAGTTTTCGATTTTTTTCTGAAAAATGGTTTCGTGGACCGTACCCAAACTGCACAGGATGATTAGCAAAGGGGTATATGCTTCCGCAAAAAAAAATTAGCCCGGCAGTAGCATTCGGACCTGGGACTATTGTTATCATTAACAAAGGAATAAATGGTTATCACGAACAAGGGAATAAACGTCCCAATAATACGCGTTTCTATTTTGAATGGTGTCCTGATAACAACCCTTGGATCTATCAAAAATGTCCTGATAACAACCGCTTCCTCTGTGAAGATTTCCTGATAACAACTCTTACTTTGGATAAAACTTTTAATGAAAATAAGTCACAATCAATTATTATACCTAATTATAAACTCGACTAAAGGATTTCGCGCAAATTTAGCAGATGTAAGCAATTTAACATTTTCTCTGAAAAGTCACTGCTACGAAAATTCTTCGGCTAGTCACATTTTCCCAAGTTTTATCAATAATATTTTCTTTAAACATTTGGTGACCCCCGTTTATATTGATGTGACGAAACCTTTAGAACTTTTTAGACGCGCGAACGATTTATATCGGGCATCTAGAGTCATTTAGTGTTAGCCAACCATGAGCCAACCATGAGCCAATCGCTCGATAGAACTGCGCACGTACAAGGGGAGGTCGGCTATTCGTCATCACCGATTTCGTCCAAATTCACAGTATATGTAGGGCTTGATTAGAAACAAAAGTGATGGCAAGTGGGAGCTCCAGATGGCCAAGCGTTTAATAAATAAAAAAAATTTCGGCGATTGGTCAGTACATTTCGTATACGTCTAATGGCAGTTGAGGGGCTGAACGAACAAAGGAATAAATGTCCCAATAATACGCGTTTCCGTTCTGAATGATGTACTGATAACAGCCGTTGCTTCTATAAAAGGTGTCCCGATAACAACCGTTTCCTCTGTGAAGATGTCCTGATAACAACTGTTACTTTGGAGAAAACTCAACAACAAGCTTGAATTTGACTTAATAATCGGTTTAAAATAATTAACACATCCCAAGAAGACTCGTTATTAACATTCGTGATTGTAATTGAAAATAGTGTGGTTTTTGAAAGTTACATCATATGATTTCACTTTCGTCTAATGGTCCCTTGTGACCTCTCTATATAATAAAATCTGTAACATAATTTATCGATATAATTCGGCAAGTAACAGGAGTGACCTCGAATAGATAAACGCCGACAAGTGTATTGAACTTGCAACGGAAGAGAGCATCAATGGTATTAGCAACCAAGCAGGCGAAGATGAGAACCCATCGCCTAAAAAAAACCCACGACCGCAACCTGACGAAGGCTGTCATTCTAATATACAATAATACAGGTGGTACCTACACTATATGTAAAAAACGAATGCATTATTTTAAGGTAACAACCGAAAAGGTAATTTAAGGTAACAACCTTAAAAAGGAATGCATTATTTTCAGGTAACAACCTCAAAATAATGCAGTGCGTTTTTACACCTGTGCCACCTGTATTATTAGAATGACAGCCTTCGTCAGTTTGCGTTCGTGGGTTTTTTTAGGCGATGGGTCCTCATCTTCGCCTGCTTGGTTACTGACATATTTGGTGTTCTCGTCCGTTGCGAACTCAATATACTTCTCGGCGTCTATCTTTTCGAGAACACTCCTGTCACCTGCCGAATTATACGAATCCGAAATCATATGATGTAACTTTTAAATACCACACTATTTTTAATTACAATCACAAATGTTAATAACGCGTCTTCTTTGGGATGTGTTAATTATTTTAAACAGATTATTCAGTCAAATTGAAGCGTCTTATTGAGTTTTCGCCAAAGTAACGGTTGTTATCAGGACATCTTCACAGAGTCAACGGTTTTTATCGGGACATATTTTATAGAAGCAACGGTTGTTATCAGGACATTTATTCCTTTGTTCGTTCAGCCCCGCAACTGTCATGAGACGGACCCGAAAAGATAATAATATCGGTCTTGGAAACAACTTTCTCGTATCACAAATACTGAAGGAATTTTTGAAATAATTTAAAATGATATATTTCGCGATGTCATCGCCGAAAAGAGTAGATGTAACTGGATTTAGAGAAGGCTTTATATTTACGCTAGCATACGCTACCATACGTTACGAACTAGCATACGCTAGTTCGTAACGTATGGTAGCGTGTAAAGTATCTTTACACGACAGTATTGTTTATAATCGTGCAAATTATCACAAGTTCACTGATCTGTGGAAATAATGAATACAATATCAATACCTCTGAAAATAATAAAATGTCCTAACATCAAAGGTAGTATAGATATTCCGATTAGGATAGGTTGTTGTCGAGGCACGTCTTGAAATTATACGTTCGCGGCAGGAGAATACTAAACCTGTTCAGTACAATTGTCAGGAGTGTCCTGAGTAAGACCTTTCTCTGGGAAAAAGAACGCCTATGAAGCGAATGAAAGTTATCGAGACATGTACTGAGAAACACCTCCCTCTGGAAAAAGAACGCCTACGTAACGTATGGTGGTTATCGAGACATGTCCTGAGAAGAACCCTTCTTTGGGAGAAATAACACCTAAGTAGCGGATGGTGGTTATCGAGACATGTCCTGAGAAAAACCTTTCTCTGGGAGAAAGAACCCGTTAGTAGCGGATAGTGGTTATCGAGACATGTCCTGAGAAATACCTATCTCTGGGAGAAAGAACACCTAAGTAACGGATGGTAGTTATCGGGACGTGTCCTGACAAAATACATAAGTAAGGAAAGCTTGTCAGGACTGACCCGATATGCACCAACTGTCCTGACATCATCCATTAAAGCACTGAAAAAGACCTGACATCAACCTTTTGACATATATATATATATATATATATATATATATATATATATATATATATATATATATATATCATATATATATATATATCATATATATCTGCCATCATATATATATATATATGATGGCGTAGTTTATATACTAAACCTATTTTTTCACAAATTTTTATAAAAATAAATATTGAATTTTATATTAAATTGAATGTTCAATAAAAAAATTTAATATGGAAATAATAAATCGAAAACTTCATAAATACTTTTAGGTTTTATATTAAATATTTTTGATACCAGCTATACTAAGAGTACATTACTTTATGTTTCATTTCAGATCCCCTAGTTACCAGAACCACCTACACCAATTGGTCATGGCGCGACCGCGGCGCGTTGTTCGAATAATATTCACTTCGTTGCTTCCCGATATTTTTCAATAAATATAAAACCCAAACTTGGCAAGACTATGTATCGCTTATGCGTAAAATTCCGATAAAAGGCCCGTTAATGACTCGCGGATCCTTTACAACGTCTCGATTTCGAGTGCCTAATGTCTATAAACTCACCTCGTGTGAAAGTATATATATATATATATATATATATATATATATATATATATATATATATATATAAATATATATATATATGCAGTAAGGAGCGAAAGTGAACACACTATGGTATTTTAACAAAAATGCATTTTTATTTGATATTCCAATTCGAATAAAAAAGAAACGGTGTACGTAGTAGAAGTACAATCTCAGCTTCAGGTTAGTCAGAATAAGCAAATCGATTTTTTATGCATTTAATATTTCGTCCACAGTCCCGCAGCTTGAAAAGTAGCTCAAATACGTTTGAGCATATTTGTTACTACACTTTGGAATATTCCGGTGTGATCGAGTACCACTCGTTCGAGTTCTTTTATTCATTGCCGCAAATAATTTGTTGTCGTTGGCGGCGAATTATATGCACATCTAGGCTTCGTTTTCAAATACGCCCAGACATTTTCGATTGGATTTTAGTTTGGACTTTGAGCTGGCCACTCCATTGCTTGAAACGGCTGAGATTGGAGTCAATTTTTCACTCTCTTTGGAGAATTACCGGGAGTGTTATCATGTTGAAATATAAAATGACGCTCTGGCACCACCATATTTTTAATCGTTTCCAGGCAATTCTTGTCCAAAATGTCCTTATGGATATGGTGGTTCATCGTGCCTTCCATTCGGAGTATTTGTGCAACACCGTTCGCTGTAAAGCACCTCCATATCATAACCGCACCACCGCCGAATTTGACTTTGTTCAACATGACGCGGTAGAAGAGGTTCACCTTTCCTTCTCCAACACTAGAAACTTCCATCCGATGACATTCTATTGATTTTAGGCTCGTCAGAGAAGATAACGTTTTCCCATTGCTTCGTATTCCAAGTTACATATTTTTTTTGCAAAACTCAAACGAGCTTTATTATTTATTTTTTTCGAAAGAGCAGGTATTTTTTTTTCTTCTCACTCAATTCGAAATTAGCTTCTATGAATGCTCTTTGAGCATTCTACTGGCTAATCTTCTTGCCAACGTCACTCTCCAAAATAACTTCGCAGCCATTGATGGCGTTGTGGCAGCTGCAGAAGTAATGTAGTGCGTTAGTCTTCTCTTATCTTAAGGTGGTAGTAATTTAGGACGACCTCCGATAAATAATTGGAACATCGCTATAGTATCGTTTCCGTAGTTTTTGCACTACTGCCTGGCTGACAGCAAATATTTTAGCACCTTTTCTCGTTTATCAACCACTTTTTCATTTGAAAATAATTTCATTTTTTCCACCTCTAGAGGCAGTGGCTTCATGATAGAGTATTAAGACGTCTCATAATACAGACAACACTAAACTAAGTAGCAGAGTACTTCTCGTCAAAGACATCGATAGTATTTATTTACAAACTCTTCGTTTACAGTCCTGCAGCATAGGCGTATCCTCATGCGCAGCGAAACCGATTACATAAGAAACATTCGTATTCGTCACAAAAATAGAGGTATCAGGATTGTTAAAATTCTTTTTACAGAGCTATAAGATTGTACTTTATATTACGTACTCCGTTTCATTTATATTCCGATTGAGATATCAAATAAAAACTTTTTTTTGTTAAAATACCATATGTGTGTTCACTTTTGCGCTTTACTGTATATATAGACACATGAAATAAATATCCCCGTCGGCCAGCGCGAACCAATGAAGCAGCCTGTCCCCGAGTGCTAGAAACTTTTGGTTCTGTCGGCGACACTCGCAATGGTCCTCATTTATTCTCACCGTTATATCCGGCATACGCCCCACCGTTATTCGTACGAAAATATGCGTTCAGCCATACTCTCCAAGCGGATCCATTTGAGCATTTTAATGCCTGAAATTGCTTCCCGTTAAACCCTTTTTATTCTCGTTTCTCTCTTCGTTCAAACAGCACTCACGTGGAAGGTTATACAAGCTCGGCGTAAAAGTAGAAAAAAAAACCAGCAGCGCGATTCCATCAAAAGGTATGCTCGTATAAATCCACGTGTGAGACTTCGCATACAGTCGAAAGAGTAAGGCCTGTTTGCGAATAACTACTGTCATTTTATTTCGGATCAACAAAAATGGCCTCCTGAAGAATTACAGTAATTGGGTTTGGGGGTAAAAAGAAAGGAGATTTTCGTCCGCAATCGTTGTATCAAAACGTTGCGGGATCGTTCATTATCGCACGCGAGATACCTCCCGCGTGTGGCACTTGAGAATGACGAGGCAAAAATTGGTGCAGCTTTTTACGGTGCCTGTTGAATAACAAAGCGATGACTCAACAAGAGCCTGTGCCAATGAAAAACGTACGTATACCCGAGGCCTGCCGCGCTGCAATTTCCTGGCGCGGACGCGAAGCGAGAAAGGGTTTGTCGCGAGCATCAAAATGCAGGTGCGCGGTATGTAAAATGCCATGCGAGAAAAAAAATCGGTCACGGCCAGAACTCTGTGTTTTGTCAAGTATCTGGTTGAGAAGGGAGGAGAGAGAAAATACGACAAGAGGGAAGCGAAGTGCGTCAATTTTTCCTCGCGTTCACCTAACTATGACAAGCACAGCTTAACATTTAAGGGAGCGTGAGTAGAAAGATTTGCATAGCATTCAATCGCGACCTTGCCCACTTTTGCAGGTTTCGCTTAAACTGTACAAAAAACCTGCCAAGTGCGTGACGGGTCACGCATGGGGTAGGGTTTCGTAATCGTTTTTTCGTACAATAATTTCGAGCATCAATGTCTAATTCATATGTACTTATTATTATTTACGGTCTACCACATTCATTTTTTACATATTAATTTCGATTTAATTTATTAATCTTCAATGGCAATGATGTAAGGGTTACATATGAAGGTTATAGGGGTGAAGCGGAGGAACCCTTCTCATTTTTAATATTTTATTCACGAGGCTTCAAGCAACGTACGACAAAGTTATTCTCGTAGTCCTCTAAGGATGATGTTGAACTTTGCATCGTTGGAACGCAATTGAAGATTATTTTTCTTCTATTGTTCGCAATTTTCTGCCGATTTAGGTCACAATCATTACCGAAACTTTATTTTTTATCATCTGGCAGATACAAATAATAATGGATAATGACCTATGTGAAGTAGGCAACGGACTTTACAGAAACTAATTTTTTTTTTTGCATTCGTTTGTACTCGGTTTGTACCCGTTTGTACCGTCTTAAATTTCGTTTGTACCTTAAGGGGGAAAAAAGTACGAGGGTATGAAAAAATGAACCGAAACCCATTTAGAGCTAAGCAATTTTAATAAACGTGACTGAAAAGAGAATCTTTTGTACCCGTTTGTACCGTTAAAAATTTTTTTTTTTGAATTTTTTTTTCAAAATTTTTTGTGAAAAAAAAAATTTTCGATTTTTTTTTTTTTAATTTCCGTTTGTACCGACAAGTATATCGTTTGGACCACCTAAAAATTGTTTCTATTCATTCGTATCGGTGAGTACATCGTTTCTACCACCGTGTAATCGTTTATACCCATTCGTACTGACGAGTATATTGTTTGTACCACCAAGAAAACTTTGTCCCCGTCTGTACTATCGAGCAATCGATTGTACCCGTTCGTATCGACGAGTATATCGTTTGTACCACCGAGAAAACGTTTGTACCCGTCTGTACTATCGAGGAATCGTTTGTACCCATTCGTTCTGATGAGTATATCGTTTGTACCACCGAGAAAACGTTTGTACCCGTCTGTACTATCGAGCAATCGTTTGTACCCATTCGTATCGACGAGTATATCGATTGTACCACCGAGAAAGCGTTTGTACCCGTCTGTACTATCGACCAATCGTTTGTACCCATTCGTATCGACGAGTATTTCGTATGTACCACCGAGAAAACGTTTGTACCCGTCTGTACTATCGGGCAATCGGTTGTACCCATTCGTACTGACGAGTATATCGTTTATACCAACGAGAAAACGTTTGTACCTGTATGTACTATCGAGCAATCGTTTGTACCCGGTCGTATCGACGAGTATATCGTTTGTACAACCGAGAAATCGTTTGTACCCGTCTGTACTATCGAGCAATCGTTTGTACCCATTCGTACTGACGAGTGTATCGTTTGTACCAGTGAGAAAACGTTTGAACCCGTCTGTACTATCGAGCAATCGTTTGTACCCATTCGTACTGACGAGTATATCGTTTGTACCAGCGAGAAAACGTTTGTACCCGTCTGTACTATCGAGCAATCGATTGTACCCGTTCGTATCGACGAGTATGTCGTTTGTACCATCGAGAAAACGTTTGTACCTCTCTGTACTATCGAGGAATCGTTTGTACCCATTCGACCTGACGAGTATATCGTTTGTACCACCGAGAAAACGTTTGTACCCATCTGTACTATCGAGCAATCGTTTGTACCCGTTCGTATCGACGAGTACATCGTTTGTACCACCGAGGAAACGTTTGTACCCGTCTGTACTATCGAGCAATCGTTTGTACCCGTTCGTATCGACGAGTATGTCGTTTGTACCACCGAGAAAACGTTTGTACCCGTCTGTACTAACGAGGAATCGTTTGTACCCATTCGTTCTGACGAGTATATCGTTTGTACCAACGAGAAAACGTTTGTACCCGTCTGTACTATCGAGCAATCGTTTTTACCCGTTCGTATCGACGATTATGTCGTTTGTACCACCGATAAATCGTTTGTACCCGTCTGTACTATCGACCAATCGTTTATACCCATTCGTATCAACGAGCATTTCGTATGTACCACCGAGAAAACGTTTGTCCCCGTCTGAGCTATCGGGCAATCGTTTGTACCCATTCGTACTGACGAGTATATCGTTTGTACCAACCAGAAAACATTTGTACCCGTCTGTACTATCGAGCAATCGTTTGTACCCGTTCGTATCGACGAGTATATCGTTTTTACCAACGAGAAAACGTTTGTACCCGTATGTACTATCGAGCAATCGTTTGTACCCGTTCGTATCGACGAGTATATCGTTTGTACCACCGAGAAATCGTTTGTACCCGTCTGTACTATCGAGCAATCGTTTGGACCCATTCGTACTGACGAGTGTATCGTTTGTACCAGCGAGAAAACGTTTGTACCCGTCTGTACTATCGAGCAATCGATTGTACCCGTTCGTATCGACGAGTATATCGTTTGTACCACCGAGAAAACGTTTGTACCTGTCTGTACTATCGAGGAATCGTTTGTACCCATTCGTCCTGACGAGTATATCGTTTGCACCACCGAGAAAACGTTTGTACCCATCTGTACTATCGAGCAATCGTTTGTACCCGTTCGTATCGACGAGTACATCGTTTGTACCACCGAGGAAACGTTTGTACCCGTCTGTACTATCGAGCAATCGTTTGTACCCTTTCGTATCGACGAGTATGTCGTTTGTACCACCGAGAAATCGTTTGTACCCGTCTGTATTATCGACCAATCGTTTGTACCCAATCGTATCGACGAGAATTTCGTATGTACCACCGAGAAAACGTTTGTCCCCGTCTGAACTATCGGGCAATCGTTTGTACCCATTCGTACTGACGAGTATATCGTTTGTACCAACGAGAAAACGTTTGTACCCGTCTGTACTATCGAGCAAACGTTTGTACCCGTTCGTATCGACGAGTATATCGTTTTTACCACCGAGAAATCGTTTGTACCCGTCTGTACTATCGAGCAATCGATTGTACCGGTTCGTATCGACGAGTATATCGTTTGTACCACCGAGAAAACGTTTGTACCCGTCTGTACTATCGAGGAATCGTTTGTACCCATTCGTTCTGACGAGTATATCGTTTGTACCACCGAGAAAACGTTTGTACCCGTCTGTACTATCGAGCAATCGTTTGTACGCATTCGTATCGACGAGTATATCGTTTGTACCACCGAGAAATCGTTTGTACCCGTCTGTACTATCGACCAATCGTTTGTACCCATTCGTATCGACGAGTATTTCGTATGTACCACCGAGAAAACGTTTGTAACCGTCGGTACTATCGGGCAATCGGTTGTACCCATTCGTACTGACGAGTATATCGTTTTTACCAACGAGAAAACGTTTGTACCGGTATGTACTATCGAGCAATCGTTTGTACCCGTTCGTATCGACGAGTATATCGTTTGTACCACCGAGAAATCGTTTGTACCCGTCTGTACTATCGAGCAATCGTTTGTACCCATTCGTACTGACGAGTGTATCGTTTGTACCAGCGAGAAAACGTTTGTACCCGTCTGTACTATCGAGCAATCGTTTGTACCCATTCGTACTGACGAGTGTATCGTTTGAACCAGCGAGAAAACGTTTGTACCCGGCTGTACTATCGAGCAATCGATTGTACCCGTTCGTATCGACGAGTATATCGTTTGTACCAACGAGAAAACGATTGTACCCGTCGGCACTGTCGAGCAATCGTTTGTACCGGTCTGTAATATCGAGCAATGGTGTGTACCCCCTCGTACTGACGAGTATACCGTTTGTACCGCCGAGAAAACCTTTGTACCCGTCTGTAATATCGAGCAATCGTTTGTACCCGTTCGTATCAATGAGTATATCGTGTGTACCACCGACAAAACGTTTGTACCCGTTGGTATCGACGAATATATCGTTTGTCCCACCGCGGAAACGTTTCTACCCGTCTGTCCGATTGAGGAATCGTTTGTACCCATTCGTCCTGACAAGTATATCGTTTGTACCACCGAGGAAACGTTTGTACCCGTCTGTACTATCGTGGAATCGTTTTTACCCATTCGTACATCGTTCGAATTCGTATATCGTTTGTACCACCGAGAAAACGTTTGTACCCGTCTGTACTATCGAGCAATCGTTTGTACCCATTCGTACTGACGAGTGTATCGTTTGTACCAGCGAGAAAACGTTTGTACCCGTCTGTACTATCGAGCAATCGTTTGTACCCATTCGTACTAACGAGCGTATCGTTTGTACCAGCGAGAAAAAGTTTGAACCCGTCTGGACTATCGAGCAATTGTTTGTACCCGTTCGTATCGACGAATATGTCGTTTGTGCCACCGAGCAATCGTTTGGCACGTCTGTACTATCGATCAATCGTTTGTACGCGTTCGTACTGACGAGTATATCGTTTGTACCACCGACAAAACGTTTGTACCCGTTGGTACCGATGAATATATCGTTTGTACCACCGCGGAAACGTTTGTACCCGTCTGTACCATTGCAGAATCCTTTGTACCCATCTGTACTGACAAGTATATCGTTTGTACCACCGAGAAAACGTTTGTACCCGTCTGTACTATCGAGGAATCGATTGTACCCGTTCGTATCGTTTGTACCACCGAGAAATCGTTTGTACCCGTCTGTACTATCGAGCAATCGATTGTACCCGTTCGTATCGACGAGTATATCGTTTGTACCACCGAGAAAACGTTTGTACCCGTCTGTACTATCGAGCAATCGTTTGTACCCATTCGTATCGACGAGTATATCGTTTGTACCACCGAGAAATCGATTGTACCCGTCTGTACTATCGACCAATCGTTTGTACCCATTCGTATCGACGAGTATTTCGTATGTACCACCGAGAAAACGTTTGTACCCGTCTGTACTATCGGGCAATCGGTTGTACCCATTCGTACTGACGAGTATATCGATTTTACCAACGAGAAAACGTTTGTACCCGTATGTACTATCGAGCAATCGTTTGTACCCGTTCGTATCGACGAGTATATCATTTGTACCACCGAGAAATCGTTTGTACCCGTCTGTACTATCGAGCAATCGTTTGTACCCATTCGTACTGACGAGTGTATCGTTTGTACCAGCGAGAAAACGTTTGTACCCGTCTGTACTATCGAGCAATCGATTGTACCCATTCGTACTGACGAGTGTATCGTTTGTACCAGCGAGAAAACGTTTGTACCCGTCTGTACTATCGAGCAATCGATTGTACCCGTTCGTATCGACGAGTATATCGTTTGTACCATCGAGAAAACGTTTGTACCTGTCTGTACTATCGAGGAATCGTTTGTACCCATTCGTCCTGACGAGTTTATCGTTTGTACCACCGAGAAAACGTTTGTACCCATCTGTACTATCGAGCAATCGTTTCTACCCGGTCGTATCGGCGAGCATATCATTTGTACCACAGAGAAATCGTTTGTACCCATGTACGCTTACTTACTTAATTACTCTACGAAACTTACGGTTGGCGGTACAAACGATATACTCCTTGGCACGAAAAAATAGAAATTATTGCTCGGTGGTACAAACGACATACTCGTCAGTATGGACGGAAACACAAGATTAACTGCTGGTACAAATGATTTACTCGTTGGTACGAACCGGTACAAACGATTACTCGATGACGGAAACCCAAGAAAACGATTTCTCGGCGGTACAAACGATCTGCTCGTCAGTACGAATGGGTACAAACGTTTCCTTGGTGGTACAAACGATATACTCGTCGATACGAACGGGTATAAACGATTGCTCGATAGTACAGACGAGTACAAACGATTTCTCGGTGGTACAAACGATATACTTGTCGATACGAATGGGTACAAACGATTGCTCGATAGTACAGACGGGTACAAACGTTTTCTCGGTGGTACAAACGATATACTCGTCAGTACGAACGGGTACAAACGATTGCTCGATAAGACAGAAAGGTACGAACTTTTTCTCGGTGGTACAAACGATATACTCGTCAGTACGAACGGGTACAAACGATTGCTCGTTAGTACAGACGGATAGCAACGTTTTCTCGGTGGTACAAACGATATACTCGTCAGTACGCATGGGTACAAACGATTGCTCGATAGTACAGACTGGTGCAAACGTTTCCTTGGTGGTACAAACGATATACTCGTCGATACCAACGGGTACAAACGATTTCTCGGTGGTACAAACGATATACTCGTCGATACGAACGGGTACAAACGATTGCTCGATAGTACAGACAGGTACGAACTTTTTCTCGGTGGTACAAGCGATATACTCGTCAGTACGAACGGGTACAAACGATTGCTCGATAGTACAGCCGGGTACAAATGTTTTCTCCGTGGTACATTCGAAATACTCGTCGATACCAACGGGTACAAACGATTTCTCGCTGGTACAAACGATATACTGTCGATACGAACGGGTACAAACGATTGCTCGATAGTACAGACGGGTACAAACGTTCCGTCGGTGGTACAAACGATATGCTCGTCGATACGAACGGGTACAAACGATTGCTCCAAAGTACAGACGGGTACAAACGTTTTCTCGGTGGAACAAACGATATACTCGTCGATACGAACGGGTACAAACGATTTCTTGATAATACAGATGGGTACAAACGTTTTCTCGCTGGTACAAACGATATAATCGTCAGCACCAATGGGTACAAACGATTGCTCGATAGTACAGACGGGTACAAACGTTTTCTCGGTGGTACAAACGATACACTCGTCAGTACGAATGGGTAAAAACGATTGATCGATAGTACAGAAAGGTACAAAGGATTGCTCGGTGGTACAAACGATATAGTCGTCGATACGAACGGGTACAAACGATTGCTCGATAGTACAGATGGGTACAAACGTTTTCTCGGTGGTACAAACGATATACTCGTCAGTACGAATAGGTACAAACGATTGCTCGATAGTACAGACAGGTACAAACGATTGGTCGATAGTACAGACGGGTAAAAACGGTTTCTCGGTATTACAAACGATATACTCGTCGATACCAACGGGTACAAACGATTGCTCGATAGTACAGCTGGGTACGAACGTTTTCTCGGTGGTACATACGATATATTCGTCAGTACGAATGGGTACACACGATTAATCGCCGGTACGAATGAGTACAAACGATCTCTCGGTGGTACAAACGACATACTCGTCGATACCAACGGGTACAAACGATTGCTCGATTGTACAGACGGGTACAAACGTTTTCTCGGTGGTACAAACGAATACGCGTCAGTACGAATGGGTAAAAAAGAATCCTCGATAATGCAGTCGGGTACAAACGTTTTCTCGGTGGTACAAACGGTATACTCGACGATACGAACGGGTACCAACGATTGCTCGATAGTACTGACGGGTACAAACGTTTTCTCGCTGGTACAAACGATATACTCGTCAGTACGAATGGGTACAAACGATTGGTCGATAGTACAGACGGGTACAAACGTTTTGTCCGTGTTGCATACGAAATACTCGTCGATACCAATGGGTACAAACGATTTCTCGATGGTACAAATGATATACTGTCGATACGACCGGGTACAAACGATTGCTTGATAGTACAGATGCGTACAAACGTTTCCGCGGTGGTACAATCGATATACTGTCGATACGACCGGGTACAAACGATTGCTCGATAGTACAGACGGGTACAAACGTTTTCTCGGTGGTACAAACGATATACTCGTCAGTACGAATGGGTAAAAACGATTCCACGATAGTACAGACGGGTACAAACGTTTTTTCGGTGGTACAAACGATATACTTGTCAGGACGAATGGGTACAAACGACTCCTCAATAGTACAGACGGGTACAAACGTTTCCGCGGTGGTACAAACGTTTCCGCGGTGGTACAAACGATATATTCGTCGATACCAACGGGTACAAACGTTTTGTCGGTGGTACAAACGATATACTCGTCAGTACGAGGGGGTACAAACGATTGCTCGCTATTACAGACCGGTACAAACGCTTGCTCGATAGTGCCGACGGGTATAAACGTTTTCTCGTTGGTATAAACGAAATTCTCGTCGATACCAACGGGTGCGAATGATTTCTCGGTGGTAAAAACGATATACTTGTTGATACAGACGGGAACAAACGATTGCTCGATTGTACAGACGGGTACAAACGTTTTCTGGGTGGTACAAACGATATACTCGTCAGTACGAACAGGTACAAACGATTCCTCGATAGTAACGACGGGTACATACGATTGCTCGATAGTACATACGGGTAAAAACGATTTCTCCGTGTTACAAACGATATACTCGTCGATACGAACGGGTACAATCGATTGCTCGATAGTATAGACGGGTACAAACGTTTTCTCGCTGGTACAAACGATACACTCATCAGTACGAATGGGCACAAACGATTGCTCGATAGTACATACGGGTACAAACGTTTTCTCGGTGGTACATACGAAATACTCGTCGATACGAATGGGTACAAACGATTAGTCGATAGTACAGACGGGTACAAACGATTTCTCGGTGGTACACACGATATACTCGTCGATACGAATGGGTACAAACGATTGCTCGATAGTACAGAAGGGTACAAACGTTTTCTCGGTGGTACAAACGATATACTCGTCAGAACGAATGGGTACAAACAATTCCTCGATAGTACAGACGGGTACAAACGTTTTCTCGGTGGTACAAACGATATACTCGTCGATACGAACGGGTACAATCGATTGCTCGATAGTACAGACGGGTACAAACGATTTCTCGGTGGTACAAACGATATACTCGTCGATACGAACGGGTACAAACGATTGCTCGATAGTACAGACGGGTACAAACGTTTTCTCGTTGGTACAAACGATATACTCGTCAGTACGAATGGGTACAAACGATTGCCCGATAGTTCAGACGGGGACAAACGTTTTCTCGGTGGTACATACGAAATACTCGTTGATACGAATGGGTACAAATGATTGGTCGATAGTACAGACGGGTACAAACGATTTCTCGGTGGTACAAACGACATACTCGTCGATACGAACGGGTACAAACGATTGCTCGATAGTACAGACGGGTACAAACGTTTCCTCGGTGGTACAAACGATGTACTCGTCGATACAAACGGGTACAAACGATTGCTCGATAGTACAGATGGGTACACACGTTTTCTCGGTGGTACAAACGATATACTCGTCAGGACGAATGGGTACAAACGATTGCTCGATAGTACAGACGGGTCCAAACGATTTCTCGGTGGTACAAACGATATACTCGTCGATACGAACAGGTACAAACGATTGCTCGATAGTACATACGGGTACAAACGTTTTCTCGTTGGTAAAAACGATATACTCGTCAGTACGAATGGGTACAACCGATTGCCCGATAGTACAGACGGGTACAAACGTTTTCTCGGTGGTACAAACGATATACTCGTCAGAACGAATGGGTACAAACGATTCCTCGATAGTACAGACGGGTACAAACGTTTTCTCGGTGGTACAAACGATATACTCGTCGATACGAACGGGTACAATCGATTGCTCGATAGTACAGACGGGTACAAACGATTTCTCGGTGGTACAAACGATATACTCGTCGATACGAACGGGTACAAACGATTGCTCGATAGTACAGACGGGTACAAACGTTTTCTCGTTGGTACAAACGATATACTCGTCAGTACGAATGGGTACAAACGGTTGCCCGATAGTTCAGACGGGGACAAACGTTTTCTCGGTGGTACATACGAAATACTCGTTGATACGAATGGGTACAAATGATTGGTCGATAGTACAGACGGGTACAAACGATTTCTCGGTGGTACAAACGACATACTCGTCGATACGAACGGGTACAAACGATTGCTCGATAGTACAGACGGGTATAAACGTTTCCTCGGTGGTAAAAACGATGTACTCGTCGATACAAACGGGTATAAACGATTGCTCGATAGTACAGATGGGTACACACGTTTTCTCGGTGGTACAAACGATATACTCGTCAGGACGAATGGGTACAAACGATTCCTCGATAGTACAGACAGGTACAAACGTTTTCTCGATGGTACAAACGATATACTCGCCGATACGAACGGGTACAATCGATTGCTCGATAGTACAGACGGGTACAAACGATTTCTCGGTGGTACAAACGATATACTCGTCGATACGAACGGGTCCAAACGATTGCTCGATAGTACAGACGGGTACACACGTTTTCTCGTTGGTACAAACGATATACTCGTCAGTACGAATGGGTACAAACGATTGCCCGATAGTTCAGACGGGGACAAACGTTTTCTCGGTGGTACATACGAAATACTCGTTGATACGAATGGGTACAAACGATTGGTCGATAGTACAGACGGGTACAAACGATTTCTCGGTGGTACAAACGACATACTCGTCGATACGAACGGGTACAAACGATTGCTCGATAGTACAGACGGGTAAAAACGATTTGTCGGTGGTACAAACGATATACTCGTCGATACGAACGGGTACAAACGATTGCTCGATAGTACATACGGGTACAAACGTTTTCTCGTTGGTAAAAACGATATACTCGTCAGTACGAATGGGTACAACCGATTGCCCGATAGTACAGACGGGTACAAACGTTTTCTCGGTGGTACATACGAAATACTCGTCGATACGAATGGGTACAAACGATTGGTCGATAGTACAGACGGGTACAAACGATTTCTCGGTGGTACAAGCGATATACTCGTCGATACGAATGGGTACAAACGATTGCTCGATAGTACAGACGGGTACAAACGATTTCTCGGTGGTACAAACGACATACTCGTCGATACGAACGGGTACAAACGATTGCTCGATAGGGCAGACGGGTACAAACGTTTCCTCGGTGGTACAAACGATGTACTCGTCGATACGAACGGGTACAAACGATTGCTCGATAGTACAGATGGGTACACACGTTTTCTCGGTGGTACAAACGATATACTCGTCAGGACGAATGAGTACAAACGATTCCTCGATAGTACAGACAGGTACAAACGTTTTCTCGATGGTACAAACGATATACTCGTCGATACGAACGGATACAATCGATTGCTCGATAGTACAGACGGGTACAAACGATTTCTCGGTGGTACAAACGATATACTCGTCGATACGAACAGGTACAAACGATTGCTCGATAGTACATACGGGTACAAACGTTTTCTCGTTGGTAAAAACGATATACTCGTCAGTACGAATGGGTACAACCGATTGCCCGATAATACAGACGGGTACAAACGTTTTATCGGTGGTACATACGAAATACTCGTCGATACGAATGGGTACAAACGATCGGTCGATAGTACAAACGATTTCTCGGTGGTACAAACGATATACTTGTCGATACGAATGGGTACAAACGATTGCTCGATAGTACAGACGGGTACAAACGTTTTCTCGGTGGTACAAACGATATACTCGTCAGAACGAATGGGTACAAACAATTCCTCGATAGTACAGACGGGTACAAACGTTTTCTCGGTGGTACAAACGATATACTCGTCGATACGAACGGGTACAATCGATTGCTCGATAGTACAGACGGGTACAAACGATTTCTCGGTGGTACAAACGATATACTCGTCGATACGAACGGGTACAAACGATTGCTCGATAGTACAGACGGGTACAAACGTTTTCTCGTTGGTACAAACGATATACTCGTCAGTACGAATGGGTACAAACGATTGCCCGATAGTTCAGACGGGGACAAACGTTTTCTCGGTGGTACATACGAAATACTCGTTGATACGAATGGGTACAAATGATTGGTCGATAGTACAGACGGGTACAAACGATTTCTCGGTGGTACAAACGACATACTCGTCGATACGAACGGGTACAAACGATTGCTCGATAGTACAGACGGGTACAAACGTTTCCTCGGTGGTACAAACGATGTACTCGTCGATACAAACGGGTACAAACGATTGCTCGATAGTACAGATGGGTACACACGTTTTCTCGGTGGTACAAACGATATACTCGTCAGGACGAATGGGTACAAACGATTCCTCGATAGTACAGACAGGTACAAACGTTTTCTCGATGGTACAAACGATATACTCGTCGATACGACCGGGTACAATCGATTGCTCGATAGTACAGACGGGTACAAAGGATTTCTCGGTGGTACAAACGATATACTCGTCGATACGAACGGGTCCAAACGATTGCTCGATAGTACAGACGGGTACACACGTTTTCTCGTTGGTACAAACGATATACTCGTCAGTACGAATGGGTACAAACGATTGCCCGATAGTTCAGACGGGGACAAACGTTTTCTCGGTGGTACATACGAAATACTCGTTGATACGAATGGGTACAAACGATTGGACGATAGTACAGACGGGTACAAACGATTTCTCGGTGGTACAAACGACATACTCGTCGATACGAACGGGTACAAACGATTGCTCGATAGTACAGACGGGTAAAAACGATTTGTCGGTGGTACAAACGATATACTCGTCGATACGAATGGGTACAAACGATTGGTCGATAGTACAGACGGGTACAAACGATTTCTCGGTGGTACAAGCGACATACTCGTCGATACGAATGGGTACAAACGATTGCTCGATAGTACAGACGGGTACAAACGTTTTCTCGGTGGTACAAACGATACACTCGTCAGAGCGAATGGGTACAAACGATTCCTCGATAGTACAGACGGGTACAAACGTTTTCTCGGTGGTACATACGAAATACTCGTTGATACGAATGGGTACAAACGATTGGACGATAGTACAGACGGGTACAAACGATTTCTCGGTGGTACAAACGACATACTCGTCGATACGAACGGGTACAAACGATTGCTCGATAGTACAGACGGGTAAAAACGATTTGTCGGTGGTACAAACGATATACTCGTCGATACGAATGGGTACAAACGATTGGTCGATAGTACAGACGGGTACAAACGATTTCTCGGTGGTACAAGCGACATACTCGTCGATACGAATGGGTACAAACGATTGCTCGATAGTACAGACGGGTACAAACGTTTTCTCGGTGGTACAAACGATACACTCGTCAGAGCGAATGGGTACAAACGATTCCTCGATAGTACAGACGGGTACAAACGTTTTCTCGGTGGTACAAACGATATACTCGTCGATACGATCGGGTACAATCGATTGCTCGATAGTACAGACGGGTACAAACGATATCTCGGTGGTACAAACGATATACTCGTCGATACGAACGGGTACAAACGATTGCTCGATAGTACAGACGGGTACAAACGTTTCCTCGGTGGTACAAACGACATACTCGTCGATACGAACGGGTACAAACGATTGCTCGATAGTACAGACGGGTACAAACGTTTCCTCGGTGGTACAAACGATGTACTCGTCGATACGAACGGGTACAAACGATTGCTCGATAGTACAGATGGGTACAAACGTTTTCTCGGTGGTACAAACGATATACTCGTCAGGACGAATGGGTACAAACGATTCCTCGATAGTACAGACAGGTACAAACGTTTTCTCGATGGTACAAACGATATACTCGTCGATACGAACGGGTACAATCGATTGCTCGATAGTACAGACGGGTACAAACGTTTTCTCGCTGGTACAAACGATACACTCGTCAGTACGAATGGGTACAAACGATTGCTCGATAGTACAGACGGGTACAAACGTTTTCTCGCTGGTACAAACGATACACTCGTCAGTACGAATGGGTACAAACGATTGCTCGATAGTACAGACGGGTACAAACGTTTTCTCGCTAGTACAAACGATACACTCGTCAGTACGAATGGGTACAAACGATTGCTCGATAGTACAGACGGGTCCAAACGATTTCTCGGTGGTACAAACGATATACTCGTCGATACGAACAGGTACATACGATTGCTCGATAGTACATACGGGTACAAACGTTTTCTCGTTGGTAAAAACGATATACTCGTCAGTACGAATGGGTACAACCGATTGCCCGATAGTACAGACGGGTACAAACGTTTTCTCGGTGGTACATACGAAATACTTGTCGATACGAATGGGTACAAACGATTGCTCGATAGTACAGACGGGTACAAACGTTTTCTCGGTGGTACAAACGATATACTCGTCAGAACGAATGGGTACAAACGATTCCTCGATAGTACAGACGGGTACAAACGTTTTCTCGGTGGTACAAACGATATACTCGTCGATACGAACGGGTACAATCGATTGCTCGATAGTACAGACGGGTACAAACGATTTCTCGGTGGTACAAACGATATACTCGTCGATACGAACGGGTACAAACGATTGCTCGATAGTACAGACGGGTACAAACGTTTTCTCGTTGGTACAAACGATATACTCGTCAGTGCGAATGGGTACAAACGGTTGCCCGATAGTTCAGACGGGGACAAACGTTTTCTCGGTGGTACATACGAAATACTCGTTGATACGAATGGGTACAAATGATTGGTCGATAGTACAGACGGGTACAAACGATTTCTCGGTGGTACAAACGACATACTCGTCGATACGAACGGGTACAAACGATTGCTTGATAGTACAGACGGGTACAAACGTTTCCTCGGTGGTAAAAACGATGTACTCGTCGATACAAACGGGTATAAACGATTGCTCGATAGTACAGATGGGTACAGACGTTTTCTCGGTGGTACAAACGATATACTCGTCAGGACGAATGGGTACAAACGATTCCTCGATAGTACAGACAGGTACAAACGTTTTCTCGATGGTACAAACGATATACTCGTCGATACGAACGGGTACAATCGATTGCTCGATAGTACAGACGGGTACAAACGATTTCTCGGTGGTACAAACGATATACTCGTCGATACGAACGGGTCCAAACGATTGCTCGATAGTACAGACGGGTACACACGTTTTCTCGTTGGTACAAACGATATACTCGTCAGTACGAATGGGTACAAACGATTGCCCGATAGTTCAGACGGGGACAAACGTTTTCTCGGTGGTACATACGAAATACTCGTTGATACGAATGGGTACAAACGATTGGTCGATAGTACAGACGGGTACAAACGATTTCTCGGTGGTACAAACGACATACTCGTCGATACGAACGGGTACAAACGATTGCTCGATAGTACAGACGGGTAAAAACGATTTGTCGGTGGTACAAACGATATACTCGTCGATACGAACGGGTACAAACGATTGCTCGATAGTACATACGGGTACAAACGTTTTCTCGTTGGTAAAAACGATATACTCGTCAGTACGAATGGGTACAACCGATTGCCCGATAGTACAGACGGGTACAAACGTTTTCTCGGTGGTACATACGAAATACTCGTCGATACGAATGGGTACAAACGATTGGTCGATAGTACAGACGGGTACAAACGATTTCTCGGTGGTACAAGCGATATACTCGTCGATACGAATGGGTACAAACGATTGCTCGATAGTACAGACGGGTACAAACGTTTTCTCGATGGTACAAACGATATACTCGTCAGAACGAATGGGTACAAACGATTCCTCGATAGTACAGACGGGTACAAACGTTTTCTCGGTGGTACAAACGATATACTCGGCGATACGAACGGGTACAATCGATTGCTCGATAGTTCAGACGGGTACAAACGATTTCTCGGTGGTACAAACGATATACTCGTCGATACGAACGAGTACAAACGATTGCTCGATAGTACAGACGGGTACAAACGTTTTCTCGTTGGTACAAACGATATACTCGTCAGAACGAATGTGTACAAACGATTCCTCGATAGTACAGACGGGTACAAACGTTTTCTCGGTGGTACAAACGAAATACTCGTCGATACGAACGGGTACAATCGATTGCTCGATAGTACAGACGGGTACAAACGATTTCTCGGTGGTACAAACAATATACTCGTCAGTACGAATGGGTATAAACGATTACACGGTGGTAGAAACGATGTACTCACCGATACGAATGAATAGAAACATTTTCTAGGTGGTCCAAACGATATACTTGTCGGTACAAACGGAAATAAAAAAAAAAAAAAAATCGAAAATTTTTTTTTTCAGAAAAAATTTTGAAAAAAAAATTCAAAAAAAAAAATGTTCAACGGTACAAACAGGTACAAACGATTCTCTTTTCAGTCACGTTTATTAAAATTGCTTAGCTCTAAATGGGTTGCGGTTCATTTTTTCATACCCTCGTACTTTTTTCCCCCTTAAGGTACAAACGAAATTTAAGACGGTACAAACGGGTACAAACCGAGTACAAACGAATGCAAAAAAAAAAAATTACTTTCTGTAAAGTCAGTTGCCAACTTCACATAGGTTGGATAATGGATCCAAAAATAATATTGATTATGATAAAAATGAAGATATTGCAAGAAAAAAAGAACATTTGTTGCATTCCAACGCTGCAAACTTCAATGTAATTTTTATGAATCCTCCATAAAGTCATACTTGCCTGAATTTATTGACATAAGTTGAAGGAAATACTTTAAATTGAAAGTTTTCGCCAACGGCTAGATTCCAGAATTTTTCCATATTTCTTAAATTTTCGGTCGAAAAGAATAGAGGAGGGACAGGACATGCTGTACATCAATTTAAAGCTCGATATCTGGCCAACGGGTTGTAAAAACGAAAAATGGTAAAAGGAACGAGACTCATCCTGAAAGACCTGACCAGTGACAACGCCCTCGATGGAGTGCGCGAGACAACAAATTCGCTTCTACTTTAGACATGGAGGCAATATCCTGAACAATTTTTAAAAATGTCTTGCGACATATTTTTTCGTATTCGCACTGCATTGCATGTACTGAGAAAGTTTCTTGGGTATAGGAGGTCTGGGTATTGAACCGGCGAGACGGTAATGGACGAACATACCGAAAATGTACTTTAACGGTTGCTCGTTTGACTACGGGACCCTAAAGACGCACATAACTCTTGAGACTGTTCCGCGAATAATAACATGCATTTGCTCGAGCAATTTTTGGTCATGTCTGACCACAATTGATCGCGCGACCGAAATTTTGGACCCGGAAAGTGACTTACGAAAAAAAAGTGTAGATGCCTCGTATCCATACCTATCCAAATCACCCCCACGTACATTCGTCGATCTTTTTTAGTATTCGAGAAAAAACGTATAAACGTTTTTTTTTTCATCTTCCCTGTAGCGAAGATTTTTATCGTTTTTCTCTTTCGTGTGTGTACTTTCCTGTAAGAAGATTGTAAAAGCGATCTGGCGTCATTTGGACTAGTATAAGTATTTTTTTATCATCTGTACTTTAGTGACCGATTCTCTCAAATCTATGGTAAATATTCGAAAGTGGATCTCCTGCCAATCAGGCCAATTTTTGTTTGGGGTTGTTTGGGTTTGGTTGGGGGTTTGTTTGAACCCTTGAAGAAAATTAGCCTGATTATAGCAGGAGCCCCACTTCCGAATATTTACCAAATCTATTTTTCTTCTAATTGAAGCCTGCATCGTTGTAAGGCAACGAAAATTAACTTTTGTTAAATTGCCCAGTCTTTTTGGGGTCAAATTGTCTTAGGACAATCACGCCAATACACTTCATGATCCTTTTCGAGATTTACTGCATGAATCTGCGAGAAAAGACTTTAGGGAGTAGTGGAAATACAGAAAGGAAAAAGAATTCTCGTTGAATTTTTTTTGCTTTCCATCAAAATTACGCTGTCGTTCAGCTGGTCATTTGGTTTTTTTTTACCAATGCACTTCATAACGATAACACAAGTAAAAAAAATCGCGACTAAAGTACAGACATAAAGGAGAAAAATGGCTTTATCTTGAAAACTAAAAAGATCGTAAAACGTACATGGGGATGATCCGGGTAGGTATCGATACGGACCATGTAGATTTTCCTTTTAACCGGCACTTTTCGAGCTACCCTGTCCGTATATATATTTTGCGTGTAATATACTAAAAGAGCGAACAATTATTGACCGTATATGATACATATGCAATATTCGATTAAATATGAACGAGTCAAATTTGCCCACGCAAATATATATATAATAATAATAATCGAGTTTTATTTGCACAACTTGCTTTCCAAGTTTTTTACAAAAATTTTCCGCCTTGCTTATATACATTTTTTCTTACAGCTACCTTAATCTTATATTTTACCCCTCACACTCCTTTCGCTCGAACCTTTGCTCTCTTTCCCTCAATTTACTCCTCATCTCCATCGCTTTCGCCTCCCTTTTCCTCTTTCCGCATTTTCTTACATACCTCCTCTATTTCTCTGAAATACTGGCATATCCCTATATTTATCTTTCCCCTTAACATATTTATAATTTCCCTCTTTATCGCCACCTTATCCACTCCTTGCACCCACTCCTCCGCTTCCTTTCTCGCTTTCGTCGTTACGCAAATATATATATATATATATATATATATATATATATATATTCCCGGATTGGTACAAATTTAGACAAAATGAACAACAGCGCGCATATATTTTACGAAAGTGTTTTCGGATTTTCAGTCGAAATGGCTCGAAATTTCGTAGATACTGTCTGCGGAACTGTATATACAGCCGCGGCCAATTTACAGCGTGTATCCTTCCGTTCGCGTATATACCGAAACGTATTGATCGTGGCGATATAACGAAGTCTATATCGGCAGCGGAATCGGATTACTATCTTGGATTCGCAAAAAAAAAGAGTTACGTGATCGTCTCGCGTAACGTTTTTATCGCCTTTGCACATTCGATCAGCGATCAATACGGCAAGACGGATCTTTTTTTTTTCGTTTCAAATTGAATCCAATCAAATCAGAGTTTCGTTCGCGGGCATGGTTGATGGACGAAGGTCTTCGTCATTGCGGCAATGAGCATGATCGTTTGACAAACTCCTTTCGGAACAGTAAAAAACATAATCGGGCTCATTCTACTGCCAATCGTAAAGCAAAATGCGTCGACGTAAATTTTATCGTTCGCGCGAAATTGCATGTTTTGAGCTATTGAACGGTCAATATACACGTCATATGCGTACAAAAAATTCCAGTATGTTATAATCGGATCGGGATTCGCGCAATTTTTAAGGGGTCTGCATAAACGTGAAATTCCAATAAGACGAGCTCTTCATTGCATAGTTTTATAGCGGGTCTTCAACGTAAAACAAAGATTTTGTAAAAATTACAAAAGTTAACGGACTTGGGACGATATTTGTAAAGGGTCAGCTCGCGCACTGCGCTACAGCGAAGCGTCCCGCTGCGATTTGCTTTTTTTTCTCGAAACTATGTTCCATGAAGCGGTGTGAGTCGTATCTCAAAATCTATTCGTCCGATTCACCTAAAAGTCAGACAGAGCACAGTTTATACCATTTTCTATCGTATGACCAGATGATATTTTAAATTTTAATCCATTTGTTAATTTAAAAAAACGAATGAAGGTTTTTTTTTTTGTCGAAAACCGAACTTTTTTTCTACAACTAGTCATTTTCCTAATTGTTCAACTCTCGAAAAATTACCCAGGCACACGAAAGTTTTGGTATTGTACTGAAAGCACATTTTTTCATTTCTCATTTCAGATCATCCCAGTTGCCAAAACCGCCTGTGTCGATTGGCCGTGCATTAAGCGCGGCATTTTCTTTAAGCAATAATAACTTTATTGTTTATCAATATTTTTCAATTTAAAAAAGTACTGAAACTTGTCAAGTCTATGAACTAACTGCCTGCAAAATTCCGACTTCGTCATCCCAATGCCTCGCATCGGGGAAAAAATATTGAACACCGACCTGTTTTCCGGGCCTCAAGCTCACGAAGACCCATTGGCTTGTATCACTATAAGCGGAGGTCGTGCGCATTAGTGGCAGTGCTCGGTACAAAGAACGAACGAATGAAGTCAATCAGAAATTTCGGACGGATAAATTGAATTGAATGAGGAAAGAAATTGGCACCGCTTCAAAGGTAATTGATTCCGCTAGAGGCGCGCACGGTGAGTCACGCCCAGGGGTCGTCGAACGAGTCCGGGGGGACATGTATACGTCGAAAATTAAATCAAAGAATCAATTACCCCCATTCTGGACACGCGTGCGCAATTAGATCAGCAGCTCACTGCGGCAAAAATTTATTCAACAACATATGTTCTTAGCGTCTCGAAAAAAAATAGAGCCAATGGTCTTGCGCATTATTCGATTCGGTTGCTCATGTCAAGCATATTGCACATCAATATCAATACCCGGCTAGACATTTTGCTACGGGCCGGAACAAGCATGGATCCGGCATGCCGTATCCCGTACCGCGGCACTGATCAAGCTGCCGGATCAGGGCCGTAACAGGCGTAAAACGCTTTTTCGCATCCGGCCCGGATCCGGATAACGGGCACGGCCCTGATCAGTAGGCCTTTTCAGGCCCTGATCCGGCCGCCGTATCAATGCCTAAAATGATAAAAAAAACACATGATGAATTTAAGGCGTTAGGCCACAGTAACGGGTATAAAATCATGTGCGAATCCGGCGCGGATCCGGCGTGCCGTACCATGGCGCCACCTGGCGCCATCTGCCGGCCATGCAGGCCATGTCACGGGACGCCGGGTCCCGCCCGGATCGGGCGTGTCCTACTACGGCATTCCGGATTGCAGCCTGATAGGGGTCTGGTCAGTCCTCAAGCAGCCGGATCAAAATTTCTAGTCGGGTAGGTAACACATCTAAATAAAATCGTCTAAATATCTGTATCTAGTCCATCTAGTCCGAAATGTCTTTCAACAGAAATAATTTCGTTGGGCGTTACTATCACCAAAATGCCTTTCGCGCAGTTCTCTTGTGAAAGTTTTTTTTTTTTTAATTTTAAGACATACTATCAATGTTCGTACACGATAAGCACGCAGCAGACTGTAATATATTTGCGTATTGTATGCTGTGAACATTTGTGCCCGGACGTCATCCTTCGTTTCAGCAGTGTTCTCGTGCTTCAAAGTTTCACCGGTGTTACGATTGGCCAATTAGCAAAAGGCCTGCGGGTAGAAGTGAGGCTACTATATGCCATGGGTAAATGAACTACACAAGAATGCTAGTGCAACATTTAGAACTTGCAGAAGAATCTCTCTCTCTCTCTCTCTCTCTCTCTCTCTCTCTCTTTCCCTCCCTTGGGGAAGAGAGATTGCCCTTACTCACCCCTGTGCCTCTCTGTCACTATCTTGTCGCCGTCGACATAACTTTCCATTCTCGTTTTTCCTCTTCTCTCTATCGTGTCTTTTTTTATCTGGCATCTGTGTATTCTCCTCTTCGTAGTTTCCTTTCTCTGTCATTCCCTTACCCTCCAATCCCTGGTTATCTCTGCCTCATTCTTTCGCACACCCACTCTTTTGTGTCGCATTTGCTGCCTTTTCGCTCTCGCCTCCCTCGTCCCTGCGTCACATCATCAGCCTTTTCTTTCTACCGCTTTACCCATCTTAACGGGAAAAAAGCCTCTGGCAATGAATCCACGCAGCATCTGTTAAAACGTGGAGCAGGTCCAAGAGACCATGGTGGGCTTCGTTGTTACATTCATATATATACGTAGATGAAGAAAGAAAAAGAAAAAGAGAGAGAGAGAGAGAGAGGGAGGTAAAATACTATATATATATAAACATTCGCACAGAATTGTAATAGCCCCTATAGTTGCAAAGAAAATCTAATTTGGAACTCTTCGAAACGTCATATCCACAATATGCCCATATAAAAGCGGACGAAAAGGGTTAGGGGTATTATTAGTGTGCAATTCGCGGACAATTAATTGTCGTCAGAACATCTATAGAAAATCTAATTTTGACCATTTCTTTATGTCCTTCTACTCGTCTCCCGCTTTTCTGCTTCTATTTTCTTTTGTTCTCACGTCACTCCGTATATGGGAAAACAGATGTTCCAGAGATGTGCGAGTCCGATTCACCGGTTCGTTTGTTCGCTTCGTCATCCTAAATGCTTGGAAACTTCGCATATTTTGTTGCGTCAGGTTTGCCAATATTGTTATTAATAATGTTATTCATTGTTATGATTATCGTTGACTAGTTTCGGCCCACTGATTTCTGTCGAAAATTTGGTTCGTGAGTACGTCAGAAATGGAGTATATCGTTTCAAAAGTAAACAAGTCCGCGAACGCCTGAAAATGCGGATTTTTTAAATGCATAGTTTTATAGCGAAGGACCTTAACTCTAAATTGCAGCGAAGATTCTGTAATAATTCCACAAATTGACTGGAGTTGTGACGATTTTCGTAAAGCATCAGACTGCGCTGCGGCGAACCGCCCCGCTACGATCTACCCTCTTTTCCTTTGCGTTTTTGTTCGAAACCGCGTTTCATAGAAGAGTATAAGTCGTATCTCAAAATCTATTCGTCCGACTGACTCAAATTCACACAGCATTTTTCATATGTTCATCCATTTGTTGATAACAAATGATTCTTGTTTTTTTGTTGTCGAAAATGGAACTTTATTTTCTAAAGCTTGATCTTTTCGGAATGTTGACGTTTTCAAAAAAGTACCCCGTCACACTAAAGTTTGATGACTGTACTAAAAGTACATTTTTCTATTTTATCATTATGGATCACCCTAGTTGCCATAATCACCTAAACCGATTGGCTATGGAGCAGCCGCGGGACTTTATTGCAAGAATAACTTCATTGTTTATCAATATTTTTCAATTAAACAAGCTGAAGTTCGGCACGACTATGTTTTGATTGCGTTTAAAATTACCATCTCGTCATCCCAATACTCCCATAAAAAAGGTGTTGAAAGACGACCTGATCTTTGGGCTCCATGCTTAGGCAGACCCCTTAAGATTGCAAATAATGATGGCTATCGTCTCAGCATCTACCCCTACTAGACTATTTTGAGCCTGAAGAGAAAACAAATAGGCAGACGGGCATTACAATTTTACAGCACTGGCAAGATATATAGTAAACATAATGAATTATTATTAGTGGTATTATTATTGTTATTGCGTATATAAAATATTATTTCATGTTCGATACACGCGGGTTAGCTTATCGGCGATCTTTCAGCCGTGAACATTCGCGTTCTCATTGGTGAATTCGGGTGTGTGACGTTTCGCTGCGGGCTCGGATGATTTGTCGATAATCAGGTATTTGCAGGCAGGCTATATCGTGGGGTACTTGTACCGAAATCGTATAGAAGAGAAATCCCTTGCAATTGGACAAAGTATGATTGATAGCGAACGAGTGGACGAGTCGTGCTGCGTAACGAGGTTGACGGAACAGCGACAAAAAAATGAGAGAAAAAAGAAAGGCGGGGGAGAGAGGGGGGAGGGGTGGGTTATCCTCTCGCTCGCACAGTTATTCCGCATAGAAGGACGAATTCATTCATAATCTGGAGGATGTCAAGGCCGCCCCAGGGGTATTAGAGAGACTCGCGGCAAATCGACGATAACATATCGAAGGCCATCCCTAACGAGCTATAGATACGGATTGTATGCTTTATGGCTCGATGCTTTTCGCCCCGCAGCAATTCCATAATGAGCAACGAGAAACGGACAAAAAAATCCGACGCACAGATACTTTAGACCCCATTTCGCGGACATCGTGCAATTTCCCTCCCGAAATGGTAACAATACGCGAGGCAGACGATATACACGATCGTATAGGTCTTTGATGTGAAAATGTAGGACGGTAGCGAGTCACATAAGGTCATACATCAACATATATAAGACCAATGATAGTTTTTTATCTCAAAATTCTTTCGGCAGATCTAAGTTATGAAAATGCCTGAACAATTTTGTTTAACCTGCTCGTTCGACGATTTGTAATGAGAATAAAAATAAAGATGAAGAATTTTCCCTTCATTCCAGGGAAACTTCAAGACGATGCTTAGATTATAAATTGGGGTTTTCTGGGTTCGAATACGGGAACGGATATTTTTCACTGATTTTTATTATCGTCGGAACAATTAACACTTTTTATTAAAGAGAACGATACAGAATATTCCGAAAAATGATGGCACGAAAAATATTTCATTGAGAAAATGAATTTTTTAAAATATCAAATATAATCAATATCCGATTAACTTTCATTTAACAATAGATTAATTGTGTTGAAGTTTGCATCGTTGGAATGAAACGAAAATGTATTTTCGCGATTCTAATCATACAAAAACATTAACAAAAAACATTAACAAGAGTATGCTTATGGTCGTGAAAATTTTCTAACAGTTTTACGCTACGAGAATTTCGCAAACCTTTTTTAGGACCTTTTCTAAATTCTGCGACCGAGATGTACAACAGCAAAAATATCTTGGGTGATAACAAAGAGACATAAAAAAAGAATTTTCGTTGAATTTCAACAAAGCAAATTTCGTGACGATGCTTAAATTATTAATTGGGTTTATTCGGGTTCCAATGCGAAAACGGAGAGCCGGAACAGCTTAGTCTTTTCATTGAAAGGACATTCGATATAAGAATGTGTTCTTTCATTTGTTTGTCTTATTTTCTAATTCACGTGTGCCGAGAAAATACACTTATATAGTTTATTAGTTTCCTCCCGATGTCATCCTGGTAAATCCGTATTTTTCGAGGGAACATTCATGCACGAGAGATTCTCTTGGACAGCTATTTTTTCTCCGAGATCTTCCGCGCGGAATATTTGGAGGCAGGGCATACGTGCGGTGATGTAATTGTAATTTGGTACGAAAATATACGAGAATAATGTATGAATGTCGATGATGAATGCCAGGAATACGTTATTTCAATAAAACGTGATGAAAAGTCGACATTACGAAGCTCAAATTACATAATCAGCAAATGGGCTTTTCATCACGAGAATAAATATTTATCCGAGCGTAACGCTAGACTATAAATAGTGATTTGGGCAACCTGCTTCGTTCGGAACAATCTCAAACACAGAAATGAGTCACACGTTCGAATGCCCATCAATCGCAATTGGACAGAAGGGGAGAAGAGAGGAAGACAACGCCGAGGCTCGAAGACATAAAGGAAGAACTAGAAATTGTGGTAACTCCGAGATAAAATGTAAAAGAAAAAAAAAAGGAATGACGTTGAAGTTTGCATCGTTGAAATGCGCCGAAAACTTTTTTCCGGATTTCCCCCAATTTCCTTTGGCAGATTTAAGGAAGTTGGAGCGGTTCGGTTGTGTCAAATAACTGTTTATAATTTTTTTTTTTTCAATCAACCGCAAAAAAATGCATACGTGGCATAGATTTATTCTGTAGATGCTAATTTTTCGTAAAAAATATAATTGAATGGCAACATTATGCATTTTTATGTTGGTCTTACGTGTAAAGAAAAAGTTTTGTATCAGTACCAGCTTGGAAAAGCATAAAAGAATTATGAAAAAAGTGTGTCAGTGAATGTTTTATACAATTCAGAGTGAATTTTGAGTCATTTATAATTATGCCTATTTTTAGTTATGTCACGGATTATTTATTATTACCATTAATGAATGTTGAGTGTTTCCGAAATACGGCAACGTCGCGGACATGGAGTTTAGCAGTAATACTTTTTATTTGCCAGGTAAAATTCGTAATGCTTTATCAAACCTTGATAGTTCCATATTGAATATATATGACTTTCGATAGGCAGGATAGGTTTTGGTCTTCCAAATTTTTACAACGATATTTAGTCTGCGTTAATTCGTTGTTACAAATGGTTTGTGTTGGTATGAAATAGTAAAAAAATGCCTTTATCCATAGCGTGAACGTCTTGCCCATCCAACCGCACGTAAAATTGCATACATTAAACTATTTTTTATGTGTAATGTTTTGTGGTGAACAATTAAAAAAAAACAATTGAAGACTCAGTATATTCTACACAATAAAAGATTTATACGTTTTTCAAATCTTGGATTGTGTGTAACATTCCAACTTCCTTAAGCTGAGAAAATCACGCGAACATTTTTTAGGATCCTTATTTAGCAATCTACAACCCAAATCTACAGAACGTGATTTTCGATAATAATAACGAGAAAACGAATTTAAAAGAATTTTCGCTGCATGCCAACGATGCAAACGTCAACGCCATGAAAAAAAAACGAGAAAAGATTGTAACGAGGAAAGGATAGCACAGTAAAATTGGCTGTACAATTTGTTGACATGGAGGTCGCAATACGTTTGCGTCAGTCGTATTATAATCACCCTATCAATAAACTCTAGTTTCCATAACTATTTGTAGTCATTTGATATTTTCGATATTCCTTTGTAAGCTTTTGCAGTTTTTCCCAATCTCGCCCGCACTGCCTTCGTGGAAAACTTGTTACTTTACTTTTTCCAGTTCTCGAGAGATCCCCCCGGAGGATTGTCCATGCAGCCACTAGGTTCCTAATGCACTAACTGAATCGCTTCTGCACCAAAGCAAATGGGACTTCCAATTGCTCGAGTTACCATGGGAAACTCGAACGGTCACCCGTCCGAATGTTGACCAGGGCCACCGCTGGTTAGGGTGGTTACACGATACTATCTCTTACGGCGGTGAAGGCATCGTTTGACTGCAACGGAAATTTGCTTTTATCCTCTTAGCCCTTTATTCATATCATTCTGCAAAATATTCTTCGAACAGACCCTCTATAAGTACCGTAGAAAAGCCTTCCAATGATTTGCCCGGCATAAATCTGCCGACAAAAAACCATCGATTCGAAACAACGTCAATTTCCATTGCATTTCAACGATGCAAACTTCCACCCAATTGAATCACTTTGGCTCCAGTTGCCGAAAAAACACATGTCTATGTAGAAAAAGAAACCGCATTTCCGGTGAGTGCATTATCAATGATATTGAAGTTTGCATTGCAGGAGCACAAAGAAAATCTGGGAGCTCAAACATTGTTGGCAAATGTTGGCAAGAAAAATGACTCAACCGTTGTTCAGGGTCGTCATCGGGCATCCAAAGTACAAATTTGGAGGGTAAGACTTTGAACGATAATACAAGTTCGTTGCATTCCAACGATGCGAACTTCAACAGCATCATTATCATCGGCATTTCGATGCGCGGTCAACGTTGAATGGACTTTTGCATATTAGCAGAGAGTCCGTACTTAGTGGGCTCTGTGCAACGTTGATGTGAGAAAATTCCAATTTCCCACGGGGTGAAATAGTTGAATCGGGTGAGGGCAGCCACCAAGTCGACAATAGCTGCAGAAGCCACTAGAGCTGCTAGAATGCGATGCTCGCAAAGTCGCCGGGAATGTGGTTCTCACATATGTGTATACGTATGTACATGTTTGCCTTCCCTTCATTCCTTCGCCTTCCGTTCATCCTCCGACCTCCAAAAAAACATTACATACAGCGATATCGAGTTGGCAAAAAGCATCAACGTCCATCAGCACGAACACGAGCGCAGTCGTCGAGTTCGACTCACCGAGCTGCCAGATAATTCCACCCCGGCAATGTTAAGTATATCGGGTATCCAAGAGGAGCTCGGTACAAGCCTGCATTAACAAACGACACGGACAATGTACGGAAAATGGAGAAGCACTTGGAGGCAGCAGAATGAGACGAAAAAAAAAACAGCCGAGCGTGAGAGACGAGAACGAACGTGCCGACGTATTGTTTATCAAAATTAACCGACCTTTATTGGAGATTACCGAGCTTGCACTTTTCGCAAACCTGCAAATTGTACACTGGGAAAAAATGACTTGGACTTTCTTGATCCGTCATTGGGCGATGTCAACGAATTATTTAGTGAAAAAAAATGAAAATAACCGTCGCCCGAACGGGCACGAGTTTTCCGCAATTGGCCTGTGCCCTCATGCAAAGGCGATATGGTGGTGAGGGGTAGGGGGTGGGGGGTCACTGCCGTTAAGACTCTAGATAGCGGGCACGGGAAACAGTGAAGTGCAGAGTAAAACGTGGGTGGGTTGAAATCGAAAAAAGATGAAACGCCGCGCCACGGCAATGTACCTTGGAGGATGAAGAGAAAAGAAAACAAATAAACTCGTTAACCCTTGTAACAACAGCTTCGTTGTTGATCAATAATTTTCAATTCAATAGAATTCAAACTTCGCAAGACAGTGTATAAATATGCGTGTAAAATCGTGACTTCGTTATCCCAATGCTTCGGTGTTTATCAATATTTTTCAATTCAATAGAATCCAAACTTCGCAAGACAGTGTATAAATATGCGTGTGAAATCGCGACTTCGTTATCCCAATGCTCTCGCCAGAAAGAAAAATTCAAAATCGACCGTTTTTTTTTGCCCCATTACGTCGCCGTATGAGGATGATTTGGGAGCCAATGAGAAAGAAGATTCGCTGCAGTGACCTTGTATGGACCGACCATACGGATTTTCACCAAATGAATATCTCGTCAACTGCCTTCGCGGCTCCTTCGACCTTAGACAGACGGGAGGGTGCTTCAACGTCTCGTACATCATACACAGTCTATGATAGACGATCAACCCCCCCCTCCCCCCCCCCCCCCCCCCGCCGCCGACTCGGACGAATCCAAAGAGTTACGTGTTTCTCCCTTGCGTATATTCCTTCAGATTCAAGGGTAAATCGTGTGATATGTGGGTCAAGCGTGCGCCTTCTCATGATGGATCACTACGATGCGAAACTCTCAGCCATCGAGTTACGTCCCCCATACCCGTCGTGTATAGACAATATTACAAATTATTTGCAAGAGAAAGGAAAAGAAGAAAAATGAGGATATACAATGAAAAATAAAAAAAAACCAGAAAAACAAATTCAAGGTCCCGAAAAAGCGAAACGTTGTGTCCATTTTTCACCGGCTTATGGTTACGTATATTTATTATTTTTATTGTGTAGACAGAAAAAATGTTGAGATTCAGCTTTGACTATTGCCTTCGTAATGCGCGTTCGTGTGCGTGTGTGTATAGAAATAATTGATTATGTCAGTGCAATTGTACATGAGCAGGCCAATACTCATCTCATAGCAATCTCATAAAAAGTATAAATGAGCATAATCAATATTAATGACGATTAACAAAATCATTAAGGGATTTAAGTATGCAAGGTAGGAACAACTATTATAACAATTAAAACATTCATATGTACACTGGGAATGCATGCTAGGGTATTTCACACCTATTAGCGTTTTCTTTGTGAACAATACAGGCTGTGGGTCATTGCGGACAAAACTTTTTTTTTCAAATCTCGTGCGACAAAAATTAGCCGAAATATTCGCAATCAAAGTAGTTAACAGTGGCATAAATTATTTAACTATCTACTACTAAAAGTATTACTCACACTAGTGGAATTGATTCTGGAGACCTTTAATAGAAATTCGCTTTTTTTGTATTTAGCAGCAAACGTCTATTCTGCTACACCAAAATGAAACCGTAATGTTTTTATTTTAATCTATAATGTTTCTACCCAACATTTTCCTTAATAAGCCTACTTTGATAAGAATATATTATATAAGTGATTGTAACCTCAAGATCAACACGTTTTAGAAAATTTGAAAAGTGTGCAGAATTAATTTCACTAGTGCACACTACGCACACACACACACACACACACATACACAGCCAGACAGACAGATATACTACATTACCAATTATTTATATACACATATCTTTTTATTTCAAATAATTATTAGGCGATCCATACGTAATTGTGCCAAAATATTGCAATTCATATTTTCCAAACGTATGAAAATGCAGCAGTATCACATGATTAGCTCTTTGAAACTAGCAACAATTATCCATTGGAATTTTTCAATGGCGAAGGATTCGAGAATAGTTGCAAATAAGAATATTACACGCCATCACATGGGCGAATGTGGTTGTTAATATTGCGCGGATTAGCCCCAACCAATGCTTTCGTCGATGCCTCATAATGTTTCGCGCAGATATCACCAATGGAAACGTATCGGCACATATGTGTATAGTCGAATGCGACGCTTCCAAGATGAGGATTGCTGGATCGTCAGCTGCAAAGATCCGCATGGAATATATGCATGCAAACCCGAGTATCTGTACAGCAGTATAATGAGAAAGTGACATTATCGAAAAAGTTTCATGTCAACTTTACGTACCCTTGAAATTGTGAGGTAAGGTTAAGCCGGCTTGAAACAGTTTGAAGTTCTTCGGTAAATGTCAAAAGAGCTTTCGTTTAAAGCACTCCTTTACGAAACTTTCCTTCTTCTCTTGTATTGTGAATGCACTTTGCGGGATAATAAGACACCATTTTTATATTTACGCAGTTTGGTGGATCTCTGCCAACAGGGAAAGCTTTTAGCACAATCAATTTGGAATTCTGGTCGTTTGCAATACATTTTCCATAAATATAGGTGTCTATCACCGCATCTATACAGGATGGTCCGAAAAGTGACGTCTGAAAGGAAAATCTAGATGCCTCGTGTCAATACCTATCCGGATCAGTCCCCGCTATGTTCTACAATATTTTTTAGCGTCCGAGAAAAAACATTTTCTTGACATTTTTATGGTGTTGAAGTTTGCATCGTTGGAACGCAGCGAAAATCAATTTTTCCAGATTGCCAAAGCATTTTTTGGCGGATATTGGCTACCAAAATCACTTAAACGTTTTCCAGGATCCTTATTGAAAATCTACAACATAAATTGGCAAGAAAATATCTCCTATAATAACCAAGAGAAAAGAAAAAAAATTCATTGCATTCCAACGCTGCAAAATTAAACACCGTATTTTTTTCGAGTTTTCCTTTATAATAGGTTTATATTTTTTAAATCTTTTATGTATGTACTTTTCTCTAAAAAGTTTTTAAGAACAATTGGGAGTCATTCAGACTGGTATGAGTATTTTCTATCATCCGAACTTCACTGACTGATACTCGCAAACCTGTTTTGTCGACTTTTAATAAAAATTGATAGATCAAATAAACTTACCAAGTGACGTTCGATCTAAATTATATGAAGAGCCTCGTTCGAGATGATTACAAGGTACTACGCAAGTCTCTGTACGATGTCGCCAGTAGTTCTAGAGAGAGAAACATTTTGGCCCCACTCTCTAGTTTTCTATATCGGTGCTTCATATTTTTAAAGCGTGTCAAAAAAACATTTGAGATTGGTACGGGAAAATATTTATGAGAGATAGCAAAACGCAGGATTTTTGGGCGGGGTGTACTCATCTCGAACGAGGCTCTCCATATAATTTTAATCGAATGTCTCTTGGTAAGTTCGTTTGATCTATTAATTATATTTTGCGCCTCGTTCTTCGAGATTACAAGGTAGATGTTGAGAGAATATTTTTTTTTACACATATGTTATATTTGGTGACTTTTTAACAAAATATCAACTTTTTCTATAATGATCATGTTTATCTTATTCTAATACGACTTTGGTGAATTTTGCCCTGTCCTCAGTTAACGGCTTATTGTAAAAGACTGCGAAGACTTTAAAAGCCTGTATGACCAGTCTGCTGTATTTCGGATCACGCTTAAATCTAATCCTCGTTCGAATGCTGTTGAAGTAGACATGCCTCGTGCTATTTGCTGCAAAAGTTTTTGTATCGATACCGCTCTCACCGAGAGTTCTCTTAATCCATCTGCTTATTGTTTGCGAGGATGCCGCCTTATGCGGTCTTTTGATGATTATAAATAATGTGTTTGTATCTTTCCTGATCGATTCGGTTCTTTTTACGTATTCTTTCAGAGTTTGAGCCAGACATATTTCTTTTCTTTTATCAAAAAACAGTAATATCAACAACTTTATTTTTACGCATCCCACGTTGAACGTTATATTTTGGATATTTATCAAAGAGAATGTCTGTACCCTATGTCCGGTGGTTAAGGGCGGCGACGTTACCAGTTTAAAAGTCAATTTTTCTAAGTTTATCTCCGATAAAGGGTTTGATGAGTTTAAATGTTTTATAACCGGATCTACGTTCAACAGCTCGTTATATTTTGACTTCGGTCTCCGTGGTCGAAACACTCCTTTGAAAAAACGCCGTAACGATTCGTTTTTTGATACTTCTTGCTGAATAATCAATGAAATAGAGGATCTGTGTGAATTTAACCCTCAATCCGTGAACCTGGATCGTTTTCGTCCTGCCCAAAATCATTTTCTTCGCAGAATGCTTAATATTTAATGGAAAAAATATATTAAAAATAAAAAATAAAAATAAAACCCTATTTTTCCTTGAGAAGTACAGCTTGAAGATCGATTATGAATTTTTTCAGATTTTTTTCGCTGACAATTGTGGGTTTGGTAGTGCAAAAACAAAAACGACCTAGGTTCACGGGATTAAGGTGCCTCCAATACCTTCACGGATTGAGGATTAACGTTCCGTACGAGTCCCCCTCATGGCATTTTTCCGTTAAATATTCCATTATTTCTTCTATAGACGGTTGAAACCATTTCACAGTCGTTTTCTCGCAGTATTTTATCCAGTTTAATATAGATCCACTGTATTGTTTAATCGTAGATTCGGCAAGCGGTGCAATCATAATTTCGGTTATTTTTTCCGGTGTCCCTTTTAGTCTGAAAGCTTCCCTGATAATTCGCTTACAATTAGCGACAGTCTGTGCGTCAGTGGATGTTGTATTGACTTAAAAGGAGAATGTAGTATCGTGTATGTGGTTCGATGATAAGTGAATCTCCGATTTGCATCGATTTAAATATGGGGTACCATGGCTGTGTTGGCCAGTATGGTACAACTACTATTCCCTTTGCCTTATCACCAGAATTTTTTGCAGAACTCTAATAAGTGTAAACGGGGGAAAATATGGTATTGAAGTTTGCATCGTTGGGAACCAACGAAAATTTCGTTTTACATTTTAATTTCCATATCTTTATTATTACAGGTGATTTTTTGAATGGATTTATCATGTAGATCGCTAAATAAATATCTTTAAAAGTGCTTGAAGTTCTTTTGTAGGCGAACTCTGCCAGCAGAAATTAAATTCGTTGCACTCCACCTATGCAAACTTCAGCATGGTGTGAAAAGCGTAAAACCGTAGTTTTTCCCACGAGAGAGTAAACGCGCCAATGGCGTAAGCTTCAGGGTCTGCGTACCAAGAAAAGTAAAATTCACATTTTTTATTTAGTCGCGAGGCGAAAAGATCTATGGAGGGAAAACCAAATTTGCGCCTGATAGAAGCGTATATATTGAGAGATAATTCCCATTCAGTGTCAATGTTTGTTTTTCTGCAGAGTTGGTAAGTCTCGCTGTTTTCTTTTGAAGGTATATACGACGCGAGTGATCATATTTTTCTTTGTTCGCTCCATTTCCAAACCTCTGAAGTTAATTTGTCAAAATTTTCATGCTGTATTCCTCCCTTTATGTTTATATATGAAACTGCTGTTGAGTTGTCGATTCTCAAAAATATTTCGCAATTTCTACATTTCGCTGCAAAGCATTTCAATCCGAAGAACACGGCAAGGAGTTCTAAATAATTGATATGATATTTTTGTTCAGTATCGGACCAAAAACCTTGAGCTTTACGTTCTTCACAAAAAGCACCCGAACCTGTTCGTGAGGCATCTGTGAAGATTACTTTTTCAAATTTAAATTTTCTCATTGGGTTCTATCCACCGGGTAACATTTTAACCCGCCATTTTAAATCCTTTTTCATATATTTTGGAATATTCATATGAGAATTATAGTTCCCTCTTGATTTTAACAATGCTTGATATTTTTCCCTTTCTAAGTTCTTGGTGTACATCCAACCATACTCTATTGCCGGACACGCAGCCACTAAGGATCCGATGACTTGTGCAAAATCTCGAATTCTTATTTGCGATTTTTGACTGAGTTTCAAAACTAATTGAGTAAGTTTTCCTACTTTTTCTTTTGTCACTTCTATTTGAAGTTTCCTGGATTGAGGATGAAGCCGAGATATTTGCAGGAAATTCTCGGTTTAATACTGCATTTATTCCCATATATTATGAAGCCTAACGATTCTAATAATCGCGAAGTTGTGACAAAATGTTTTCGACAGAGTTCTTCAGACGTTCCGAAAATCAAGAAATCGTCCAAATATGCGGTACATACGTGACCGTTATTTCTAAGTCAACAAATAATTGGCTAATTATCTTGGTGAAAACTTAGGGACAAGAGGAAAGATGTGCCTGAAGTTTGCATCGTTGCTATCCAACGATTTCATTTTTTTTTTTACTTTTTAATTTCCTACAATTTCTTACTCAGTTCGGCTCTAGTGACTAAAAAAACATGGTAAAATGAATTTAAAATATTTTCGACCATCCGGACCAACCCTTATGGGGGGGGTGAAATTTGAAGAATTCTATCTCCCGCACGTTTGATATAATTTATTTTTTTTTTGGCGTCGATGTAAGGTGGCATGAAAAGGGCCACGAAAAAAAAATCTCAACCCCCAAAATGTTCCGGAACGCAGTCATATAGGAGGGAGAACGGGGGGGGTGAAATTCGAAAACATTTTTTATTTCCGATGCATTCGACATAATCGATTTTTTTATTGATGGAGCCTGTAGGGTGGCTCGAAAGACGCCTCCAATAAAAAAATCAACCCTCTAAATGTTCCGGAACGCAGTCATATTGGGGCGGAAGGAGGTGGGGGAAATTCGAAATTTTTTTAAATTTCCGATGCATTCGACATAATCGATTTTTTTATTGATGGAGCCTGTAGGGTGGCTCAAAAGACAACTCCAATAAAAAAATCAACCCTCTAAATGTTCCGGAACGCAGTCATATGGGGGGCGGAAGGAGGTGGGGGAAATTCGAAATTTTTTTAAATTTCCGATGCATTCGACATAATCGATTTTTTTATTGATGGAGCCTGTAGGGTAGCTCAAAAGACGCCTCCAATAAAAAAATCAACCCTCTAAATGTTCCGGCACGCAGTCATATGGGGGCCGGAAGGAGGTGGGGGAAATTCGAATTTTTTATTTATTTCCGATGCATTCGACATAATCGATTTTTTTATTGGTGCAGCCTATAGGGTAGCTCAAAAGACGCCTCCAATAAAAAAAATCAACCCTCTAAATGTTCCGGAACGCAGTCATATGGGGGGCGGAAGGAGGTGGGGGAAAATCGATTTTTTTTTAATTTCCGATGCATTCGACATAATCGATTTTTTTATTGATGGAGCCTGTAGGGTGGCTCAAAAGACGCCTCTAATAAAAAAATTAACCCTTTAAATGTTCCGCAACGCAGTCATATGGGGGGTGGGAGGTGGTGGGGCAAATTCGAAATTTTTTTTTATTTCCGATGCATTCGACATAATCGATTTTTTTATTGATGGAGCCTGTAGGGTGGCTCAAAAGACGCCTCCAATAAAAAAATCAGCCCTCTATATATTCCGGAACGCAGTCATATGGGGGGCGGAAGGAGGTGGGGGAAATTCGAATTTTTTATTTATTTCCGATGCATTCGACATAATCGATTTTTTTATTGATGGAGCCTGTAGGGTGGCTCAAAAGACGCCTCCAAGAAAAAAATCAACCCTCTAAATGTTCCGGAACGCAGTCATATGGGGGGCGGAAGGAGGTGGGGGAAAATCGATTTTTTTTTAATTTCCGATGCATTCGACATAATCGATTTTTTTATTGATGGAGCCTGTAGGGTGGCTCAAAAGACGCCTTCAATAAAAAAATCAACCCTCTCAATGTTCCGGAACGCAGTCATATGGGGGGCGGAAGGTGGTGGGGGAAATTCGAAATTTTTTATTATTTCCGATGCATTCGACATAATCGATTTTTTTATTGATGGAGCCTGTAGGGTGGCTCAAAAGATGACTCCAATAAAAAAAATCAACCCTCTAAATGTTCCGGAACGCAGTCATATGGGGGGCGGAAGGTGGTGGGGGAAATTCGAAATTTTTTATTATTTCCGATGCATTCGACATAATCGATTTTTTTATTGATGGAGCCTGTAGGGTGGCTCAAAAGACGACTCCAATAAAAAAAATCAACCCTCTAAATGTTCCGGAACGCAGTCATATGGCGGGGAGAACGAGGGGGGTGAAATTCAAAAACATTTTCTATTTCCGCTGCATTCGACATAATCGATTTTTTTATTCATGGAGCCTGTAGGGTGGCTCAAAAGACGCCTCCAATAAAAAAATCAACCCTCTAAATGTTCCGGAACGCCGTCATATGGGGGGCGGAAGGAGGTGGGGGAAAATCGAAATTTTTTTTTTTTCCGATGCATTCGACATAATCGATTTTTTTATTGATGGAGCCTGTAGGGTAGCTCAAAAGACGCCTCCAATAAAAAAATCAACCCTCTAAATGTTCCGGAACGCAGTCATATGGGGGGCGGAAGGAGGAGGCGGAAATTCGAATTTTTTATTTATTTCCGATGCATTCGACATAATCGATTTTTTTATTGATGGAGCCTGTAGGGTAGCTCAAAAGACGCCTCCAATAAAAAAAATCGACCCTCTAAATGTTCCGGAACGCAGTCATATGGCGGGCGGAAGGAGGTGGGGGAAAATCGATTTTTTTATTTATTTCCGATGCATTCGACATAACCGATTTTTTGATTGATGGAGCCTGAAGGGTGGCTCAAAAGAAGCCTCCAATAAAAAAATCAACCCTCTAAATGTTCCGGAACGCAGTCATATGGGGGGTGGAAGGTGGTGGGGGAAATTCGAAATTTTTTTTTATTTTCGATGCATTCGACATAATCCATTTTTTTATTGATGGAGCCTGTAGGGTGGCTCAAAAGACGCCTCCAATAAAAAAATCAGCCCTCTAAATGTTCCGGAACGCAGTCGTATGGGGGGCGGAAGGAGGTGGGGGAAAATCGATTTTTTTTTTAATTTCCGATGAATTCGACATAATCTATTTTTTTATTGATGGAGCCTGTAGGGTGGCTCAAAAGACGCCTCCAATAAAAAAATCAACCCTCCAAATGTTCCGGAACGCAGTCATATGGGGGGCGGAAGGTGGTGGGGGAAATTCGAATTTTTTTATTATTTCCGATGCATTCGACATAATCGATTTTTTTATTGATGGAGCCTGTAGGGTGGCTCAAAAGACGACTCCAATCAAAAAAATCAACCCTCTAAATGTTCCGGAACGCAGTCATATGGCGGGGTGAACGAGGGGGGTGAAATTCAAAAACATTTTCTATTTCCGCTGCATTCGACATAATAGATTTTTTTATTCATGGAGCCTGTATGGTGGCTCAAAAGACGCCTCCAATAAAAAAATCAACCCTCTAAATGTTCCGGAACGCAGTCATATGGGGGGCGGAAGGAGGTGGGGGAAAATCGAAATTTTTTTTTATTTCCGATGCATTCGACATAATCGATTTTTTTATTGATGGAGCCTGTAGGGTGGCTCAAAAGACGCCTCCAATAAAAAAATCAGCCCTCTAAATGTTCCGGAACGCAGTCATATGGGGGGCGGAAGGAGGTGGGGGAAATTCGAATTTTTTATTTATTTCCGATGCATTCGACATAATCGATTTTTTTTTTATGGAGCCTGTAGGGTGGCTCAAAAGACGCCTCCAAGAAAAAAATCAACCCTCTAAATGTTCCGGAACGCAGTCATATGGGGGGCGGAAGGAAGTGGGGGAAAATCGATTTTTTTTTAAATTTCCGATGCATTCGACATAATCGATTTTTTTATTGATGGAGCCTGTAGGGTGGCTCAAAAGACGCCTCCAATAAAAAAATCAACCCTCTAGATGTTCCGGAACGCAGTCATATGGAGGGCGGAAGGAGGTGGGGGAAAATCGAAATTTTTTTTTTCCGATGCATTCGACATAATCGATTTTTTTATTGATGGAGCCTGTAGGGTGGCTCAAAAGACGCCTCCAATAAAAAAATCAACCCTCTAAATGTTCCGGAACGCAGTCATATGGGAGGCGGAAGGTGGTGGGGGAAATTCGAAATTTTTTATTATTTCCGATGCATTCGACATAATCGATTTTTTTATTGATGGAGCCTATAGGGTGGCTCAAAAGACGACTCCAATAAAAAAAATCAACCCTCTAAATGTTCCAGAACGCAGTCATATGGCGGGGAGAACGAGGGGGGTGAAATTCAAAAACATTTTCTATTTCCGCTGCATTCGACATAATCGATTTTTTTATTCATGGAGCCTGTAGGGTGGCTCAAAACACGCCTCCAATAAAAAAATCAACCCTCTAAATGTTCCGGAACGCAGTCATATGGGGGGCGGAAGGAGGTCGGGGAAAATCGAAATTTTTTTTTATTTCCGATGCATTCGACATAATCGATTTTTTTATTGATGGAGCCTGTAGGGTGGCTCAAAAGACGCCTCCAATAAAAAAATCAGCCCTCTAAATGTTCCGGTCACGCAGTCATATGGGGGGCGGAAGGTGGTGGGGGAAATTCGAAATTTTCTTTTATTTCCGATGCATTCGACATAATCGATTTTTTTATTGATGGAGTCTGTAGGGTGGCTCAAAAGACGCCTCCAATAAAAAAATCAGCCCTCTAAATGTTCCGGAACGCAGTCATATGGGGGGCGGAAGGAGGTGGGGGAAATTCGAATTTTTTATTTATTTCCGATGCATTCGACATAATCGATTTTTTTTTTATGGAGCCTGTAGGGTGGCTCAAAAGACGCCTCCAATAAAAAAATCAAGCCTCTAAATGTTCCGGAACGCAGTCATATGGGGGGCGGAAGGAGGTGGGGGAAAATCGATTTTTTTATTTATTTCCGATGCATTCGACATAATCGATTTTTTTATTGATGGAGCCTGTAGGGTGGCTCAAAAGACGCCTCCAATAAAAAAATCAACCCTCTAAATGTTCCGGAACGCAGTCATATGGGGGGCGGAAGGTGGTGGGGGCAATTCGAAATTTTTTATTATTTCCGATGCATTCGACATAATCGATTTTTTTATTGATGGAGCCTGTATGGTGGCCCAAAAGAGGCATCCAAAAAAAAATCGGCCCACTAAATATTCCGGAACTCAGTCATATTGGGGGGGTGGAGGAGGTGGGGGAAATTCGAATTTTTTAAAAATTTTCGATGCATTCGACAAAATCGATTATTTTATTGATGGAGTCTGTAGGTAGGCCCAAAAGACGCCGCCGAAAAAAAATCGGCCCTCCAAATGTTTCGGAACGCAGTCATATCGGGGTGGAAGGAAAGGGGGAAATTCGAAAAAAACCTTCATCTTTGAATGATGTTGAATTTTGCATCGTTGGAACGCAATGAAAATTCTCTTCTGTTTTCGTATTTCCTCATTTCCATTATTATCCAGAAACTTTACTCACGTATTTAGGCTGGAGATTTCTAATGAGTATACTGAAAAACGTTTCAGTGAATTTGGAGAGCTGAACCTGCGAAAAAAAATTGGCCCACAAACCTTTCGTTGTGTTCTAACAATGCAAACTTCAATATCATTATCTCCGGTGCATTAAAAATGACCCAACTTAACCCAACTTAGCCCATCTTAACCCGTCTTAACCCAAACAACCCCAAACAAACCCATCTTAACCCAAACAAGCCCATCTTAACCCAAACAATCCCAAACCAGTCCAAACAGCCCCACCTTAACCCAAACAAACCCAAACAACCCCATCTAAACCCAAACAACCCCATCTTAACCCGAACAACCCCGACTTAACCCAACTGGGTTAAGCTGGGTTAAGTTGGGTCTTAACCCAACGCAGTTGGGTTTGTTTGGGTTAAGTCGGGTTTGTTCGGGTTAAGATGGGTTTGTTTGGGTTAAGATGGGTTAAGATGGGTCAAGATTGGTCAAGATTGGTTAAGATGGGTTTGTTTGGGTTAAGATGGGTTAAGATGGGTTAAGATGGGTTAAGATGGGTTAAGATGGGTTAAGATGGGTTAAGATGGGTTAAGATGGGTTAAGATGGGCTAAGATGGGTTAAGATGGGTTAAGATGGGTTAAGATGGGTTAAGATGGGTTAAGATGGGTTAAGATGGGTTAAGATGGGTTAAGATGGGTTAAGATGGGTTAAGATGGGTTAAGATGGGCTAAGATGGGTTAATATGGGTTAAGATGGGTTAAGATGGGTTTGTTTGGGCTGGTTTGGGTTAAGATGGGTTAAGATGGGTTAAGATGGGTTGAGATGGGTTAAGATGGGTTAAGATGGGTTAAGATGGGTTAAGATGGGTTAAGATGGGTTAAGATGGGTTAAGATGGGTTAAGATGGGTTAAGATGGGTTAAGAGGGGTTAAGAGGGGTTAAGAGGGGTTAAGATGGGTCAAGATGGGTCAAGATGGGTTAAGCTGGGTTTGTTTGGGTTAAGATGGGTCTGTTTGGGTTAAGATGGGTTAAGATGGGTTAAGATGGGTTAAGATGGGTTAAGATGGGTTAAGATGGGTTAAGATGCGTTAAGATGGGTTAAGATGGGTTAAGATGGGTCTGTTTGGGTTAAGATGGGTTAAGATGGGTTAAGATGGGTTAAGATGGGTTAAGATGGGTTAAGATGGGTTAAGATGCGTTAAGATGGGTTAAGATGGGTTAAGATGGGTTAAGATGGGTTAAGATGGGTTAAGATGGGTTAAGATGGGTTGAGATGGGTTAAGATGGGTCAAGATGGGTTAAGATGGGTTAAGATGGGTTAAGATGGGTTAAGGTGGGTTAAGATGGGTTAAGATGGGTTAAGATGAGTTAAGATGGGTTAAGATGGGGTTGTTTGGGCGGATTTGGGGTTGTTTGGGTTAAGATGGGTTAAGATGGGTTAAGATGGGTTAAGACGGGTTAAGATGGGTTAAGATGGGTTAAGATGAGTTAAGATGGGTTGTTTGGGTTAAGATGGGTTAAGATGGGTTAAGATGGGTTAAGATGGGTTTGTTTGGGCTGGTTTGGGTTAAGATGGGTTAAGATGGGTTAAGATGGGTTGTTTGGGTTAAGATGGGTTAAGGTGGGTTTGTTTGGGCTGGTTTGGGTTAAGATGGGTTAAGATGGGTTAAGATGGGTTAAGGTGGGGTTGTTTGGGCCGGTTTGGGTTTGTTTGGGTTTGTTTGGGTTAAGATGGGTTAAGATGGGTTAAGATGGGTTAAGGTGGGTTTGTTTGGGTTAAGATGGGTTAAGATGGGTTAAGATGGGTTAAGATGGGTTAAGACGGGTTAAGATGGGTTAAGATGGGGTTGTTTGGGTTTGTTTGCGTTAAGATGGGTTAAGATGGGTTAAGATGGGTCGTTTGGACTGGTTTGGGTTTGTTTGGGTTAAGATGGGTTAACAATTCGTTTAATTGTCCAAAAGTGACGAAAACTGAGGAAAGTGACTGAAGCGCGTTCCGAATTGTAGGGCGTATAAATTTATAAATCTTGATTGTTTCGTTAAAATATCTTAAGGTCGTTTTGTAGAAAATGTTATTCCCTTCAAAAATGGAACAATCATTTTTATTCACCACCCACACCTTTTCGGTGATATTTGCGCGATAATGAGAAAAAACGTGTTTTTCCGATGGTTTTTTGCATATTGTTTAAAAATAAACGACTTTCGAGGTTGTACCAAATTTTTGGTCGTATAAATTAAGATCTGAAACAACTGACGCTGGTCCCATCCATCGTAGATTTTTTCTGAGTTTGGCCGCAGTATCGTCTTCGTTTCCTGGCCTATTATAAAGTCCGTACGAAATCGTACTACGCTACGCTTATGCCTGGAGAGGGGGCAGTGGGGATATCCGACGCCGGATCGCCAATGCGAAGCAGCTAGCTAGTGCAGCCAGATCGCGCGTAAAAGTTACCCCCTCTCTAGTCTCTTACGCGCCCATCACACAATCATAGTAGCGCGTGTCCGTGGGCGAGCGACGCTCGGACATCTTCGGAAACAGCCGAGTGCGGTCGAACTGTCCCAACCGCGCCTTCAGCAGCTACACCAACACATGGACGCTGAGCAAGTTCATGTGCGGCCAAGCCGAACGAAGGCTTCGAGGGAAAAGGCAATCTGAGCACGGCTCGCGCGTGACGTCACCCGACGGCACGCGCGAGGCTTTAAGATGATTTCAATGCTTATTTAGCTCTTGATTCTCTGCGTTATTAATGTATACAAAAAAAATGTATCGCGCACTCTGAACGCTTCTTTTTTTAGGTTATACGTTGATTTAAAGATAATAATAAATCTAAATTACAACTATTTATCTTCTAAAAAATTGTTAACGCTTTACTCACACCCGTCCTTATGCCAAATAAATTATAATTCAGAAAAGTAAGCGAAAATATATTTATATTCGTATTATTATATTAATTCTCATATACTTTCATCAAGCGATAAAGCATTATCCCCAAAAACAATCATCCATCCGGTCGCGAATCGTAAGTACCAGAAAGTGAACATAAATCGACACAAAAAATTAAGGGAGCAAGAAAAGGTGAACTTCGTCAAAAATGGTCGTACAAAAAAAAAAGGATTATGAAGCTTCAAGTTTCTAGTTTTAGTTCCGACAATGTTTTTTTTTTGAGAATCACTGATTGCGCGGTCGGAAGAAATATCACGGCAAAAAAAATTTTGCAAATTTTTACGTTTTTCAAAGTTCTGCGCGGGTTTTGGTGATTTTTTTCGGACTTCACCAATATCGAGGTATTGATCCCATTCAATTCACTTCAATTTGCTTTTTTTAATCTCCTTACGACCATTTTTCGCTGGGATATCTCAGGAACTAATGGTCGTACGGGAATTCAATCGGTGGTTATGGAAACGTGAATACATACACTACAAGCTCTGATTATTATTGTAGTGAAACTTTTATTTTTTATTTTTGTCATTAGTTTTAGAAAAGTACAAAAGAAACGATGTTTTGTTGGTTTTTATGAAATCTACCGCTACTTTGCAAATATTGCGATAAACACTAATGTTTATGGACGGTCATTCAGCTCAATATGTCCCCAAGAGCCATGCAAAATGCCAAGTTGATCCGATTATCGGTCTTTCTTGCCCGATTGACCAAAATTTGAAAAAAAATTAAAGGAACAAGTTTCCCCCTTTTCAGACATCATTTCAGGTTATTAACAGAAAAAAAACTTTTCATTACTTTTCATACAATTGGGTATTGAGCACGCATTAAATGTTGGAAAAGAACCCTGAAAATCGTATTGACTAATAAGTTTTGAAAAAAAAATTCTTTAATAAAAAGAATGTTGAAAGTCTTTTTTTTCCAAAAAAATCGATTTCGAATTTTTTTTTAAATGTTAACATTTTTTTCAAATCAACATTGTACCGCCAGCATTAGAATTACCCAAAGCGTACCACGGGGAGGTACGCTTTGGGTAATTCTACGTACGCTTTGGGTAATTCTAATGCTGGCGGTACAATGTTGAATCGAGAAAAATGTAAAAATTAATAAAAAAAAAATTCGAAAATTTCTAGTCAATATGATTTTCAGGGTTCTTTTCCAACATTTAATGCGTACTCAATACCCAATTGTCCAAAAAATAGTGAAAATTTTTTTTTCCTCTTAATAATCATGAAATGATGTTTGAGAAGGAGGAAGGCTCCTTTAATTTTTTTTCATATTTTGGTCAATCGGGCAAGAAAGACCGATGAACGGATCAATTTGGAATTTTGCATGGCTCTTGGGAACATATTGAGCTGAATGACCGTCCATAAACATTAGTGTTTATCGCAATATTTTCAAAGTAGCGGTGGATTTTATAAAAACCAAGAAAACATCGTTTTTTTGTAATTCTTTAAAACTGATGGCAAAAATAATTTTTTTAAACCTACAATAATAATCAGAACTTGTAGAGTATGTATTCACGTTTCCAAAACTGCCGGTCGAATTCCCGTACGACCATTAGTTCCTGAGATATCGATGACTGAAGACAAAAGGACGTTTTTTCATTCAAAGGCCGATATCTCAGCGAAAAATGGTCGTTCGGAGATTGAAAAAAAAAGCGAATTGAAGGAAATTAAATAGGTTCAATGACCTTGATAATGGTCAAGTCCGAAAAAAATCTCCAAAACCTGTGCACAACTTTGAAAAACGTAAAAATTTGCAAAAATTTTTTTTGCCGTGATATTTCTTCCGACCGCGCAATCAGTGATTCTCAACAAAAAAAATCATAGTCGGGACTAAAACTAGAAACTTGAAGCTTCAACATGCTTTTTTTGTACGACCACTTTTGACGAAGTTCAACTTTTCTTGCTCCCATTTTCTGTGTCAATGTATGCTCACTTTCTGGTACTTACGATTCGCGGCCGGATGGATGATTGTTTTTGGGGATAATACTTTATCGCTTGATGAAAGTATATGAGAATGAATATAATAATACGAAGGTAAATAGATTTCCGCTTACTTTTATGAATGACAATTTATTTGGCATAGGGACGGGTGTGAGTAAAGCGCAAACAATTTTTTAGACGATAAATAAGTTGTATTTTAGATTTATTGTTATATTTAAATTAACGTAAAAACTAATAAAATAAGCGGTCAGAGTGCGCGATAAATTTTTCGACACTAAAGATAACTAATAAAAATGACTAATCAAATAAGAATTAATAGTAATCATGATGAAAAAAAGCGCTGAGCGTGAGGAACGATCCTGCGCCCTGAAGCCATGAACGTTACCAACGGGACGATCCTACCACTTGTGTTAAAAATGCACTTTCTGGCACTTACGATTGGCGGCCGGATGGATGATTGACTTGTTTTTGGGGATAATGCTTTATCGCATGATGAAAATATGAGAATTAATATAATAATACGCTTCGTTATTATATTATCGTTCGTTCGCTATTTTCGCTTACTTTCCTGAATTATAATTTATTTGGCATAAGGCCGGGTGTGAGTAAAGCGTAAACAATTTTTTAGAAAAAAAATAAGTCGTAATTTAGATTTATTATTATATTTAAATTAACGTATAAACTAAAAAAATAAGGGTTCAGAGTGCGCGATACATTTTTGTATACATTAATAACGCAGAGAATCAAGAGCTAAATAAACGTTGAAATCATCTAAAAGCCTCGCGCGTGACATCACCCGACGGCACGCGCGAGTCGTGCTCAAATTTCTTTTTCCCTCGAAGCCTTCGTTCGGCTTGGCCGCACATTAACGTAGTCAGCGTCTATGGATTGGTGTAGCTGCCGAAGGCGCGGTCGGGACACTTCGACCGCACTCGGCTCTTCCCGAAGTTGTCCAAGCGTCGCTCGCTTACGGACACGCGCTACTATGATTGTGTGACGAGCGCGTAAGAGACTAGAGAGGGGGTAACGTTTACGCGCGATCTGGCTGCACTACGCTACCAAACGAGAGGACCTGTGCTGGGCGTTCGACGCTCCGACGAGAGGTAAGGAGAGGTAGGCGAACATTGCCGACGATGCACGAGCGAGAGAGGCAGTGCAGCCATATCGCGCGAAACGTTACCCCCTCTCTAGTCTCTTACGCGCCCATGCAATCATAGTAGCGCGTGTCCGTGAGCGAACGACGCTTGGACACTTCGGAAAGAGCCGAGTGCGGTCGAGCTATCCCGACCGCGCCTTAGGCAGCGACACCAATGCATGGACGCTGAGACGTTCATGCGCGGCCAAGCCGAAACGAAGGCTTCGAGGCAAAAAGCAATCTGAGCACGACTCGCGCGTGACGTCACCCGACGACACGCGCGGGGCTTCTGGATGATTTCAAAGCTTATTTAGCTCTTGCTTTTCTGCGTCGTTAACGCTCTAAACGCTTATTTTTTTAGTGTATACGTTAATTTAAATATAATAATAAATATAATTACAACTTATTTATCTTGTAAAAAATTGTTTACGCTTCACTCACACCCGTCCCTTTACCAAATAAATTGTAGTTCATAAAGGTAGGCGGAAATATATTTATATTCGTATTATTATATTCATTCTCATATACTATCATCAAGCGATAAAGTATTATCCCCAAAGAACGATCGTCCATCCGGCCGCGAATCGTAAGTACCAGAAAGTGAACATCCACTGACATAAAAAATGAAAGGGGCAAGAAAAGTTGACCACTTTTTCCGTGCTTTTCGAAAGGCTGTAACTTTGTCGAAAAATGGTCATACAAAAAAAAGGATTTTGAAGCTTGAAATTTCTAGTTTTTAGTTCCGAGAATGATTTTTTTTTAGAATCACTGATTGCGCGGTCGGAAAAAATATGACGACAAAATAAATGGTGCAAATTTTTACTTTTTTCAAAGTTCTATACGGGTTTCGGAGATTTTTTCCAGACTTAACCAATATCAAGGTCATTGAGCCTATTTAATTCACTTCAATTTGCTTTTTTTAAATCTCCGTACGACCATTTTTCGCTGAGATATCGGCCTTTGAATGAAAAAACGTCCTTTTGTCTTCAGTCATCGATATCTCAGGAACTAATGGTCATACGGGAATTCGAGGGTTGATTTTTGTATTGGAGGCGTCTTTTGAGCTACCCTACAGGCTCCATGAATAAAAAAATCGATTATGTCGAATGCATCGGAAATAAAAAAAAATTTCGAATTTCCCCCACCTCCTTCCGCCCCCCATATGACTGCGTTCCGGAACATTTAGAGGGTTGATTTTTGTATTCGAGGCGTCTTTTGAGCTACCCTACAGGCTCCATGAATAAAAAAATCGATTATGTCGAATGCATCGGAAATTAAAAAAAATTTCGAATTTCCCCCACCTCCTTCCGCCCCCCATATGACTGCGTTCCGGAACATTTAGAGGGTTGATTTTTGTATTGGAGGCGTCTTTTGAGCTACCCTACAGGCTCCATGAATAAAAAAATCGATTATGTCGAATGCATCGGAAATAAAAAAAAATTCCGAATTTCCCCCACCTCCTTCCGCCCCCCATTTGACTGCGTTCCGGAACATTTAGAGGGTTGATTTTTGTATTGGAGGCGTCTTTTGAGCTACCCTACAGGCTCCATGAATAAAAAAATCGATTATGTCGAATGCATCGGAAATAAAAAAAAATTTCGAATTTCCCCCACCTCCTTCCGCCCCCCATATGACTGCGTTCCGGAACATTTAGAGGGCTGATTTTGTTTATTGGAGGCGTCTTTTGAGCCACCCTGCATGCTCCATCCATAAAAAAATCGATTATGTCGAATGCATCGGAAATAGAAAATGTTTCTGAATTTCATCCCCCCTTTCTCCCCCCCCATATGACTGCGTTCCGGAACATTTACAGGGTTGATTTTTTTATTGGAGGCGTCTTTTGAGCCACCCTACAGGCTCCATCAATAAAAAAATCGATTATGTCAAATGCATCGGAAATTTAAAAAAATTTGGAATTTCCCCCACCTCCTTCCGCCCCAATATGACTGCGTTCCGGAACATTTAGAGGGTTGATTTTTTTATTGGAGGCGTCTTTTGAGCCACCCTACAGGCTCCATGAATAAAAAAATCGATTATGTCGAATGCATCGGAAATAAAAAAAAATTTCGAATTTCCCCCACCTCCTTCCGCCCCCCATATGACTGCGTTCCGGAACATTTAGAGGGTTGATTTTTGTATTCGAGGCGTCTTTTGAGCTACCCTACAGGCTCCATGAATAAAAAAATCGATTTTGTCGAATGCATCGGAAATAAAAAAAAATTTCGAATTTCCTCCACCTCCTTCCGCCCCCCATATGACTGCGTTCCGGAACATTTAGAGGGTTGATTTTTGTATTGGAGGCGTCTTTTGAGCTACCCTACAGGCTCCATGAATTAAAAAATCGATTATGTCGAATGCATCGGAAATCAAAAAAAAATCGAATTTCCCCCACCTCCTTCCGCCCCCCATTTGACTGCGTTCCGGAACATTTAGAGGGTTGATTTTTGTATTGGAGGCGTCTTTTGAGCTACCCTACAGGCTCCATGAATAAAAAAATCGATTATGTCGAATGCATCGGAAATAAAAAAAAATTTCGAATTTCCCCCACCTCCTTCCGCCCCCCATATGACTGCGTTCCGGAACATTTAGAGGGTTGATTTTTGTATTGGAGGCGTCTTTTGAGCTACCCTACAGGCTCCATGAATAAAAAAATCGATTATGTCGAATGCATCGGAAATAAAAAAAAATTTCGAATTTCCCCCACCTCCTTCCGCCCCCCATTTGACTGCGTTCCTGAACATTTAGAGGGCTGATTTTTTCATTGGAGGCGTCTTTTGAGCCACCCTACAGGCTCCATCAATAAAAAAATCGATTATGTCGAATGCATCGGAAATAAAAAAAAAATTCGAATTTCCCCCACCTCCTTCCGCCCCCCATATGACTGCGTTCCGGAACATTTAGAGGGTTGATTTTTGTATTGGAGGCGTCTTTTGAGCTACCCTACAGGCTCCATGAATAAAAAAAATCGATTATGTCGAATGCATCGGAAATCAAAAAAATTTCGAATTTCCCCCACCTCCTTCCGCCCCCCATTTGACTGCGTTCCGGAACATTTAGAGGGCTGATTTTTTCATTGGAGGCGTCTTTTGAGCCACCCTACAGGCTCCATGAATAAAAAAATCGATTATGTCGAATGCATCGGAAATAAAAAAAAATTTCGAATTTCCCCCACCTCCTTCCGCCCCCCATATGACTGCGTTCCGGAACATTTAGAGGGTTGATTTTTGTATTGGAGGCGTCTTTTGAGCTACCCTACAGGCTCCATGAATAAAAAAATCGATTATGTCGAATGCATCGGAAATAAAAAAAAATTTCGAATTTCCCCCACCTCCTTCCGCCCCCCATATGACTGCGTTCCGGAACATTTGGAGGGCTGATTTTTTCATTGGAGGCGTCTTTTGAGCCACCCTACAGGCTCCATGAATAAAAAAATCGATTATGTCGAATGCATCGGAAATAAAAAAAAATTTCGAATTTCCCCCACCTCCTTCCGCCCCCCATATGACTGCGTTCCGGAACATTTAGAGGGTTGATTTTTGTATTGGAGGCGTCTTTTGAGCTACCCTACAGGCTCCATGAATAAAAAAATCGATTATGTCGAATGCATCGGAAATAAAAAAAAATTTCGAATTTCCCCCACCTCCTTCCGCCCCCCATTTGACTGCGTTCCGGAACATTTAGAGGGCTGATTTTTTCATTGGAGGCGTCTTTTGAGCCACCCTACAGGCTCCATCAATAAAAAAATCGATTATGTCGAATGCATCGGAAATAAATTAAAAAAATCGATTTTCCCCCACCTCCTTCCACCCCCCATATGACTGCGTTCCGGAACATTTAGAGGGTTGATTTTTGTATTGGAGGCGTCTTTTGAGCTACCCTACAGGCTCCATGAATAAAAAAATCGATTATGTCGAATGCATCGGAAATAAAAAAAAATTTCGAATTTCCCCCACCTCCTTCCGCCCCCCATATGACTGCGTTCCGGAACATTTAGAGGGCTGATTTTGTTTATTGGAGGCGTCTTTTGAGCCACCCTGCATGCTCCATCCATAAAAAAATCGATTATGTCGAATGCATCGGAAATAGAAAATGTTTCTGAATTTCATCCCCCCTTTCTCCCCCCCCATATGACTGCGTTCCGGAACATTTACAGGGTTGATTTTTTTATTGGAGGCGTCTTTTGAGCCACCCTACAGGCTCCATCAATAAAAAAATCGATTATGTCAAATGCATCGGAAATTTAAAAAAATTTGGAATTTCCCCCACCTCCTTCCGCCCCAATATGACTGCGTTCCGGAACATTTAGAGGGTTGATTTTTTTATTGGAGGCGTCTTTTGAGCCACCCTACAGGCTCCATGAATAAAAAAATCGATTATGTCGAATGCATCGGAAATAAAAAAAAATTTCGAATTTCCCCCACCTCCTTCCGCCCCCCATATGACTGCGTTCCGGAACATTTAGAGGGTTGATTTTTGTATTCGAGGCGTCTTTTGAGCTACCCTACAGGCTCCATGAATAAAAAAATCGATTTTGTCGAATGCATCGGAAATAAAAAAAAATTTCGAATTTCCTCCACCTCCTTCCGCCCCCCATATGACTGCGTTCCGGAACATTTAGAGGGTTGATTTTTGTATTGGAGGCGTCTTTTGAGCTACCCTACAGGCTCCATGAATTAAAAAATCGATTATGTCGAATGCATCGGAAATCAAAAAAAAATCGAATTTCCCCCACCTCCTTCCGCCCCCCATTTGACTGCGTTCCGGAACATTTAGAGGGTTGATTTTTGTATTGGAGGCGTCTTTTGAGCTACCCTACAGGCTCCATGAATAAAAAAATCGATTATGTCGAATGCATCGGAAATAAAAAAAAATTTCGAATTTCCCCCACCTCCTTCCGCCCCCCATATGACTGCGTTCCGGAACATTTAGAGGGTTGATTTTTGTATTGGAGGCGTCTTTTGAGCTACCCTACAGGCTCCATGAATAAAAAAATCGATTATGTCGAATGCATCGGAAATAAAAAAAAATTTCGAATTTCCCCCACCTCCTTCCGCCCCCCATTTGACTGCGTTCCTGAACATTTAGAGGGCTGATTTTTTCATTGGAGGCGTCTTTTGAGCCACCCTACAGGCTCCATCAATAAAAAAATCGATTATGTCGAATGCATCGGAAATAAAAAAAAAATTCGAATTTCCCCCACCTCCTTCCGCCCCCCATATGACTGCGTTCCGGAACATTTAGAGGGTTGATTTTTGTATTGGAGGCGTCTTTTGAGCTACCCTACAGGCTCCATGAATAAAAAAAATCGATTATGTCGAATGCATCGGAAATCAAAAAAATTTCGAATTTCCCCCACCTCCTTCCGCCCCCCATTTGACTGCGTTCCGGAACATTTAGAGGGCTGATTTTTTCATTGGAGGCGTCTTTTGAGCCACCCTACAGGCTCCATGAATAAAAAAATCGATTATGTCGAATGCATCGGAAATAAAAAAAAATTTCGAATTTCCCCCACCTCCTTCCGCCCCCCATATGACTGCGTTCCGGAACATTTAGAGGGTTGATTTTTGTATTGGAGGCGTCTTTTGAGCTACCCTACAGGCTCCATGAATAAAAAAATCGATTATGTCGAATGCATCGGAAATAAAAAAAAATTTCGAATTTCCCCCACCTCCTTCCGCCCCCCATATGACTGCGTTCCGGAACATTTGGAGGGCTGATTTTTTCATTGGAGGCGTCTTTTGAGCCACCCTACAGGCTCCATGAATAAAAAAATCGATTATGTCGAATGCATCGGAAATAAAAAAAAATTTCGAATTTCCCCCACCTCCTTCCGCCCCCCATATGACTGCGTTCCGGAACATTTAGAGGGTTGATTTTTGTATTGGAGGCGTCTTTTGAGCTACCCTACAGGCTCCATGAATAAAAAAATCGATTATGTCGAATGCATCGGAAATAAAAAAAAATTTCGAATTTCCCCCACCTCCTTCCGCCCCCCATTTGACTGCGTTCCGGAACATTTAGAGGGCTGATTTTTTCATTGGAGGCGTCTTTTGAGCCACCCTACAGGCTCCATCAATAAAAAAATCGATTATGTCGAATGCATCGGAAATAAATTAAAAAAATCGATTTTCCCCCACCTCCTTCCACCCCCCATATGACTGCGTTCCGGAACATTTAGAGGGTTGATTTTTGTATTGGAGGCGTCTTTTGAGCTACCCTACAGGCTCCATGAATAAAAAAATCGATTATGTCGAATGCATCGGAAATAAAAAAAAAATTCGAATTTCCCCCACCTCCTTCCGCCCCCCATATGACTGCGTTCCGGAACATTTAGAGGGTTGATTTTTGTATTGGAGGCGTCTTTTGAGCTACCCTACAGGCTCCATGAATAAAAAAATCGATTATGTCGAATGCATCGGAAATTTAAAAAAATTTCGAATTTCCCCCACCTCCTTCCGCCCCCCATTTGACTGCGTTCCGGAACATTTAGAGGGTTGATTTTTGTATTGGAGGCGTCTTTTGAGCTACCCTACAGGCTCTATGAATAAAAAAATCGATTATGTCGAATGCATCGGAAATAACAAATGTTTTCGAATTTCACCCCCCCGTTCTCTCTCCTATATGACTGCGTTCCGGAACATTTTGGGGGTTGAGATTTTTTTTTCGTGGCCCTTTTCATGCCACCTTACATTGACGCCAAAAAAAAAATCGATTATATCAAACGTGCGGGAGATAGAATTCTTCAAATTTCACCCCCCTATAAGGGTTGGTTCGGATGGTCGAAAATATTTTAAATTCATTTTACCATGTTTTTTTAGTCACTAGAGCCGAACTGAGTAAGAAATTGTAGGAAATTAAAAAGTTTAAAAAAAAATGAAATCGTTGGATAGCAACGATGCAAACTTCAGGCACATAGAGGAAAGTCCGAAAGGCATGCACGTGAACTTGAAAAGTTTCCCTTCAAAACAAAATCTCAAATATCTTTTATTTTGAGGGTGAATTGGTATCAGGAAATATGCATCCTGTAGGTCTATACTACCCATAAAGCATCCGGGAGTTAGTAATTTAACTGCAGTTCTGATGTCTTCGATATTAAAATGGCTTGTTTCGACAAATTCATTGAACTTTTTTAAGTTCAGAATAAAACGTTTTTTCCCACTAGGTTTATCAACTAGAAAATACTTTGAAATAAATTGCCTGGCTTCTTGTACGCATAGCTCAATAGCCCCTTTTGTAATAAATTTTTTAATGGCCATTTTCATCTCTGTTTTTCCTTTCCTGGTCTGTATTCCTCCGATGGCATTATTGTTTCCCCAGTAACTTGGTTTTTTCTTCTTCGTAACTGCCTGCCATCCTGTTGTACTTTTATACGAGATAGTATTCAAGTTTTCAAATTTTATACGATACGTTTGAAAAAACCAGTGACGTCTTTCGCACTAGAAAAATGCTATGAAGCACCGATATAGAAAACACGAGAGTGGAGGCCAAAAAGTTTCTCTTTCTAAAACTAGTAGCGACATCGTACAGAGACTTGCGTACTAACTTGTAATCTCGAAGAACGAGGCGCAAAATATAATCTAAGACATTTACTTAGTACTCAGTTGGTCATTTATTTAATGCTTACCAGTGTACTTCATAACGATAACATCGGCAAAAAAAATTGTGAGGAGTTTGGGAATGGTCAGGGTGATTCGGATATAGGCATTAATTCGAGGCAATCAGATTTTCGGTTTGGACGTCACGTTCGGTGTCGTCCTGTACGTGGCCGTGTTTAAGATACGATGCCCCGAAGTATTAACATGTTCATTCTAAGTGGCAACTCATAATACATACATATAGACATATATTCAGTACGCAAACCAGTAGTTCAAGCTTCGCATACAAGCGCATATAAAACTTCGAGAACTTTGCAACTCTACTCTTCCCGATTTTAACGAGCAAAACTTTCTTATTGTTGAGTGAAATACTCTTGGATGGTTTGGCATTCTTATTGTTTTACTTTCCTGGTTTTAGCAAATGCGCTCTAATGTGCGTGCACTTTGTTTGCACATAGGGTGCACACAGGGGGTTCCGTCGTTTACGGTGGTTGCACGATGCGGTCGCCTGCAGGAGAGGATAGTGCAGAAAGCGGAACACAATTCCTTTTGTCTTGGCTTATCGCGGAACAAAGCCTATTCATGTATACATACGTGCATATATATATATATATATATATATATATATATATATATATATATATATATATATATATTCTTTTCAAAATATCCTATATATATATATGATAAAAGATATTTTGAACCCGTTGTAAACTTGAAACCCGAGTATCTCCCATTTTTATTCCTTTTCTAACTGACTTTCAAACGTTTGTGTATATTGCATGTTGTAGTAATATCAATTTCATTTGTACAAGCTCAAAAAAAATTAGACCACCCAAAAAGCAGCATCTTGCGGAACAAAAATAATCAAACTATGGAAGTTGTTTATCATTTAAAATATTTTATTGTTGATTGTAGTAAACTTGTTTTCGTTTGTACTTGCAGCGTTTTCTTCATTTTCCGAACAAAAAAAATCAACATCCATGTGCCTATGCAACATGATGTTGAAATTTGCATCCCTGGAATGCAACAAAAGTTCTTGGAAAATTTTTCTTAACTTTTTTTTATACAACGCCTTTTTTTAGATTTATATTATAGATCGCGCAATAAGAATTTTTTTTTAATGGTTGACGGATTTTTGTAGGCCAAATCTGCCAAAAGAAATTGGAGGAATTCCGAATTATTAATCTTGATATTGCATTCCAACGATACAAGTTTCAAGCTCATCTATGCAGCTTATGACTCAGCCCAAATCAAACTGTTCTGAGGACAGCTCTTGATGTCAAATGTCTTGAAAATCACTTTTCTCCAACTCCAACGATCTTTTCTATATTCTGATTGCCTTATTTTTGAAGGAAGCCCGTGAAACAAACTAGGAGGGCAGCTATAAAAAAATTCGGGGTCCATGAGGATTTGAATATGGATTCCCTGCTAGGGCTTTGCACAACACAATCGGACTAGGCGCCGACACGAAAATAACAGGGTTGGGTAATTTATTCAAAAAAGGTTTCAGCGAGGAAAATGATAAAGGGCCCAGGCGGGATTCATCAGGGCAGTGGTTGTTACAGGGCATGCAATATATTTGCAAATTTATTTTTAAGAATTTCTAGTTTTTAGACTTACTCCCATAGATGTGATATATTTAAAGTTTAAGGTATCGATAAAACACTAGGTTAGATCAGTTAAAATAAACATACACGTGGAATTTTACTATAAATAATTCGTATTCTATAAATATTCAGAATGTTTGGAAAATAAATTTCGCAATACAAAAATAGTTTTTTTTAAAAATAATTCATGCGTGCAGAAATGACAAACGTGTGTAAAGTTAGCATTTCACCAATAAACTCCGTATTAAGTGGCATCCCGAATAATTCTACAGTTCTCGATAAGATTCAATAATCGTTCTGTCGAAGTTAGCATCTCGTTTTTCTTCAAAAATGCGTTTTCGATAGTAAAATCGACGGAACTATTATTGAAACTCATCGAGAACTATTCGGGATGCCACTTAATACAGAGTTTATTGGTGAGCAGCTAACGTTTGAGATGCTAACTTCACACACGTGAATGACAGCACATATGTACGTACAGCACCGTTTGGTTGCCTCGACATTTTTAATTGACCTAATTTCCGTTCAATGCTCGTGACGGGATAAACAACATCCACTGAATATTTTGATATAATTCGCCATTCGTAAACTTTAGATGACTTTTTTGGGTACATGAATACATTTGTTTTTTTCCACACTTTTTCTTCATTGTCCAAATATTCTTCAGACTCGTTACGTCCGAAAATTTTGTCAATCTCCGCGACGTATCCATTACGCAAAAGCACAACGTTATCTGGCGCTCTCGTACCGATAAATATGGAGTGATTAAAAACAACATTTTTTACAATCACTTCTCCATTTTTGAGATACTTCTGACCAATCTCGCTTGATATGTATCCACTAATGAAGCTGATAATTATAGGGTAGTAATAGGGTTGCTTCATGGCTTCGATCGGGTTCTGTTGAGGCAACCAGTCGGGCCCTGATTCATAAGCCTCTCTAGGCCCTCGTCGACAGAGTGTGACCGACCTCCAAGGGACCTGGTCGGGTGCCATGTTACGACCCTTGTAGAGTAAGGGAAAAATAATCGGGGCCTAGTCAAAGCCCTGGCTGAATTCTTTCACGGGAGGACCCCACCGCAACAGCCCATTTTCGACCGGTTTCTTTGGAATCTTTTTTTACAAAAGGCATAAAATACACGTTCAACAGAACTTTCAGGCGTTATTAGGCTTCATAAGTTATATGTTGAAGTATGTGGAAAAAGATTCATTTGTCAAACGAATACAAAATGGCGGCGCACATGACGCTATAGCACTACTGGTTTTCAACCAACCGTCTCCGCGGCACGCAGTAGAACTGTTGTAAATTAAATCCTGAAACTAACAAGGAACATCACTTTGGTGTCCTCCTCCGATTTTGTTGAAACTTTTTTATGTATAAGAGTATCAAAAATTAAGAGACACATCTTTTTTTTTATCGGCGGGAAAACGGTTTTAAGCGATGAAACGCAACCTCGAAAATAGGGGTGTTTTTCGTTTTCCGCCGATAACGTTATTGTTTTCATCTCCAATGTATGGTACACGAAAAAATAAACGTTGCAATTTGAAACTTTTTTATATCTCGTACCGTTAAAACGTTTTCGACCTTACTAGGTCGTATTAGGTGTAGAAAGTTGGGAAAGAAAAATATTAGGTGTACAAAGGGAAGAAAGAAATATTAGGTGTATCAAAGAAATCCATTATTGAATGAAGGAAAGAAGAAAGAAATTGAAGGCAAAAATGATGGATTTCTTTTTATTACACCTAATATCAATCTTCATATTCCATTCCAACGATACAAGCTTCGACTTCGTCTATGCAACTTATGACTTATGAGGAATCACCATTCCTCATACATATGTTCATTTTCGGCTGTGTGTAAAAAAGAACGTCTTCTACCCCTTCAAACCATATTATTAGGTATGAGAAAAATTCATGCCCAAATTCAAACTCTCTAGCTCAAGTCCAAGTGGTGGCTGCATTATTTTCCTCCCCTTTCGATTAACAGAAGAAATGCATGTACGGTCGAAATTCAACGCATTGCAGCTGTTCGACAGAGAGAACAAAAACATTTTTTTTTGTACTTTCGACGAGAATTCGTGCATTTTTCAGAGCTGGAATTTCGGTAAAAATAATGGTTCTGATATTCGAAGAAAAACAGCTATTTTTACAGCTGTGAGGACCTACTCTGAGAATCTTCGACCGGATTCGAAAAACACTAATCGGTTATTGAGTTATTCAAGTTCGAGCGTAAAGGGCAATTTTCGCCACCACAATAAAAAAAAATTTTAAAAATCATTTAAACCAATTCCGCATGAGGGAAATTGCAACCGAATGTTTGGTCCTTGCAACGACAGAAAAATCGCACGTTTTTCGCATAGTTTGCCGGATTTACGAGCAAAAAAAACCTTCGGATGAACAAAAATCTTGCCATCCAGGCCAAAAGTTATTTTCCTGTTCACCCTCCGTACATTGAGCCCAAACGATTTGTTGCTCTCATCGCATATAGACTCAGATTTGAGAGTGAAATTCGCCATGAGGTTTTTTTTTACTACCTAATAATGTTTTTCGACGGGATGAGATATGATATTTTTTTCAACCCACTCCAATATATATGAGCGTGGGCAATCATGTGTACACAAGTATAGCAAAGAATTCGAAGCGTTTTCACTGCGGTAGGATTCCCCCTGTTTTCAGTACACCCACATGCGCGCATACGCACAAATACAGATGTACACGGACATTCCTTCGTATATCCGCATAATATGCTGGAATCTCGAAAAATCTCACAGTTCGCGCGGCAACAGCCCGAGGGAGGAAACATTGTTGGTCGAGGGGTTTCAGCGTTGGACGTGCGCGTTGCAGAACTCGCGGGTGAGCATGCATACGCTAACTCAAAAAGCTCGTCATGTTTCCATCGCGGCTACACCTACGGTTCTGACTTTTCACCAAATTATCCAACCGGAATTTCCTTGGGGGGATTCACCAAAGAATTTCAACGAGTACGTATACTCAGTGGCCCGCTCGCGTACGCCGAATTCAATTTAATTTAGTCCTACTCAGTGAATTAAAAATGAGTGAGGAGCATTATGAAGCGGGCGACAGAGAGAAATAAAGAGGGAAAGAGGGAAAGAGGGAAAGAGAGAGCGAGAGAGAGAGAGAGAGAGAGAGAGAGAGAGAGAGAGAGAGAGAGAGAGAGAGAGAGAGAGAGAGAGAGAGAACCAAATCAATGTGAGCCCAACAAACTTGCGAGTACATTATTTCAGGCTGGATACAGATGAGGAAAAATGAAACGATAAAATATATATACGGTGGATAACGTATGACCCTGAAGTTTGCATCGTTGGAATGCAACGAAAATGATTTGTGTTTTATTTCGAAAATTTTCTTCGGCAGATTAATGTTACGAAAATCACGAAAGCATTTTTTAGGCTTCGCATTTAGCAATTGACAACAAATCTGCAGAATATCATTTTCATTAATAATGAAAATAAAAAATGAATAAGAATTTTCGTTGCGTTCCAACGATCCAAACTTCAGCCCTATGGATAACGTTGTACTTTATGGTTGAACTGAAACAATATTTTTTCCTTCGTTTTACTTTTCTTTAGATTTGTCATTATTAATAGGTCTCTTTTGCAAATTGAGATCCGAAATGCTAATGAGAACAGTCAAAGACAACAAACAAGGACAAAAAAACCTTGAGGAATTGCAAAACAATAATTATCGTTGCATTCCAACGATGCAAACTGAAACGTCATACAGGGTGGCCCAAAAAGTGACGTTTAACAAAATGCAAATGCCTCGTATCAATATCGCGAGTCGGACATCTTCCTGATCTTGTTCAGCCAATGTATCAGTCCGGTTGCGAAAATAACGCATCCACATAGACAATTTCATTTCTTTTTGGCAGGCACGAGGTTTCGTCTCTTTGTCCGCCACGAGGTCAAAAGCTTACATAGTAAGTAATATAGCTTTTGACCTCATGGCTGACAAAGAAAAGAAATTGTCGTTTGAATAAGACATGGCTATGTCGTTAGAGTAAGACATGGCCATGTCTTATTTGCCTATACTACAAGTAGAATTGATATGTCTTATTTACCTATGCTGTAGATAGAATACTTTCTATCAATATTTTAGCCCAGGCGAATTAGTATTTTAGATTTACAAAAAATTTTAGCAGCAATTTTCTTTCGGAATTCGTTGGGGGGGGGGGTCACTGGTAGTTTAAATTCAAAAAGTAGAGGTACCAGACTTTTCACTCCATCCGCCATCTTGATTTAAAGGGTTATTTTTTGTTTCTTGAATAACTCGTTCATTTTCAATTTTACACGCAAAATAGTTATTACAAAAGTTGTTTAAAATTAAATTTCCTACAATTTTGGTTCTCATCAATTTTTTCACAGGATCGATTTTTTTCGATTTATACCCGAAAAGAGGGGGTAAATTTTTTGTTATCGAATAACTCGTTTATTTTCAATTTTACGCGAAAAATTGTAATGAACAAAGTTGTTTAAAATTAAATTTCCTACAATTTTGATTTTTAACAATTTTTCGTAGGATCTATATTCTTCGATTTATACCTGAGAAGAGCGGGGGTGAACCTAAGTATTCTATTATCGCGTTTCTTTTCAATTTTACGAGAAAAATTGTTATAAACAAAGTTGTTTAAAATTAAAGGTACTAAAATTTTGATTGTTAACAATTTTTCGTAGGATCTATATTCTTCGATTTATACCTGAGAAGAGCGGGGGAGAATTTTCGTTTATTGAATAACTCATTAAAAGTCCATTTGACACGAAAAATGGTTATTCCCAAAGCTGTTTGGAATTTCGTATAATTTAGGTTCTCTTCAATTCATAATTACTGCTCTAATTGCTGAAGTATTTATGGATGTGGATGTCAATTATCATTGATTATTCTCTTCTTCACTACTACTTCGATACTACGTCTTCAATATTCAACGTAGGAAAATTGAAATTCATCGAGACTCTCAAGAAAAACAACAATTTGAACACAGCTCTGAGCTTGTTCCGCGAGGCAAACATTCACAAACATTGCTTGGCTCAAGCTGGAGAATGTTTCCTAATCGCATTGTTTGGAGGCGATGAAAATGTAAAAACACTCGACGACCTGAGATTCAAGAACTTCACAAAATCAGTTACGAGGAACAAATTCAATTTTGCGACGCTTCCACCTACCTCGGCAGCAGCAGAACAACATATCTACAGGACGTACCTGCAGGTGCAAATGTGGATGGAGTATGAAGTCAACGCTACGGAATGGGGGTGGAAAAAAACTAATCGTGGACTCGAACCTGTCGCTACAATGGCCGATCCAGCACCAGAATTTTTGCTGAAGACGATATCATGTAAATGCAAAACGACGTACGGAAAAATGTGTGGTTGTCGCAAATCCGGACTCAAATGTTCCCTCTTATGCCACAACTGCAACGGAGAAACCTGCGAAAACGTTGTCTCAATTCGAGAGCTGCTGGATGAAGATGACCTTGGTAGTGACGAAAACCGCTCAGAACAAGTCACCCCCGACCCTCCTGAGCTTCCGGACGAATTCGTCGACAATTACGAGGAACAATCGAACGACGAAAACTTGGTCGAGCCATCGGCTAAACGTTCCAAACAGACGTAATTGAAATTTCGAAAGACTTTTGAAAGTGTACTGAAAAGAAAATAAAATTCATTTTTTCAATTGTAAAAATTATACTGTTCGATAAACTGATTATTTACACCCCTCTTTGCCTTTACCGTGAACGTGCGTCCCAAAAATATAAACTTTAGAAAAAATCGGAATCATAATTGTACCAAATAACATTTTCAACACATCAAATTTACAACGACATCAGCAACAAAAAACAGACAGAAAAAATAATGATACAACATCAATAATAAACGCGATAATAGAATACTTAGATTCACCCCCCGCTCTTCTCAGGTATAAATCGAAGAGTATAGATCGTACGAAAAATTGTTAAGAATCAAAATTGTAGGAAATTTAATTTTAAACAACTTTGTTTATTACAATTTTTCGCGTATAATTGAAAATAAACGAGTTATTCGATAACAAAAAATTCACCCCCTCTTTTCGGGTATAAATCGAAAAAAAATCGATCCTATGAAAAAATTGATAGGTACTAAAACTGTAGGAAATTTAATTTTAAACAACTTTTGTAATAACTATTTTGCGTGTAAAATTGAAAATGAACGAGTTGTTCAAGAAACAAAAAATAACCCTTTAAGGGGTAAGGCCACTGTAAATTTTTTGAAAAATCGATTTTTTTTTATTGGCTTAAAAAATAGTTTAAACCCTCTAGAATAAGAAAAAAAAGGTCCTGTGCGAAAAAAAATTTGTTGTCCTTAGGAAATGAAGGTCGCCGCCAAGCGTGTCAAAACTTGCTCCGAAACGACTGCAATTATATCGGAGATGGCGAATCCAAAACTTTCAAAGGCATCGTGGATTCGAAGCCTTATGAAAATGTTGATGTTAAAAAAAAAGAGTGCATAGATCACGTGCAAAAAAGAATGGGCACTCGATTGAGAAACTTAAAAAAAGGAACAAAAGGTCTCGGGGGAAGAGGAAAACTCACTGCCAAATTGATTGACGAACTAAGCATTTATTACGGCTTAGCAATCCGTCGAAATTCCGATTCCATCAAAAATATGAAAAATGAGATCTGGGCAACCCTTTTTCACAAAATGTCAACGGATGAAAAGCCTCAGCACGAAAAATGTTCGGAGAATTGGTGCAGTTGGAAGAAAGCGAAAGCAGAAAATGCCTTGGATGCGTATCATCACAATCAGCCAATGAGTGAGGAGGTTTATCAAGCCATCAAACCCATCTACATGGAATTGAGCCGGGACGAGTTGCTGGAGCGTTGCTTGGGGGCCTATACTCAAAACAATAACGAAAGTTTCAACGCTACCGTTTGGAGTTTGGCCCCCAAATCATCCTCAAGCGGAAAAACTGTACTAGATATTGCGACGGATATCGCTGTTTGCATATTCAATGGCGGCCTTACCAACGTCTTGCAAATATTCAAGATGTTGGAGGTGGAAATTGGTGTACAGTTATATAATTTCTGCATCGAAGCCGACGCCAAACGCATCACGCACGCGGAGACATCTCTGAGCGACGCGGCGAAAAGTGCGCGCGCGCTCCAAAAATCAACCAGGCAAGACGAAGAAGACGAAAATTTGGCTATCGAAGGACAAATGTATGGTGCTGGGATTGCAGACTAACGGTAAAATTTTTTTTAACTTCTTTTTTTAATTTTTTCCAATAAAAAACTATTCGCAAAACTTTAAACGCGTTTTTCTCGAAACATGGTTTTTCAAAATGGCACGCAGCATAACTCGAACAATTTTCATTTTTTTTACTTGAAATTTTAACCAGATGTGAACATTTACATTATCTTGAGAATGTCGATCGGAATTTTCAAGAACTTTATTTATTGATTTTTTATTAACAAAAAACTTGCCGTTTTTTTCGTCAAAAATCAATTTTTTTTTCAAACGCACGCCAAATCCACAAAAATTGATACTTTTTAAAATCCGATCGACATTCTCTAGATTAATGGTTTTTTTTTTTTTGTTCTAGATTCAAAAGTGCACCAGTGGTGCTGCGTGCCGCGGAGCCCTGGAAGCAAAACATGTCGCGGGAAGATAGCTGTGGAACCGCCATTTTGTTTTTTTTTACTGTAAAAAAATTTTATAATAAAGTTTAATGTATGCCCGATAACACCATTAAAAGTTTTTTTTCAAATACCTTCAATTTCGGGAGCAAAAAATTAGTGAAAAAACCCTTTTTTTTGGGCCGTTACAGTGGCCTTACTCCTTAAATCAAGATGGCGGATGAAGTGAAAAGTCTGGTACCTCTACTTTTTGAATTTAGACTACCAGTGACGCCCCCCAACGAATTCCGAAAGAAAATTGCTGCTAAAAATGTTTGTAAGTCTTTGCCCGTTTTTTGAACTAATTCGACTGGGCTATTTTGTGAAGGGCCAAACTAGAGATGATATTGGAGGTTGCATCGTTGTAGCACAACGAAAATCATTTATTACTCGTTGCGGGTTCTTTTTGACAGATCAAAGCTACGGCAATCTTTTCAAAGATCCTCAATAGAGACCTACAACCGGAAACTATCGGAAAAGATTTCAGATAGCAATAAAAATAAAGGACGAACATAACAGAGTATCTCCGTTGCATTCCAGAGATGCAAACTTCAACAGCATAAGCAGAGGGCTACTCGATATTCTATAAACGGCCAAACTGAAGGGCCCAAGTAAAAGTTATCAAAATCAAATTGGGATGGGAATACCGAGATCATCGCGAATAATATACAAAAGGACAAATCAGTTACGAAGTTGCATTTTGTTAATTACAGTCGTCCATGTGTCACCACTCTCAATGTAACTTTCTTTACATAACACTGATTTGCGAAGTTTATTTCGCTCTCTATTTCCATTCTCCCCCCCCCCCTCTCTGTCTCTGTCTCTACTACAGGCAGACCGAGAAAACGAAAGATTTTGCGACAATTAATTAGCTCGCGCACAGGACCATTACTACGCGCGCCCGTTAACATTCTCGTTTATTATCGTATGATATCAATGACGCATTGGTGCGAGTCCTCGCTCCCACTGACAATTATATACCATGGGATATAATTGTATACGTGAATGTAGTTAGATCGCGACGAGCCTAATGGGGAGTGTGGGATGATCGGTCGGGCCACCTAATAAAGGTCTCTGAACGTATACGTGTATCGCGAATGTTACATGAATATAATGTTCGCCGTTACATAATAAACTTTATAATTTGTTCTTCGTCTTTTATAAATATTTATATTTCGTAACGAGCGGGTTTCGCGGTCTCGCGTATGTGTGTATGTGTGTGCGCCTATACAGAATGGTCGGATAAGTGACATCCCAACGGAAAATCTAGATGCCTCGTATCAATACCTAAGGTAACGATGCCGATGCTCGGACGGGTCCCACTGTTCGGACAATAGTTCGCATATTTCGCTATATTAGGTATATAATTGATAGGTGACGAAAAGTGTCGCTCACATTCACGTACACGTACTTGTATTTACAATTTAAATCTTGTAACTATAAGAATCAATTTTTGCACGTCCGAAAAGTAAGACCTCATAACGGTTACAGAGACGTGCCCGAAAATTGGGTCATCATAGTGTCCGAACATAGGTACGTAACACTAACAGCTGCCCGAAAATTGGTACATTTGGTACTATTGAGCATTTAAATGTATAAAAATGAAAATATTTAACTTTCCGGTAGTTAACGCATGAGTTTTGCAAACTAGAACTTACGAGCCTGCCGTTAGTTCCGGTCATTATGTTGTTTTAACAGTCCCTAAATGAATAATAAGCCCTACAATGTAAGGGTGCTCTTAACCGTCCGAGCATTGGTACCGTTACCTTATACGAATCATGGTCTTGGGCCTGCATCATTGGAATTCAACGTGAAATGCTTTTTCAATCTTTTCTTTCCTCAATTGCTTCGTCTTTTAAAATTTCATCCCACAAATTCATACAGTAGATTTCTAATGAGAGTCCTAAAGAACGTTAAGATGATTTTTGTGGTCCATATTTGCCAAAAAGGTTCGTGCTTCAAGACTTTGAAAGCGGTTCCACCGATGCAAATTTCGATATCATGCAAAATCACCCTCGTGTATGTTCTGAGATCTTTTTTAGTTTTTGAGGAAAATTTTTCTTTTTTCTCTTTTGCGTATGTACTTTTGTCGCGATTTAGTTCACCTGTTTTTGCGCCATTGAGTGCACGGTGAAGTAATAAATGAATGACCATCTGAACACTTGCGTAGATGCCGTCGCTTTCGATCAACAGCCAAGATAATCGCTTCAGAGAGGATCAGTGACTAAAGCTCAGATGATAAAAAAAAATACTTATAGCAGTCCAAATGACTTCTCTTTTAAAATCTCTTCTCTTAGAAAATTGCTAAGAGGAAGCTCGGGAAGTTTGCGTCGTTGCGATGCAATGAAAGTTCTTTGCTTATTTTTATTTCCTCCTCTTTATTATTTCAACAATTTTTTTTTGTTTGCAATTTTATATTATAGTTCTCTTGATGAGTAAACTAGAAAACTGTTGAGGAATTTCCGTAACCTAAGATGTGCGAAAAGAAATTTGAGGAAATACAAAATAATAATTTCCGTGCCATTGCGAAGATGCAAATGTCAACATCGTTGAGAAGAACGTACGTACACCCAAGATAAAAATAAATAAATAAAAACCTAAGCGACAGAGATTCGAAAAAAATATGTTTCCCGAAAACTAAAAAATACCGTAGAGCATGCATGAGGGTGATTCGAAGGTATTTTTTTTAATTTGCGTACGAAAAAAAAATCGCGAATTCTTATTCGGGTTCACCAATTCTCCATATGAGTACATATTGCATTTGATACACGTTAATCGAGCTTAAATTTGCTATTTTTCTCTCTTTACTTTCTCGTTTTGTCGTGCGATTTTTTCCCCAACTATACAACGATTAATCCCTCAGCCACGAATCCAAAAAATGTTCTACTAAGGATCGACAAGTTGCGCGCTCTTTTTCCCATTATAGCCGGAGCGCGCCTCGTGAACAGGCGGTCCCTGTATTCCGTGAAAAAGAGGGAAAAAGGTGCAATGATCTCACGCTTAACAATACATATAGCTGTACAATATACCAGGCTCGATTCGAATACTCGCAACCGCACTCGTGCAGTTTCTCCAACGCCCATTCTTCCTCAACTCAATCGCAACGTCAAAACGTCCATTTCGTCAAATGTTCCTTCTCGTTTTACGCAACCTCGTTAATGTCCCTCGCACGTACAACGATGATGAAATTTCCGAACGTGCCGTACGGTAGGCGTTCTCCTCGATATCGGCGCATTCTACCGGATGCGTTAGAATGCGATTTTCTTGCACCCTTAAAATTCGATTCCTCAATGTTTGCAAAAAAAAAGAGTGAGCAAGTAAAATGACATACAAGAGTAAAGAGCAGAGGATTCGGCTCCGAAGACGTTGAAGGTTGCATCATTGGAATGCAACGAAAGTATTTTTTTTTTTTATTCTACAAATTTCCTATTGCAGACTTGAGCTATGAAGTTCATGCGGAAAAAATTTCGGACCCTCATTTAGCGATCTAAAACAAATTCGCAACATATGATATTGGATAATTATGCCCGAGAGCCTCAAACTACTCGGTTGGATAATTAACAAGGAATATTATTTGTTCGTATTCTCTCAATTAGTAATAATGATTTGATAAATATGTTCAGAAATTATCATCTTCTAGAAATTCCTAGGCAAAGACAAAATAAAGGGCAATGTTGTTCATATATTTTTTAGTATATCGGAAAATTATTAAAGTTGCCAGATTATAGACAGCTTTAGTCCACAGCCTTTCCAGTAAACATTTTTTTACTCGGACCGATATTTATTGTCGACAGCTCCTTGGAACGATATTGAGGTTACGAACGGGGCGCGTACGCCTCTAGCTTCGCGATACTTTTGTCAACCCGGGCATTATCATATACCGAGATTTATGACGTTGGCAATTCGTCTTGCCCTAATTGAGCGAGAATAAGTTATCTAAAATAATTACACCCAGTATTAAAATAATTATACACACAATTGTAAAATAATTATACACAGTAATAAAGGCATTTACTGTTATCACCGAATGTTCAAAAATGCCTATTTTTACCAATAGATGTAGAAATTTGGCTAACAGTTGATAACGATCCATCGGCTCCATGTATAAGCATAGGGCACTTCCCTCGTACTTTATCCCCGACGGCTGAAACCCGTAACAACCTTAAGGCCTTTCGGCCACTGTAGAGGCCGAAAAATAGGCGCTCGTCTTCTGGCCGGAATACATGGCTCGCAAGTGCATCTTGGCGTAATGTCTACCGGACCAGAACATGTCCTGAAAAGTGGAGCCTGTCTTTAAAAACTGTGTAATGCTACTTCGCTTTTTTACCTCATCGCATATATTTATAATTGATTAGTATGAAACTAATACATCTGTTGTAATTCTATTACACCATTAAACGCATTCATTTCATCAATGATAATCGACGAGAATAAGAGTGCTTATCACGAGTGCCGGGATTACAATAACTAATTATTTGAGCATAACGAATAGCCAAATTATTTAATAAGGCAAAAAAGTAAAACAGGCCATTCGTGGTTTGAACGCCTTGTCATGATGTTGACGTCGGGAAATATCAATGTTTTGACTGGGAAGACATTACCTGAAAGTATTTCGCCAACAATCCGCCAGGTGGCTAGAAGCTAAGCGCATCGCGTAAGCAAGGTGTCATCGTTAGAGAATAAAAGTTCGTTCTGTGCTTTATACCACGTACAGAAGTGCTCTGCTAACACCGTGCACTTATGCTTATGATTTCGCGATACTTGTTATATAACCCTTCGCACTCGAGGTCTTTTACGCTCGGTTAGTCCGTCGTGAGCGAAGGTCACTTCTCGAGTGCAAAGGCATCACACGTATCAAGATACCACCTAATACTATCTATTTTACTCGGTTGGATCGCATAAAGCCCTTCTAGTACTTGATTCTTTACCTGTCCAGTTCCTGATCAGTTTCCGAAAGAGGGAGCGGCCAAACGAGACCGGGCCCACGACCTGCATGTCGAACCTGATCCACGGTGGACGGCCTGATATTATTTAGGAAAGGCAGATTAGGGGCAGGATCTTTTCCGACCTCGAATTCTACACGGGTACGTTGGAACCCAGAGCGAAAAAAACCTACTAGAATGAAGAAATAAAATAAAGTACAACATTTTAAAGGTTTGTTCGTATATGGCTGTGTATGCGAAAACGCGATGTAATAGCGTTAAATTGGGGAAATCAAAATTGCATCAGGACTGGAAGTTGTGTCAAGTTTCACCGGTGTGTGCGTGTGTGCGTGCGTGCGTGCGTGCGTGTGTGTGTGTGTGTGTGTGTGTGTGTGTGTGTGTGTGTGTGTGTGTGTGTGTGTGTGTGTGTGTGTGTGTGTGTGTGTGTGTGTGTGTGTGTGTGTGTGCGCGCGCGCGTGCGTGTGTGCGTGTGTGTGTGTGCGTGTGCGTGTGCGGTAGTACGCGTGTTGAAGAGGTAAACGAGGTTGTGAAACAGAACAATTTCCGTTTCGTAGAATTATTCACAACTTGAAGGGAACAAAGGGCATAGAGGTTATACAAAAGCTCTCCGCCCCCCCCCCCCACCTTTCTCTCTCTCTCTCTCTTTATATACATACATCTACACACAAAAAAAACGCATCGCGACCTAGGCAAGAACTTTCCACGCGAAAAAACTCTCGGGCCATCTATATATATATATATATATATGTGTGTATATATATATATATATATATATATATATATTAGGACTTCGATTTAATTCGTAGCGTGTTTAATGAAAAAAAAAAAATTGTTTTAAATGAAAATAAGAAAATACATTAATGAAAGTATTGTCCATCGCCTTCTCCTACTTTTGACCATCTTTCGGGCAAGGTACGCATACCGTGTCGAAAGAACGCCTCGTCTTTAGATGCAATCCACGAATCGACCCATTTTTGACAATCTTCGTAAGAAGTGAACTTCTGCTCAGACAGGCTATGAGCCATCGAACGAAACAAAGGGTAATCAGAAGGAGCGATATTTGGAGAATACGGCGTGTGGGGTAGGACTTCCCACTTAAGTGTTTCCAGATATGTTTGTACCGGTTTTGCGACGTGTGGAGGAGCATTGTCGTGCAGCAAAATGACTTTCTCGTGTCTTTCGGAGTATTGCGCCCGTTTTTCTTTCAATGGATGGCTCAAGCGCATCAATTGCAGTCGGTCGCGATCCCCAGTTATGATTCCATTCGGTTTCAGCAGTTCATAATAAATCACACCCCTCTGATCCCACCAAATACAGAGCAGGAGCTTAGACCCATGGATATTTCGCTTTGCCACTGATGTTGATGGTTGGCCGGGCTTAACCCATGACTTTCTGCGCTTCGGATTGTCGTAATGGATCCATTTTTTATCACCAGTGACAATTCGATGCAAAAAACCTTTTCTTTTCTCCCGTTGAAGCAGCAGTTCACATGTCAAAAGACGCCTCTCAATGTCCCTTGGTTTCAATTCATATGGGACCCAGTGGCCTTTCTGTGTCCCATATGAATAAACCCATATGCAGTTCTTTCTGGATTATGCCCAAAGTTTTAAGACGTTTTCCTACCGTTGATAAGTCAATTCCCAATGATGTAGACAATTTTTGAAGTGTTTGAGATGAGTCTTCATTGAGCAATGCCTCCAACTCATTATCTTCAATTTTTTCGGCTGGCCAGGTCGCTCCTTGTCATCCAAGTCGAAATCACCAGCTTTGAAACGTGCAAACCACTTTTGTTCATATTAAAATAATGAAGGAAAACTCCCCGCAAAAACACTTTATTCGGCACAAATGTTGACATATTCAATAAATTATCAAGTGTTTATTATTGTCATATATGTCACAAATGTTGACATATTCAATAAATTATCAAGTGTTTATTATTAAGTGTTTATTGTTATTTACGATTCAATAAGAGGTTATGTACAGCAAGTGACATTCAATGATAGCTGTTTCACGATGAATACATTACCGTCGGTAACAACGAAATACTGTACTACCTACGCCATCTCTTGTAAAACGCTAGGAGTTAATTCCAACACCTAATATTAATGTATATATAAGTTCGCCGCTTTCAGATCTCTCGGCGCTCTGACTTCGCACGTGAATTTCACCCGCGCGTAGCCAATCATGAAGCAAGGTCGCACTGCTTTGTCGAGTGGTATGTCACGCTTTGTCAATTAAAGCCTTTGCTTTGTGTCAAGTTATTACGTTCGAGGTGATGGAACCCGAATTGATGATGGTGTTGAAGTTTGCATCGTTAAAATGGAATGAAAATTCTTTTTTATTTCCTTATAGCTTCAGTTCCTTCGTCCTTTAAAATCATATCCAGCAAATTTATGCAGTAGATTGCTGATGCGCATCATAAAAAACCGTTGGGTGGTTTTTGTGAGAAGACGGCGTCGTTCGATGCCTTTCGCACCGAGCTTTTTTAACAACGATAACAATCATGACCGGGTTGAAGTTTGCATCGTTGGAATGCAACGAAAATTCATATTACTGAATTGCTTGAATTTCTTTCGATAGAATAATTAGATAGACAATTGCCTTCCAAAATCTCTCAACCCTCTTTCAAAATACCTGTTTAGAGGTCTGCAATATAAATGTGCAAAATAAGATTTTGTATAATAATCGAACTAAGGCAATTAGAATATGGAGAACTTCCGTTGCACTGCAACTAAGCAAGCTCCAACACCATCTTCTACCGGCTTTATTCTTTAGCATAATATAATGTTATTCGTATAAACGAAATGTCATTAGGGCCATTGCCAGATGTAATATTCCTTAAGCAAAGGTGTACGCAAAGCTCGAGGTGGCATTCTTTACACCCACGTCTGGTGCCCGAAGTCAAGGGAAGTAGCTACTTCCTTGAATTTTTCTGGTATTGAATAAGTATTTGATAGTTTAGAAATGGTATTTATAAACTATTTTACAAAGAATTCCGGGCAACAAAATGGTTGTTTGGAACGTACTAGACGCTTAACGTATAATTTCATATTTTTTAATTTGAACGATGACAGCCAGATTACGTTATTTTAAGCTAAACTCATACATGCGTTTTCCGAAGCGAAAGGATTGATACGAAATCCAAAAGTCTCGTTTATTAGTCGAGCCAATGATAAAATTGTAGAATATATATATGTATGGATGTAAGTGCGGGTGTGTTTAATTTTTGTTCCCGTACGAAAACACTTCGGTTAATACGAAAAGTTGACCATTTTTCCCAATATCACGAATAAGTTCGTACCTACTCTGTAAGAGATCATTTTTATTGAATCCCACGAGAAGAATATGAGATTTTCATCGAGATATATTGGATCGCGCGCACCCGGTCGTGCTGTCACGGACTTTTCTCATTTTCTTCCACATCACTTATGTACGTCTTATTTCGAAGACGTATCTCCCAGTCTCGTACGTGTAGCGAAAAAGAAAGCGAAAGACGAAAGAAAAAAAAAATCGCGAAAACACGACCGCTCGTACACACATTGAACACGAACGCTCATCCGCAAAGCGTGACAAATTGTTTTAACTTTAATTCGGTATTTTTTTGTTCGCCCTGCAACTTTACGTAGTTACGCGTAAGTTGCGCTACATGCTCAACGAGAATAATAACAAGAACAATAACCAAATGAGAACAAAAACCAACATACTAATGACAAAAATAAGAAATTAATCATATATGAAGTATTTCAATTGAATCAATCAAATAAATTTCAAAAAACTTTCAATCTACAAAAGTATAATGACCCACGTGACAACTTTCGTTTAGGGACCATTACAAACTAAAGGATCGTTCCAATCTCGTGAATTTACACACATAGGGAACACTGTAAAAACAAGCGTCTTGTTTCAATACGTATTACGTGTGTAATCCTGTCGCCGTTTTCAACGCGGTAACACCTGTGTTGCCGTCGTAACAACACATTTCATGTGTGTTGTTGCAACACGCTAGTAGCGTGTTGCTTCGATACACTATAAACGTGTAAGCACTTGTCGCCGATTTCAACACGTCTAAAATGTGTCGATGCTCAAACAACACACTTTAAGCGTGTTATGTTAATAAATCATACAGTTTACGCTTCCGGATTTTCTACACGCATCCACGCGTTTTGATGGAACACGAATTTTTGTGTGTACTCCGACACGCCTTGTATTAATAACGTGGCGTCGAGTATATTAAAACATAAAAAAAAACACTTACCGTTATTGATGGTTTCTTTCGATGATGTATTATCATTTTTGAGGGTTTCTGGTCGTCCTGAAACTAATTCCTGCGAATAAATTTTATTGGCACTACCTGGCATCGAACCTACCTAACCTATTTCCGACTACTACCTAACGTACGTACGCTAACCATTAAACTATCGACTACTTGCGGTTTTCTTATAAAGAGGAGGAACAGTATGCGTGGTTACATCGAATGAGAGGACCGAAACCTTAAGGCCCGTTGATGTATATATCTTCCATCTTGCGTTTCACAATTTATAACAGATATACGTACACGCGCGCGCACACACGCACACACACACGCAGTCACACACACGGGTAGACAACACGAAAAGTCTCATATGCACGCGTATGTGCTGTTTAGGTGAATGGGCACATTATCTAAATTATTAAATGTACCCAACAATCTGATTTTTCAATATCAACATATATTTTTCAAGTATAACATTAACTGAAAACTAAAGTTTTGATGTCGCACTTAACAGTAAAACTTAAAGATAAAAACTGTTCAGATGCTCATATAAAATTATAAATAGAAAAAAGGAATAATCAATTATAGAATTGAAAAAACAAATGTTAGGGCTGGGATGTTAAGACTAGTCCTGTTGAAGGTTCGAATTTTCGTTGGACGTTGCGAACGAATTTTTCTACTATCGAGCGTACTTTTTTTAAGGGCCGAACTAATTCCCACTCTAAATAGTCTAGAGTATTTGAGTACGCTGGAGGATACGCCGTATCCCACGTAAAATAGCTGGCCAGGAGGAGTTGCAGTATTTTGTACGTTGAAGGTTCTTCAATCTTCATTCTGATCGTGCTGTCAGCTACTAAGTATGCTACAGCAATTCCTGATTCAGCTGTGTAAGCCACGATTCGTGGTGAGGCTCCCTTGGTCGACACCAAATGCTCCGTTGAGCCGAATTGCTGTAAATATGTATATAACAAAATTTCTACATTATACGAATTTACATCAGATAATAATGTCGATTGTGTTGTACATACTTCTTCAACAATAAAAAGCGGCGTGCATGTTTTTTTTTGGATCTTGGCTGTCAAGTTCGACCATAGACTAATCAAAATATTGATTTTTTCCCTTTCGTCCTGCACTTCACATTCGAAGTACGCAGCGAGTTTACTGAACATGCGATCGACTTTCACATTCAGTTCGTCTTCGTTGCAGCCTACAAGAGTTTGAAACTCGTGGATAATCTAGGAAAAACATGAATACTTCACGTTATACATATTTTTGAGTGTGTGTGTGTGTGTTATATATATGGGGCATTCCACGCCATTTCACCTAGCCCGTTTTTTTCGTTAAATTCCGCATGAATTTAAAAAAACCGTTTTAGGCCTGTCGAAGCCAAATTGGAAATCACAAAATCATGAATAGCATTGTGGGAGATAAAAATGATAAAAACCTTCTAAAAAATATGATTAATTTGAAAAAAAAAAAGTTTTCCCTTTAGAAGCAAAAAAAACGTTGACATTGATAATTGATCATTTTTTCATATTTTCCAACGGAAGTCTGCTTCAAAATAAATAAAATGATATACTGACATTTGTCGATAACTCAATTAATGCAGAAGTTATCATCGTTTAAACGTTTACACAATTTCTGGAAGTGACATTTTTTGGAAAACTACAACTCCTAAAAGAAAAGAGATACAAATTTAAAAATCGGTGTGGGTAGTCCTTTTATAGGGTTCAATTTTACAACAACAAAAATTGGACAGCCAAAAATGGTCGGGATCACGGGTTAGGGGAAATGGCATGGAATGGTCCCATATATATATATATATATGTATGTATGTATATTCGATGTACCTACAATACCCATCTAAAATGCAGGGACTAGAAATTATTAATTAAACATTACATACCAGGCTGCAAATCTATACTTTTCGCCTCCTTACATATCCATTCTCGGCGGGATGCTGCAGTAACTTTTAATAGCCGGCGCACATGTGGGGTATCGGAGAAATTGCAGGGCTTTCTAAGCTCCTTTGCGGCATCGTCTGCGTCTGTGTCACAATGCCTATAGATCATCATAAGTATAAGAAACAATGCATCTATAAGAGAAGTATTTATCAAATTGTAAAGTGCAGTCATATCTCCATAAATATTAAATCTTACTCAGTTTCCACGACAACGGCGACCATTTCTTTATTTGTGCCTGTCGGATGACCGATACTCAATGTCTGCATCGATCGTTTCATGTTTGCACGACGATTCCGAACGTTGGTACTCAGTTGCGTTTTGACAATCCCCTAAAGTTATAAATTATATAGATTATTCAAGTTTTATCCATTTATTCTCCAATAAAAAAACCCCGAACACGAGATTATGAGTTACTCACGCATCCACTTGTTCCACCACGCAATTCTGGATACACTGCAACTATACTCGTCGCGTAATTTAAGTAGTCAGACTTTGTCGGTGTACCGTCTGTACGGTTCAACAAATCCGTAGCCCAAAAATAGATGAAAGATTTTTGGGCCTGCAAAATGCCCACACTGCCCAACATATTTGCTAAGTGTTCCGTTAACTTTGGCAGGAGTGTGGGATTGCGGATGGTCCCTGGTCCACTCGACAACGACGGCATATGGGACGTTTTTAATTTTTTGAGCTTCCCTTTTTGTCCACTCGTACTCGTCGTTGGTTCGTTGCTTGGTTCGACAACCTGAAAAAGTATAGTAAATTATGTAAAAAGCATGAAAACATATGACAGAGCATGGTTCTGTCATATAAGGGATCTGGAAATCAGTTTTAAATTATAGGTTTGTATCCAATAAGTCCACCGTGATGGATGAATTATGGAAAAAAATTACTCGTTGGATTGATTGCAACATCCCCAAAGCATTGCATAAAAAAACCATTATTCAAACCAGATAAAAAATATTGTGCACTGCAACGAAAAGTGCCCCTTGCACCAAAGACAAAACTTGTACCGGAGAAAAAATGTTCTCTTCCGAGAAAAACTTTGTACCGAAGAGATAATTTCTATGCACAGAAATGTTCTCTTCGGTAGAATTTTTTTGTTGGGTACAAATATTCTCTTCCAGCTAAATTTTCACTACCAAAGAAAAAATTTCTCCACATAGAAATGTGCTCTGCGGTACAAATTTTTCCTTCCAACCAAATTTTTGCTACCGAAGAAAAACTTTCTCTACATAGAAATGTTCTGTTCGGTACAAATTTTATACTGGACAGAACATTTTTCCAGTAGGGCAATTTATACTGAAGCGAAAATGTAGCCAGAACAAAAAATTCGCACCGAAGAAAAGATATGTGTCAAATAGAAAGTTTGTGCCGAAGAGAAAATTTGTACCGTATGCATAGAAATTTTCTCTTCGGTACAAATCTTTTGTTCGGTACAAATGTGCTCTTCCGGCCAAATTTTCACTATCAAAGAAAGATGTCTCCACATAGAAACTTTCTCTTTAGTACAAATTTTCCCTTTCGATCAATCTTTCACTACGAAAGACAAAATTTATCTACATAGAAGAGTTCTCTTCGGTGCAAATTTTTTCGTCTAGCCAAATTTTCTCTTTCCTACAAATTTTCTCTTCCGTGTAAGTGTTCTCTTCCGTACAAACTTTCTCTTTCAAGCAATTTTCCTCTCCAGTAAAATTTTTTCCTACGGTACAAGTTTTATAAAACATTTATCCGGAACAAAAAATTCATGCCAGAGAGAAAATTTGCATCAACTTGTATGAACTCAAAACTTTCCGCCGAAGAGAAAATTTCATTCGAAGAGAAAATTTGTACCGAAGAGAAATTATGTACCGGAGATAAAATGTGGATTGCAGGGAAAATTTGTACCCCAAAGAAATTGTACGAAAGAGAAAATTTTTGCTCACAGTCAACCGAAGATGCTCTCTCTCTAACAGATAGAAAAATCTGTCCACAAAGTATAAAACATGTGCTTTGTCCTGAAAAAAATTGATTAGTACAGAGTCCAAAATTTTAATCGCAGTGACAAAACATTTTCAAAAAAACTATTTTATATATATATCAATTAACAAATATTGCAATATACTATGTTAAACTATAACATAAATAAATAATACTTACAATGATTTCGCCAAGCTCATTGTGTGCTTCTTGTGTGGACGTCTCCTCGACGAGCATGCCGTCATTCGCGACTGCAAAATTTCTAGATTCGTAGTCGAAAATAGAAGTCTCTTCCTCGTTACTTGGTACCAGAAGACACGTGACTTCACTCTCGTGAGGGATATCCTCATCCTCTTCGATGTCGCACAGCCTCATGTTTTTATGTGTTAATTGTTTTTGTAATACTATTTCTTTCCCAGCAATCTGTCTTCGTAAAATCTGGTCGGTTTGCGCAAGTGACAACAATGCCGTACGTACAGACTGTACATCTGACATGTTTTCGTCTTTGAAAAATTGTATGCATTTAAACCGTTCACCGATGGAACAATATACGATTTTTTTCATCGTAATGACGTGATTTTTGTTTTCCTCGTCGAACAAGATCTATGCTGGAAGACACGAGACAACTAAGAGCAAAAAAGTTTCTTTGTGGCGATATACAAGTCATAATAACCTCTAGCGTGTGAGTCGCGTAATATTATGATTGCTTGATGGGTGGCGGGATCGCTCGCGTCGACAAAGTAGCAGCCAATGAAAAGTATGGCGCGTATTTTGAAATTTCGTATTAACCAACAGGATTCAATTTGTCAGCTCAGCTGGGAAAAGGAATACTGACAAGATCAAAACAACATCGTAGTCGCGCATATAAGGGCGTTTGTTATAGACGATGGAATAAATTGGAGGCATGCATGGAATCTATAGAATCAAATAAATAAAAGCACAACATATTGTTAAGAGAAAAAGTTTTATTGAAAAAATTAATTGACACATGATAACAAGGTTCACGTGTGAAATACTATCATTGCATATATGTAGGATTATATAATCGATTACAATGTTATATATACATATTTATTATTGTTAAATGAAATAAACGTAGTTTTACAAGACATTTTTGTTTACGGACGTCTATTTTATGTTTAGCCGGAAAATTCCGTGCAGCAGTTGTTAAGAAGGACGACGTACTTTTCTCTTATTAGTGTTACACTCAATACAGGATGTGGAAATATAAGCTCTTTCAATATTTTTTGGGAACTTGCAGCAGCATATTGTACCCGGTATGCATTTAAAGTTTCCTGATACTCTAACGTGTCCAGAAGAACATGCACGAAGAAAAAAGTGCCGTTATAGACGAATATTTCTCGTACTTCGCCAAAAATGGGTAACGATTCTTCTGTGCACTGCTTTAGCAAAATTACACTGTTCTTTTTATAAGTGACACCGCGAGTTATCACTTTTGAAGTTCGAAACATTTTGCACGTATTAATTTCGTTTTCTTCTAAATAAGGATGAAATAGAGGTGCATTTGGAAGACTTTCGAGAAAGACTGTATCTCCTGCAAATATTTGATCCCCAGTATATAAAAATTTCCTGTCAGGGGCACCTGGAAGTTTTGCAAGTCTCGAACACTGGAGGGCTTGATGCCTATATGCCAACGAATACGGGATATTCTTGAAATTATGCAGCACTGGTACCAATGATTTGAAATAAGCATGTGCAGATTCGAATCTAAAACACCACTGCTGTCTGGCTGGGCCAAATAAGCGAATGTAGCGTGGAACGTGTATCAGAAAATGAAATTTTGGAACAATTTGGCGGGGATACAGACGATTGAAAACTAGAATGTACACGTGAATCATGTTCTCCAGCATATCTATGCATTCCTTGTGTATTTGATACGACAAACAAACATTCAGAATTTGTAAGAGCCGTCCATGACATTCCAATTTTTCGGCTGTGTCCTGATCAAGTTCATCTACCTTTCCCCTGAGTAGGAAAGGAAGCGTGTTAGCTAGGGTCAACATTTGCGATGCACTTTGACGAAGCTTACTGTTTTCCATTAAATGCGATTGCAGTATTGGACTGGGGATATCCTTTTGCAAATGACCAAAGTTGAACTTGGTAATATCTGTATTCAACTCTTCCACTTGAAGATACCGCTTGTCTATAACGCAATATCTTAGAAGTGCTCTAGTGGCAATTTCGATTACACCCTCAGCCAAAATGTGCATGCAATCTTGCGGCAAGCACACGGTTACATCGAAATCTTTTATGTTGATTAATGCACTTTTCCGGTTTAAACCATATCGCCGTTTCCAGAAGTTGAGACCCTGATTTGTGAGCTCATTTTCAGTAATTATATTAAGTTGATCGTTATGCATATTTTTTGTACGCAAAACAAAACGAGATTCCGCAAAAGAGTGTTGCCACTGACTTCGTGTCGTCATACATGTGCGACATGGTCTGTATGCGGAAACAGACTCTTTGAACCCACCTAGTAGAGCGGACGCAGGAGTATCTCCAGCGACAAACAAAAGAGACCCTCTATATGTTTTTTGGACTCCAGCAATATTTACCGTAATGCCTTCGGTTTGCAGCATATTTATTTCCGCAACAAATTTGTTCAGAATTTTGTCAACGCCAAATTTTTTCATGATTCGCGTTTGAACTATTGCAAACAAATTATTTGCTTGCAGGGATGATCGCATTTCGGGATAAATGTTAGCGAGAGTCCAATAAAACATCGACAACTTGTGAGTGGTCGTCTTTGAACCTAAAGGATTCACAATCTCCACATCATCGTAATATAATATAATAGCCAAGGCATTTTGGTTTTTACTAAAAAACTTGTGAGAGCGGTAGTACGAGCCATCAGTTACGGTTTCGAGCACGTTCGGATGGTCGCTAGCTGCTCTGGGATGGTCCACACAGTTCCTTACGCATTCGTTTTCCAGGAGCATTCGCAAAGTATCTTGCAATGGGACAACCCATGCATTTCTCTCCACTTCAACGAGATCCGCTTGATGTGTTTGCCTTTTCCATACCATATCCGTGCCCAGAAATGATTTTTCTGGCATAATCATGTTCATTGAGCTAACAAGATATTTGTCGAGCTTGTACTTGGTGTCAACGTTTGAAAAGATACTCTCTGCAGGAAAGGTTTCTGTGATGACTCGTTTGACTTCATCTCTGTGTAAAAGATTTGTTTCTGCGTCGGCTTTTTCATAGAGCTCATCCTATAAACAAAGTGAAAGATGATTTATTAGAGATGCAAAGTTACATATCCAGTACACAAAGGAAATAACAGTTAAGGCGACCATTTGTTATTGGGTAACCTACGATGTGAGAAATTTACTGCTTGTGAAAAGGAAATTACCATACAAAGGTTCGATGAGTTTGACTCCAGAAATAATAGATATGGGACACGTTTCATTTATTTTATTTACACAGAATAAACTGTATTTATTGTGTGTAAATAAAAGCAGGAAATAAATTCCCGCTAACCTGTGTTTAGCAGGAATATTTCTTGCGGAAACTCATTATGCAAAATGAAAACACTTAAGCTGTATTTTTAATATTTAACTTCAAAGGGTAACTTTAATATTTCTCTGTAACAGAAAAAAATGTGATTGATGTTTATTTTAACACTCCGTCACTAGCAAGTTCCGCAAGGGTAATTCACAAAAAATTAGTGTCCGCAAGGATAATCGACAAGGAACTACAGTGCCCGTAAGGGTATCCACAAGAAATTCTTTGTGAATTACCTATGCGGACACTGACAACACGAAATATGTTGTATGCCGAACCTTTGCATAGACCCGATGAGCTTTCTTGTGTTCATGAATTTGTATTTCTGTACAGAGAATACATAAGAATATTTGTAACTTTTGACACTGCGTAACCAGTCTGCGGATTGACCTGTCTTTGCGGATAGACCTTGCGTAACCAGTCTTTGCGGATAGGCTTTGCGTTACCAATCTTTGCGGATCGACTTTGCGTAACCAGTCTTTGCGAACAGATTGGTCTTTACGTAACCACTCTTTGCATCCATTTCCCAGCGGATACAGACTGCGAGGACCAAAAATTGCATTTCTTTGAAGTTGAGCCTTTGTGTGGAATCAGCAAAGTCTGCATTTCTTGGCTCGACGAAAGTAAGCCAAAAAATCACTTTTTACACTGCGTAACAAGTGTATAGAAGAAATTACTCTAGCGGATACTCATAACACTGAAGATTTAGACTTTTTACACTGCGTAATCAATCTACGGAACAAAATTACTAATGAATGCTCGTTACGCTGGAAAACAAATTAAATTAATCTTACATTCAACCTTTGTATAGAGCAACTACTCTGTATTTCCATTTATGGGACAAAACCGGACAAGTGTAATATTTACAGCATTCGCAAAGTTTGCAAGGAATATGTTTGCAAAGACTGGCGGGAGACCTGGATCTTTGTTTCATGAATGATTAACCTATAATAATGTTATAATTACCAATATAATCGTTGAAAAATTCCGCCATAAATCGCGTACACCATCGATGATACTGTCGACGCACGTCTGGCTCACTTTGCAATTTTCCCGGATGTGAATTAAAAATTGCGCGCTGCACTATTCCATACGGTCACGGGGTGGTACGTTTAGCCCTATAAACGTTAACATATTCTATATTTCACTTCGAAAAGGATGTTTTCGTGCTACGTGTCGTTGGTAACTTTTCCATTTGGTGAATACTGCACCGCATCCGTACTGGGAGCACTTAATTTTAAACCGTGGGTCATGTTTGTGTTGTTTCACAACATGGTGCACTAAAAACTTGTGTGTTTCGCTTTTAAAATAGCATAACTCGCACTTGAAAATTTCTTTCGCACGTCCGTCCATCACGAAAGCGAGGTTATGAATGACCGCCATATTGTCATATCAATGCACGTGCAAGCGTGTTGTTGGTGGTACACGCGTACGAGGGAGTTGTTTTAGGACGCTTTTTGCAATGAAATGTGTTGCTTGCGTCGCGTGTAGCTACGCTAAGTGTGTTGATCTGGAGAAAATGCATCGATTCTACACACTTTATGTGCATTGCATTAAGCGTGTTCTTTGGCAACATGCAAAAAGTGTGTTGTTGCCAAGAATGATCTAGCGTGTATTGTCACAACACGGTAAAAGAAGGAAAACATATCGTTTCAACGCATCAACTGGGTCCTACACATCTAGTAGGCGTGTTATGTGTTGTCTCAACACACTGACAACACGCTTATTTTTTACAGTGAAGTTATGCTCAAAATGACAGTCAGATAAGACGGCACGCCCTCTATACCTTTATATGACGTTCTATGATCGGCCAATAAGTGTTGCTAATAACGAAATCGAGTATATAGCCGTCAGCGAACGCAAGCTTTTACATGGTACGTATTTTCGTAATTTTGGAATGCAAAAAAAACTGACCACGTTATTATCTGGTACTAAAAATACCAATCGGGCAAGATTTTTTCTAGTTGAACCAATTTATTTAGATTCTACGGTTATTGCATTTTACAAATACGGAAAAACGGATATTCTAAGTCCAAAGCTTTTGTCACAACAAATTAACAAAAATCTGCATTCACTTGTGCATAAATTGACACACCAGACGTCGGTGTAAAATGACACACTATGTAATCTTACCCTGCTGCATTTCAAACTGGATATAAGATCAGAATTTTTGGCTTGTCGTTATAGGATGCCTGGCTATTATTAACGAATCTCGACTCGTAAGAGCGGATCACAAGAACATATGACCAAGACCGTTGAAGTTGTAAAGAATAATATAATGGGTTGGCTTTTAGCATCCAAATATTTTACCGTACCGCAGGCAACACTTCATCATCACTATAATAATGTTCCAGTACAAATAGGTTGCTATATACTAACCTTTAACACAGAAATTAATGTATCTGAGCCTAACTCGGTCGACTTGTGTAAGATGTCATGCATGTCATCTTATACTGAATATGACGTCTTACACATGTCGACCTACATGTGGTTTTTTATATTTCTATTTGTAGCATTGCAAATGTTAGCATTAAAAATGCTTTCAAAACTGTATATGTTTATTGATGTAGGCTGGGTATAGGAGGCTGAGTTAAATGGATGTCGCACGAAACTAACGCTAATATATCTAGCCTAGATATCTAACCTAGATTACCTTGGCCCAAAGTCTAAGGATTTCGAGTTATCATGGTAGGTATGATTATTGAAAAATTTCCCAAAATTAGGTGCTCGCCCGTTCATAATGTTCAAGCAAAAAATAATTGGTAACTAAAAACTTATTTGCGCCTTAGCTGAATGTGTGTTCGATCGACAAACACCAATGCAATCATCTATATCCAGACAACTAACTAAATGGGACGTGTTAAATAATTTAAAACATTTTATAAAATAAAAATACCTCTTAAGTTAATGCTATTTTCAAAAAAATTGCATAAACATAAGAGCCAAACGAGTTAGTATCGAACTTCGGGAAATTTTCCAAAAATTATACTCACCATGTTGGCGCAAAATCATTAGACTTTGAACTGAGGTAACCTAGGTTCGATGTGTTTCTAATGAGGTGACCTATCACCCCCTTAAGGCTTTTCGTCGACCCTCCTAACACCCTGTATATACACACTGCCGTCAAAATGTTTCCGGACTTGGATGTCATAGCGGTGGAGGCGTGCTTTTATTTGGTACAAGGTGTTCAAAATACCCTCACAATGTGTTTACACATTCTTTGTTATTCCTGAACTCCCCCTCCCATCGGCACGTCCGATAAACGAAGAATTGTTGTTATTCCGATTTTCGCCTGGATACACTTGTCGCGTATGTCGAGTTTAATACATTTACATTTATCTAGAGCGAACATTTTTGTGCCCTTGTGTAGTTGTTCCTTCTTTACGTCAGAGTAAACTCCTAGGAGGAAAATGAAGTAAGTATTTTACGGATCGATTGGGTTTTAGAAGCGATTTTCCAAGATGTAAGCGAACGCATCTATCGTTTTTTAAAGGATAAAGTGGGTCGGAAGAGTCCTTTAAGTAACCAAAAACGATCAGCAATCAACAATAACTAAAAATACCCAAGTCGACAGTAAAGGATGCAATCACCCATTACCGAAGAACGGGTTTCACCAGGGACAGAGTACGTCGCGGCAGGTCTCGACTGACCACTAAAGCTGAGCATCGGACTCTAGTTGGTATGTCCAAAAGGAGTGGGATGCTAACTGCAACAGAAATTCGTTCGCAGGTTCAATCATATGCATTCCAGTGACATATCAGCTACTACTGTCAAGAGACGTCTTATCAAAGCAGGTCTAAACGGCAGAGTTGCTACCAAGAAACAACCGTTAAGACGGAATGACACCTCATCGCGGTCTGTATGGTAGAACAATTATAGATACCCAAAAATCTCTGAAACGGCTCTTCAGATCCCGTCGAAACTTTGCCAAACGACGTCAAATAGATAGACGAACAGCTGTCTACCCCTCAAACTTCCTGAATTTGAGAAAAAAAACGTAGATTGGCTTATTATCAGCTGATCTACGTTTTTCTCTCATATTCAGAAAATTTGAGGGGCAGACAGCTGTTCGTCTATCTATTTGATGTCGTTTGGAAAAGTTTCGACGGTATCTGAAGAGTCGTTTCAGAGATTTTTGGGTATCTATAATTGTTCTACCATACCGACCGCGATGAGGTGTCATTCCGTCTTAAGGCGAGGCAACCGGCAGCAACGACTACAGTAGCCACAAAAACACAAAGGTTGGGTCATAAACCAATGAAAGCGCGTCTTGTGGAACGATTAGTCCAAGTTTGAAAATTTCGGTCAAAAACGTCGAGTATATGTTCGTCGCACAATCTCGGAAAATATGTATCCAGACTGCACAACACCAACAGCCAAACATGGAGGTGGTTCCGTGATGGTTTGAGGCGATTTTTCTCATAGTGGCGTAGGTGACCTCGACAGAATCAACGGAAATCTGGAGCGAAACGGGTACCACTCAATTCTGAGCAGGCACTCCATTTCATCAGGAAAGCGCATTATCGGGCGTGGATTTGTCATGCAGCAGACAACGATCCGAAACACACATCCAAGCTGCTGTGTACAGGTTACCCTTAGCGCAAGGAAGAGCAGGGAGAGTTGGGAATTGTGATTGCCCCCTCCCCCCCCCCCCCCCCAATCCCCGGACGTGAACCCAATCGAACTTCTCTGCGAAAAACTACATCGGCGCGTACCAAAAGTTTGCTCCACATCAACAGAGCATCTTTGAGATATTCTCCCGAAAGAGTGGAATGAAATGCCATCATCTGTGCTGGAAAAACTTGCTGAAAGAATGCCCGGGGTAGTCCGCAAAGAGCTTGCAGTAAAAAGCGGTTTTTTATGACAAAAACGTTTACGTTTTCAGCGGCAGTTACAGTCCTAATTATGAATTTTCATTTGCCAAGGAGGTTCGGCAATATAGTAGTAAATAAATAGTTTTTTTTCTTTAGAACAATACATGACGGATTTCTCCGATTTTTATGATGAGCTACCCTTGTCCGGGAACTTTTGGAGGGAAATGAATATCGGTGAAAATGATTTCTGACCCGTTGAGTCTATGTAATTTTCAACTATGGGCCAATATAGATGTTTCGGGGAAGGTTCTGTAATTCTTTATGACCAAATTGTCGATTTGAAGGACTGGACGGTCCTTGCAATGATCTTTATGTAAATATGGGAATGCACGTTTACCAATGTACATTGCATATATGCCGCGGTGAATATACCACCCCATAAACACGGTCGTTCTAAGTACCGTATTTTATTCAATACGTGTATATATATATCGCGATGTCATACACCCCTTTCGCCAGGCGCGTCGACCCTTCGGCCCCGGAGAAAAGAAAGTGTAAATTGTTTCACGCAACGATGCAAGGGCAACGGAGTTCAATTTCGCACTTTTTTCCGGAAGAGTTGACTCCGGAACGTCGCGTTTTAGGGCCCTCTGCAGGACTGTTCACAGGAATGACCTTTCTTTACCATTTACCTTACACATATATGCGCGCACTAGACCCTTCTCATAAGAAATGCAGGAACGCGAGTCCGTACAAAGCGAACTCAAAGGTACAAAAGGAGCAAAGTGTGTTAGAGTCATTTGTGAGAAGGAGAAAAAGAGAGAGCGGAGGGAGGAAGGGAGGGAACCCGAGACAGAGTTAAACGAGCCGGAAGTTTTAGGTGCAAATCATTCAACCAAACTTTCCCGCTACATTCTACCTCGAAACGTTCGATTTGCCTACTATTTTCACTTTCACTCTGCACGTAAAGTTTACAGATGTGAGAGGAGGGTATTGGAATAAAAGAGCGCAAAAGAGAGAGAGAGAGAGAGAGAAAGGAAAAAATCCAAACTTTTCATGTAATCGCTCGTATTTTATATAACCCGCATGTCCGCCCAATCAATTTAAAATACCATCTACGTAAAATTGCATCCCCTAAAGTTGGGTGTAAAATTCAATCAATCTTCACATACGGAAACATAGTGGAAATTTCTTCCGGTATACTTTGCGGATGGATAATACTGTAAGAATAAATGTTTAGAATAACCATTCGTGTAAGTTTAATAATATATATATATATATATATATATATATATATATGCGGGAAAGTGATTTCAAGATTTGATTTCGAGGGGCGTCCTCATAGTAGCTAAACATTCGTATAGTCGGCATTACGTGAGCCCCGATATCTCCGAAATCACTCTTGGCTAAAAATAAACTTATTCACACAAAGATCATTTGAAGAATCGTCCTGACGCCGAAATCAAACATTTGATAAAAGCGTTTCGAGGGCCAACCTCGAAAAATCCGCATGAGCTGATAACCAGCATGAAGTATAGATATAACGTATTCAAGATTAGCTTTCTGCATACACACACACATGCATAGGATTTTGTGTGTCTCTTTTAGTAAAGTGTGCGCTGGCGCACGGCCGTTATCGCGTACATAACTTTGATGCTTCATTCCTGCACTTTGAGAAAAACCAGACACTCGTCTATCAATTTTCGAGTGCCAAAAATATAAGCACGTTAAAACGGCCCGGCCGATCCAGGCGAGTGTGCATGCATGTATAAAATACGCTCGATAGAGGAGATTTTCCATAAGAAATTCGTGGGGCCTCCTTGTATACGCCCAAACACACGTGGCATATAAAAATAATCGTATTTTTCATTTAATACGGGATCGTGACAAGTCGTCTTGTGTCGAATATTATTCTTTTTATTTTTTTGGAAATTGCTACTTTCTTGTATATTAGTATTATTTTGAAAAATATTATTTTGGAAATTAGTATTTAAAAAATTGTTATTGATAACTATTTTCCTAATTATTATTAAGGTTGAATTGATTGAACTAGAATCGATTTAAGTCATGCAATTTCTTTTTGCTGCTTCACGGCCTACTACGATTCTAAAGGTTCAAAATGACCTGACTTTTTTGTTTATTAATTAAACGTATTATTTATTTGAAGAGCACGGACTCTTTTATTTTAATATATGGTACAAACATTGAGGTCATGTGTGGGACACAATATCCGATAAATGGCATAAACGGCATGGATTTGGAAGAATATGGGGTTTGAAGTTTGCATCGTTGGTAAGCAACGAAAGGTCTTTACAATTCCCTATTTTTACTTTTATCGAAAATCATATGCTGTAGATTTCGGTTGTAGGTCGCTGAATACAGATCCTAAAGAATGTTCACGCGATTTTTATAGCTCGAATCCTCCAACGGAAGTTAAAAAAGAAATATTTCGTTGCATTCTAACAATACAAACTTCAACGTCATAAGGAAGACGTATTCTTTCAAACAGATGCGGGCAAAACGATGCAGTTATTGCAAACGAAGTTTCATGGTCTTGTTATATCGCGCCGCGGCGATTAATATATTTTGGATTAAATTAATAAATATATTTTAAACAAAATTCTTCAATAGGAGAACAAAATGTAAACAAAAAACATGGAAAATTACGAAAAATTCACAAAAATTAGGGAATAATTACAAAAATCACGAAAATATTAGTCAAGTGAAACAAAACAGGATAAAATTAATGCATTTAGTTGATTTTAATGAATCATTTCTATCAATGTATGGCTGCGCAATTGATTGTGACCCCTCTGCACGTCCATTGCTCGCCGTCGTACGTCACAAAATGCGCAAAATTCGTTTACATACTTTGTCCGTACATAAGCGTATGGTGAAATGAATTGCCCGTTAATTGCAAATTAGCGGGGGTGCTCCGTCAAATTTTCGTTTCTTTTTAGGTAGGCTCGTGAGATTCGCACGCCAACGAATGAATAATGAACGACATTCATATGCATCGAGACGTGCGATCCGTACCCTACGCTCGATTGTAACAATTTGTAATTAACAGATCGTGTATGGAACACCGAGGATGCGTGGGTGACTAGCCAATGCATGATATCAGCGTATAATATGTACACCTCGTTGTGTGTATTGTATAGGTGGACCAAGAATGGTAATCATAATGATGGTAAAACGATATGTATACACGCGCACGTATGGTGTAGCATTATGAGTATAATACACCAACGTACCGCAGGGGAGATGACATCTCGAGGCATCAATCCCTGCGTTATCATTAATTTACATGGGCGCGCGAGACGGGTCCCTCTCTCTCTCTCTCTCTCTCTCTCTCTCTCTCTCTCTCTCTCTCTCTCTGTCTCTCTTTCTCTATAGTTCTGATGACCTCTTGCAGGATAGGATCGCTCGTGGTGCATCCCTGCGTGAATACTTCATGCACCCTATCACACGTATAACCACGCGGTGGATTCAGTTGATTGGACATACACCAATGTATGCAACTACGTATGTACTGGGTGGCTGACTAGAAATTCAGTACTTTAGAAAAACTCTTATAAATATTGATTTTTGACAACAAAAAAATGAATCGGGGGAGAGGAGCAACAATTAGAAAGTTTGGTACAATTTACATTTTGGGTCGTCTCAGTTTTTCCTTGTTTTTTTTTCTAAGGAGTCTGCATGAGCTAGACATTTTAGGAATACGATTGTTTTCATGAACAAGTGTCTTAACCTTAAATTGCAGCAAAGATTTTGTCAAAGCTATAAATATTAACCGAGTTGTGCAGATTTTTGTGAAGGGTCAGATCGTCGGCTGCGAGAACCATCCGCTGCGATTTGCCCTTTTTACTGTTGCGTTAGTCTCGAAATTGTTTTACGAAACGGTGTGAGTCGTATTTCGAAATCCGTTCGTCCGGTTCATTTCTATTTCGGACGAAGCGTAAGTTGGACATTTTCTCATGTAAAACCGGATGATTTTTTATCTGTTCGTTCATTTAGTAACACAAACAAATGATCAAAGTTGTTTTTTCAATCGAAAATCAACAGCTTGCTATTTTGACTATATTTCGACTTGACCGATGACTGGCAAACTATGACAGTCATACGAAAATTTTATTATTATACTTTAGTATGCAAAATTGTTTTTTCGAGTACATTATTTATTTTTTATTTCCGACCTATTATCAACATATATTATCAAATATTGTTTTGATAATAATAGCTTCATTGTTGAGAATCAGCGTTGTGCCGACGTTTCGTAAACATTCCAGTCTGCATCATCAAGGCTGAGAGCTCCGATAATGAAGCTCCCGTGTCTCATGTATTCCTTATATAGTTGCAGTCATCGTTCCAGATCACTGCACCAGCCAATCAGATGTTTTAATTGATCGGCCGGTCAATTAAAAAACTGGGAGGACGGTGTGCCAAATGGCATTGACGTGATATCCACCATGTCTGTTTAGATTGTCCAGATGTTTTCGGATTTCCAAGCATTCTCGGTGTTTCCTGGAAAAATAGCTGTTTGATGGGGCCAGACTTTGGGCTTTATCGAACTGAATGGCATGACCAGTCTCCATCCAATGTTCGGCCAGGGCTGATTGTCCAATGTGGCCATATTTGATACACCGTTGATGTTCTTTGATCCGTGTACTGATCTTCCTCCCGGTTTCTCCTATCTACACTTTTCCGCATGAGCAGGGTATCTTGTACACTCCTGGTGCACTTAATGGTGGTCTTTGCAGGGCTTCCCCTGATAAGGCCATAAACAGGCTTGCCCTATAACTGCCTCAGCATACATAACCACTTTTATTTTTTACGTGGAAACTTCGATTCGACAGCATCGTGCTTTGTTTTTCAGTTTCGATGTATTTCTGATTTATATTAAAAAACGGTGTTATGGACTCTCACGAAAAAAAACTTTATGCAACACGGATGCGTGTTCGAAGATTTCGGCAGCTCCGTAGATGTGAGAGCGCTAATCAGAATAACGATGAATCATCGTCGTCGTGGAAACAAGGTATGTATAACCTATAACCAAGTCTATAGGTGTTCAACATATGTTATGCTTACGCAAATGCTAAATGTACAGATATATTTATTATATATATATATATATATACTTTATTTAATGAAATAAATGAACCGGTACGGATAAATCATATGCATAACGCTTAAGGTAGTTCCTCTGCGAAAATCTCAACCAAAAGTTTACATACCATGTTCATGTTTAAAAGATTGATAATTGGTTTAATTAGTAATAAATAAAATTAAAAACTACGCAATCTTGACTCGGTACTAGTAGATAATACGATGGATATCATTTATTGCCGTGAAATATATTTTATATTGTGTTTTCGATCTACCATTGCCAGTAAACTTTTTGCCGGGACTGTCCCGACTTTTCCCCAATTCACTTGTTCGCTTGCCGGCCGAGCACGATATATGCTATACGACCAAAATTGTGTGGGTTCTCATGATTATACCTTGGAAACTAGATGGTGAATCATTCTCATTTTTTTCGCATTATTCGTGATATCTTACTCTAGCTTATCCTCGTTTTTTATCAATGTCTTAACTTTAGTTTTGACGGTAGAATTAATGATGCTCTGTTTGCCCATCATAACGCATTTGTTACGTGTAAACCAAGCCAACTTTAAGTGTCAATATCTCAGGTTTGGGGTGGTCAAACTTATTCAAATTGCACAGATGTTTGGATAATGTATTAAATAACATATATATCAAATTTCAACCATTTCTTAATTCAACTCTTCTGTGGAGGTACTACCTTAATAAACGCATCAACTGTGTGTATATAAGAATCATCAATAGTACGATGTTTATTTTATAGGAGCCGTTATCACAAAATTCTCGAACGCGGAGAACGCAGCTCCGATCCGTTCAAAAGTCTTTGAGCAAGCGGTTGGGAAGATGATCAACAATGCCAAGGACTGAGAGGGCAACCGTACGATGAGGAATAAAAATACGACATAAGTGATAACTATATTAATCGAATGAAAGTAACTACACAGTATTAAACATTTTGTTTCATTTTTTATTTTTCAATTTAATTTTTTTGTAACTGTTTTAATAAAAAAAATATATTCAAAATATTTACTAGGATTTAAAATTGATCCGTATGTACTCTCACTGCGCCAGGGAGATAATAGCCTAATCAGGCAATATTATAAACGCCTGGTTAGGCAACCCGACAGGGGCCTGACTAGGAAGCCCGACAGGAAACCCGAAAAGGGCCTGATTCGGCAACCCGATTAGGGCCTGATCGGGCAACCTGATACGGTCCTCATCAGGCAACCTGGTCAGGCCCATATGTGACACAACGTTAAATTTCCTCGGAGGGCCCTTTCAGGCTGCCTCATTAGTGCCCTGCCAGGGCAGTCAGGCAACCTAAACGGGCCCGGATTTGGGCCCTATCAAAATTTCTACGCGGGTGGTCTTTTGCACTCGGAACCACTTGTGCTTGCTTCTTCTGAGGTTTGAAGGTGACGCGCACGTTATGTGTTCCAAGGACCCTGCCTGTGCAATCGGTTATGCCCTGAAGGTATGGAAGGGAAGTTGTTGCTGTTATTTGTCCGACATTCTCCCCTTCAGGTGCTGTTGCCATTTTCGGATCAGCTATTTTTCTTTTTAGATGTTTGATAGTTCTTTCGATGTTGCCTGACTTGTAGCCATTATTTCCTAAAGCTTTTCATAGGTGTTCTAGTTTATCCTCCAGAGAGTCCGGTTCGGAGATCGCTAGAGCTCTGTAGACCAGAGAGCTTACGACCGATATCGATAGCGATCCGGAAGCCGCATACTCTTTTAATTACACAAAGAGCCGTGAAAGCCTTAAAACTGAAATAGCTTAATTGTTTATAGATATTTTTCCATTTGAAAAAACTCAAACTAGGCAAGACTATGTGTTGTCTGTCAAATCCCGGCCACGTCATTCGAATACTCCCATCGGAAAAAAATATTTGAAATAGACATGTTTTTGGGGCCCTAAGTTTTTGCCCATAAATTGAAACAACCTGGTTTGAAGGTCAACTCTACTGATCAAATAGAGGGACATTGGGTGTTAAATTTCTACTGACTTACCCAGTATATATGTGTATATATAAGGTGTCTGACAACCTGACATTTTACTTTATTAATAAAACGTATTATTTATTTGAAAAGTACGAATATTTTCATTTCTATATAAGGTAGAAACATGGGAGTCATGCGTGGAACACAACATCCGATGAATGCCCGCCTCGTCCCTGTTCACAAACGTTCCCTCTCATGACGAAATTTTCAAAAAAAAATTTGTCATAATTGCGGACTAATTTCATCAATGGTGCGTGCAATTGCTTCCTTGAGTTCCGAAATTGTCTGTGAATCATTGGCATACACTTTTCCTTTCAGAAAACCCCAAAGAATGAAGACCAGTGGCGTCAAATCGCACGATATTGATGATCAATTTACATCGTCGTGGCGCGAGATATCACGACCATGAAACTTCGTCTACAATAACTGCATGGTTTCGCCCGCAGTGTGGCAGGTTGCGCCATCTTGTTGCATGAATATGTCTTCCAAATTCATGCCGCTTGTGCCAGTTATCGGATATTGTGTTCCACATATAACCTCCATGTTTGTTCCTTATATTAAAATTAAAATATTCGTACTTTTCAAAGAAATAATACGTTTTATTAATAAATTAGAGTGTCAAGTTACTTTGAGACACCCTTAATATATGAAAAAATAATATTTTGAATATATCTACGCAATGCTGGCCCACATCACATACGGCTGTTTTAAGGACAATCCTTAACCTCTAGGCGGCCGAAATGGTGCCGATCGGCATCACCTCAAGGTCGAGCCATATTACTAGTCCATTTGGAACCTTTTCCAGGGAATTTTTTTTCAATGTATGACTCGGGCACATTCATGCCGGTCATTCACGCCGACCGCCTGGAGGTTAAGATATTCCATATTTTGTGGAGGCCTTCTGTGGGGCCTCCTGAATCATTAATAAATCTGAATCATTAATAAGGCCTTCGGTGGGGCCTTCTGAATTATGAATAAATCGCAGTGGCGCTAAATTAAAATAATTCACAATCTGAATTATCATACCCAATGATAAACTGGAATTAAACATTTCCCGCATATTTAGTAAACTTCGACATTTTTACATTTTCTCTGAAAAGTCGCGGCTACGAAAATTCGTCTGCTAGTCACATTTTTCTGTTTTATCATTAATAATTCCTTCAAACATTACGCGATCTCGTTTGCATCGTCGTTACGGGATCTTTAGATTTTTTTCACACGCGTGAGCAGTTTATATCAGGCATCTAGAGTTATTTAGTGTATAAATTATTTGATAGAATGTGGCCAGCCTGTCATCTCTATAAAGCGCCATACAACTGAGACGATTGGAAGAGTCACATTTTCTCATTAAAAGTTCGGTAACGTGGCTCGAAATTTTGCCAGTATACTGGTATGTACTTTTACTGGATTATAGACGAAAATCAGTTAACTGTTAAATATTCGGGTTCGCGAAAGGAATATCTTAAAGCGTTTGAAAACGGTTCGTTGATTTTGCATATTGATTTTGATTGCCGAGTGATTTTAATATACGCACACACACCCACACGCACGCGCGCACCCACGCACACACACACACACGCATACAGGTGTGTGTGTGTGCGTGTGCACAGGTACGCGTACGCGTATACACATTTCCGTACTGCAAACGTCACAATTGTAGTCTCCATGCATCGTCAGCAACCCTAGTAGCAGTAGGTCAAACCTGACTTTCAGGTTAGATTCAAAATTAATGAGAACGCGGTTTTCCTTCTCTCTCTCTCTCTCTCTCTCTCTCTCTCTCTCTCTCTCTCTCTCTCTCTCTCTCTCCTTCTTTGCATATGTGTATTTCTGTGTGTAGCTCATTCATGCTTATGCTTGCAAGTTGGAAAAGTGACAATTGCAAATACCAATAAACACCTCTGGCGCACAGCCTATTTTCTTGTACAATGCATCAACCTGCAGGACTCGTACCAATACACACACATGAACACGCGCATGCCTCGTGTGAATATATACGCGCTTCCTCCTCCCTCGACAGCCCGTGTACGTAACGATGTAAACAGAATCCACCATTTGGCACGCCTCAAAGACATCAAAGCCGTCCTTATTTCTCAGATCAGATGCACTGTAGCGTGCAATAATAAAGACGACACGATCATGACGATGACGATTAAAATACTAATAATCTTAAAAACGACATAAAGTAACCAAAATAATAATAAAGTTGAATAACAAGAATAAATTCTTTTTCAAAGTCAGCTCAAAGTCGGTCTTTTTCGATGACACATTAATATACTTCAATTGGCCAATTAAAAATAGAGTCCACCTGATGCACGATCGTTTAGGGGACCACCCAGTTTGTCGTCTCACCTGTGATAACCGAAAGATCGAACGTTACCTAGTACACCTAGAGTTCTACGAAACGGCAAATGGTGGACGTACTGTCGGTGTACGGCCTCATGGGATCTCCGTTGTTGAGCAGCCGTGCTTTGGGCTAATATTTAGATGGGTGAGCGTTCAGAGGCGTACTGGTTTGCGCAACAACTGCCGAGCGGCAGGCAGTTTTACCGAGTTTCCGATGCTACCCCAGCGAAAAACGCAATTAAATGATTGCCGATTGTTATCGGCAACGATTTTTCCGCAATTTCAAAATGGCCGCGTGCAAATGCGGTGCAGTTGTGCGTTAGGAAACGCGCGTATATGAACAGCACTCGGGGGAAAGCGGGAAGGGAAAGGAGGCTGGTGGTGTATTTCGAGAAGTGGAAATGCTTCGATGTAGGGTGAAAGCGAAAGGTATAAGGTCGCATGTGGAAGCCCGGGAGTGCATACGACGGAACAAGGAAAATTATATGATATATACGTACGTATAAAATACTGTACTTTATATCATTTATATGCGCATATATATATATATATATATTGCATTTTACTTCGTAGTTTGACGCACGGGACTGAATGAATCGGATATACCGGGTGCTGCAAGAACTATTAGCAGTAGAAATATTTTCTAACCTATCGAACATAGGAAAACATAACTTTTTCCACAAAAATCATATCATTCGAAGAGGGCCGTCCAGGTGGAGGCGCTTCTCAGATTTCAAGGTCAAGTCCATTTAAAAAAATATAACCACTATGTTTTTCAGAACTATATCGAGGAACAAAAAATAATTCCACAGACCAAATATCAAAATGATCGATCAAGATATAGTATGGAGAAACGATTTGAAAAAAAGAAACCATTTTCAATGTTTTTAGCCTACCATCAATTTCAAAAACGGTGCAAACACGTGCTCCTATAAAAAGTGCTCGAAGTCATGGCTACCATTTTCAATGGACGCTTGCGATTTGATTTGCATCCCAGCGTATAGTGTCATTGCGAGTAAAACGCTTTTTCTTTGAGGTCGTGCGACAGAAATTGGCCGAGATTTTTGCGTTCAAAATCCATGTAAGTAAAGAATGGCACAGTAGTTGCTGACGCGCAAGTAGGCGCAAGGGCGAGTTCGGATCTACCTTCAAACAGGTGTTTTTTTTACTCTCAACATTATTTTATTCGCTAAAAAAATCATTATCACGGAAATTAGTTTTGAAAATTGATTAGCGGATTTAATGTATCTTCCGTTTATTATTTAATACTTGAAGGAAAAACATCGCGCGTTGGCAAGTATCGTGTCGTTGTTTACTCAAAAGGGACATCACTCACGTATCGGCCTTCGATTTCGTTGAAACTCACAGACGTCATAAAGCATTAAAAACTATTAGCCACAATTTTTTTTTATCGGCGGAAGAACGTTTTCAAAGGGAGAAACCACCCCTCAAAGGAAGGCGCGTCGAGGGGTGATTTTGTGGCGTCACCCACGCGCAATTTACCGATCTGAATGAAAGAAAAACCAAAATTCTTCTAATGTTCTTTCTTCTCAAGGCAATAAAACTCTTCTAAAAACGATGACAAATCCACACTAGAAGTTTGGATAAAAAAATTAAAACAAGACGCGACTTTCTTTGAGGGGTGGTTTTCCCGCTTAAAATCATTTTCCGCTGATAAAAGAAAAATACGTTTCTAATAGTTTTCAATGCTTTATCACGCATATGAGTTTTAACCAAACCAAAGGCGTACACTCAAGTGATGTTCCTTGTCAGCATCGGACTAACGGGAATCAATTATCCTCGCAGGACGGATAAAAAAACGAGTTTGGCTGGCAATGACACACCTTATAGGCTCACAAAAGGCGGCACCCTAATAGTTGCGAATAACCGTATATGTATGTAACATCTTCTTGCATCGAATTAATCTTTATTGGAGGACGAAAACCGTAAACTTGCGACGCGGGCTTTTGTCCAAACGTAGTTGTCTTTTTCTTTTTATTTCCCACAAGAATTTAAAGGAAATAAATTTTTCCTCGTAAAAGTCTGTCGCCGATGCGGGGACTAAATTGAACCTTCGAGTCACGTGCAATGGAGAAAATGCGGGGGACGAAATGACGGTGGGAGGAAAATAGAGAGAAAGCGAGATGAAGAGGGTAAGATAAAGAAAGAAACAGGATAGAGCAGCGATAGAGAAACAGACCACGTGGACTGTGCGGGAAATCAAAATACTCCGAGACGTGCAAACGCGTGCGGAGGAGTGAATAAAAATAGCGGATGGGAAATGAAGCGTTGAGTGTGAATGGCCTAGGACCCCCCCCCCCCCCCTATCTTTACATTTTATTTTATCCCGTTCTATTTTTCTTTCTTTTTGCAGTCGCCATATTTTCATTATCCCGATTCGTTCCGCATCAGTAAATTATTGTGTCGCGCCATCGAACGTGGCCGACAAGGAACATACAGCGATGCGTTTAAAAAAAACCTCGCCCGCATATAACCCAAGTGTGTAACGAGGCTCAAAAGTGCGATATTTGGGATAATTTCAAGCTGAAAGATACCCATTTATGAAAGATACTAAGGTTACCTATTCGAGGTATCTGTATAAGCTCGAAATATCGAAAACACAATTTTTTGGTTGCGTACAGTTTTGCAGCCTTGGGTCTCAACTTCGATTTGGCACAAAGATTTTATGAAAATTCTAAATACTGTACCGAGCCCCGCTGCCATTTACCCGTTTTTTTTCTTTCGCGTTTGTCTCGAATCTGTTTTCCGAAACGGTTTAAGGGGGGAAATCACAGTAGCGCACAAAAAAATAGGCATATTTTCGGGAATTAATTTTGGCTGAATAAAAGTATCAATCGAAAATCTGTAAAGTAGGTTTTATAGCAATACTAAAAAAGTACAAAATGTAATTTTTTCAATAAAAAATATTTAAAAATGGCGGTTGCGCAGCATATGCCCCAAGGGGCCTATTTTTGAAAGCGTGTCGATGGCCGAAGACGTAGACTCCTTAATTTTTGACCTGGAAGAAAAAACCAAAATTTTTTAGTTTCCATATAACAAAAGCTAGCGAGCTACGTAGGATTTTTTCGATATATTGATTTTTCGCAAAATCGTGCATGTTTGAAAATAAAGTTAAATTTTTAACAAAAAAAAACGCCATAAAATCGTTGATAAAAAAAAACTAAGCCATATAAAATACAAAATCCTACGTAGCTCCGTGGAGAAAGATGTTTCGAAGCTACTTTCAAAAGTTCAAGTCGATCGGTAAAGATTTGCTCGAGTTATGTCTTCGGCGAGCTCAAAAAAAGTGGTTTCGAGAAAAACGCGTTTAAAGTTTTAAGTACTGAGAAACCATATGAAAATTTCATATAAGTCTAATCTGCAATGCCTGCACCGTACAGTCGATTTTCGTACGCAGTATCCTTTTTCGTCCCTTTTCTAACACGACTCAACGATGTGTCACTCATAATGACAATGATTTACAAATATCACTGTTTTTTATCACTATTTATGTTATATATGTATGCACGAAAGTGAAGCGTCGTGAAAAAGCGTTGTATTCAACGCAAGAAATTTGGGCACTCGGACACTTTTGCCGTATTCCATCATTTGGTATAGTATTTTTAAGACCCTAAAGCACCTTTCAAGCGAAAATTTTTTTTTTCGAAATATTGAAAATTTTACTGTGATTTCCCCCCTTAAGTCCTGTCTCAAAATTTATCCGTCCGACATACTTCAAATGCGGACAAAACAGATTTCATAACATTTTCTGTCGTATGACCCGATAACTTTTTATATGTTTATCCATTCGTGGATAAAAAAATAATAAAGTTTTTTTTTTTTGCTAAAACGGAACTTCATTTCTCTGGCACGGAAATTACGTAATTTTTAAAATATCTATAGAGTAGCCGGTCGCACGAGAGTTTTATTATTATACTTGTTAATACGATTCTCAATGTTTCATATCAGATGATTTAATTTCTTTATTTTTCACTCGAGATGAGTCATTTTTTTATTTTTCGTTTCATTTTCGAACGCACGATCGAATGTATTTTAATTGCATCTTCTGTCGACGATAATTCTCGCTGATCTCGGAACAATTTAGGGGCACTTTGTAGTCTTTTGATCAGATTTTTGGCTTGGGGATAAAAAAATATACATCACACGGTTGGCCCAGCGGAGTACATTTGGGAGGAATAACCTTCATGGTGCACGTCGCTTTGCCTTGCTAATTGGTGAATGTCTCACCATACAATTTTAAACCTGCTTGGCCGCTCCACGAATCCACCAATAGAAGAAATGTATTGTTTGCGACGTATGGCTTCAACGTTGTTTCCAAGAATGTTGCATAAAGCTCCTTCGTTAGTTGCGGGGAATAAAAAAATGATAATTTTAAAAAGCGGTAGCGGCGAGAATCGAACTCAACCCATTGGGGTGACAAGCAATGCACTATACGTCGCTAACTTGAAAATCGTTGAAAAAATAGCCCTCAAGCCCGGCTCGGAAATCTTGGGAGAGCGTTTTACCCTTTTCTATGGCCCACTCAGGCGAAATATCGTACGAGCACAGCGCTCCCGTTGGAGTTTGGAGGGGGGGGGGGGGGCGGTGCGGAGAATGAGTGTGAAAGTATCAACTGTGGCGGAAGCACGCGTCTCGAGTGAGAAAACAATATCGATTTTTTGACAAAACAATGTAACTTTTGGTAAAGTTTAACTACGTTTCATTTTCTTTAAGTTGCTAATATAGATTTGAGCCAGGTAGGTAAACACTATGAAAGTCCCGATTATTAATATAGCAAGAAAGGTTTGTCAGAAATTTTCAAGGTTATTGCGTGATTTTTTGTTAATTCGTTAGCCGTCTAATGGGACAAGATGAATACAAGCTTTCGAAAACCCAGAATATTTTACAACGTACCACTATTTACGTTAGAAAGGGTGAAATCAAACTGTATAGTATTTAGAAAAAAACGCGCACGGTAAAAGAGAGTATAATAGAATTCCTTATAGTTTATTGTCACCGCACCCATAATATGGTTAACTCAACTATAAGCGAAAAGTATACGTAAACATGCGACTTTGGTGGCGTCTTTGACGATCTAGTATCTCCGAAATTGTAAATGAAAGAAAGAAAGACGGTTTTTTTCTTCTAAAATTAAAAGATTAACAAATGTTGATTAGTTAAAAAAATAGTTAAAGTTGACGGTCTCATATATGTATTGTTTTATTTGAACATGACCCTAGAGTTACCATCTTGCCCTGACTTCCCCTATCTACGTAAGAACTTAATGAAGCATTTAATTTGAAAAACACGACATGTCCAAATACTTTTTTTTACCCTCTGTATATATCGAGCAGTCAAGATCGAAATACATTTCACATTTATCGTGTTTCCTTTTAACGTGTATAGGACACGCGGACCGAAATGCGATGCTCTCCTATACTGCAACGATTTTACACACTCTCGTACCTACGTATCCATATACGTAATCCTGACAAGCACGCATGTGTGGGTGAACGTACGTGTTAATCGCAATACTCATATATACAGATATATGGATTTCATTTATATGTAAGAAAATCAGGATTTCTTCGGTAACGTCTTGTGTGAAAGTAGCTCTCGGCACGAGAGCGATCAGTCCAATCGACGTGCGCTTATACGGCGAGAGATCAACCGACCGAGTATAATATCGCGCATTCTCGACTTCGCACTTCCGTTCCCATCTCCGTCTATAATACAGCCTTTTCGCGAGGGCTTAAAGCAGCTTCCATCCTAATCTTGTGACGATCTGGGAGACGCACACGCATATATCGTACCATGCCGGACGAAAGGCTCGAAATTAGACACTCGAAAGCTCCAATAAATATTGATTTATATCAGTATCGATTTAGATCAATATTGATAAATAGCACTATTGATCAATACTAATATTTACAAGAGAATATATGCTTGAAGAAAAAAAATTCACGTCGATCGAAATTTCATTGTTCAAGAACCCTCCAAATTTTGTCCGGCAAAAAAGGAAAAAAGGCCATTACGAAGAAAATATTAGACACTCGAAAGCTTTTGTACATATTAATATGAATTTAAGCTCCGATAAAAATGAATCATATTAAGTTCTTGTAAATGTTAAGAAATGTTTATAGGAGCTTTCGAGTGTCTGTTTTTTTTTTTGCTTAAAGGCAACAAAAGTCACAGACAAAATTTGGAGGATTTTGCAAAATCGAACTTTCGATGGAGCCGATTGCATTTTTTTGTTTATCAAAAACTAAGACCTTTCGAGTGTTTAACTTTTTAATTAAAAGAAGAAAATTAAGCTTATCGAAATTTCGATCTCGAAAAACGTTCCAAATTTCGTCTGACTTTTTACGGCCGTTAGGCAGAAAAAATTAGACATTCGAGGACTCCTTTAATATTGATTAATGTCAATATTTCAAGAACTTTCTAGTGTGTCATTTTTTTGCCTTTAGGCAGGTAAATTGGTTTTGTTTGGGTTTTGGTTTTTTTTTTAGTATTGTTTGGGTTTTTATTGCGTTTGGGTTTGGGTTGCTTGGGTGTATTTTTTTGGTTTGGGTTTGGGGTTATTTGGGTTTGGGTTTGCTTTTGGGGTGGTTTGTTTAGGTTTGTCATTTTGGGTTTGGGTTGGTTAGTTTGGGTTCGTGTGTTTGGGATTGTTTGTTCGGGGCGTTGTACAGCGTGAAATTAGCCGCTGTCCGGACAAATAATACGTAATAATTTGTAATAATAATTACAAATAATACACCCTGTATAAACACACATATAAACCGTATGTTTGAAAATTCTTCGATCGCCTGTTTTTCTTGAAAAATACGTATCGGAGAAAAATATGTTTAGATTAGAAGTTGACATTTTTCAGCGAGCGTAATAATGTTACGAAATCGAATCGTTCGCTTAAATATCTTAAATCTCAATTTTTTATGTTTATCATTTGTATATGAGGTATTCCACGTGAATCCGGTGGACTTTTTCCCTGACCCCCGCCAAGTCGATTTTTTAAAATTCTGATTCCATTGACTCTAAAAGACTCCCTGAATTTTTTTACATTTTTCGAAACAAGCCTAGGTAAAAAAAAAAAAAATTCGAAAAAAACGCCCCGATTTAAAAATGTGAAAAAATGTTCATAAATGCGTGATAATATGTAAAAATTTTCAAGCTATCACCCGCAGTGGAAGTATGATTTTTTCGTTAGCAGTCAAAAAAAGTTCTGGTATTAATTTCAATTGAAGTCGTCTTCAGCACAGGAAAAATCATACTTCCACTGCGGGTGATAGCTTGAAAATTTTTACACATGATCACGCATTTTCGGGAATTTTTTCACATTTTTAAATGGGGTCGTTTTTTTCGGAAATTTTTTTTTGACTCGTGGTTTCAAAAAATGTAAAAAAAAATCAAGGTGTCTTTAGAGTCAATGGAATCAGATTGAAAAAAAAAATCGAATTAGCGGGGGTCAGGGAAAAAGTCCACCGGATTCACGTGGAATACCTCATATATGGTGCGTGTGCGCGCGCGCACGTGTGTGTGTGTGTGTACACGTTCGAGAGGTTTTATCGAATAGCGAGCTCGATTAGTGCTGCTTCATTTTTTTTCAGATCGTACCGCACGGTCGTTCAAATAGATGAAGCGGTAATTTGAGAATTTACAGCGATCGGGTGATCCACGGCGGAAGCGGACGAGGTGGAAACGTCTCTGTGGAGCGAATAAGAAGGAAAAGAACGGCGGAGGAAAGAAACGAGTGAAACGCGATCGAGGGAGGCGTTTCGCACTGGTAGTGTTCGCCCGGTACATAGAGAATTCTGTATCTAACACACGCACACACCCACGCGCGCGCGCGTATATATATGATGCATACAAGCGTGAGGAAATATTTGAAGAAATAGAGATAAAAAAAAAGAACGAGTATAGAGCCACGGCAGTTTCGCTATCAAAGATCCGTAACAGTAGAACAGGTCGGTCTTGCAAGCGAGTGGAAATGGCCGGCAATGGTCAGACATCTTGACTCTCTCTCTCTCTCTGCCCTTTCTGTCGGTGTATTTCTGTTTCTATCTATCTCCGTCCTCGTCTCTTTCTCGTTTGCTTTCCATCGCTCCCTCGCGCTTCCTCTCTCTCTTGTTTCCTTTCTGTCTCACCTCTTCCTTTTGTCCTTTCTCCCGCCTGCCGATGTTTCGCTCGTTTCCTTCCTATCTCTGACTTGTCCTTCCTTTTTGCTTGCTCTTTTTCTCATTTTTTTTCTTTCATAACTCTCTCTCCCTCTCCCTCTCAGCCTCCCCCTCAGCCACTTACGCCACCTGCACTTTATTCATCTCGTTTCATTTTAATCTTCCTCCGCATCCCCGATGCATTGGAATACGAATGCCTGCATTTCAGAGATAAACGCATCAAATTATTGCCTCCTCATGCTACTGGAATCATAGATTGCTGCGTTTTTTGTTCTTTTTTTGTTCACTTCCATCGTTTCTCGCATCGATAGTTACGTACAGCAGTCATAACGAACTTGGCTCTGCCACAAGATGACAAAGCCATTGTACCCCGAGCGCCGGATTTATTTTCATTACTTATTTATTGTTTTTACGGTGGCGCGGTGCAAAATCACTCCGAGAGTGAAATAACTTCAATTATATCGTGGCAGTGTAAGCCGCGAATGCGATGAAAGCGCTGCGCCGCGAGGATATCGGTCGCAGCAGCAAAGCGTGAGGTGGCGCGAGTGTAAACATTATACTGTTCCGGCGAATATAGGTCGTGGCAGCCTGAGCACAATGTTTTTTATATTTCAATTGTACAGCCGTTCAGCGGCTTTTTTAAATGAATTTTCTTACGGGACTGCATCTGCCCATTGTGGGGGTGTGTGCAGGGCCAGAGAAATGTCGCGATACACAATGTAGCGGAAAGGATGGACGATTCGCGAAACAAAAAACCGTCTCAAAAAAAGTTGCGCCACGTAAGTGAAATATTTTCTTAAAATTACATAGGCATTGAGAATGATCGAGGAAGCTTAATCAAGTGAAGAGAAAACATGCTTCGACTCACTGACCGGTGAACGATGGTTCACGTTCTTCACGGCCCCCGAATCCAGGACGACACTAATTCAGGTGAGTCGAATCGAGAATTACACTGGTTTAGAATCGTTTTTCTTTCGTTCACTGAAACTCCGAATTTTTCTCATGATTTTCTCACTTTATTCAATGGATTGCGCGAATGGGCCAATAAAACTTAATTTTTTAATTTGCGAATTGTTTGCGCGAAGAACGAGGGGACGCGTGTGGCGACATAAAAGCACCAAAGACACGTGATTAGCGTCACGTTGCCGCGTGCCGACTAAACACCGTTGTTCGTCGATCGCGCCGGCTCGCGGGAGCAATTGCCGGTGCAACTGCGCGCGCAGCCTCCATATCCCCCACCCCAATTTCTTCCACTCCCGCCGCGAGTGCCAACCGTGCAGAGCGCGCGACGGCTATGCATAATACATACATATGTTTGTACATATTGCACACCAGGGCTTCTATTCGTCCAGTTTGGGAGCCACGTGTGCGAAAACTCGATCCAAACAAAGCCAAATACGGTTTGTCGACGTTCCGTTCGACCTCTCGGTCTACTCGAGAATTCTTCTGAGAGGTTTCGTCAGCGAGAAAAAAATACCATTGTTCTACGGATTACGGAAAAATAGCTGGCTGAGTTCGCGTATTAGAATTGACCGGTCGACGAGGCTCGAATGAAAAACTGACGATGCTGGTTGAGGCTGGTTCGAGCCACTTCCGTTATGATTACAAGTCTGTACACTCTGGGAATTCACAACGGTAAAGCAGATTGATTAAAATTTAAATAGATCATTGGCCAACCGCGAGTCTGTAATCATTCTATCGCATGTCAACGAGTTACGAAGTATCAAAATTTACTTCACGGCTAGACATGAGCTTCGGGCCAAAAAGCAACTCGATCTAGGAAAAAAATCTAGTGATCTTTCTCAGTTCTAGAATTCTAAAAATTGTAGAAGAACAAGACTATAGCGACGAAGGTATCCTGCATGCAATTAATATAGACCTGCCAAGTTCAAGTTTTTAAAATGAAAAATATTACTAGACAAGGCAGCTGGATGTCACACGAAGGTAACACTACCCCGACTCCACTGCCACTTTGTCGTAGTAGATTGGGAGGAGCTACGACATGCTGAATGCCTGCGATCGGTTGAAAAATGCCCTCTCCCCACCCAGTTCTAATCTTGTCATTTATTCAAAACTTATATAGCAACTTATATTACAAATATATTACAAAAAGTATATAACAAATATTATACCAACAAAACCGAACAAACCCAATTATATCGCTCAATGTATCAATATTTTCGAAAAATTATTAAAACCAACTCATTATTTACATATACCTGCTTTTTATTACTCGAAAAGTCTAATCACATTTTCAATACCATGGTTGTGCTTTATGTAATATCTGTAGGTTTTTTTTACATTAAGGAGTCTTCTCACTTTAAACGCTAAAAAAAGACTATTTTCATCAATTTTTTCATAGGTTTGTATTACAGATATTGGTATAAAAGTTGTTACACTTAATAAATACACTTTCGAAATACATTTTTTTTTTTTAAGTTCATGTATTTATGTAACCCAAACAAACTTTTAACGCGTTTTTCTCGAAATACCGTTTTTCGACGGCTTGTTGATAAAATTACGAACTACTGAACCGATCCTTATGAAATGTTAACCACATATTCTTTACAACTATAGCTACAGCGCATACCGAGGATTTTCAAAATTTTTTATATTTACAATTTTTTTTGCGAAAAACGGTAAAAAAAGCACGTTTTTTTTGTTGTTATTTTCAAAAAATGTCCGCCATTTTGTTATTTTTGCATATATAAAAAATCGTATGATATGTGCTATAGCCTTTAATATACTCAATCTAAAACCGTTTGATTTTTTGTTTCGGATGATACATCTCCAAGATTTCATCAACAGCGCAGACCTACCATTTTTTTAACTACCATTTTCGTCCATAAATAATGACTTGAATAAACCAATTAAAAAAAAATGTATTTCGAAAGTATTAACAACTTTTATATCAATATCTATAATATAAATCTATTTTTAAAACTCATGAAAATAGCCTTTTTTAGCGTCTAAAGTGAGAAGACCCCTTAAAGAGTATCCGTTTAAGCATCTTGTTCAAAAAACGTGCTTCACGGTCAACGCTACTGCTCGGAGGCAAATCACTCGAAATGAAAAAAAAATCAAACGAATTTAGTTATTTCATGAAATTATCAAGTGCTCGAACGAAGAATTTAATAAAATAGTGATCTTTTTTAAATCGCCGCAGTCCAAAGTGAAAGTATCGCTTTTCGGTGAAAAAAAAAGTCTATTTTCGTTGATAAAATAAACTGTGCATCGAAGAAAAATGTTTCATTCAAGCACTGCTTTTTGATATGTATAAGAAGCTTGTAGCATTTGACGTTGGTCAGTGCACTGATTTTGGAGAGATAGTGGTCACCGGTTTTGAAAAAGGCATTTTGAGAAAAAACGCCTTCAAAGTTCGCCGGTCAGCGAGACCTACTTATAAACGCCCCCAGCTTCCTCGACGTTGAACGGATCGACTTTAACATGTCAGAGAATATTCTTAAAACGTTATAGTTTGAGCAGCCTACCAAATCCAAAAACCCATATTTTTTTAAATTTCACTTCGATGTAAGCCCTAATGTTTGGATTTGTGAACAGAACTACTACGCACCATGTTTTCCTCCACCCTCGCGATATTTAGAAAACGTATACACGCAAAAGGGAATTTCGAGGCCTCCGGGTCGAAACAAGCCTATTCGAATCGGTTTGAATCCCCGAGGGCCGAAAGGCCGTGTTAACAGCTAAAAAGACTAATACTGGAACCTCGGAAATGCCTTTGGGCTTGAATCTTTGAACAGTCGTTTCATCTATATTCTTGTTTTTTTCAATTTGACCAGCGGGCACGTTATTTCCAACACTCCAATCGTTTAATCGAAAAAATGAAGAATTCATGTATTCCCGGGCCTTAGCTACGAGCAAATAAAGCCGAATTATCGAACTCCACAGTCCCCTATACGAAAATAATATATAACGAGTAGTCCCACGGGCGGTGGCGCAGTCTGTTCAGCTCTACACCGCCATTCGAAAGGTTCAATCCCCGCCTGTATCAATGGATTTTTCCCGATGCTTTTTCTGTAAACGCAGTGGCTCGAGAAACCCACCTTGGGAAATTGGATAACGTTCTTTCCTCCTAATACACTGGGTGTAAGGTGAAAAAGTTGCATAAACAATGGGAGCTATAGGGTTCGAAAATAACCAAAAATACCGAGTGCAGAAAGTCTAAGGAAAAGTGTTAAGACGTGAGATATCTTTAGGCGAGGGAAAAATTTGCTGACTTTCATGACTTTTTTTTAAAAGCAAAGTCTTCTTCACCATTTTTGAGAGTTAGGATATGTTTTATTACTTTTGAAGTTTGCAACGTTGGAACACAACGAAAGTTTTTTTTATAATTTATTTTCCATATTCCTATCATTCTAGTATATCTTTTTTTATAGATTTATATGGTAGATTGCTAAACAAATATTTTGATAGATGGTTGAAGGATTTTCGTAGATAAAATTTATTGAAAGATATAAAAGAAATACAGAAATATTGACTTTCGTTGCGTTCCAACGATGCAAACTTCAATCTCAACTATTTTTTCCTGTTACATGGTATTTTCTTTTCTTATTAATCTTCACAAATAGCGGAAGTAGGGTAGGCTGGGGTCCATTGGAACGTTTTTACAAAACTCGGTTAGTGTGGCTTCATTCTATACCCTATCTGTTTGGTAATGGAGTTTAATTATAGCTAAATTATAGACTATATGCTAGCATCATTGATTTTGCTTCTTACATGCCCTTAAGGAGGTACGATCATTACTACGAATCCAACTTTCGGATTTGAATTTTTTATATGATTTTGGTGAATACTTTATGCGCCTATTGCCAAAATTTGAGATATTTTGACCGTTTAGTTTTTTCGCAATAAAACTGCAAAGTCGAGCACTTTGAGTTACCGAAGCACGTCGTCTTATGGAGACGGTCAGCCGGAAGTGCGGTGATCGTGGTTTTTCTGCTCACGTATCCAACTAAAACCGTTGGAAAACTGAAATTCAATAAATTTGATATAATAGATATTGTAAAAAAGAAGAAAATCAATCTTCACCGTGTAGTTAAAGCACTACATTACAAGAAAGTTTCAATTTCCGGTTGAAAATGGTCAGAACGACGAAATAGCACCCACAGACTTAGCTACGCCGCGAGTAACAGCTGATGCGTTTGGCGAACATAACCCAGCTTTGTTCGAAATTAATTTGAATTGAAGCAGCCACAAAATATGCAAACAACAATTTATGGAGTTTTATCATTTATCACGTATCAATAATATAGATAATTATATTCTGCCTATCGTGTTAATTCCGCTGAGGTAATTCAAGCCTATTTTAATAGGCTTCCGGCTGATTCTTTTTTCTTTTTATTCCGTTTTTATGGTGGATATGTTAATATTATTACTACGAAGATTACGAAAAATGTTCAGTTTTTATTCGTTCACGTGAAATAAATTCATCATTCACCACAACATTTGGCACACTATAATCGATAATACGAATAATCAACATAGGTAAACATCAATCAGAGCAGCTGTGGGTAAAATAAATTTAGACTCTTTTTTGACCGCGTGGAAGTGATCGTACCTCCTTAAGGATGTTGAGTCCCAAATCGCAAATGATAATAAAATTCTGAAAATTTGGTACGTTTTCGTATGAAGTATTTCAGAGGTCGTGTAAAAATTTTACTGCAATAAGTTTTTTTTTTGACCTTTCAATTTTGTAATATCTACAATATACTGAAAGCAACGGAAACAAAACGAAGTTTATTGATAAATCTTTTTTTTATTTCTTTTAAAAATTGTTCTTAACAAAATGTTAATTTTTTAATAACGAGCTTCCTAATCGTCGTGAATTTTAACACGACCTCCTCAATACTTCATAGAAAAACATACCAAATTTTCAGAATTTTCTTATCATTTTTCATTTCAACCCTCAAGGAGGTGAAGTAATGATGATAGAATTCTGCCAATTTGGGATATTTTTACATGAAGTATTCAGGAGGTCGTGTAAAAATGTCATGACGATTAAGAAGCTATTTATTGAACAATTAACATTAACATGTTTCATAGGGACTCAACATCCTTAACTAGAAGCTATTTAAAAACCCTCGGTAAATGTTTCATTTGACCGCGTGTGGAAGTTAATCGAAACAGTGCTTGAGGTGAATCGAAACCTTTTTTTTCTACAACTTGCCGTGTTGGCCATGCAGCCACAACGGCACTTTGTTCAAACATTAATAACTTCATCGTTTATCAATATTTTTCGATGCAAAAAAAACTCCAACTTGGCAAGACTATGTCTCAACTGTGCGTAGAATCCCGATGTTGTAATTCCCATATTCTCACTAGAAAAAAAAGATTAATAATCGACCTGTTTTCTCATACCCCAACACATATGCGATAACGAACTTTAACGACGCTTTCGGCTGCTTTTTAAGCACCACAAATATCTTGAATTGCACCGAATTTTCGGGTCACCTGATTAGCGTCGCCCATTAAGCCTAACCGACCAAGACATACGCCCTTACAACCCGATCCAACCTGACGAGACGTTTCGTTCTGTGACTTTCTGCGGGAAGCTCGCACATCGGGCGATAAGTCGAGAGTGGTTTGGGGCGTTTAGTGCGGTTTCTAACCCTCGTGTACGCGTAGCCGCGAATAAGTGGCTGAAAACGGAACTTGATGAATTGCTGCAATACTCGCGATTCCAGGGTTTCACGTCGGTTCTCGTGGAAGCTGCGAGTGCTGCGATTATCGTCAAGGACGTCTGTGTATATGCAGTCGGCAAATAGGGTTGTAGGTTGCCATGCTCCCGAGCAGTGGAGTGCGATAGATAGAGGGAGGGAGAGAGGGGGCGGGGAGTGAAGGAAGACGTAGGGGTTGAAACGGCGGTAAGAGGGAAGCAGAGCAGCGAGTGATAAGTAGCGAGGTCATCGGAGACTGGTGAAGCTTTGATAGAGGTCGAAAGGTTACGTAGAAGGTTATGTAGAATGAATAATGCGGTAGTGGCTCTATTACGGAAGCCAGTTACGATACTGAGGATTCAATGAGCAATATCCAATGAAGAACTTTCCTACTTCGAAGAAATCATTTACGCACCCTCATTCTATTTGAAATACGATCGGAACATCGATAGCGAGTCAGCTTTTCGTAAATTCAATTTTAAAGTAAATACACCAACATACGTTTTTGCGAAGTGGAAAAAAATATCAATTACAGAAGGAAAAAGACAAATCTTATCCTGTACCGTATTTATGTATGGTATGTATTTTTTAAAATATATATTTACCCATTTTGCAATTCCTTTGCAATTCCTATGTGAAGTTGGCAACTGACTTTACAGAAAGTAATTTTTTTTTTGCATTCGTTTGTACTCGGTTTGTACCCGTTTGTACCGTCTTAAATTTCGTTTGTACCTTAAGGGGGAAAAAAGTACGAGGGTATGAAAAAATGAACCGCAACCCATTTAGAGCTAAGCAATTTTAATAAACGTGACTGAAAAGAGAATCGTTTGTACCCGTTTGTACCGTTAAAAATTATTTTTTTTGAATTTTTTTTTGAAAATTTTTTCTGAAAAAAAAAATTTTCGATTTTTTTTTTTTTTAATTTCCGTTTGTACCGACAAGTATATCGTTTGGACCACCTAGAAATTGTTTCTATTCATTCGTATCGGTGAGTACATCGTTTCTACCACCGTGTAATCGTTTATACCCATTCGTACTGACGAGTATATTGTTTGTATCACCAAGAAAACGTTTGTACCCGTCTGTACTATCGAGCAATCGTTTGTACCCGTTCGTATCGACGAGTATATCGTTTGTACCACCGAGAAATCGTTTGTACCCGTCTGTACTATGGAGCAATCGATTGTACCCGTTCGTATCGACGAGTATATCGTTTGTACCGCCGAGAAAACGTTTGTACCCGTCTGTACTATCGAGGAATCGTTTGTACCCATACGTTCTGACGAGTATATCGTTTGTACCAACGAGAAAACGTTTGTACCCGTCTGTACTACCGAGCAATCGTTTGTACCCGTTCGTATCGACGAGTATATCGTTTGTACCACCGAGAAATCGATTGTACCTGTCTGAACTATCGAGCAATCGATTGTACCCGTTCGTATCGACGAGTATATAGTTTGTACCACCGAGAAAACGTTTGTACCCGTCTGTACTATCGAGGAATCGTTTGTACCCATTCGTTCTGACGAGTATATCGTTTGTACCACCAAGAAAACGTTTGTACCCGTCTGTACTATCGAGCAATCGTTTGTACCCATTCGTATCGACGAGTATATCGTTTGTACCACCGAGAAATCGTTTGTACCCGTCTGTACTATCGACCAATCGTTTGTACCCATTCGTATCGACGAGAATTTCGTATGTACCACCGAGAAAACGTGTGTACCCGTCTGTACTATCGAGCAATCGTTTGTACCCATTCGTACTGACGAGTGTATCGTTTGTACCAGCGAGAAAACGTTTGTACCCGTCTGTACTATCGAGCAATCGTTTGTACCCATTCGTACTGACGAGGGTATCGTTTGTACCAGCGAGAAAACGTTTGTACCCGTCTGTACTATCGAGCAATCGATTGTACCCGTTCGTATCGACGAGTATATCGTTTGTACCATCGAGAAAACGTTTGTACCAGTCTGTAGTATCGAGGAATCGTTTGTACCCATTCGTCCTGACGAGTATATCGTTTGTACCACCGAGGAAACGTTTGTACCCATCTGTACTATCGAGCAATCGTTTGTACCCGTTCGTATCGACGAATATGTCGTTTGTGCCACCGAGCAATCGTTTGGCCCGTCTGTACTATCGATCAACCGTTTGTACCCGTTCGTACTGACGAGTATATCGTTTGTACCACCGACAAAACGTTTGTACCCGTTAGTACCGATGAATATATCGTTTGTACCACCGAGAAAACGTTTGTACCCGTCTGTACTATCGAGGAATCGTTTTTACCCATTCGTACTGACGAGTATAGCGTTTGTACCACCGTGAAAACGTTTGTACTCGTCTGTACTATCGAGCAATCATTTGTACCCATTCGTACCGACGAGTATATAGTTTGTACCAACGAGAAAACGATTGTACCCGTCGGCACTGTCGAGCAATCGTTTGTACCGGTCTGTAATATCGAGCAATGGTTTGTACCCCCTCGTACTGACGAGTATATCGTTTGTACCGCCGAGAAAACGATTGTACCCGTCTGTAATATCGAGCAATCCTTTGTACCCGTTCGTATCAATGAGTATATTGTTTGTACCACCGACAAAACGTTTGTACCCGTTGGTATCGACGAATATATCGTTTGTCCCACCGCGGAAACGTTTCTACCCGTCTGTCCGATTGAGGAATCGTTTGTACCAATTCGTACTGACAAGTATATCGTTTGTACCACCGAGAAAACGTTTGTACCCGTCTGTACTATCGTGGAATCGTTTTTACCCATTCGTACATCGTTCGAATTCGTATATCGTTTGTACCACCGAGAAAACGTTTGTACCCGTCTGTACTATCGAGCAATCGTTTGTACCCATTCGTACTGACGAGTGTATCGTTTGTACCAGCGAGAAAACGTTTGTACCCGTCTGAACTATCGAGCAATCCATTGTACCCATTCGTACTAACGAGCGTATCGTTTGTACCAGCGAGAAAAAGTTTGTACCCGTCTGTACTATCGAGCAATCGTTTGTACCCGTTCGTATCAACGAGTACATCGTTTGTACCACCGAGGAAACGTTTGTAACCGTCTGTACTATCGAGCAATCGTTTGTACCCGTTCGTATCGACGAGAATGTCGTTTGTACCACCGAGAGATCGTTTGTACTCATTCGTACCGGCGATTAATCGTTTGTACCCATTCGTACTGACGAGAATATCGTTTGGACCAACGAGAAGATGTTTGTACCCGTCTGTACTATCGAGCAATCGTTTGTACCCGTTCGTATCGACAGTATATCGTTCGTACCACCGAGAAATCGTTTGTACCCGTTGGTATCGACGAGTATTTCGTATGTACCACCGAGATAACGTTTGTACCCGTCTGTACTATCGAGCAATCGTTTGTACCCATTCGTACTGACGAGTTTATCATTTGTACCAACGAGAAAACGTTTGTACCCGTCTGTATTATCGAGCAATCGTTTGTACCCGTTCGTATCGACGAGTATATCGTTTGTACCACCGAGAAATCGGTTGTACCCGTCTGTACTATCGACCAATCGTTTGTACGCATTCGTATCGACGAGTATTTCGTATGTACCACCGAGAAAACGTTTGTACCCGTCTGTACTATCGGGCAATCGTTTGTACCCATTCGTACTGACGAGTATATCGTTTGTACCAACGAGAAAACGTTTGTACCCGTCTGTACTATCGAGCAATCATTTGTACCCATTCGTATCAACGAGTATATCGTTTGTACCACCGACAAAACGTTTGTACCCGTTGGTATCGACAAAGATATCGTTTGAACCGCCGCGGAAACGTTTGTACACGTCTGTACTATTGAGGAATGGTTTGTACCCATTCGTACTGACAAGTATATCGTTTGTACCACCGAGATAACGTTTGTACCCGTCTGTACTATCGTGGAATCGTTTTTACCCATTCGTACATCGTTCGAATTCGTATATCCTTTGTACCACCGAGAAAACGTTTGTACCCGTCTGTACTATCAGGAAATCGTTTGTACCCGTTCGTATCGAAGAGTATTTCGTTTGTACCACCGAGAAAACGCTTGTACCCGTCTGTACTATCGAGCGATCGTTTGTACCCATTCGTACTGACGAGTGTATCGTTTATACCAGCGAGAAAACGTTTGTACCCGTCTGTACTAGTGAGCAATCGTTTGTACCCATTCGTACTAACGAGGGTATCGTTTGTACCAGCGAGAAAAAGTTTGTACCCGTCTGTACTATCGAGCAATCGTTTGTACCCGTTCGTATCGACGAATATGTCGTTTGTGCCACCGAGCAATCGTTTGGCCCGTCTGTACTATCGATCAATCGTTTGTATCCGTTCGTACTGACGAGTATATCGTTTGTACCACCGACAAAACGTTTGTACCCGTTGGTACCGATGAATATATCGTTTGTACCACCGCGGAAACGTTTGTACCCGTCTGTACCATTGAGGAATCGTTTGTACCCATCTGTACTGACAAGTATATCGTTTGTACCACCGACAAAACGTTTGTACCCGTCTGTACTATCGAGGAATCGTTTTTACCCATTCGTACTGACGAGTATATCGTTTGTACCACCGTGAAAACGTTTGTACCCGTCGGCACTGTCGAGCAATCGTTTGTACCGGTCTGTAATATCGAGCAATGGTTTGTACCCCCTCGTACTGACGAGTATATCGTTTATACCGCCGAGAAAACGTTTGTACCCGTCTGTAATATCGAGCAATCGTTTGTACCCGTTCGTATCAATGAGTATATCGTTTGTACCACCGACAAAACGTTTGTACCCGTTGGTATCGACGAATATATCGTTTGTCCCACCGCGGAAACGTTTCTACCCGTCTGTCCGATTGAGGAATCGTTTGTACCCATTCGTACTGACAAGTATATCGTTTGTACCACCGAGAAAACGTTTGTACCCGTCTGTACTATCGTGGAATCGTTTTTACCCATTCGTACATCGTTCGAATTCGTATATCGTTTGTACCACCGAGAAAACGTTTGTACCCGTCTGTACTATCGAGCAATCGTTTGTACCCGTTCGTATCGACGAGAATGTCGTTTGTACCACCGAGAGATGGTTTGGACTCATTCGTACCGGCGATTAATCGTTTGTACCCATTCGTACTGACGAGAATATCGTTTGTACCAACGAGAAATTGTTTGTACCCGTCTGTACTATCGAGCAATCGTTTGTACCCGTTCGTATCGACAGTATATCGTTCGTACCACCGAGAAATCGTTTGTACCCGTTGGTATCGACGAGTATTTCGTATGTACCACCGAGATAACGTTTGTACCCGTCTGTACTATCGAGCAATCGTTTGTACCCATTCGTACTGACGAGTTTATCATTTGTACCAACGAGAAAACGTTTGTACCCGTCTGTATTATCGAGCAATCGTTTGTACCCGTTCGTATCGACGAGTATATCGTTTGTACCACCGAGGAATCGGTTGTACCCGTCTGTACTATCGACCAATCGTGTGTACCCATTCGTATCGACGAGTATTTCGTATGTACCACCGAGAAAACGTTTGTACCCGTCTGTACTATCGGGCAATCGGTTGTACCCATTCGTACTGACGAGTGTATCGTTTGTACCAGTGAGAAAACGTTTGTACCCGTCTGTACTATCGAGCAATCGTTTGGACCCATTCGTACTGACGAGTGTATCGTTTGTACCAGCGAGAAAACGTTTGTACCTGTCTGTACTATCGAGGAATCGTTTGAACCCATTCGTCCTGACGAGTATATCGTTTGTACCACCGAGAAAACGTTTGTACCCATCTGTACTATCGAGCAATCGTTTGTACCCGTTCGTATCGACGAGTACATCGTTTGTACCACCGAGGAAACGTTTGTACCCGTCTGTACTATCGAGCAATCGTTTGTACCCGATCGTATCGACAAGTATGTCGTTTGTACCACCGAGAAATCGTTTGTACCCGTCTGTACTATCGACCAATCGTTTGTACCCATTCGTATCAACGGGTATTTCGTATATACCACCGAGAAAACGTTTGTCCCCGTCTGAACTATCGGGCAATCGTTTGTACCCATTCGTACTGACGAGTATATCGTTTGTACCAACGAGAAAACGTTTGTACCCGTCTGTACTATCGAGCAATCGTTTGTACCCATTCGTTCTGACGAGTATATCGTTTGTACCACCGAGAAAACGTTTGTACCAGTCTGTACTATCGAGCAATCGTTTGTACCCATTCGTATCGACGAGTATATCATTTGTAGCACCGAGAAATCGATTGTACCCGTCTGTACTATCGACCAATCGTTTGTACCCACTCGTATCGACGAGTATTTCGTATGTACCACCGAGAAAACGTTTGTACCCGTCTGTACTATCGGGCAATCGGTTGTACCCATTCGTAATGACGAGTATATCGTTTTTACCAACGAGAAAACGTTTGTACCCGTATGTACTATCGAGCAATCGTTTGTACCCGTTCGTATCGACGAGTATATCGTTTGTACCATCGAGAAATCGTTTGTACCCGTCTGTACTATCGAGCAATCGTTTGTACCCATTCGTACTGACGAGTGTATCGATTGTACCCATTCGTACTGACGAGTGTATCGTATGAACCAGTGAGAAAACGTTTGTACCCGTCTGTACTATCGAGGAATCGTTTGTACCCATTCGTACTGACGAGTGTATCGTTTGTACCAGCGAGAAAACGTTTGTACCCGTCTGTACTATCGAGCAATCGATTGTACCCGTTCGTATCGACGAGTATATCGTTTGTACCATCGAGAAAACGTTTGTACCTGTCTGTACTATCGAGGAATGGTTTGTACCCATTCGTCCTGACGAGTATATCGTTTGTACCACCGAGAAAACGTTTGTACCCATCTGTACTATCGAGCAATCGTTTGTACCCGTTCGTATCGACGAGTACATCGTTTGTACCACCGAGGAAACGTTTGTACCCGTCTGTACTATCGAGCAATCGGTTGTACCCGTTCGTATCGACGAGTATGTCGTTTGTACCACCGAGAAATCGTTTGTACCCGTCTGTACTATCGACCAATCGTTTGTACCCATTCGTATCAACGAGTATTTCGTATGTACCACCGAGAAAACGTTTGTCCCCGTCTGAACTGTCGGGCAATCGTTTTTACCCATTCGTACTGACGAGTATATCGTTTGTACCAACGAGAAAACGTTTGTACCCGTCTGTACTATCGGGCAATCGTTTGTACCCATTCGTTCTGTCGAGTATATCGTTTGTACCACCGAGAAAACGTTTGTACCCGTCTGTACTATCGAGCAATCCTTTGTACCCATTCGTATCGACTAGTATATCGTTTGTACCACCGAGAAATCGTTTGTACTATCGACCAATCGCAAACTCGTATGTACTATCGAGCAATCGTTTGTACCCGTTCGTATCGACGAGTATATCGTTTGTACCACCGAGAAATCGTTTGTACCCGTCTGTACTATCGAGCAATCGATTGTACCCGTTCGTATCGACGAGTATATCGTTTGTACCACCGAGAAAACGTTTGTAGCCGTCAGTACTATCAAGGAATCGTTTGTACCCATTCGTACTGACGAGTATATCGTTTGTACCACCGACAAAACGTTTGTACCCGTTGGTATCGACGAATATATCGTTTGTACCACCGCGGAAACGTTTGTACCCGTCTGTACTATTGAGGAATCGTTCGTACCCATTCGTACTGACAAGTATATTGTTTGTACCACCGAGAAAACGTTTGTACCCGTCTGTACTATCGTGGAATCGTTTTTACTCATTCGTACTGACGAGTATATCGTTTGTACCACCGAGAAAACGTTTGTACCCGTCTGTACTATCGAGCAATCGTTTGTACCCGGTCGTATCGACAGTATATCGATTGTACCACCGAGAAATCGTTTGTGCCCGTTGGTATCGACGAGTATTACGTATGTACCACCGAGAAAACGTTTGTACCCGTCTGTACTATCGAGCAATCGTTTGTACCGGTCTGTAATATCGAGCAATCGTTTGTACCCCCTCGTACTGACGAGTATATCGTTTGTACCACCGAGAACACGTTTGTACCCGTCTGTACTATCGAGCAATCGTTTGTACCCGTTCGTGTCGACGAGTATATCGTTTGTACCACCGAGAAAACGTTTGTACCCGTCTGTACTATCGATCAATCGTTTGTACCCATTCGTATCGACGAGTATATCGTTTGCACCACCGAGAAAACGTTTGTACCCGTCTGTACTATCGAGCAATCGTTTGTACCCATTCGTACTGACGAGTGTGTCGTTTGTACCACCGAGAAAACGTTTGTACCCGTCTGTACTATCGAGCAATCGTTTGTACCCATTCGTATCGACGAGTATATCGTTTGTTCCACCGAGAAATCGATTGTACCCGTCTGTACAATCGAGCAATCGATTGTACCCGCTCGTATCGACGAGTATATCGTTTGTACCACCGAGAAAACGTTTGTACCCGTCTGTACTATCAAGGAATTGTTTGTACCCATTCGTACGGACGAGTGCATCGTTTGTACCAGCGAGAAAACGTTTGTACCCGTGTGTACTATCAAGTAATCGGTTGCACCCATTCGTACTGACGAGTGTGTCGTTTGTACTAGCGAGAAAAAGTTTGTACCCGTCTGTACTATCGATCAATCGTTTGTACCCGTTCGTATCGACGAATATGTCGTTTGTGCCACCGAGCCATCGTTTGGCCCGTCTGTACTATCGATCAATCGTTTTTACCCGTTCGTACTGACGAGTATATCGCTTGTACCACCGACAAAACGTTTGTACCCGTTGGTATCGATGAATATATCGTTTGTAGCACCGCGGAAACGTTTGTACCCGTCTGTACTATTGAGAAATCGTTTGTACCCATTCGTACTGACAAGTATATTGTTTGTACCACCGAGAAAATGTTTGTACCCGTCTGTACTATCGTGGAATCGTGTGTACCCATTCGTACTGACGAGTGTATCGTTTGTACCAGCGAGAAAAAGTTTGTACCTGTCTGTACTATCGAGCAATCGTTCGTACCTGTTCGTATCGACGAATATGTCGTTTGTGCTACCGAGCAATCGTTCGGCCCGTCTGTACTATCGATCAATCGTTTGTACCCGTTCGTACTGACGAGTATATCCTTTGTACCACCGACAAAACGTTTGTACCCGATGGTATCGACGAATATATCGTTTGTCCCACCGCGGAAACGTTTGTACCCGTCTGTCCTATTGAGGAATCGTTTGTACCCATTCGTACTGACAAGTATATCGTTTGTACCACCGAGAAAACGTTTGTACCCGTCTGTACTATCGTGGAATCATTTTTACCCATTCGTACTGACGAGTATATGGTTTTACCTCCGACAAAACGTTTGTACCTGTCTGTACTAGCGAGAAATCGTTTGTTCCCGTTCGTATCGATGAGTATATCGTTTGTACCATCGAGAAAACGTTTGTACGCGTCTGTACTATCGAGCAATCGTTTATACCCGGTCGTATCGACAGTATATCGTTTGTACCACCGAGAGATCGTTTGTACCCGTTGGTATCGACGAGTATTACGTTTGTACCACCGAGAAAACGTTTGTACCCGTCTGTACTATCGAGCAATGGTTTGTACCCATTCGTACTGACGAGTATATCGTTTGTAACAACGACAAAACGATTGTACCCGTCGGCACTATCGAGCAATCGTTTGTACCGGTCTGTAATATCGAGCAATCGTTTGTACCCCCTCGTACTGACGAGTATATCGTTTGTACCACCGAGAAAACGTTTGTACCCGTCTGTACTATCGAGCAATCGTTTGTACTCATTCGTTTCAACGAGTATATCGTTTGTACCACCGACATAACATTTGTACCCGTTGGTATCGACGAATAAATCGTTTGTACCACCGCGGAATCGTTTGTACCCGTCTGTACTATTGAGGAATCGTTTGTACCCATTCGTACTGACAAGTATATCGTTTGTACCACCGAGAAAACGTTCGTACCCATCTGTACTATCGAGGAATCGTTTTGACCCTGTCGTACTGACGAGTATATCGTTTGTACCATCGAGAAGACGTTTGTACCCGTCTGTACTATCGAGAAATCATTTGTACCCGTTCGTATCGACGAGTCTATCGTTTGTACCACCGAGGAAACGTTTGTACCCGTCTGTACTATCGAGCAATCGTTTGTACCCGTTGGAATCGACGAGTATATCGTTTGTAACACCGTGAAATCTTTTTTTCCCGTCTGTAATATCGAGCAATCGTTTGTACCCGTCGTTACTATCGAGGAATCGTTTGTACCTGTTCGTACTGACGAGTATATCGTTCGTACCACCCAGAAAACGTTTGTACCCGTCTGTACAATCGAGCAATCGTTTGTTCCCGTCCGTATCAACAAGTGTATCGTTTTTACCACCGAGAAATCATTCGCACCCGTTGGTATCGACGAGAATTTCGTTTGTACCAACGAGAAAACGTTTATACCTGTCGGCACTATTGAGCAAGCGTTTGTACCGGTCTGTAATAGCGAGCAATCGTTTGTACCCCCTCGTACTGACGAGTATATCGTTTGTACCACCGACAAAACGTTTGTACCCGTTGGTATCGACGAATATATCGTTTGTACCACCGCGGAAACGTTTGTACCCGTCTGTACTATTGAGGAATCGTTTGTACCCATTCGTCCTGACAAGTATATCGTTTGTACCACCGAGAAAACGTTTGTACCCGTCTGTACTATCGTGGAATCGTTTTTACCCATTCGTACTGACGAGTATATCGTTTGTACCACCGAGAAACCGTTTGTACCCGTCTGTACTATCGAGCAATCGTTTGTACCCGGTCGTATCGACAGGATATCATTTGTACCACCGAGCAATCGTTTGTACCCATTCGTACTGACGAGTATTTCGTTTGTACCAGCGAGAAAACGTTTGTACCCGTCTGTACTATCGAGCAATCGTTTGTACCAGTTGGTATCGACGAGTATGTCGTTTGTACCACCGAGAGATCGTTTGTACTCATTCGTACCGGCGATTAATCGTGTGTACCCATTCGTACTGACGAATATATCGTTTGTACCACCGAGAAAACGTTTGTACCCACCTGTTCTATCGAGCAATCGTTTGTACCCGTTGGTATCGACGAGTATATCGTTTGTAATACCGAGAAACCGTTTTTACCCGTCTGTTCTATCGAGCAATCGTTTATACCCGTCGGTACTATCGAGGAATCGTTTGTACCTATTCGTACTGACGAGTATATCGTTTGTACCACCCAGAAAACGTTTGTACCTGTCTGTACTATCGAGCAATCGTTTGTACCCATTGGTACTGACGATTATATCGTTTGTACCAGCGAGAAAACGTTTGTACCCATCTGTACTATCGAGCAATCGTTTGTACCCGTTCGTATCGACGAGTATATCGTTTGTATCACCGAGCAATCGTTTGTACCCGTCTGTACTATCGATCAATCGTTTTTACCCATTCGTACTGACGAGTGTATCGTTTGTACCATCGAGAAAACGTTTGTACCCGTCTGTACTATCGAGCAATCGTTTGTACCCATTGGTACTGACGATTATATCGTTTGTACCAGCGAGAAAACGTTTGTACCCGTCTGTACTCTGGAGCAATCGTTTGTACCCGTTCGTATCGACGAGCATATCGTTTGTACCACCGACGAAACGTTTGTACCCGTCTGTACTATCGAGCAATCGTTTGCACCCTTTCGTATCGACAGTATATCGTTTGTACCAGCGAAAAATCGTTTGTACCCGTTGGTATCGACGAGTATTTCGAATGTACCACCGAGAAAACAATTGTACCCGTCTGTACTATCGAGCATTGGTTTGTACCCGTTCGTATCGACGAGAATATCGTTTGTACGACCGAGAAATCGTTTGTACTCGTTAGTATCAACGAGTATATCGTTTGTACCACCGAGACAACGTTTCTGACCAGCTGTACTATCGAGCAATCGTTTGTACTCGTTCGTACTGACGAGTATATCGCTTGTACCACCGAGAAAAAGTTCGTTCCTGTCTGTACTATCGAGCAATCGTTTGTACCCGTTCGTTTCGACGAGTATATCGTTTGTACCACCGAGAAATCGTTTGTACCCGTTGGTATCGACGAGTATATCGTTTGTACCACCGAGGAAACGTTTGCACCAGTCTGTACTATCGAGCAATCGTTTGTACCCGTTCGTACTGACGAGTATATCGTTTGTACCACCGAGAAAAAGTTCGTACCTGTCTGTCTTATCGAGCAATCGTTTGTACCCGTTCGTTTCGACGAGTATATCGTTTGTACCACCGAGAAATCGTTTGTACCCGTTGGTATCGACGAGTATATCGTTTGTACCACCGAGGAAACGTTTGCACCAGTCTGTACTATCGAGCAATCGTTTGTACCCATTCGTACTGACGAGTATATCGTTTATACCACCGAGAAAACGTTTCTATCCGTCTGTACTATCGAGCAATCGTTTGTACCCGTTCGTACTGACGAGTATATCGTTTGTACCACCGAGAAAAAGTTCGTACCTGTCTGTCTTATCGAGCAATCGATTGTACCCGTTCGTACTGACGAGTATATCGTTTGTACCACCGAGAAAACATTTGTACCCGTCTGTACTATCGAGGAATCGTTTGTACCCATTCGTATCGACAAGTATATCGTTTGTACCACCGAGAAATCGTTTGTACTCGTCTGTACTGTCGAGCAATCGTTTATGCCCGTTCGTATCGACGAGTATATCGTTTGTACCACCGAGGAAACGTTTGTACCCATTCGTCCTGACGAGCAGATCGTTTGTACCGCCGAGAAATCATTTGCTTGGGTTTCCGTCATCGAGTAATCGTTTGTACCGGTTCGTACCAACGAGTAAATCATTTGTACCAGCACTTAATCTTGTGTTTCGGTCCATACTGACGAGTTTGTCGTTTGTACCACCGAGCAATAATTTCTATTTTTCCGTGCCAAGGAGTATATCGTTTGTACCGCCAAGCGTAAGTTTCGTAGAGTAAGTAAGTAAGTGAGCGCACATGGGTACAAACGATTTCTCTGTGGTACAATTGATATGCTCGCCGATACGACCGGGTAGACACGATTGCTCGATTGTACAGATGGGTACGAACGTTTTCTCGGTGGTACAAACGATATGCTAGTCAGGACGAATGGGTACAAACGATTCCTCGATAGTACAGACAGGTACAAACGTTTTCTCGATGGTACAAACGATATACTCGTCGATACGAACGGGTACAAACGATTGCTCGATAGTACAGACGGGTACAAACGATTTCTCGGTGGTACAAATGATATACTCCTCGATACGAACGGGTACAAACGATTGCTCGATAGTACATACGGGTACAAACGTTTTCTCGGTCGTAAAAACGATATACTCGTCAGTACGAATGGGTTCAACCGATTGCCCGACAGTACGGACGGGTACCAACGTTTTCTCGGTGGTACATACGAAATACTCGGCGATACGAATGGGTACAAACGATTGGTCGATAGTACAGACGGGTACAAACGATTTCTCGGTGGTACAAACGATATACTCGTCAGAACGAATGAGTACAATCGATTCCTCGTTAGTAAAGACGGGTACAAACGTTTTCTCGGTGGTACAAACGATATAATCGTCGATACGAACGGGTACAGTCGATTGCTCGATAGTACAGACGGGTACAAACAATTTCTCGGTGGTACAAACGATATACTCGTCGATACGAACGGGTACAAACGATTGCTCGAGAGTACAGACGGGTACAAACGTTTTCTCGTTGGTACAAACGATATACTCGTCAGTACGAATGGGTACAAACGATTGCCCGATAGTTCAGACGGGGACAAACGTTTTCTCGGTGGTACAAACGACATACTCGTCGATACGAACGGGTACCAACGATTGCTCGATAGTACAGACGGGTACAAACGTTTCCTCGGTGGTACAAACGATGTACTTGTCGATACGAACGGGTACAAACGATTGCTCCATAGTACAGATGGGTACAAACGTTTTCTCGATGGTTCAAACGATATACTCGTCAGGACGAATGGGTACAAACGATTCCTCGATAGTACAGACAGGTACAAACGTTTTCTCGATGGTACAAACGATATACTCGTCGATACGAACGGGTACAATCGATTGCTCGATAGTACAGACGGGCACAAACCTTTTCTCGCTGGTACAAACGATACACTCGTCAGTACGAATGGGGACAAACGATTGCTCGATAGTACAGACGGGTACAAACGATTTCTCGGTGGTACAAACGATATACTCGTCGATACGAACGGGTACAAACGATTGCTCGATAGTACATACGGGTACAAACGTTTTCTCGTTGGTATAAACGATATACTCGTCAGTACGAATGGGTACAACCGATTGCCCGATAGTACAGACGGGTACAAACGTTTTCTCGGTGGTACATACGAAATACTCGTCGATACGAATGGGTACAAACGATTGGTCGATAGTACAGACGGGTACAAACGATTTCTCGGTGGTACAAGCGATATACTCGTCGATACGAATGGGTACAAACGATTGCTCGATAGTACAGACGGGTACAAACGTTTTCTCGGTGGTACAAACGATATACTCGTCAGAACGAATGGGTACAATCGATTCCTCGTTAGTACAGACGGGTACAAACGTTTTCTCGATGGTACAAACGACATACTCGTCGATACGAACGGGTACAATCGATGGCTCGATAGTACAGACGGGTACAAACGATTTCTCGGTGGTACAAACGATATACTCGTCGATCCGAACGGGTACAAACGATTGCTCGATAGTACAGACGGGTACAAACGTTTTCTCGTTGGTACAAACGATATACTCGTCAGTACGAATGGGTACAAACGATTGCCCGATAGTTCAGACGGGGACAAACGTTTTCTGGGTGGTACATACGAAATACTCGTTGATACGAATGGGTACAAACGATTGGTCGATAGTACAGACGGGTACAAACGATTTCTCGGTGGTACAAACGACATACTCGTCGATACGAACGGGTACCAACGATTGCTCGATAGTCCAGACGGGTACAAACGTTTTCTCGCTGGTACAAACGATACACTCGTCAGTACGAACGGGTACAAACGATTGCTCGATAGTACAGACGGGTACAAACGATTTCTCGCTGGTACAAACGATACACTCGTCAGTACGAATGGGTACAAACGATTGCTCGATAGTACAGAGGGGTACAAACGATTTCTCGGTGGTACAAACGATATACTCGTCAGAACGAATGGGTACAAACGATTCCTCGATAGTACAGACGGGTCCAAACGTTTTCTCGGTGGTACAAACGATATACTCGTCGATACGAATGGGTACAAACGATTCCTCGATAGTACAGACAGGTACAAACGTTTTCTCGATGGTACAAACGATATACTCGTCGATACGAACGGGTACAATCGAGTGCTCGATAGTACAGACGGGTACAAACGTTTTCTCGCCGGTACAAACGATACACTCGTCAGTACGAATGGGTACAAACGATTGCTCGATAGTACAGACGGGTACAAACGTTTTCTCGGTGGTACATACGAAATACTCGTCGATACGAATGGGTACAAACGATTGGTCGATAGTACAGACGGGTACAAACGATTTCTCGGTGGTACAAACGATATACTCGTCGATACGAATGGGTACAAACGATTGCTCGATAGTACAGACGGTTACAAACGTTTTCTCGCTGGTACAAACGATGTACTCGTCAGAACGAATGGGTACAAACGATTCCTCGATAGTACAGACGGGTACAAACGTTTTCTCGGTGGTACAAACGATATACTCGTCGATACGAATGGGTACAAACGATTCCTCGATAGTACAGACAGGTACAAACGATTCCTCGATAGTACAGACAGGTACAAACGTTTTCTCGATGGTACAAACGATATACTCGTCGATACGAACGGGTACAATCGATTGCTCGATAGTACAGACGGGTACAAACGTTTTCTCGCCGGTACAAACGATACACTCGTCAGTACGAATGGGTACAAACGATTGCTCGATAGTACCGACGGGTGCAAACGATTTCTCGGTGGTACAAACGATATACTCGTCGATACGAACGGGTACAAACGATTGCTCGATAGTACATACGGGTACAAACGTTTTCTCGTTGGTATAAACGATATACTCGTCAGTACGAATGGGTACAACCGATTGCCCGATAGTACAGACGGGTACAAACGTTTTCTCGGTGGTACATACGAAATACTCGTCGATTCGAACGGGTACAATCGATTGCTCGATAGTTCAGACGGGTACAAACGATTTCTCGGTGGTACAAACGATATACTCGTCGATACGAACGGGTACAAACGATTGCTCGATAGTACAGACGGGTACGAACGTTTTCTCGCTGGTACAAACGATATACTCGTCAGAACGAATGGGTACAATCGATTCCTCGTTAGTACAGACGGGTACAAACGTTTTCTCGGTGGTACAAACGATATACTCGTCGATACGAACGGGTACAATCGATTGCTCGATAGTACAGACGGGTACAAACGATTTCTCGGTGGTACAAACGATATACTCGTCGATACGAACGGGTACAAACGATTGCTCGATAGTACAGACGGGTACAAACGTTTTCTCGTTGGTACAAACGATATACTCGTCTGTACGAATGGGTACAAACGATTGCCCGATAGTTCAGACGGGGACAAACGTTTTCTCGGTGGTACATACGAAATACTCGTTGATACGAATGGGTACAAACGATTGGTCGATAGTACAGACGGGTACAAACGATTTCTCGGTGGTACAAACGACATACTCGTCGATACGAACGGGTACCAACGATTGCTCGATAGTACAGACGGGTACAAACGTTTCCTCGGTGGTACAAACGATGTACTTGTCGATACGAACGGGTACAAACGATTGCTCGATAGTACAGATGGGTACAAACGTTTTCTCGATGGTTCAAACGATATACTCGTCAGGACGAATGGGTACAAACGATTCCTCGATAGTACAGACAGGTACAAACGTTTTCTCGATGGTACAAACGATATTCTCGTCGATACGAACGGGTACAATCGATTGCTCGATAGTACAGACGGGTACAAACGTTTTCTCGCTGGTACAAACGATACACTCGTCAGTACGAATGGGTACAAACGATTTCTCGATAGTACAGACGGGTACAAACGTTTTCTCGCTGGTACAAACGATACACTCGTCAGTACGAATGGGTACAAACGATTGCTCGATAGTACAGACGGGTACAAACGATTTCTCGGTGGTACAAACGATATACTCGTCGATACGAACGGGTACAAGCGATTGCTCGATAGTACATACGGGTACAAAAGTTTTCTCGTTGGTAAAAACGATATACTCGTCAGTACGAATGGGTACAAACGATTGCTCGATAGTACAGATGGGTACAAACGTCTTCTCGGTGGTACAAACGATAGACTCGTCAGGACGAATGGGTACAAACGATTCCTCGATAGTACAGACAGGTACAAACGTTTTCTCGATGGTACAAACGATATACTCGTCGATACGAACGGGTACAATCGATTGCTCGATAGTACAGACGGGTACAAACGTTTTCTCGCTGGCACAAACGATATACTCGTCGATACGAACGGGTACAAACGATTGCTCGATAGTACAGACGGGTACAAACGTTTTCTCGTTGGTACAAACGATATACTCGTCAGAACGAATGGGTACAAACGATTCCTCGTTAGTACAGACGGGTACAAACGTTTTCTCGGTGGTACAAACGATATACTCGTCGATACGAACGGGTACAATCGATTGCTCGATAGTACAGACGGGTACAAACGATTTCTCGGTGGTACAAACGATATACTCGTCGATACGAACGGGTACAAATGATTGCTCGATAGTACAGACGGGTACAAACGTTTTCTCGTTGGTACAAACGATATACTCGTCAGTGCGAATGGGTACAAACGATTGCCCGATAGTTCAGACGGGGACAAACGTTTTCTCGGTGGTACATACGAAATACTCGTCGATACGAATGGGTACAAACGATTGGTCGATAGTACAGACGGGTACAAACGATTTCTCGGTGGTACAAACGATATACTCGTCGATACGAATGGGTACAAACGATTGCTCGATAGTACAGACGGGTACAAACGTTTTCTCGGTGGTACAAACGATATACTCGTCCGAACGAATGGGTACAAGCGATTCCTCGATAGTACAGACGGGTACAAACGTTTTCTCGGTGGTACAAACGATATACTCGTCGATACGAACGGGTACAATCAATTGCTCGATAGTTCAGACGGGTACAAACGATTTCTCGGTGGTACAAACGATATACTCGTCGATACGAACGGGTACAAACGATTGCTCGATAGTACAGACCGGTACAAACGTTTTCTCGTTGGTACAAACGATATACTCGTCAGAACGAATGGGTACAATCGATTCCTCGTTAGTACAGACGGGTACAAACGTTTTCTCGGTGGTACAAACGATATACTCGTCGATACGAACGGGTACAATCGATTGCTCGATAGTACAGACGGGTACAAACGATTTCTCGGTGGTACAAACGATATACTCGTCGATAAGAACGGGTACAAACGATTGCTCGATAGTACAGACGGGTACAAACGTTTTCTCGTTGGTACAAACGATATACTCGTCAGTACGAATGGGTACAAACGATTGCCCGATAGTTCAGACGGGGACAAACGTTTTCTCGGTGGTACATACGAAATACTCGTTGATACGAATGGGTACAAACGATTGGTCGATAGTACAGACGGGTACAAACGATTTCTCGGTGGTACAAACGACATACTCGTCGATACGAACGGGTACAAACGATTGTTCGGTAGTACAGACGGGTACAAACGTTTCCTCGGTGGTACAAACGATGTACTCGTCGATACGAACGGGTACAAACGATTGCTCGATAGTACAGATGGGTACAAACGTTTTCTCGATGGTACAAACGATATACTCGTCAGGACGAATGGGTACAAACGATTCCTCGATAGTACAGACAGGTACAAACGTTTTCTCGATGGTACAAACGATATACTCGTCGATACGAACGGGTACAATCGATTGCTCGATAGTACAGACGGGTACAAACGTTTTCTCGCTGGTACAAACGATACACTCGTCAGTACGAATGGGTACAAACGATTGCTCGATAGTACAGACGGGTACAAACGTTTTCTCGCTGGTAAAAACGATACACTCGTCAGTACGAATGGGTACAAACGATTGCTCGATAGTACAGACGGGTACAAACGATTTCTCGGTGGTACAAACGATATACTCGTCGATACGAACGGGTACAATCGATTGCTCGATAGTACAGACGGGTACAAACGTTTTCTCGCTGGTACAAACGATACACTCGTCAGTACGAATGCGTACAAACGATTGCTCGATAGTACAGACGGGTACAAACGTTTTCTCGTTGGTAAAAACGATATATTCGTCAGTACGAATGGGTACAACCGATTGGCCGATAGTACAGACGGGTACAAACGTTTTCTCGGTGGTACATACGAAATACTCGTCGATACGAATGGGTACAAACGATTGGTCGATAGTACAGACGGATACAAACGATTTCTCGGTGGTACAAACGATATACTCGTCGATACGAATGGGTACAAACGATTGCTCGATAGTACAGACGCGTACAAACGTTTTCTCGGTGGTACATACGATATACTCGTCGATACGAACGGGTACAATCGATTGCTCGATAGTACAGACGGGTACAAACGTTTTCTTGGTGGTACAAACAATATACTCGTCAGTACGTATGGGTATAAACGATTACACGGTGGTAGAAACGATGTACTCACCGATACGAATGAATAGAAACAATTTCTAGGTGGTCCAAACGATATACTTGTCGGTACAAACGGGAATTAAAAGAAAAAAAATCGAAATTTTTTTTTTCAGAAAAAATTTTGAAAAAAAAATTCAAAAAAAAAAATTTTCAACGGTACAAACGGGTACAAACGATTCTCTTTTCAGTCACGTTTATTAAAATTGCTTAGCTCTAAATGGGTTGCGGTTCATTTTTTCATACCCTCGTACTTTTTTCCCCCTTAAGGTACAAACGAAATTTAAGACGGTACAAACCGGTACAAACCGAGTACAAACGAATGCAAAAAAAGAAATTACTTTCTGTAAAGTCAGTTGCCAACTTCACATAGGTTAGAAATTCGGGTGTTGCTACCTATGCCCTTGGGGGTATTTACAGCTCCCTTTCACTTTGATTTCGCATCTGTTTCTTTCGCGGAGGGCATAAGTAGGGCCCTTCTGATCATCGGTAAATTACAGTGGCGATTAATAAAAAAATAAGTTGTAATCAACTATTATATCCAACGATAAAATGCGATACAAAATAACCCGCAAATTTAGTAAATTTAGTAATTTTTACATTTTCTCCGAAACGTCACGGCTACGAAAATCTTCTGCTGTTCATATTTCTCCAAGTTTTATCATTAATACTTTCTTTAAACGTTGGGTAGCTCCTGGTTTTTATTTTCGTTAGGGAATCTTTAGATTTTTTTCACATGCCTGAGCAGTTTATCTCAGGCCTGTAGAGTTATTCAATGGATAAATTATTCGATAGAAATGTGGCCAGCGTGTCATCCTCCATAAAGCGCCGTATAAATGAGGCAATTTTTAGAGCAGTAATTTTTTGTTAGGAGGGTATCCTTCTCTGGAAGCTTGAAAAAATCGTTTTTTGCATATTGTTATAGTGTGCACTTTCAAGAATATTTTTAATCCAACTGGACCCTGAAATTCTAAAGATTGACGAAGTTACACCTATTTTAGTGATGATTCGTAACGAAAGCGGACATGAAAGCACAGGACACTCAAAAGAGGCCCGAACTGCCCGCAGATTGCATAGATTAGGTGTGCAACACGATCTCGGTGATGAGGAAGGACACTTATATGGTGTCGGAATCGCTGACTAGCGGCAAGACGACAATATTTCACAAAATCCTGTAAAATATGTACCAAAACTTTGAACGCGATTATCTCAAAACTACATATCTGGACACGGCGGGATTGATATCTTGAGCAACGTTCACACTATTGACTCGAATTTGCACAGGTAACGTTTAAGGTAGTCCTATCGCTTCACACGTGTCATACCACTGATCATACTTGAGACCTGTACAATTTATATTTTTAACATGCGCAGAAAAAATTATTTCCAATAACTGAAATTTTTCATTTGTAAACTGTTTAATGAATGTTCACATTTAATTAGAACAATAAAAAAATAGGCATTCCAACGATTCGCGTAGTATTTCTAGGTTTGATATTTGGCAACATTGGTTCTATCTCCGTCTCTTTTTACTCATTCAGGCGGGTTTGAGGATGTTGAGTCCCAAATCGCAAATGATAATAAAATTCTGAAAATTTGGTATGTTTTTGTATGAATTATTTCACAGGTCGTGTAAAAATTTCACGACAATTAGGAAGCTCGTTATTGACCCATTAACATTCACAAATTAAATGTTGCCTTATGGAAACTAATGTAACTTTGCAATAAGTTTTTTTTTTGACCTCTCAATTTTGTTATATCTACAATATACTGAAAGCAACGGAAACAAAACGAAGTTTATTGATAAATCTTTTTTTTTATTTATTTTAAAAATTGTTCTTAACAAAATGTTAATTTTTTAATAACGAGCTTCCTAATCGTCGTGAAATTTTGACACGATCTCTTAAATACTTCATACAAAAACATACCAAATTTTCAGAATTTTCTTATCATTTTTTATCTCAACCCCTAAGGAGGTTGAAGTAATGATGATAGAATTCTGAAAATTTGGTATGTTTTTACATGAAGTATTCAGGAGGGCGTCTAAAAATTTCATGACGATTAAGAAGCTATTTATTGAACAATTAACATTAACATGTTTCATAGGAACTCAACATCCTTAAGAAAAAAATCAGCGAGCCAGAGAAGTAACCGAATTCTCCACAACAATTGTTACAAATACATTGGAACGTCGCAAAGTTGGCAACGGATCCGTAAATTATTTCATTGCTTCGTTACTTTTGTTTTATCTTTTCTGGCATCGTGTATTTGTGCGTTGGAACGGTGAAATCGAAAACGTCAGAAATTTGACGGTCCTTTGACACACGAGAGACGGGAAGAGAACCCCGAGGTAAAATTATCGATGAGCCAGTCGTACCGCTTGATTTTCCATCAAAACGACGTTCGAACCCGGTAAACGAGCTGCGAAAAAGCTTTCGGTCCCTATAGGCTGAGTATTCATGTGGAATTTCCGTGCCTGACGGTCGACGAGAAAAGGGCCCCGTTGCCTCGCAAAGCGCGGCCCATGGCGCCGACGAACAGAAACCGAAAACGAGACCAGAAAAAAGGTAACCGCGAGCATAAACTGGACGATGAAAGTTTATAAGATTGTCGATTTTTTTATCGCTTTATTGGTCGGACAAATTCATTCGAAGATGGCGAAAAATAGGAATGTTTGCGGATTTGAAATTGTGCGCTTGGCACGAACGTTTTTAGACTTGGAATATTTCTAGACTTGGATCTAAAAACTCAAGTTGAAGGCCTAAAAACTAGAGACCAAAAGATTTCCAAACACGGATTCATTAATTATTATATATTTAAGATTTCTAGAAACGAAAGTCTCTGAAATTTTGGATCATAGGAGCGTCGACGGTTTTGAGCCCTTGACTGCGTTTAGACTTGCAAAAAGTATAAAGAATGTGATATTTTAGAGCAATCAAAATGTTTCTTGGACTATGACTGTTCGACGACTCTAGAAAAGTCTAAAAGTCTCGATTCTTTAAAAGCACGAGTGCCTTTATATCCACAATGTTTCATGAAACCTAAAATAGTTCAAAATTCTTTGGATTCGAGAAATCGTAGACGAGTCAAAGTGTTTTTAGATCCAAAATATTTTTAGACCCCCGAAAAAGTCTAAAACTTTTTAGATTTGAAAAATCTTAGAAGAGTACGAGTGTTTTTCCATTCAGACTATTTTTATTCTCAGAAAAGTCCAATAGATTACAGAATCGAGAAAAGTACAAGTGTTTTCAAACTTACAGTGTTTTCGACCTTTGGAAGGATATGAAAAAAATCGACTCTAAAAGAGTTTTGCTTAAACTCAGAATATGCTTAGACTATAAAAATATAAAAGAAGATTTTAGAAAAGTGCGCTCATTTCTTATATATTTTTAGTTTTCAAATTTCATAACCTCGGGAAAGATTTAAAAACTTTTTTCTCAACTACAAGTCTTCTTTGGTTCTGAATGTTTTTTAACTTGCAATTTTTAGAATTAATATAATATTTAGAACTTAATATAATATTTATCTCGATCGTGAGAATTTTCAGAACTTAATATAATATCTATCTCGATCGTCGATAAAATGAACCGCTGCTAAAATTAATCAAAGAAAATTGAGAACCTAAAATATTTCGTCTAGGAATCGAATTGCCAACCATTTTCCTGGATTGATTCGTGGGAAATATGACATTGAAGTTTGCATCGTTGGAATGCAATGAAAATGAATATTTCTGAATCGCATTATTTACTTCAGCAGATGCTGCCCATGGAAATCCTTTGTCCCTGTTTGAGATACTTATTAAGAGATCTACAATTTAAATCAGCAAAAAACCATTTCGTATCATAACCAAATAAGAAAATGAATTAAAAACTTTCGTTGCGTTGCAACGATGCAAACTTCAACGTCATTGAGAAGTTGCCAACATATATTGTTACAAAAAGTAGGCTAGCCACCGAAATGTAAAGTCACACGTCTGTGTATTCCTTATCCAATGTTTCGCGAAGCAACGGTTCGTCGTCGTGTAGAGAACTCAAGCCGAAGAACTTACAAATATTCGGGTGACTCGGATGGTTCGCGAATCCGAAAGAAAATAGCGGCATACATATTTGAGACGTCGCCCAGACGAAAAGGAATAAACGCGAAATCGCGAAGAATGGGAGCTGGACGTTACTCGAAGATGGCGAAAGCCGAAAAACGAAAAATTTCCGAATCAGGTTTTTCACCAATCTTCGTTCAAATTATGTATAAATATATAAATGAAGGGGGATCTCTTTGGACAGCCGAGATTAAATGAATTTTCAAGATTATTTGTGTCGAAACTCTACATAATTAAAAAATGTTAAGTACATACTATTTGTTAATTTTCCAAAATAATTTTTTTTAATATTCAAAAAATTGCCGAGTCGCTGCAGCAAAACTTTTTTCAAACTGGGAGGACGGGTTATTCGAACACCTTTGCATGGATCGATGTGAAATTTTTATAGGACCTTCACAATTACATTCTCTATGGAAGTCCGTAGCCATTAAAAGAAATTAAATGTAAGCTTTTGTTATAAACAATTTACTGCTTACTTTTTGGGCAAAAATACTATTAATTTTTTCAAAGTGCGCCATTGTTTCAAAATTTGACTTTAAAAAATCCCTACGTAGCCCCATAGCTCATAATATATAGATTATAATTTTTCCCCTGAAACTATTTGTAAAAAAAACACGTTTTTCAAAATGGGCTCTGTCGCCGCCATTTTGCATGGAAATTATAATAAATTTTGTTTTTCATACTTTAATATGTTTCAAATAAACCCTCTCAAAAGAAATCCTATTCCTTTTTTCATACTCCCAAAATAAATTGTCAAAATTAGGCCTCATTTTCTGCCGCTAGAGTGGTATTATCCCTTAACCTGCAAAACTCAAAAATTTTCTAACTAAATGACCTACCGGTTAACCCCTTCGTTGGCATTGACGCAATAGTGCGTCAAATAATTCCGTACCCTGTGTGGCATTGACGCAATAGTGCGTCAACCTTTATTTTCCTATTTAACTTGCTCTGATTTGAAATCGGAGCCTTACTCGGGGCTTTTCGGGCTCGCTCCGAAAATGAAGTCAAATCCGAATTTGAAGTCAAAATTGGCAAATTCAAAATGGCGGCGCCAATATGGCGGACAAAAATCAAAAACTTTACTCGATTTAGATGAAAGTTAGTACTCCGGGATTTTTGAGGTCGCTTATTACGAATCTGAACTTTAAATTTGAAAATTCAAAATGGCGGTGCTAGAATGGCGGACCGAAATTGAAAATTTTACTCGATTTGGATAAAAATTGGTACTCTGGGATTTTCGAGGTCGCTTATTACGAATCTGAACACAAAATTCAAAAAATTTTAATGGCGGATCTAATATGGCGGACGAAAGTGCAAAAAACAGCTCGATTTGGATCAATCTTGGTATCCGGGGGTTTTCGGGGACGCTGAACTCAAAATGAAGGAATTTTTCATGGTGAATTCAATAACATGGAGCATAATACAATAAATAGGTGGAAATATATAAAGCTTGAGTACCGAGTGTCATATAAATCAATCTGTATTATTTGCATTTTCATTCGCCATATTTGTTCGTCATTGTGAATTCCTGAATTTTGAGTTCAGATTCGTAATCAACAACCTCAAAAACTGCAGAGTACAAGTTTTCAGGATAAAAAAGTTTTCCTCCCACTTTGGGCACTTTTTGTCGAATTTTCTCTGCCAACGAAGGATGTGCGATCCCGGGGCCGTAAAGTAGCCTCTCAGCTTCGTCGTGGTATTCATTTTCGGCACAAAACTCTTCTTTTCTTCGTTACAAAGCAATCTCCCCCCTTAACTTCTCGAACGTCGTTGATTCGTTGTAGTATTCTCGTGCAAATGAAAAAAAAAAAAAAAAAAAAAAAAAAACCAAAAAACAAAATTCGCTCGCCCGAATTTGCGCAGACGAGCTACAAACGAAGAAATATATTCGGAAGGCCCTCGAATTGGGTCTATCAGCTGGATATCTCGTACCCAGTGACAATTCGGACCGTCAAGTGTTGCGGGTCGCCTCGGACATAGTGACGTTTGGTCCATGCGCTGAGGAGACGACCGGAAGTGACGAGAAGCCGAACATCAGTGGTGCGGGAGGACGAAATCGCGCTGGACTCGCCGCGGCTCGTAAAAAAGGTGCAAAACGCCTCGTCGCGAAAAACGAACGTACGAATTTACGTAAAAGAGGACGCTCGAGAACCAAGAGCCCGAAGGCGCCAGCTGGCCAAAAACGACGAAGAAAACAGAGCGACAGGTCAGCAATGGACTGTCACACGTAAATCAAATCGCGCCTTGCCAATTTCGACGAGCCTGACGCGGAATCGTTGCGAACGAAGTTCGAACTTTTCCCCCATCACGAACTCAATTTTTTTTTTCTTCTTCATTTCCTTATTCTAATTTCGTGTACTGAATTTTTATTCGCATCGCCGGAAACTTGGTAAAACTACGTCCCGATCATTGGCGACTGTGGGGGTCGCCACAGTCGCACGTAAACCGCGCCTGTGACATTCGGAATTTCAGCCAAAAAAACCATACCGTAATTTTCAAGGATAAAACGAGCTTTCGAAAGTCTGATGAGATTCCTCGCACACGGATCGCTGGACGAGAATCAAGGCCTTAGGCCACATTAAGGCGTTACCCCCACTTGCAGCGCAAAAAAAAAGGCCTTATTCGTGAATTTTTTTAAAGAAAACCACAAAACTTTTTTAATCGATCAATATACCATCTTAAAGAACACATATTGAAGAACTTTCAGTAATTTTTTTATTGAAAAATACTACATTGTTTAGTGGCAAATGGCCGTCAATGAATCAATGTTTTTATATACACGGTTTGCGGTGACCAACATTGCGGCGAAGTGGATCATCTGAAAAAAAAATGCGGATGGATTTTGTCAAACATAAGTATAAACTAGTCTTTAATCGAAGGATTTTAAAAAATATTCATTTTTCACAAAATGGCGGACAGTCAAAGTTAATGGTTCGATTTTAACGAAAAAAAACGGCCGTTTTTTGGCTATAAAACGGCCATTTTTTATCGAAAAAAAAAATTGAACGATTAAAGACTACATTTTTATGTATTAAATGAGCCTGCAAAATTTCAAGAAGAACGGTTCATTAGTGTTCGAGTAATCTTGGTCAGCGACTTCAGAAATGCCATTTTGAGAAAAACGCGTTTAAAGTTTCAATTTCAGTTTACACGAAGAACGGATTCTTCTCTTTCAACGCTCATATCTCAGTCAATTTTGTTCGGATCGACTTGAAATTTTCAGGACACATTCTCAGATACTTATACTTCAAAAAAATGCAATAAAAAAAATCGATTTTTTCAAAATCGCAAGTGGGGGTAACCCCTTAACATTGCTCCTGTAAGAAGTCTCCTGGAGGTCCCCGAAAAAAAAGTGTCCGGCGGTGAGCAAAGTATCTCCGGTTCGGATTATCTAAAATGAAAAAATCAAAAAGATTCTTTCAGGGGATAGATGAATCCAGGTATTGATCGAAGGAATAGTCGAAATTTTCATTTTTGACAAAATAGTGGCTCCGTAAAGAAACAATTTCGATTATCGACAAAATTTTTTTCGTTAAATCGTTGAAAAAAATATTAATAATTATCGGAAATCTTATTCCTTCGGTCAATACCTGAAGAATATATCTGACAAGGTTGTGTTAAAATTGCAGACCGATCGGTTGAGCCGTTTTTGAGAAATCGTGCTCACCGTCTTTGAAGTTTCAACAGTCGTTCACACATATTTAAGGATGTTGAGTCCCCAATCGCAAATGATAATAAAATTCCGAAAATTTGGTACGTTTTTGTATGAAGTATTTCAGAGGTCGTGTAAAAATTTCACGACAATTAGGAAGCTCGTTATTGAACAATTAACATTCACAAATTAAATGTTGTCTCATGGGAACTGGTCTAACTTTGCAATAAGTTTTTTTTGACCTCTCAATTTTGTAATGTCTACAATATACTGAAAGCAACGGAAACGAAACGAAGTTAATTGATAAATTTTTTTTTAATTTCCTTCAAAAATTGTTGTTAACAAAATGTTAATTTTTTAATAACGAGCTTCCTTATCGTCGTGAAATTTTAACACGACCTCTTAAACACTTCATACAAAAGCATACCAAACTTTCAGAATTTTCTTATCATTTTTTATTTCAACCCCTAAGGAGGTTGAATGATAGAATTCTAAAAATTTGGTACGTTTTTACATGAAGTATTCAGGAAATCGCGTAAAAATTTCATGACCATTAAGAAGCTATTTATTGAACAATTAACATTAAGATGTTTCATAGGGACTCAACACCCTTAAGATTTACTTTGCAGCGCTCCGAGCGTCCTTACAAACATGTGTGTATTTTCGAGAATATTCGCTGGATCGATTTGAAATTTTCAAGGAATATACTCACATATTTGTACATTTCGAAAACGCAATTTAAAAAAATCGTTTTTTTTTCATTTCTAACTGCGTATAACGCCTTAAGGTACTGCGTAAATTGTAAAAAAAGTTTGAAAACCTGCACACGTTCTCCCAGAAAAAAAATTCACAAAAATTCCCCCTCTTTCGGCCACCGGCCAGGTGTAACCCGTTAAGGCGTTACCCCCACTTGTAGCGCAAAAAAAAAAGCCTTTTTCGTGAATTTTTTTAAAGAAAACCACAAAACTTTTTTAATCGATCAATATACCATCTTAAAGAACACATCTTGAAGAACTTTCAGTAATTTTTTTATTGAAAAATATTACATTGTTTAGTGGCAAATGGCCGTCAATGAAATAATGTTTTTATGTACACGGTTTGCGGTGACCAACATTGCGGCGAAGTGGATCATCTGAAAAAAAAATGCGGATGGATTTAGTCAAATATAAGTATAAACTAGTCTTTAATCGAAGGATTTTAAAAAATATTCATTTTTCACAAAATGGCAAACAGTCAAAGTTAATGGTTCGATTTTAACGAAAAAAAACGGCCGTTTTTTGGCTATAAAACGGCCATTTTTTATCGAAAAAAAAATCGAACTATTAAAGACTACATTTTTATGTATTAAATAAGCCTGCAAAATTTCAAGAAGATCGGTTCATTAGTGTTCGAGTAATCTTGGTCAGCGACTTCAGAAATGCCATTTTGAGAAAAACGCGTTTAAAGTTTCAATTTCAGTTTACACGAAGAACGGATTCTTCTCTTTCAACGCTCATATCTCAGTCAATTTTGTTCGGATCGACTTGAAATTTTCAGGACACATTCTCAGATACTTATACTTCAAAAAAATGCAATAAAAAAAAACGATTTTTTCAAAATCGCACGTGGGGGTACCCCCTTAATGCGAGCATCGTACGAATCACGGTAAAAATACCTCCGCAATATTTATGCGATCTTCCGGAAAAAGTGCTCCGCTTCGCTAAATCGCCCTCGTCCCTTTCGTTCGCGCGTATATACGCAAAGCGAGGCGTAAGACGTAAAACGCGAGGCTGAGCAATTAGCATATATTTATGTGGAAAATTCGCTCCGACAGCCGTCGAAAGGTGAAGGCCCGCGTCGAAAAACGGAAACGAACGCCGTCGGCGAAGAACGAGGATGAGCCGAGAACGCAACGAGACGACGAGGGGGACGACGAAAACGACGAGGACGACAAAAGCGACGTGGACGATGAACCGAATACGACGACGAACAATGACGATAAAAATTCAAGCAACGCTAATAAGAAATCACCTATCGCTGGAAGACCGAGCACGAACGTGCCGAATGCGGAAAATCAGCAGCCACCGTCGAGCGCGAAGAAAAAGGCGAACGACGACGGGGACAAGGAGCAGGGGACTTCGGACGAGGAGAGATCGAGCGAGGACGAGGAGGACGAAGAGGGTGAGAACCGGGAATGCGCGGAAACGGGATTACCCTCGGATGATGACGCTAATGATAATAACGAGGAACGGAAGACTGAAGGCTGACTGTATACACTCGCGATCTTCTCACGAAATCGATCAAATAAATCAAATGAGTAAAACACTCGACACGGAAGTGATCTTTCTTTATGTACTGGGTGGACCATTCAACGCGACCACCCCAAATGTCTCCGTTGCGTTTGGAGTAACGAAAACAAACCCAAACAAACCCAAACAAATCCAAAGTTGTTTGCGTTTTAGTGAAAAATCATTTCAAGGTCATGATATCATAGGTCGCTGGGTTCGTCTAAATGTCAGCTACGACGTCGTGATTTGAAGAAGAAAAAACATGTTCCCACTTGAAAAACCATTGATGACCTTGAGAACGCAAAAGCTATAACCTTGAGCCTTCGAAATCAATCGAATGACCTCCTGACCCCGCGAAAGAAATTAGGAGGGCAGCCATAAAAAAAAATCAGGCTCCGTGAGCGTTTGAATATGGAGTCCCTACTAGGGCTTTCCACAACACAATCGGACTAGGCCCCGACAGGAAAATAACAGGGTTGGGTAATTTATTTAAAAAAAGATCGTAGCGAGTTAAATGGTAAAGGCCCCAGACGGGATTCATCAGGGGAGTGGTTGTTACAGGGCATACAATATAAACTGTAAAACTGAACTTGTTTTTTATTTTCTAATTTCGAGGTGAATAATAAATAATCCTTTATTTGAAGAAAATAGTTTTCATTATTGCTTAACACCTCGCGTGCTATGTATCCACTAATAAAGTTGATCATTATTGGGCAGTAATAGGGTTGCTTCATGGCTTCGATTGGGTTCTGTTGAGGCAACCAGTCGGGCCCTGATTTATAAGCCTATTTAGGCCCTCGTCGACAAAGTGTGACCGGCCTCAAAGGGACCTGGTCGGGTGCCATTTTAGGACCCTTTCAGAGTAAGGAAAAAATAATCGGGGCCTAGTCAAAGCCCTGGCTGAATTACCAGTCGGGCCCTGATTCAAACGCCTCTTAAGGCGGAATGACACCCGACGCGAAACTTCGATGCGGCCCCGGCTTCCGACCGGTAGGGCAGAACTCAATCGAGCTTCTGCGCCCCACCGACGGATGTCATCGCGCGCGTTCGTCGCCGCGCGCGCGGAGACATTGCGTCTCGCCTTCCACGGGCCTCGACACGCTACGCAACGCATGTGTGCGTGCGTGTCGGTGCGCGTCTACACCAGGGTGTGGAGAGACGTTATTGGCGCTGCTACGGGCCTCGATGCGCGTCGTCTGCAGACCACGAGGCGAGCGCCGCGCGCGGAATTCTCGTGAACTGAGCACGTCGAAGTTCGGGCGACATTTGCTCGCAATTATCAACAATTACACGACAAATCTAGATTACCACTTTTCTCCTAAGATATGCAACGAAGTGCAGTGATTGACAGCTCAAATTGTTCGTTTTTTATGTGGCTACCCGGTCTAGCTTTCCTCTAAGTCGTGACATTAGCCAAACATCTGATTTTTCATCTTTTCGGTCTCGAGTTCCGCATGATAAGCCAATCTACGTTTTTTTTCTCAAATTCAAACAATTTGAGGGGCTGGAAGCTGTTCGTCTATCTATTTGACGTCGTTTGGCAAAGTTTCGACGGGATCTGAAGAGCCGTTTCAGAGATTTTTGGGTATCTATAATTCTGTTCTACCATACCGACCGCGATGAGGTGTCATTCCGTCTTAAGGCGGGATTCTACTTTGAAACCATGAAAAAAACGCTATTTTCGTGATTTTTTTCTGAGAATACTATTAAAGATATCGATATGGGGTTTAAACTGTTCAATAAATACACTCTTTAAGTACATAAAAAAAAATTTTTGATGTATTTTATTCATTTTTTGTACACGTAAAATATGTTTAAAGCCAACGCCTCGAAAAGCAGGTACCGTTGCCGTGGTCGTGAAATCTTCCCGACGGATGGTCTGAAACAAAAAAATCAAACAGTTTCATGTTCAGTATGTCTTCAGGAACCGACCTAACTAGAATATTTTATATACGTGCAAAATTAACAAAATGGCGGCTAAAATACGAAAAAAATGCTTTTGGGTCTTTTTTTGCAATAAAAAAATAGTTCTAATCAAAATTTTAAGTTGATTGTAGTTAGGTCGGTTGGTACACACATATAGAATATGTGTTCCAAATTTCATAAGGAGCGGTTCAGTACTTTTTGAGTTATCACGACCACGGTACTTGAAAATGTCGTTTCGAGAAAAACGCGTTTAAAGTTTTGGTGAGTGATAAATCGTAGAAAAAATTATCTTACCCTCAATCAGCGATGCCTGGGCCATATAATATGCCTTCGACGTGTTCCAGGTGGGCGTTTTCATCCAATTTAGCCTTTTCAAACTTTCAAAGTAGAATCCCGCCTTAAGGCCCTCGTCGACAAAGTGTGACCGGCCTCAAAGGAACCCGGTCGGGTGCCATGTTAGGGCCCTTACAGAGTAAGGGAAAAATAATCGGGGCCTGGTCAAAGCCCTGGCTGAATCCTTTCACGGGACATTGTTTCCGTCACTCTAACGCCAACGGAAATATTTGAGGTGGTCGCGTTAAGGTAGTACGAGCGTGCAATCTTGATTTCTATAGATTTTGTTCATATTTTAACCAGACATTATTCATACCAATATGCATGTTTGAGTGAAATTTCAGAACAGTCGACTATTTAGATTGGGAGATAAAGGGTTTTAAAATTGCAACTTTTAACACTGCAGTATCTGCATTGAAATTTGGACAGACTAATTTTCCGCAAAAAATATTTGTCCCCTATAATAGAAAGAAATATGGCAACACCGCAGAACAGTATTGTTCAATATTCCGAGAAAAAAATAATTATCGTTTTCCTAAAGTTAAAAATGTTGTCATAAAAAAATATTTGCATTATAAATATTAATATTTTATATTGTTTGCGTTATCTTTATTAACAAATAAAAGTGTTGGTTTATTCATAACTAATAAGAAACTTTGTTCGATTAAAAATTACTTTCTAATAAAAATTTGTGTTGCAGTATTATTTTAAATATACCGCGCAAACTCACGTTATTGGATACGTGGAACGATGCGGTGTTGCCACATGTTTTCTTATTATAGGGGACAAATATTTTTAACGGAAACTTAATCCGTCAAAATTTCAATGAAGACCCTGCAGTGGTAAAAGTTGCCATTTTAAAACCCATTATCGCCCAATCTAAATAGTCGACTGTTCTGAGATTTCTCTCAAAAATGCATGATGATATAAGAACAATGTCTGGTTATAACAAAAATTTTCACTGAAAATTCATTTCTCAAGTTCAAATACCTACAACTTTTGAGTAAAACAATATTTTTTAAATTCCGTACGTACTTCTCCAGGTATTCTAATGTAGATGGACGAGAATTTTTGTTTTTTGTTCTAGGTAAAAAATTGTGGATGCTAAATGTCACGCCGCGGAGCGCCTAAAAAAAGATAAAAAAAAAAAGAAAAAATTAGTAGTCGGCCATTTCGTACATCGAAAAAAATATATATATTTTTTCTAACAGCTTGATATTCATACTAAATAGATGTGTAATTAATTTTGTGAGTGAATCACTTTTTTATACGAAAAAAAAATCGATATTCATACTATTCATACTAAATAGGTTATTCATCCTAAATACTATTTATACTTATATTTATTTGTATCTTTATATATTTATATTTATTTACATATTTATACTAAATACTATTCATACTAAATCGATTTGTAATTAATTTTATGAGTGAATCACTTTTTCATACGAAAAAAAATTATTGAATTCGCACATGATTTTATACCCGTTACTGTGGCCTAAGGCCTTAAATGGTCCACTCGGTATATACCGGCAGTCTTATTTTAATCTTACACCTGACTTATCTCGAAAAATACTGCTTCGATCACGTATTGAGTATGATCAAAATTTTAACCCTCGAAGGAGGACGTTCAAACAAAAAGATTTTTCGGTCCAAAATTCAAACTGGCGACGTTGAGATCGCCCACATGTTTTTTTTTTTAATGAGAACACGACTTTCGCACCAAAAAGTTTGTCAGGCCAAAATTAACAACTTTTGTAGGAAAAGTTTTTTACTATTTCAGCGCTACCCATTTTTTTACTATTTCAGCGCTACCCAGCATGTACCACGAGGAGATAAAGTCTTCAACATCCCTAGTGTAAGTGTGCGTGTGTGAGTTTGAAGCCTTTGTAATTATGCATTCCTTCTTTTCAATCTTGATCAACAAGTTTCGAAGATTGAAAAGAAAGGATGCATGATTACAAAGGCTTAAATTGGGGGTTATAAATCCGTCTACTATATATAATAATCCCACTGATTGACCCAGACCACTCATTGATAGTATCCATCGAAAATGGTTTGCATTGGAAAAGAAAACATTAATTTATCACGTGTAAATCAAATGGAGAATTTAAAAAAAAATCATTAGTCACCTGTTAGAATTTACCTACAGGCTGCTCCTTTCATGAGCTTCTTTGTTCCATGGTAATATTTCAACGGTTGAGAGCCCGAATCGGGGAGTTTTTTTGGACCAGTCTAATATATATATATATATATATATATATATAAAGATGATTTCCTCCAACCCCAAAACTAACCACTCGTTCAAAAAAAATCACGGACCGTCTTCTCAGCAGGTACGTGTGCTGTTAGTCAATAGTTGACAGATATATCGTGTTCAAAATATGCATTTCTCATATATGTATGGGCATGTCTATTTGTTGTTCCAAACGAACTTGCGCGGGACTATTTTATGATGACCGGAGTACGAAATTTTTAATGCAACAGGTTAGCAAAGAGAAATTTAAAAAAAAAACGATCTCCCACTGACGAAACTTGCGCAATTTCGACGTACGTGATTTGATTTGCACGGATATATGTTTGATTGTGTCACGCGTGTCTCGAGGGAATCGGGTTCATCAGTGCTCACGCGTGACACACGTATCGTATTTACCAACGCTTGTCCCCTAGTCCATGTATATAGAAATTCGCCAGTATGAAATTCCGATATTCCATGATCAATAGTGTAAATCCATCATTTTCTCACTCTCCTCGAAGCGCATGTGTGTGTGTAAATATAGTTATCTCAATATTATAACGTTGTAACTATATTCCGTCTAAATTATAAATCAATCGGACAAATAGATTTTAAGAGGTTAGGCCACTGTGACCATGAGAAAATGAGGGATATTAAAAAAAACGAAATTTTAATGGAACGAGTGAAATGATTGACAAATCGTTTGGACACTTATGTTAACACTATGTCAATAGATACGTGTACGCAGTTTTATAAACAAATATTAATAATCAAGGAAGTTAGAAACAATCTTATGAAAAACTTTGAACGTGAAGGGCTGAAGGGTGTATTTGATTGTGGCCACCAAGTTGACCTGAACTAAAGAAAAGCGTTTTTTTTTCTTAAAAAATAGATAATAATCATTAAGATTTGGCCGACCTTTATTTATTATCGTATTTTAGTCATAAAAAATAACAGTATTTATTTGGATTTTTTCAGGAAAAATGACGTCATTATTGTTGAATAACTAATGGAAAAAATGTTAAGAAAAACGTCGATCAAGACTACACGACTATTACAGTGAATGAGTATACCTAATTAAACGTCATTCCGATCATTAGATGCCGCGAAATCGTGTACACCGTTTTGAAAAACATAATTTTGAGAAAAACGCGTTTAAAGTTTTACTAGCAGTACTATCGTTGTGGTCATAAGTTAACCTTCAATCTGAAATTCCTGCACCGTATGTTGGACCTCCCTCTCCAATTTGAGTTGCCTCAAGCGACGAGCCAATGTTCGTCATTTTAACAATAACAGCCCAACCCCTTAAGATCCAACCTACACCGTTTCGTGAAACAATTTCGAAAAAAAAAAACCAAAGAAAAAGGGCAATTCTTTCGAGGGGGTTGGCCATACCGCGGTGGGCGTTTTGACCCCTCACAAATATCGTAATTTCCTCGTTCTTCACAAATTCTTCGTTGCGAATTAAAGTCAAGACCCCACGCTATAATAACGTGCCGTAAAAAATAAAGGGTTCGAAGTTTGCATCGTTGCTACGCAACGAAAATTCTTTTCAATTCCTCATTTTTATTATTATCGGAAATCATATTGTGTACATTTCGATTGTATACGTAGATCGCTGAATAAAGATCCTAAAAAATGGACGCATCATTTTTATGGTTTAAATTTGCGAGAGGAAATTTGAAAACGTCAGAAAAAAATACTTCTTTTCATTCCTTCAATCTTCACGTCATAAAACACCTGTTTTTTAAATCTTTCATGCTCATGCAGGCACAGAAGCAATACATCATTTTCCACGAATGCATCATAATTAAAAGTGTATACTTGGAACTTGCATGTCGGGTTTCGTTACCTTATGATATATCAAGTAGCTTTATAGAAATGTGTGCGCATTTAGATATCGATTTATAAATGTATGTGCATTTGTACGTGTGTGTCCGTGTCACATACGAATGAGGAAAATCGGTTTTTCATCAGAGGATAGACTCTCTCATGGCACGTACATCAGAGTTGGTACATGCTCTCGGTTCAGTTGTATATTCTGTTTTTGTACGATAGTCGCCATGGGAATAGCAGCTGCGTGTGCGTGTGTGTCTGTATATATTTCTGTAAGCTGAGAGAACAGGAAAAATATACTGATATAAATTATCGAGTTCGGAAATATATACAGGGTGTCCTGTAATTAATGGATAATCCTGCAACTGCGGATAGGTCATTTTTCAAAATTTTGGGCTTTATGTTATTTTTTTTTCTTTTAATCATCTGCTTTTGGTTTTTCGCGTGCCATTTCTACAAATGATAACTTTTTTCGACCCGGTTTTTTTTTTTAAATAGTCCTGTTTATTTGTTTTATCTAGAAAAGTCTTCTTTTCAACCTGAAATGTTAAGGAAACTTTATGAAAAAAGATCTTATGCAAAATTTTCACCCAAACCGAAATATAATTCGTACAACTGACTTTGATAGCCTGCGGTGTAAAAAAATATACTACGCATATTATCGTGGCAATTATTTGAAAAAGTTGCTTAGTCATTGTAGATTACCATCATTTGTGGAAATGCCATGCGAAAAAACAAAAGCAGACGATTATTTTCAAAAAATAGCAGGAAGTCCAAAATCTAGAAAATCGTGGGACTTTCACTGCACTGAAATTCGAACGTATAGTAGAACATGATCTGACCTATCGACAGTTGCAGGATTATCCATTGATTAAAGGATACCCGGTATATGTGGGTACAACATGTGCGTATATAAAATACAACATGAACCAAATGCATGTACTCCCCGATATATACCCACATTATTAGGCTTTTCAAATCGAGTGAAGGTAATAAAATTTACGACTATGCATCGATCATTTACTCATATGGATGATAGGTGATCTTTATTTTCAAAAACGAAAACAAAAAAACGTGGACTTAAGGCCTCAGGCCGGCGTAACGGGTATAAACTCATGTCCGAATTTAACAATTTTGTTTCGTAAGTAAAAGTGATTCACTCCTAAAATTAATTACACATCTATTTAGTATCAATATCAAGCTGATAGATTTTTTTCTTTTCGAAGTACAATATGGCCGACTACTAATATTTTCTTTTGTTATCTTTGTTATAGGCGCTCCGCGGCATGACATTTAGCATCCACAATTTTTTACCTAGAACAACAAACAATTCTCGTCAATCTACATTAGAATGCCTAGAGAAGTACGTACGGAATCTAAAAAATATTGTCATATTCAAAAGTTGTAGGTATTTGAATGTAAGAAAGGAATTTTGAGTGAAAAATTTCGTTATAACTGCTCATAAACTGCTCATAAAATGGCAAGTTTTCGATCAACCAGAAATTCCGTACGTACTTCTCTGCGAAATGCAATTAGGAACATAACTTTTAAATTTGAAGTAAATCGAGTGAAAATTATTGAAGTCATTTGTCACGTGAATTGGAAAAAAGTTGTTTCGAGAAGTTTCTAGTATACATCGGAAAAAAACAATAGTTTTAACGGCTTGATACTCATACTAAATAGATGTGTAATTAATTTTATGAGTGAATCACTTTTTCAAACGAAAAAACTTGTTAAATTAAGGAAATAAAAAAAGTTATAAATTTGTGGAATTATTTGATTTTGCGATATCGAAATAATAGCCCTTTCCCCCATTGGCGGGTAGTTTACCGGTGGTATTTGGAGTAATTTTCGTTTTAGCGGTTTGCCTCTTGAATATTCGAAGAGTACATATAAAGCACATATATGTGGTGTACTTTTATTTTAGAACACCGAAAAAATGGTACATGTTATTTTTAGAGCGCTTTTGAGGGTCTATATCTGGCAAAATAAAAAAAAAGGAACTTGGCCGTTCGATATTCGTGGAGCACATAAAAAGCATATAAATGTGGAATCTTTTGATTTTGCGATATCGAAATAATAGCCCTTTCCCCCATTGAAGGGTAGCGTAGGGGTGGTTTCGAGCGAAATTTTCGTTTGAGCGGTTTGCCTATTGGATATTCGAAGAGCACATAAAAAGCACATAAATGTGGAATCATTTGATTTTGCAATATCGAAATAATAGCCCTTTCCCCCATTGGCGGGTAGTTTAGGGGTGGTATTTGGAGTAATTTTCGTTTTAGTGGTTTGTCTCTTGAATATTCGAAGAGCACATAAAGCGCACATAAATGTAGTGTACTTTCATTTTAGAATACCGAAAAAAGGTCCATGCTCTTTGTAGAGGGCTTTTAAGGGTTTATGTCGGGCAAAATAAAAAAAATATGGACTTGGCTGTTCCATATTCGTGAAGCACATAAAAAGCACATAAATATTATGTAGTTTCATTTTCAGAAATGGCAAAGAATATCAGGTGCTCTGCTAGCTTGATGTTAAGCCAGCAGAGCACTTTCGATTTGTCATTTCCCGCTAAACGATAAGAGCACAAAAATTTTCAATGGAGCACAACATTAGCACATAAAAAGCACAAAATTTTGATAACCATTAAATCCATTTTGTGCACTTTGCTCTGCTAGCTTTATGGAGGTCTATCAACTAGGTATCCATAAATAATTGTCAAAATGTAGCTATTTTTCAGGCTCTAGACTACCACTCTCCCTCAATGCGGTAGACCAGTATAAAGGGCTGAAAAAATCGATTTTTTTCTTGCCTTTTCTCAAAGTCTACAAATTCAAGAATATGTGAACAAATATTCAAGTTCATCGAAAATTGACGAAGGTACAGGCGATTTAGTGAAAGCAGGTAGCGCACCGATTTACGTATGCTAAACGTTCAATTGCATTTTTCTCAAAACCACTTTTCCCTGCCTAGCGGGAATCATAGTACTAACTATAATTGTCCGATTTTCAATTCTAAAAAACTAAAATTACGGTAATTGCAGTATCTGTAACAGCCGTTTTTTTTTAATTTAGGTTTTCAAACCTCCGGTAATAAGTAAAAATTTCGCCAACATTACACCTTTCTCAACACTCGCCATTTTGTGATGTCTCTTCTAAATAAGCTACCTACAACGAGAACTACATTTATATCTATTATAAAACTTTATTATTTTTCAGTCCAATCATTTTTTATACAGACGCTTTGTTGTACCTCAACAACGTTGTTAATTCTAAATTGTTGAAAATAAAAACCCCGACGAAATAACTTGAATGTATGCTCAATAGAATAACTTTTTTCCAAATCCCGAATAAATCATCTAATGGACCAAAAAAAATTGGAAAACGCGACCTTTTTTGGCCCGTCACATTGGTGTACCTTAATTACGAAATGGATTCGTCCCTTAATTATGAAATGGTTTCGTGACTCTGTTTGCCGCTGCTGCTTCGTTTTCATGGTCTACCGAGTGAATTACTGAACATTAACTAACTTGTTATAATATCAGGAAACTATATTCATTTTATTATCGCCACGAGTCCTGCGACAAGTAGAATGAAAAGGCAACAGTTCACGAATTCACTATGTAGTGAGACAACGGACTCGATAAAGTTTCTCCCGAGTGTGCCGTCTCAAGCTTCGACCCACGGGGTGGATCGCCAGCGAAGAACAGGTCCAAATCCAGTAGCCCAAAATCTTTCCTGATAACTACCAGGCTGGACACATACATGTTGCAGCTAAATCGCGAAATACCTCTAATAATAATAAGGTAAGAGGACAAAGCAGGGGCATTTTTTTTTCGAAGAGCATATAGCACCGGCTCTGTGCCGAAGCAAAGCCCCTCGAACTCACATCCGATTAAATCGGGTCTCACCGATATAACCGGCTATTCTGTGGTTACGAACCACCGAAAATCCGTTCAAGGACGACGAAAGTGAGGATCATGATAGAGGAGGAAGCGCCGAGAGGAGCGAAAAGTCAGAGAAAAAGTCTGGATGGAGCTCGGTCATACGGAAGAATGGATCCTCTGGGATATAGTTTTTCCACCCCTCGTTTCTGAGTCTGCCTCCCTCCCTCTCTCAGAGCTCTCTCTCTCTCCCTCTCTCGCTCTCTCGATTATTGTCTCTCTTGTTACCTTAACTCTTCTTTTGTCTCTCTTTCCCTCTTCTGATCTCATTCCCACCATGTTGCGCTCTTCCTCTTTTTGTTTCTCAATCTTCACTCTCTCTTTCTCTCTCTCTCTCTCTCTCTCTCTCTCTCTCTCTCTCTCTCTCTCTCTCTCTCTCTCTCTCTCTCTCTCTCTCTCTCTCTCTCTCTCTATCTATCTATCTCTTAGGAGAATGAATGTTCTCTGATATCGTTTTTCTGTCCTCTTCGTTTTCTCTTCCGCTTTCATTCTGTCCTTCTCTCCTCCTGCCACTGTCCCTCTCCCTCTCCGCCTCCTCTTCGTCTCTTTTTCTCTTTCTTTCTCCCCCCCCTCTCTCTCCCCCTCTCTCTCTCTCTCCTCGCCCTTCTCTCTACGTCTCTCCTTCTCTCGGTTTCTGTTCCTTCACCATCATCTCTCCCTCCTCTCCTTTTTCCTCGCTCTGTCATATCGTCCATTATTCCAAGGGTTCGCTTCTTCTTCTCATCCTCTGCTATCGTCGGATCACTCGCAATGGCCCTCGGAGAAGCGAACAATTACTTGCTGGATCAAGAAAAACGCGCGACCCTGATCTTGAAAAATACCAAATTTTCGACGTAAAAAAGTCCCCCCATGTAACGAACATCCCTGATGAATCACTCCAAGTTTGATTTTCTTAACGATGCTTTCTTCGTTCGCCATCGCAAGCAATGGATAAATTCCTGCCATACGCTGGAGGCACTTCCGGTAGGGAATATATAAATTGAATATAGGCGAAATGCCAACGCTTTTAAATGTCTGGCTGGATATCCCAGTGTTTCGTTCATTAGTCATTTTTTAGTTTTAGTTTCTTTACAATTTAGTTTTTGACAATAGGGACCTAGTGATTTCACTCGGATGATAAAACTCAGCCGACTACCAGTCTCGAGAATAACAACCCATTGTTTTCTGGTCGTCTTTTTCTTCCAGTGAAACTTTCGCAATTTTCAATATTCAATTTTTTCAAGCGTTTTCATATTGATTTATTGTTAACTCTATACGGCAGCAATGCATTTACTTGAAATAACGAAGATAGGGGGGGGGGTGGTAGGTGGCCATAAAAATGCCTGCGGGAAGAAGTAAGAGCAATTATAAATACTTATAAATGTGACACATAGAATGGGGTTTGTGCAGAATGCTGTTGGAAAAACGTCCTTCCCGATGAACACTGCTGCTCGGGAACAAATCATCCGAAATAAAAGAATCGAATTACCTAGTACTTGACAGCCGCAGTCCAAGACGAAAGTATCAATTTTTGGTGAAAAAAATGCTCCATTTTGGTTGATGAGAAAAAATTATGCATAAAAAAAACATCCGTCGTTCATGGACTGCTTTTTGATATGCAAAAGAAGCGGGCAAAATTCGTAAATAATCTGTGCTGTGATTTTTGAGATATCGTAATCACCGATTTTGAAAGTCATTTAAAGAAAATCGCGATCAACAGCTTGTCCGCGAAACCTACTTACAAACGCGCATTACCCCTTTAATTTTGAACGGATCCACCTAAAATTTTCAGATAATATTTCTGAACTTTTATATTTTGAAGATCTGTTCAAAAACAAAAAACGATATTTTCAAAAATTCCAACTGCGTGTAAGACCTTAAAGTTAGGACCGTAGACTATAAAACGAAAGAGTATGTGGCTTCCGGATGGAGGCCGTGTTGAGAATCAACGTTGTGCCGACGTTTCGCAAACGTTACAGTCTGCATCATCAGGGCTGAGAGCTCCGATAATGAAGCCCCCGTGTCTCAGGTATTCCTTATATAGTTACAGTCATCGTTCCAGATCACTGCTCCAGGCAATCAGATGTTTTAATTGATCGGCCGGTCAATTAAAAAACTGGGAGGACGGTGTGCGAAATGAGATTGACGTGATATCCACCATCTCTGTTTAGATTGTCCGGATGTTTTCGGATTTCTAAGCCTTCTCGGTGTTCCCTGGAAAAATAGCTGTTTGATGGGGCCAGACTTTGGGCTTTATCGAACTGAATGGCATGACCGGTCTCCATCCAATATTCGGCCAGGACTGATTGTCCAATGTGGGCATATTTGATACACCGTTGATGTTCTTTGATCCGTGTACTGATCTTCCTCCCGGTTTCTCCTATGTACACTTACCGCATGATCAGGGTATCTTGTACCTTCCTGGTGCACTCAATGGTGTTCTTGGGCCTTTTGCACTCGGAACCACTTGTGCTAGCTTCTTCTGAGGTTTGAAGATGACTCGCACGTTATGTTTTCCAAGGACCTTGCCTATGCCATCGGTTAAGCCCTGAAGGTATGGAAGGGAAGTTGTTGCTGTTATTTGTCCTTCATTCTCCCCTTCAGGTGCTGTTACCGTTTACGGATCAGCTATTTTCCTTTTTAGATGTTTGATCATTCTTCCGATGTTGCCTCGCTTGTAGCCATTGTCTCCTAAAGCTTTTCGTAGGTGTTCTACTTCATCCTCTAGCGAGTCCGGTTCGGAGATTGCTAGAGCTCTGTAGACCAGAGAGCTTATGATCGATTGTTTTTGGGAGGGGTAGTGATGGGACGTAGCGTGAAGATATCTATCTGTGTGCGTTGGCTTCCGGTAAACCTTATGGCCCAAAGTGCCATCGTTTTTCCGTTGAGCCAGTACATCCAGAAAAGGAATTTGATTGTCCTGTTCTATCTCCATGGTGAATTGTATATTGGGGTGCTGGGAGTTGAGGAAGGTTAAGAAATGATTGAGGTTTTCTTTGCCGTGACTCCAAATGACGAAGGTGTCATCGACATATCGGAACCAGGTGGAGGGTTTGAGAGGTGCTTCTTGCGAAATTCTGTTCTCGAAGTCCTCCATAAAGATGTGGGCGATGATAGGGGAAAGAGGGGAACCCATGGCTGCGCCTGAAGTTTGTTCATAATACTGGGATCGGAATTGGAAATATGTAGAGTTTAGGCAATGTTCTATGCGGGGTATCAGGTTAGAAGCAGCTGTTTGCAATTTTTTAACTATGTCTAGGGTTTCATGGGGTGGGACGTTTGTAAACAACGATACAGCATCGAAACTCGCTAGAATGTCTTCTGGTTGTACCTTGATGGACTGGATCTTGTTCACGAAATCCCGGGAGTTTTGGATATGAGAGTTGTTGAGGCCTACGAGTTCCTGCAAGGGTTTGCAGAGAAGACGTGCCAAATGATATATAGGGCTGCCTATCTTGCTGACGATGGGCCTTAGTGGGATGTTGTTTTTGTGTACACTTGGCAGACCGTAAAGCCTGGGTGGTAGGGATTCCTTGGGTGTAAGGACTTTGGTAAGGTTCTCCGATAGACTAGCCTTCTTTAGAAGTGTTGTCGTTTTCTTTTCTACACTTGATGTTGGGTCACGTGGTAGTTTCTTGTACGTGTTAGTGTCCTCGAGCAGGTTCATAATTTGACTGCAGTATTGGTAGGAAGGAAGAAGGTGTTCTTCCTTTGTGATGTTCTGCTGAGGAGGTTTTGCTTTGTGTAGAATATTAGTTATCCATTTCCTGATGTCGTTGCTAGTATCAGGTGGGGGCGGTAGATGGCAGTTTCCAACTGGCAGAATGTCTGTCGCTGTGATGGCGAAATTGTGCCCTTTTTCAAGGACTGATGTTTCAGCTGCGGAGAGTGGGTGGTTGCTTAGATTTTTCACTGTGTGGGTTAGGATGGGTTGTTTCGTCTGTGGACATATTTTCGTGAATGTCTCTATTTGATTCTTGGACCTCAGGCCTGCACACTGAAGGACTTGTTCGTGGGTGACACGGTCAAGATCTTCCCACAGCTGTGGTTCCAAAGAGTCAGATAGGCGTAGGTGAAGTTTAAGTTTTTGGGAATTTTGGTCCAAAAGCTTTTTGGTGACAGATAATCTCTCCTTTGCCAGTCTCAGCGAAGCTTGGTGGAGCATAGTCTTCGCTTGTTTTTACGGAAAGGGGTTTTTTAATTGAAAACATTTCGGAACCACTTGATGATCGCAGCACCTTTTTAGGAATGTTAATGAGCACAGTTGGATGTGCAGAATGTTTCTGAGTTTGGAAAACGTGTTAACAGAACCCAAAATAGCCTCTCCATGTAGGCGTCTAATTTTTATTTAAAGGCTTTCACGGCTCTTTATGTAATTCGAAGAATATATGGATTCCGGATGGAGGCTGTGTGGAGAACCAGCGTTGTGCCGACGTGTCGCAAACGTTACAGCCTGCATCGTCAGGGCTGAGAGCTCCGATACTGAAGCGTGTCTCAGTGTCCCGTGTCTCAGGTATTCCTTATATAGTTGCAGTCATAGTTCCAGATCACTGCACCAGCCGATCAGATGTTTTAATTGATCGGCCGGTCAATTAAAAAAGTGATGATGCAGCCTGTAACGTTTGCGAAACGTCGGCACAACGCTGATTCTCAACACTCTCAAACATAAAGAGTCGTGAAAGCCTTAAAACTAATATAAAACTGAACATTAAAAAACCGTATTTGTTAAATGTCAAGCTTATGCAGGCCCCTTAAAATACAGTTCGAGTTTCCTCGTAAATGAATGCATTCGACAATGTACGAAGTTATCATTTCGAAGGGATTCAATACCACCAGTGCAACCGGAAAGACGCCACATTTGTAACTTTAGTGCGCCAAACGTGCGAGTCCCCTAATACAATAAGCTTGCGCTATATCCGGTGTAGTCAGTTTCATCTCGAAAATATCTTACACACCACACGCGTACCCGCACACACGTGGACCGAAATCCGCTGCGTCCCTCATATTCGCAAATCTCATATCCTAACCCTCGGTTGCCTGCATCGCGGATATCACGTGTATAAGGGAGCTAATATACAGTGTTTCCGGTTGGCATGAAGCTGATGCACCGCTCGGAAGATAAATGCTGTGCAAGCAAAGCCCCTAGACTCAACTACGTTTACCGTTTTAAAGGAGCTTCCCTTCAAACGGAGAGGACGGTAGTCGCGAGTTGTTATGCAGTCTAGAAGTATCGCTTGTTAATATATTAATCTTATATTGGAAAATCGAAGTGCGTGAAGATGCTGGACGAATTAGCTCAAGTCTACATAATTGGAGACTTGGGCTAATTCCTGCAGCATCTTCTTTATTATGTAAAAAATGAAAGGCAAAACGATCCATTCATTTCTTTAAAAACTGAAGGGTTTTTCAATTAGTGTTAAGACCTTAAACACTTAAGGTCTGCGTAAGCTTCAAATTTAAAAAATACGATTTTCTTATTGAGTTTCATAGCCTAAGGGCTCGAATCTAGTTCGCAACAATGATTTTGCAAAAAGTAAAGAAATTGGCTGATTTGAGACAACTTTGTGGCCTTTCTTTTTTCATTTGAGTCTTTTTCTAAACTTTGTTTTATAAAACCATTGAAGTCGATCGCAAAATCTATTTGTCCGATTATTTTTAAATTTTGACAGAACATAGTTTGTAGATATAACTATCCATTTGTTAATAAGAATTTGCTACAATTGTTTTTTGTTTATAGAAAATCAAACCTTTTCTCTAATGCTTGGCATTTTCGTAATTTTCCATAATTTTCGAATCCGTGCGGATCGAACTTTGAGACGAAAATAGTAATGGTTCACGATAACATACGGAGCTACGCAAAAGCGATAAATAACGACAAAAAATGTCGCGGTAACGTATGTTCCATAAGAATATAGGTTAGGAGACATTTCGAGGAGATATTATCGATTGAATCGACTAATTTTCGCGTTTGCTACCCGCGTCTGCAATGAAGGGAGAAATGGCGTAGATTTTGCAACGCCGAATGTCGTAAGCTGTGCTCGTATCCGGGAGGCCCAATCGAGCCGGTCAATTTGAATGCAACAATTTTATTACGTCCGAGATTCGAACGAATGCTATGTCGATCCATATCTGTTGTTACAATGTATGTAAGACCGAAGTTACAATACGCACATTACACACGCTTACACACACACGGTCAACAAACACACGCTTGACATTTATCGGAAGCACATAAGTACAGCGTTTCCACGGATATTGCCAAAATTATTAAATGCCGACCGGTGAGACAACTCAAGTCAAATCCGATCACTATTTTAATATTTTACTTTTCATAATATAATACACACAGTAATCACATACACTTCTTAAATAATTCCTTTCCGTATCATGATTATAATTATACCTAAATGTATAATATTTTGATTTTCGTCAGATGCGAAAATTTACAGATTTTCTGTTGACTAGTCAATCCGCTAGTACTGACTCAATTTCCTGCTATATTCCCGAACTCCACCACCCCTTTCCTTCTTATCATGCATCATCAAGCCTTCGCTCTCTCGTAGCGGATCTTCGATTTCTCGCGTTCGGGACTTGCCGCGTCCCATCAATCGCTCCCATTGTCAGGAGGATTCGTCCCGACATACTTATCGGCTTGTGGATCGATAACACTTTCTTCGAGAAACGTGCCGTATACTACGTTGACGCGCTAAACCTCTCACAGTTCCTCAAAGTGCGGGGGCGATCGTGACAGTCTTACGCAGAAGCTTCTTCTTTCGAGGATTCCTTTTCCTACACCGTCCGACGCCCCTGGACTCGATAAAATTAGAGAGAAAATCGTGAATTTTTTATGTATTATTCCGGAGGGGAATCTCGTATTACACTTGCAAAATTTCACGGTTTTTACGGACGATTTTCGTTATATATTGCTAGAGAGAAACGATTCGCTACGTTCACCCGAGCATATTTGAATTTAATGGAATTTTAATGTCAATAAAAATGTTCTATAAACAGCGAGCTCGGTAGTCGCTTCCTCGCTATTTTTTCAACTCGTTTCTTTTTGTTCACGAAAATACAAGATCTTTTGAAATATGTATAATATCGCGAATCGATCGATTTCATGGAATACGAAGGTTCAATCGGTCGAAAATATTCGTCGAGAAATGAGAATCCCCCGGACACGATTGACTGCGCGAGTAAACGCGAATGTCACTTTTTTTTCGTCACGAAAAATGTTGATCTTGTCGTATAGCGAAATTTGCCGAGGATTGATAATCAAATGCTGGAATAAATAATCAAATTTTCGAGGTCTAACGATGCTGTTTAAGTTTACATCGTTGAAATGCATCGATTTTTATTGTTCTTCTTCTTTCTTCGTTTTCATCGTTATCCAAAGTCGTTCTCGGTAGGCTTGGGTTGGAGGTTTCTCATGGGGATCCTGAGTAAAGTTTGCCGTAGATTTGTTCTGCCAAGTAAAATTGGCGATTTGAGGAGAATTATTTTCGTTGTGTTCCAGGGATGCAAACTTCTGTATCATGACGGACGAGTAGTCGAGTTTTTGTGAATGTTACAACGAATCGAGGGGATATCATTCGGCGACTTGCTTGCGGAACTCGGAAACTCGTTTGGATGAACGATTTCGAAGTTAGACAAGTTTATTTATCGCTAGCGCATCACGGCCTCGCGCGGATAGTATTCGTCTCAGTTTTTCAATGGAGGGCATCAATATTCAGTGTGGAACACTTTCTTGAATAAGAGAGCGAGGAAAAAATTGTGGAAATCTTTATACAGCAACGAGGATAATTAATATAGCATGATGTTAACGTTGAAAATTTTGATACTGTCGAAGTTTGCATTGTTGGAATGCAATGAAATTTCTTTTTTTTCTTCATTTCTTCAGTTTCTTCATCAATGAAAATCTTATCCTGCAAATTTGGGGTGCAGATGTCTGACGACGATACGAAAAACCGTGGGCTGATTTTAATTGTGGCCAAAATTTGCCAAAAAAGTTCCCGCTTCTTTCGTTGCGTTTGCAAACGATGCAAAATCAATATCGTATCGAATTATTAGCGGATAATGTTGTTTGATGGTGTATATGCTTCAAGATTATCGATAAAATTAATTATTTCATTCCAATTTTCCACTTATGCCAGTAGAAATCCACACATTAATTATTTCCAAAAAAATATATTAATTTTCATCAATTGTATTCTAAAAAATCGTTTCCAAGAACTAAAAAATCTCTTACATTTCTGAATTGTTTTATCTTTCAACCGCCTGAACTGCTGTGTCGCATTGAGTAGGATCGAGTTCTCCACCGATGAATGTCAACGAACACGTTTTCAGACGTAAATACATCTGCTTAAACTTTTGGCATGCTTTTTCGAGAAAAAAAACGAAAATATCAAAATCTAGATAAGTTGATGCAGGTTCTTCCGAACCATCGCGAAATTACACGAAATTTGGCTGAATTGCTTAGACTTTAATTTTTCAATTTTCGACAACGCCAAAGTGGAACTTTAGATGTGAACTCTGACTGGGCGAAATCGCGTCAAAAGAAAATCAGTATCCTTTAAGGCTTTAGGCCACAGTAACGGGAATAAAATCATGTGCGAAATAAACTTTTTTTTCGTATGAAAAAGTGATTCACTCATAAAATTAATGACACATCTATTTAGTATGAATATCAAGCTGTTAGAAATGTTTTTTTCTTCGATGTACAAAATGGCCGACTACTCGAAACTTCTCGAAACAGCTTTTTTCCAATTGGCGTGACGAATAACTTCAACAATTTTCACTCGATTTACTTCGAATTTAAACGTCATGTTCCTAGTTGCATTTCGCAGAGAAGTACGTACGGAATTTCTGATTAATCGAAAACTTGTCATTTTACGAGCAACTTTTGAATAAAACGATATTTTTTAAATTCCGTACGTACTTCTCTAGGTATTCTAATGTAGATTGAGGAGAATTTTTGTCCTTTGTTCTATATAAAAAATTGTGGATGCCAAATGACACGCCGCGGAGCGCCTAAAAAAGAGATAACAAAAGAAAATATTAGTAGTCAGCCATTTTGTACATCGAAAAAAAATATATATATATTTTCTAACAGCTTGATATTCATACTAAATAGATGGGTAATTATTTTTATGAGTGAATCACTTTTTCATACGAAAATAAAAATTGTTAAATTCACACATGATTTTATACCAGTCACTGTGGCCTAAGGCCTTAATCCTCATCGATGAAACGCCGGATTCTCGTTGGATGCAACATTTTCGCAAAAAAAATCGAAATTTTCACGTTTCTGTCTCGTCTTTTGGAGTATTTTACCTTTCCGTGCGTCAAGGGGATGTCGGGCGTCTAACGAAGGGGCGTAGACGCGTAGTCGAAGCGAAGTCTCGTGCTTGAGTACGAAATTCAATTGAGAAGTCATCGACATCCGAAATCGGGGTACGACGACCTCTTTTTAACGACCCGCGAGTGATTTCCCCGAGGTCCCTCAACCGCGTATACGTATAAACTTGATACATATCTAACGACAATTTCGCAACCACCCCTGTGGCTACATATCCGTTTTTGCTCTGTTATTATACGAACCGCGCAGTGTGCTCATTTTCCTCTTCCACTTTCAACGATCCTCCCTCCCCCCCCCCTCTTCTCTCTCTCTCTCTCTCTCTCATCTCTCTCTCTCTCTCTCTCTCTCTCTCTCTCTCTCTCTCTCTCTCTCTCTCTCTCTCTCTCTCTCTCTCTCTCTCTCTCTCTCTCTCTCTCTCTCTCTCTCTCTCTCTCTCTCTCTCTCTCTCTCTCTCTCTCTCTCTCTCTCTCTCTCTCTCTCTCTCTCTCTCTCTCTCTCTCTCTCTCCTCTCTCTCTCTCTCTCTCTCTCTCTCTCTCTCTCTCTCTCTCTCTCTCTCTCTCTCTCTCTCTCTCTCTCTCTCTCTCTCTCTCTCTCTCTCTCTCTCTCTCTCTCTCGCTCTCTTGCTTTTTCTCTCTCTCGTTCTCTCACTCGGAATAGTTTATCATCGCTCGAGTGTGGACGACCGACCGTGACCGAAACATTTCCCTTTCAAGGGAGTTATCGAATCAGATCACGCGCCCTGCTCGGAGTCGATGACACAGACGGACTTGTTCGCAAATAGTGGTACGAGTTTGGCCAATGCGGGCCGCTAATCGAATAACCAGAGAGTATGAATAATAGCCACGACGGAATATTACAACTGATAATAACAGGTAATTAAACTAACAATAATGACCAAAAATAATTCGCAAGCCTCAGCTGGATGCCGAAACTTGCCAAGAGTAGATGACTTCCACAACCATGATGATAATCATCGTCATCGTGATGATAATAATACGAATAATAATAATAATAATACGAACAAACAAAAATACGTTATATTACGAGTTTAAAAAAATAATAAATAATTTATTATTAAATCATTCTTTTATTGTGTTGATGAATTAATCATGACAAATTATTTATAATAGGATAATAAAAATGTATGAAGTAATCGTTGATTCCATTCGCAAGTAGAGCATGTTCAATTTTCGTATGAGAATTTACTATTTTTAGCTTTTTGTTACTTTGCAGAAAATCTACGACTGCGTCTCACGCATGCTACATTTTTCTCCATTTCCAATTTCCTCTTTTTCATTTCTACGTTAGAATTCACTCAATCAATGCCGAACGTAAATTCCCGTTATGAAAATGAATTTTTTTAGCCTTCATCTGACAAAATTGAAAAAAATTGGAGACCATCGGCAAAGGATTAAATTGAGCAATTGGAGAAGAATCAACTAGCTCAGGTCGCTTGAAGAGAGATATAATTAAGGAGTGCTAGCGGTCGATCGTATACAGATTGTTGTTTTTATTCGTTATACTTGGTTTTCATGACATATTTTCCGATGAAAGGTCCTCGAACACAATAGAAAACAATTTATTATAAGTATTTAAACTAATCACCCAAGCTTTATTTTCGTAAAATTTTTTTCCAAACCTTTTTGCACTTTACAGTAAACTGCATTTCCCTCGGGGCAGGAACTAAAATCGATGCTGATCAAAATCGTGTATATGTATACTTCTAAATCAAAGATAAATTTTCCGCTATTATTATTTTATTATCAAAGACTGGGAGTGTACCACGTCTCCAGCCACCATGAAAGTTTGCGTTTCTAACGTTCCATCGAGACTGCGTCGATATATGTTTACAGGTAAGGGGCAGGTGAACAAAACCACGTCAAATTTTTTTGTCTAAAAACTGCCTCTTTCGCTCGAAAAACAGTTTTCAACTATTTTTTAGACGTTTAGAGCCGGATTTGATTCAAAATATTTAGGAAACTAATAGGAGTGGGCTAGAAGAATATGAAAAAAAAAAAGATTGACGTAGCGTGCACAAGGCTGGTTTTGTTCGCCTGCTCCTCATGTATAACAACACCAAAAGCTCCATTGGCCAAGCGATGATAAAATAAAGGAAAATTCTATATTCTTTTCCATTCCGGTTTCTCCGGCAACTTCGCTCGAATAATGAAGTACTGCCGTAACTTTCATGCGATTTTTCATAACCCCTTTAACGGCGATCGTAACAAGAACGTATCGGCGATGCACAAACGGCTCGCTAAGCCCGTCGAATGCGTTATTTTTCATTACCGGGTCTGCATTAGCTTGGGGCTCAATAAAGCGGGTCGATTTTCAACATTCTTTTCTGATGCGAGTATTGGGATGACGAGGTCGGGGTTTTACACATAATCTTGCCAAGTGGGAGTTTCTTAATTGAAAAATGCTGATGAACAATGAAGTTGTTAGAGGACAGTGACCAAATGTGGAATCGCTTTTCGCTGGCCTGATTTAAAAACAAACATTTCACAAATTGAAGGCGTTTAATGGTAATCATAATCAGTCATACTTTTTCGCTTGACTTATTGTTAATAACAGTCTTGGGTTTTTAATATTGATTAACGGTATCAAAATAGTACAAAAATGAAAATAACAAAAAGGTTATTAAAATAAATAACTAATAAATAATAAATAATAAATAAATAATTAAAAATGAAAATAACAAAAAGGTTATTAAAATAAATAACTAATAAATAATGAATAATAAATAAATAATTAAAAATGAAAATAACAAAAAGCTAAAACTAAAAAAAAAAGCTTGTGCATTTAGCGTTGCCGTCCTCCAGCGGCGAGGCCCGAAACGCCGGGACCTCTACGAAGCTCAAGTGTAATTTGAAACGAAAATAACAAATGTTTCATTCAAATATATCCAACGGGCTATGGGTTCACGATCGACTTCTCGAAATGTCGAAAAATACGAAAAATGACGGCTTCTCCAAAGAAAACCTCATTTTTCACTCGAAAAACAGCATGCTGAAGCCATTTTTATTAACAAATGGTTCATTCAATTAAAAAATGCCATCGTGGACCGAAAATGACTATACACTGTTCCACTGAAATAGGTGTAACTTCGTCACTTGTTAGAATTTCAGGGTCCGGTTGGGTTAAAAATATTCTTTGAAAGTTCACACTATAACAATATGCAAAAAGAGAACGATTTTTTTTTAATTCCCTGATAGCGATACCGCCTTAAACGCGTTTTTCTCAAAACTGTATTTTTCTAATCGACTTCCATGTTATCTCAAACACTATTGAACGGATTTCGCCCAAATTTTTATGGTATAGTGAGCACATCTATAGTTATCACCCGAACAAGGATATTTCTCATGTCTGCCATAGTTTTTTAAGGTTAAAAAGTCGACAAAAATGACGAAACTTGCAACTTAACTTTTAAAACCGTGCCAAAGATTCAATTTTCGATATTTTTAGCTTACTCTAGTTCCGGCGATAGCCTCATGTCTACATATTAAAAATGCCGGTTCGCTATTTTAATTTCAGATGAGCAATACCTCCGGGGCCATGACAGCCGTCACCCAACATTTTTTACACATGAGTGTCTTCCGATCGGTGTAAAGTCGATTAAACTCGCTGCCATTATTTGATAATATTCTGAGGGACTGTAAAAATGTTAATAAATGTGTGATGAAAATTCAAAGATAGTGTGTTTTAATGGCTCATCAAGGAGAATTCCCAAAAAGGTGAAAAAAATAGCTGTCATATGCGATGACCCCGTTAAGAAAATAACAGATAAGTATTTATCTTCAATGAGATCTGGGAACTTTGGTCAACAATAAGAAGGAACTTAATCTGCTTGCAAAAATGACGAATCCACGTGTCGAACTCTGAACCAGCGCAGTCATCACGTGACGAGAGCCCACACGTTAGACAATTGAGCCACGTTTCTCCTTCGGGATCTTCAAAAAACAGTCGTTGACGGAACATACATTCTGCATCCCAGAATCAAGAGCTTCCTGTCCAATTGTGGCATCAAGTTCACTATCTGTATCAAACTGGACTCCGTTTTTATCCTTAGAGCATTCATCTTTATTGTCCCCAGCATCATCATCTTTATTGTCTCCAGCATTATCATCAAGAGAGAAGACTAAGACTGCAGTCTTAGTTTTCTTTCTCCCTTGGTTTCCGTCCTTTTTATTTAGTTTTTACTTACTTTTCTCTATCAGATCATTTTTATAACGTAAAAAAATTGTCACTGCTGCCACAGCAGCTTTTCTTACCCTGCTAGATATTTTCTTCTTCTTTCCTGGCTCTGGACACTCTACACTCTATATAAAGATGGATCCAACCACCTAAGCCTTAGAACCCAAATACGGAAAATTCCGAAATCAAGACCCGAGTGATTGTCCAGAAACGGGTACCGTATACAGCAACGGGTATAAAATCAAGTGCGAAAATAACAATTTTTTTTTCGTATGAAAAAGTGATTCACTCATAAAATTAATTACACATCTATTCAGTATGAATATCAAGCTGTTAGAAATGTTTTTTTTTTCGATGTACAAAATGGCCGACTACTCGAAACTTGTCGAAACAGCTTTTTTCCAATTGGCGTGACAAATAACTCCAACAATTTTCACTCGATTTACTTCAAACTTTTAAGCTATGTTCCTAATTGCATTTCGCAGAGAAGTACGTGCAGAATTTCTGATTAATCGAAAACTTTTCATTTTATGAGCAGTTTATGAGCAGCTATAACGAAATTTTTCACTGAAAATACATTTAGTATTTTTTGAGTGAATCACTTTTTCATACGAAAAAAAAAAATAGTTAAATTCACACATGATTTTATACCCGTTACCGTGGCCTAAGGCCTTAATGTCATATAGTTCAATGATGAACGAACTTTACACACACATATGTGTATGTATATATATACACATACATACATACATACACACACACACACATATATATATATATATATATGCAATCCTCAACGTTTTCAACTTAAAGCGCGCATGTGCTAAACTCGAGAGATTCGCGAGACGCTCGGTCTTCTATTTGAATGATTATTTGATCGGAACCATTAACCCGCCGCGGGCCTCCGGCGATGGGAAATCCCATCTATCTGCAGCGAATAAGGAGTCTCCGTGTACTAGTTAATTCTGTACGAAGGAAGCAGGGTATATCGCCAACCGGCATGAGGCAGATCGTTAGGTGACGTAGTTAGAAAATCGATAATTGGGTATTATGTAACGGCATCGCTGGACCGCAGGAAGGGCGCCACTAAAGCTTCAACATTTTTCACTTTCGCCTCACCGTACACGATATATTGAAAACTAAATTAGCCAGCGGTGTATTTGGACTTTGTGGCTTTCTCGGCACGTTATTTGTTAGCGAGGACGATATAAGGGAATACAGTCCGACCTCTCAATAAGCACGGAAGAGCCCCCGAGGGGAAGAGTATTTTTCCGAGAATTCGGGTACCCCCACCAGGCGCGCGCTATACGCTCACTGGTTCTCTTTGTCTCTCTCGCTCTTTGTAGCATGCGAACCTCCCAATAAGCACGCTCGAACGAATGTGAACTTTTTCACGTTAAGTAACTATGTATTCATCTCATTTTACTCATCTGAGTTCTCCTCGGTTGGGCGTGCTTATTGAGAGGTCGAACTGTAATTAGCCCATCCAGTTTTGGTGAAAGCTCCGTACGGAAAAGGAAAACTGCATCCGAAATTTGAATAAAACCGAGGATGGAGGACGCACGCTGATGTGCCAAAAATGATCTATATATATTCATGTGCAAAAAGTTATTCACATATTTGATGTTGAGAAGTTTATACCTCGACGACATTTTGGTGAAAATTTAAACCTCATCAAAATGCGAATGCTCTCATCGATTCCCGCGAAACTTTACTCGATTATACCGAGCCCGATGCTCTATTTCCGTGCGGAATTCCAACCAGATATGCAACAAACTTCTTGGCATTTCTTCGAAAACTCAAACCCCCATAAAATTCGAACCAATCCTGAAATTTTTTTTTAGTTTCTACAGATATTGAAAAAAAAATCACGACCGAAGAAGACATTTTTCGGAAAAATGAAACTTCCTTCAAATGTAAGGGGCTAGACTACTGTGAGAATTTGAAAACTGTTGTTCGTTGCTTGAGGCAACTCAAATTGAAGGGTCGAACATATGGGGCAGGAATTGCAGATTGAAGGTGAACTTATGGTCACAATGATAGAACTGCTAGTAAAACTTTAAACGCGCTTTTTTCTCGAAACTGAGTTTTTCAAAACGGTGCACACGATTTCTCGACATCTAACGAACAGATTGACTTGAAATTTGGTACACTTATTAAGTGTGATACTAGTTTAGTCTAGACCGACGTTTCTCTCCTTAACTTTTTTTTTATTAGTTATTAACAATGATGTATTTTTTTCGACAAATCGAAAAGAAATCTTTATTTTTGTTCATTGAAACACGGTGACAAAAAAAAGCTCGATAAAGTCTTAGCCAATTTTATTTATTTTAAGACAAAACTTTTTTTTAAATAAGCTGGGTGGCTAAAATGAAGTGCACCGTTGAGCCCCTAACGTCCAAAGGTTCTCCACGAGATTGTTTAGAACTTCTTTAATTATCAATTTTTTTTCATGATACTTAGTACCCAACTTTGTTAATATACATACAAATAAATGGCCAAACGATTTTCCAATCACCTTACTTATGCCTTCAGAATTAATTTTTTTAACAGCCCTTATTTTCGTATCGTCACAGCAGCCTGACCCCTCAAAGCGTCTCGTTGATTTTCGCTAAATTCATTCAGAACGTACTTCCTATGGGGCTCTATTAGCCTGAAAAAATCCAGCACGCAGAGAAAAATAATCACTTTGATCAACGGAATCGTTCATTCGCAAGTGGCCAGCCAAATATTGAGTGGAAATTCTAAGACATCTGATTATTCCGAGTATTCATTAATTCAATTGAACAAATAATTCTCAAAGTAACTTAATATTCATTTTTTTAAATAAATAATTCGTTGACATCCTAAAATGGCGATCGTAAATTTATTCCAGAATGGCAAAAGGCTAGCTCATTATACGATGCACTTGACTAAAGAATCGAAGAGCAGTTTCAACCCCTCAATTATGAGATTTTGAAAGAAAAAAAAAACAAAAAACCGGTATCCGCTACTTTTGTATACCCTATATGTATGTGAATTTACATCCCAATTGGTTAAAAATTCTCGGAGGTACGTATGAAAAAATTGCATTTTTCCAAAAAATAATATGAAATTTGTTGTTATCTGCATCGTTCTCATCTCCAATGTATAGTACACGAAAAAATAAACGTTGTTGCAATATGAGATTTTGTTCATATCTCGTACCATTACAACGTTATGGACGAAAAACGAAATCACCCCTATTTTCGAGGGTGCGTTTCACCCCTCAAAAATCGGGTTCCACCGATATAATAAAATACGTCGCCTACTTTTGCCCATTCGACCTTTCCTTCTTGCACTGAGAGAAACGTATGGTAACTTCATCCATATTTCAACCATATTTTATATTACCCTGAGGGGACAACAATATTTTATAGTCATGGTTACTGCCTCAAAAATAGTACTGCTTAAGGTGCTTTAGCAGTTGTGTTAACTATGCTCACATGTTAACCGCAACGAAGAATCTTACAAGCATACGTTGATCGTTCAATGCTATATAATATAGTAGGTTTTTATAAAATGTATATTTGCTTACACTATAAAAAAATAGTGATTTTTACCATATTGAATGGGATGTCTACTAAATGTATATAATATTTCATAAATTCAAAAATTATTAATTGCGAGACCTGTATGATTGATTATCATAATTTATCATTTTCTGACCTCCTGAAATGATGCCTATCGAAGAAAAAAGTTCGCCTAAACATACCGGGTACTTATGTTATTTTGATCGTAGATTTGGCATAACAGATAAAAGTAATACCAGCTGCAATTCCGAATAGCTGTTACCTCCTGTATAGGTAGAATTTTGCACAGATCGTGTTTTTGATAATATATGTCACTGCTTAAATGCATTTTTGCCGCAACGCAATAGTTTTCGACATATCGAATTTTAAAAACTGATAAATTAATGTGCTAATATATCTACATCGATCATAGCGTGGTACCGCTGTCCCTACTTTATTGACACGTTCCACAAATGACTTACGTCTTCACTATAAGATTACTATAATGTTGTTCGTATACTTACTTTTCGCAAGATCTTGTAACAGTTTATACTCAACAAGTGTTAATGTTAACCATATAAATAGTACAAACTTGCTTTTGGTAGTGTGTTTAATTATCTAGTATCCCCGAAATAACTATAAACTACTGTGAAAGACTTTACAATATAGATATAGTTAATTCGGTTAATATTTTTACAATAGTTAGTAGTTATTTCAGGGATAATAGATAGTCGAGCAAGCTACGAAAGTTGCATGTTTAAATATACTTTTCGGTTATAGTTGTGTTAACCATATCATGATAACGGTGCCAATAAACTATACAGGATTTTACTATCCCCTTTTTCGACGTGGGCGTCTTTCATAAATACCATGTACTTTGCTCTCAGTGCAGCATTAGTATTTGTGCGCCGATTTTGTGATATAGCTGAATTAACCATACCGATATTGTAAAGCCTTTCACAGTAGTGTATAGTAATTTCGGAGATACTAGATAGTCAAACACGCCACAGAAGTCACATGTGTACGTATACTTCTTGCTTATAGTTGTGTTAACCATATTATGATTGCGGTGACAATAAACTATAGGGAATTCGAATATACCCGTGAAAGAATTCAGCCAGGGCTTTGACTAGGCCCCGATTATTTTTCCCTTACTCTGTAAGGGCCCTAACATGGCACCCGACCGGGTCCCTTTGAGGCCGGTCACACTTTGTCGACGAGGGCCTTAAGAGGCGTTTGAATCAGGGCCCGACTGGTAATTCAGCCAGGGCTTTGACTAGGCCCCGATTATTTTTCCCTTACTCTGAAAGGGTCCTAAAATGGCACCCGACCAGGTCCCTTTGAGGCCGGTCACACTTTGTCGACGAGGGCCTAAATAGGCTTATAAATCAGGGCCCGACTGGTTGCCTCAACAGAACCCAATCGAAGCCATGAAGCAACCCTATTACTGCCCTATAATGATCAACTTTATTAGTGGATACATAGCAAGCGAGGTGTTTAGCAATAATGAAAACTATTTTCTTCAAATAAAGGATTATTTATTATTCACCTCGAAATTAGAAAATAAAAAACAAGTTCAGTTTTACAGTTTATATTGTATGTCCTGTAACAACCACTCCCCTGATGAATCCCGTCTGGGCCCTTTATCATTTTACTCGCTACGACCTTTTTTAAATAAATTATCCAACCCTGTTATTTTGCTGTTGGGGCCTAGTTCGATTGTGTTGGGGAAAGCTCTAGTAGAGAATCCATATTCAAACTCTCACGGGGCCTGATTTTTTTTATGGCTGCCCTCCTAATTTCTTTCACGGGTTAGCATCGTTCTGACATTGCCATCAAAATCGTGGGACAAAAATTGTTCTGCGGAAGCAAAGCTTCCCTCGCGAGAAACGCAAACGCCCAAACCAAACGTCTTCCACCGCGGAAAATTGGATCCGTTGAAAAGGACCCGTACGTAATAGAGCGTGACGTGAAGTGACAACGTCGCTCGTTAGTGATCTTAGGTACTAACCCCGCTGGGAGTATAAAGTTTGCCAGTGAACGTGATTACACGTTCAGGGTAACATGACTGAATTAATGCAAAGATCGAGGACGTAACGGGAATAAGGGAGACGGAATATCTGCGCACTACCGGGAATATAGACCGACGAGTGTATGCCTTAAGGCCGTAGGCCGAGAACCAAGACGCACTCCCGCACATCGTTAACCAGGTAATTGCGAATTACCATGCCTCGCGTCTTCAACGATAGCTTGTCGCATCAATCGCGGTGTACATGAGAAACGGTGATTTTGGGGACAAGCCCCTAAAATCAATGTTTCGTTCGAGAGAGATTTAAACAGCGTCCTCAAAAAAGCCAGATGTGCGGACGGTCAACATTGCATGGGTGTAAGATGTAAAAATGTACTTTCTCTCGTAGGCAACCCCCTATGACGCCAATTCGGTCCATCACACACGTATACGGTCGGCTCATTATTCAAGCACTGTGCGAGGAGGCAAATTGTATTACCGACAAATTTCGCGTATCCCTTCCCGCAGAGTTCTCCGAAGAAGTTTTAAATTCGATTCGGCCTCATTGGGTTGGTGCTACATCGATTCTATCGAATAACCTTGTAAGGAGATACCTCCGAAAGTCTCTTCGTGAATTTTCAGTCTGATTTTATTTTCCAACGTAATAGAAATCGAGAAGTGTCCTTCACTGTCGTGACGTTTCAAGGATGATGTTCTAGGACAAGTTATCGTTCGTGACGATGAAAAATTCGATTTTTTAAAACAATTTGCAATAATTCTGGTACGGGATATAGCGATAAGTGTACAGAATATGTGGTTAAAATTTCATAAGGATCAGTTCAGTAGTTTCTGAGATTTTTTCAAAAAGCGGTCAGTAGACTTTTTTTCGAGAAAAAACGCGTTTAAAGTTTTTATTTATAAAAAATCGTAAAAAAATCTGACTTACACTTAATCAGAAATGCCTAGACCATACGTATTTCCTTCTACATCTTCCTGTAATGCAAGTTCTTGCGATTTAGCGTTTTTCCGCTTTTTAAAGTAGACAGAACCATTAGGAAAAAAAAAATATTTCTGGAAAATATTCGATTTTTGACATACGTTTGCTGTATGTTTACTCTAATTTGTTTGGGTTGGCTTGTCACCGTCTGGTGACACTTGATGTCACCAAACCCGTTTCCTCCATACCTTTAAAAACGTAAAAAAAAGCGTCAGGGGTTGAACTAAAGGTTGAAATTGTCTTCCCCCGACTTAAATATTATAAACAAAGTGCCCTGAATTACATCGATTCGGTACAACATTTTTAAACCCCTTTTCTAGCCCCACTTGTAAATATTTACCGAAATAAGGGTTGACATTGTCTTCCCTTGACTTAAATATTATAAACAAAATGCCCTGAAATACATTGATTCGGTACAAACATTTTTAACCCCTTTTCTAGCTGGAGCCCTACGTGTAAATATTTACCGAAAAATTACCGTAGCTTTCGACTTTTCAAGAGTTTTTGGGACGTTTTCAAATGAAAAATCTCGACATGTGTCAAACATCTTTACATTCATTTACACTCGCGCGTAAGCCCCATAACCTATAATCCTATAGCTTATACCGTCGTGACGTCACAACCGCGAGCGCCAATCCCGTGGCGTTTTGCGCAGCGCCTGCAATTTGAACTTTCGTAGTATAAAAACAATTGATAATTGTCTTTCGTATTATTTTTTAAAATAAACCTTCGCTATTCTGTTTTGTTATTTAAAAAATCGCAAATCTAGAAGAAAAATCGACCGTTTTTTCGAATTCAATCCGGCGCGTATTAGTTCGTACGAAAATGGGTTTTTAAAGTGATAAAAAAGTCCTATATATACAGGTTAATCCACTAGAAGTTAGTCACTCGAAAACACCTGTAAACATTGATTCAAGACGCAAAATTTCGAAACCAAATTTGAAGAGTTTATCAATGTCTATATTTTGGTAGCCTCAGATTTGTTCCAGTGGAGGTATCAACTTAATTTTAAGGTCACATCCACCGTTTTTTAATGGAACCCCCTTTTTATCAGCCATAAATGAAGAGCCCAAATAACAATCATCTGCAATAACATGACCTTGGGATGACCTTGAAATGAATGAAAAATTTACGAATCGGCGGATGGGTAAAAACGGTCCAGTTGCCTGGCCTCCGCAATCGCCCAATGTAACAGCATTGAACTATTTTTTGTCGGGTGCATTGAAAAACGAAGTCTACTGCGATGTACCAACCAGTCGGGAAGACACGAAGGAACGGATAAACCACGCTTGTCGAGCGCTTTCTAACGAGACATTGCAAAGAGTTAAAATGTATCGTGGTCTATGGACAAATTTTTGAACATTTCATGCAATAAAGACATCATTTTCGACTGAAAGTACCGCCTCTTTTGCTTGCCCTGTTTTAAGGGGTTGCCCCCACTTGCGATTTTGAAAAAATCGATTTTTTATTGCATTTTTTTGAAGTATAAGTATCTGAGAAGATGTCCTGAAAATTTCAAGTCGATCCGAACAAAATTGACTGAGATATGAGCGTTGAAAGAGAAGAATCCGTGAATTGAAGAACTGAAATTGAAACTTTAAACGCATTTTTCTCAAAACGGCATTTTTGAAGTCGGTGACCAAGATTACTCGAACACTAATGAACCGATCTTCTTTAAATTTTGCAGGCTTATTTAATACATAAAAATGTAGTCTTTAATCGTTCGATTTTTTTTTCGAAAAAAAATGGCCGTTTTATAGCCAAAAAACGGCCGTTTTTTTTCGTTAAAATCGAACCATTAACTTTGACTGTCCGCCATTTTGTGAAAAATGAATATTTTTTAAAATCCTTCGATTAAAGACTAGTTTATACTTATATTTGACTAAATCCATCCGCATTTTTGTTTCAGATGATCCACTTCGCCGCAATGTTGGTCACCGCAAACCGTGTATATAAAAACATTGTTTCATTGACGGCCATTTGCCACTAAACAATGTAATATTTTTCAATAAAAAAAGAACCCCGCACAAATCAAAGGGAAATTGGCCCTCAGTCAAATCGTCTGAAATTTTAGTATGTTGTAGAGGAAGTCGAGCTGATCAAAAGTCATCATGGACACGAAGCTCGAATTACAGTTCTTTTTGAGATTAGGCGGTTTTGAAAATCTCAACTCTGAAAAAATGGCTTTTTTATTTAAATATGATTTTATTAAAAGTTTCTGCGCTTTTCACACTACGTTCATTCCAGATCGCTCTTCCGGTCCTCCCTTCTCTCATGCTTGCCTGCGTGTGATCAGATCTAATCAAATATAAATCAATGCATATCTATATATAAAAGTGTTATTATGACTGTGTGTCTTATTAACACGTACACAGATGCGCGCATACGCACACATAGTCACACGTTATTGGCCTATTTGAGAACTCCCATTTGATCTGTGTATAACACTGTAAATCACTTATGAAATATCATCGGTTCGCACATAGTATATCATATGTATGTCGAGGTTAAATATCGTAAGTGTACGGCAAGGAGATAGACATATGACATACCGCATATACTCATATCTGCTATTAATATAAGAATGTTCACCCTGATATGGATATATCTGTTGTGATATGACCAATTACGCTTCGAAACCGATCAATTTTGCATATTATAGGCAGATTTGATATTGTCAGGGCTGACATCATATGATCTGATATCGTCAAATCTAATCATATATGCTCTGATATGGCCATTTTTCTTGCATGATTAGACAAGATCCAGATATGATCAATCATATCTGGATCATATATAATCCAGATATAATCGGATGTGATCTGATCTGATAATATTTTTTCTCGGGTAAGGTAAAAAATATCTCTATCCTGCGAGCAATTTTTCTGACAAACTTCGAAACAGCATTGAAGTACACTTTTTGAAAAGTCAATTTGAACTTCTTTTTTTTCAATGTTTGAAGTACGAAGAATATTCTGTGAACATTTCATGTTGAAATTCCGCAATCGCCAAAATTATACGGAGAATTTACCGAAAGATCGTGCAGCGGCCCAACGGCCGAGCGCGTCATTTCTTTACCCACTTTTCAAACGCGATCATCTCGAAACATAATTTTCAAAGTCGGTGCCACATGTACCTCGGCTTGTCCGATTTTGTCCAAATTTGAATACAATATTCTTCGATAGTTTTTCTCGTTCGCCACGTAGGGGTTTTTCATTTGATTGAACCATTACTTTTTTATGCAACCATTCAAATTTTATCTCGGACTTTTTCTCTTAACGGACAACACCACTGTGACGGCTTCAAAAAATCGATTTTTTGAAAACCATCTAGAAAAATCTAAATTACATTTAAGATTAAGATGCCGTTGGACCCAGGTCGAGAAAATAATTATTTTCGGAGATATTGAATATTTTGTGGAGCGGTGCAGCGCGGTAATATTTCTGAATATCGCCATAAGCCGCCTCTTCCTGAGGAAGTATTGGAGGCAATTACGCCAGTCTTAGAAAATTTGAGCAGAGACGATTTGCTGCAGCGTTGTTTGGGCGGCTTCACGCAAAACAACAACAAAAGCTACAACAAATCAGTTTGGGCAATAGCCCCCAAGTGTCAGTCCGGGAGCAAAAAAATCGTCGATATTGCAGCTGATATCGCGGTATTATTATTCAATGATGGCCTGAGAAGCCTCATGAAAGTTTTGGAGACGTTGGGGATAACTATCGGCCCAAATTGTTTCAATTTTTGCGTTGAAACCGACGCAACGCGGATCGAGCTGGCGGAGCGCTCGCTCACAGACGCTGCAAAAGAGGCAAGAAGAGCCTCTACAAGTTCGAGAAAAGATGCTAGGGACAATGATTTGCTTCTTGAAGGCCAGCTATATGGTGCCGGCATCGCTGATTTGATGTAAAAAAATTTTTTTCCAATTTATCGCATAAATTAACAAACCTAAAACTTTGAACGCGTTTTTCTCAAAACCACTTTTTTGAGTACGGCACGCAGCAGAACTCGAGCAATTTTTATCCGATCGACTTCAAATTTGGACTGCATCAATAAAACTAGATTATCTAAAGAAGTACATAGGATTTTTTCGATATCTCAATAAAAAAAAAAGTTATAGCCTATTTTCGACGAGAAATTTTGCTCGAAAATCGTCCTTTAATTTCAAAAGCGTGCCTATTTTTTAAAAATCAATATTTTTTCAAATCCCTATGTACTTCTCTTCAAAATATCATATTATTAACGAACACACTCGGTATTTTTTTTCAGATCGACTTTGAAGAGAGTTCTGCTGCGTGCCGCGAACCACTGCAGAGGCAACAGTACCTGACGCGGGAACTTCCCCAGCGTCACCATGGGGCGTGAAAAATTTGAAAAATTTTTTTTACGTATCTTCAATAAACAACGAACAAAACAAAAAAATTTTTTTCGAATATCTCTTTTTTTTCCCACAAGAAAAAATTCTTGAAAAATGGCAAAAAAACAGGGGGTCACAGTGGTGTTGTCCGTTAAAATCAATATTAATAGGTGTTTTCGAGTGACTAACTTCCAGTGAATCACCATGTACAAAGTATGTACAATGGTAACAATAATATTGATAAATTCGAGGATTTCTATCTCCGACTCTTTTCTCTCGCAGGAAGTACAGAAAAACATGTGCGCGAGCATGAGAGCGCCATATCGTCTCACAGCCAATATTAACCTCCGAACGACATTTGAGAATATGTATTTGGTCACGAAGACGAATTTAATTTAGCGGGCTGGTAAATGGGTCAAGGCGCTTGCTCTTACGGGGGATATTGAGAAGTCCCTGATGTCCCCGCGATGCAGAGAATACAAGTACGATTTGTGTCTATACCTCGCGACGAATAACACACAGCAGTGTATACATCCTTACGTGTCGTCTGTAACGATGCAAGATAAAGAAAAAAAAAACAAGTCTCGCGTAGCCAATAATCGATAGGGACACGGCGCGATGGGAAACATCGAATTTTTAGTACCCATCGCTCGTGAGGATTTTCAAGATGAACATACGTGACTGACGAAACAAGACGAGAATGTGACATGGCGAGCACGGCGGTCTGCACGCTGCTTTCCTATAAACTAATGTGCCGGAAGCGAGTAGCCCAGGAGCGTTTCCACTTTTCTCCGATCGTAAAAACGAGAGGATCCTTCAGTTATACGATGCCTGTTAGACATCTATTGCCCCGTACATTCCCGACTAAAAGTCAGACTCTCGGTAGCAGTTGCACTTTTTACTTCGCATTGGGATGTAAAATTCGATAAAAGGGACCAAGTTATACGTATCGAGAGCAGCAGGAATGGAAATATCCAACGAGCAGTAATGATTAAAACTGACGTTGCAGAATTTTAAAGGAAAAATAAAAACTACCAAAACACTCCCGATAATGCTCGGTCTCACACAATGGACGGATTTCTTTGTTCAACGCGTATGAGGTACTCTGGAAATTCCTTTATATACGGAAATATTCGTTCGCAAAAGACAAAAAGTTACTCGACATAAAAACGATGTTTTGAAACACGGATTGCTGCATTTGTCTACCATATGGTAACGCTTGGAAAACCTAATATGACTATTGACAACAATAATACGTGTGCGGAAAAATGAATAATTTTTTACACTCATTAAATAAAACCAAAAAGTTATCGGACTGATGAGCTTGATGGGATTGCAGTTTGGACGGTTGGAATGCAACGAATGTTTTTTTATTTTTTCGTAACGTCGCTATCCAAAATCATATATTGCAAGTTTGTTGTAGACGGCTAAACAATGATCCTGAAAAATGTACGCGTGATTTTGGTAGCTTAAATCCACAAAGGGAAATTTGACAAATTGAAAAAAATCATTTTCGATGCACGCCAACGATGCAAACTTCAACGTTCACGTGGGGTCCGGGGGACCCCACGCGACTTTGAGAAAAAATTACTACAAGTTATAGACGGCCAACGGGGCTGGCCTGCCTGGTAAAAGTGCTTTGGGGTGCCCCCTATAAGTACCGATTAGGGTCGGACGATTTGCGACAGCGGTTTCTTCGTGGTCGACGATACGAAAAAATCGTTCGGGCGCTGGGGTCATTTAGACCCCCGTGTGAGCTGCACGTATATTTTTTCATAAAAAAGTGGTATTTTTTTGTTTTCTTCGTGGGATCATTCTACGTAATGTAAGTAAAAGTATGAGAACGGTGAAAAAATGTTTTATCAAGTTTATAGGAATGCCTCCGAAATGCGAATTCTTTGCGAAGTCGGTCGACGCCATTTAAAGCTCATTACCATACGGGAAAACCATAAAGCCATTTAGAATGTGCGACAAGCACAGAGTTTTTATCTGTGTCGACTGTGGGGGACAAACTTGATTCGTTACGATTTTTTTTATATTTTGAATTTTTGGATATTTTTTTGATATTTTTCAAATATATTGTGCTTACACTATGATGTTAGCATTTTTCAAGCCACTGCTGCAAACGAATTGCTCATTTTTCACGGTTATCGTTCTTCCATTTGCTGAGGAATGGGCCCTCTTCAAATGTGCAAATAAATATATTTTTTTGAAACGCCCACTATGAAGCAATTTTTTCCGTTGAAGCATCTCATGAACCCTAAATGTTTTATTTAAATTGAAAGTTGCAAGAGTTATGATTTTTTGAGTGAAGAATGGCTTTTGTCACGCATTGATACTATCCTGATTTTTTTTCGCCATTTTAAATGTCGGCTACAATATTATCCTGAGAGTGACACATTCTAGAACGTTCAAACTCATACCCTGAATTTTTATAAGCCATTCGGAACAATAGCACCAACATGGCAATCGTTTAAATATGGCTGGGGTCACGCGGACCCCGTGTGATCAACTAAGTTGCTTGCCGAGGGGAAAACGGGTCGATTTTCAATATTTTTCTTGATGAGAGTATCGGGACGACGAGGTTGGGATTTTAAACACAATTAGTACCTAGTCTTGTCGAGTTAGAGTTTTTTTCCATTGAAAAATATTGATAAACAACGAAGATATTATTATTTTAACAAAGAGTTATTGTTTCGTTACTTATTATCATTATTTGACTATTATAATTTAAGGTATTATTGTTTAACAATATTTTAACCACCGATTGCTGCATGGCGTATCGGTGCGGCTGGTTCTGGCAACTAGGCTGATTAGAAATGAAAAATTCAAAAACGTGCATTTAGCACAATAATAAAACTTGCGTATGATTGGATATTTTTTTTTTTTTATTATGGAAGTTACGAAAATGGCAAGCCGTAGAAAAAAATTTCGATTTCCGACAAAAAAAGAATTATTTGTTATTAACAAATGAATAAACAGGAATTCTGAACTATGCTCCGTCCAAATCCAAAAACATAGTTTCGAAAAAAACGCAGAGGAAAAAAGAGTCAACCGCAGCAGGGTGCTTCGCCGTTGCACAGTGTGCGATCTGATTCTTTATAAGAAAAACGTCATAACTGGGTTAGTTCTTAAAATTTTTACAAAATCTTCGTTGATAGTTGAGACCCTAGGCTATGAAACTATGCAAGAAAAAAAATCCTATTTGAAAAATGTCAAGACTATGGAGACTCCGCTAAGTATATTCGACAATGTTTAACATTTATTTGACACAACGAGCAGCTCAGTATTTTGAATACTGCCAAATAGGGTTTACGACTCTCGTGCCAGCAACTGAATCGGGTCGAAACGAAACTTTTATTCGGGAATGTACGTAACAATATTCTTAACGTATATATGGAGGATAGGAAAAAGAGACACACGGTCTAAAGAGGAAACCTAAACAAAACCATATAACGCGAAGGTTCCGAACACGCGAAGGACCTTTCGGTAAATATAGAGAATTGCCCATTCCTTTTGTACGAGTCCTTGGCGAACGTGAAAACTCGTACAGTGTGCAACCGCGTGTCTATCATTCGACAAATTGTATTCCGAGGGTAAAAACGAAACGAGCTTGATCATCGCCGGAAGAGATCACTTTCGAACTTCCGTAAAGTGGGAATGCTTTTTTACAAACACTTCAAACGTGAAATACTGCGCGAATTTGCGAGATCGATAAAACAAAAACTACGTACATCTTTGCAGCAACGAAAGAATTGAAATGTTCGTGTACGTGCGCGCGCACCTGCGTGTTTGAGGTTCGATGTTTCCGGTGACGTTTTGAGGTTATGAGTCAACGATGAACGCATTACACGTGAACCGTGGCATACAAAATTTCAGTAAATTGTATCAGACCATGTGATTATCGACATTGAACCAAAAAAAGACTTTGTCGGCACTTGTTTAGCAGGAATGATGAAATTTCACATTCTCACAGCAGTAAAATGATCACGTAATCGACGTATACTTTTCTGCTTTCAATTGTTGATTCGGATAAGATTCCCTAAGCGGCCATCGATCGAGTTGAACGTTCGAATCCAAAGACACATGTGCAATTATCTCGAATGGCGCGTGTCATTTGATCGAAAACGATTTATCCCGAAATCTCATCTCCGCGCAACTATAAGCTGCGCCAAATCCGGTGGAAATGGCATGCCCCTCCCCTGCCGACGAGATTTCGTCTCCGGAATGCCATTTCCGCTGGATATGACGTCGCTTAACGGAATGAAATCAGATTTGGGGTAAATGGTTTTCGATTAGGGGGATTTAAAAAGAACTTACCGCACGATGTACGACTGAATAGAAGGGAAAGCGGCAGCTAAAAATTACTTTTCCCGTTGCCACGCTCGGACCTGTCGAGCGACGCCAGCGGGCCAATCGCGAACTAATTTGGCCTTGCTTGCCCTGCAACCAGTGCAGCCAGATCGCGCTCGAAAGTTACCCTCTCTCTAGTCCCTCGCGCACCCATCACACAATCATAGTAGCGCGTGTCCGTGAGCGAGCGACGCTCGGACATCTTCGGAAAGAGCCGAGTGCCGTCGAACTATCCCGACCGCGCCTTCGGCAGCTACACCAACACATAGACACGCTGAGCACGTTCATGTGCGGCCAAGCCGAACGAACTGAACGAAGGCTTCGAGGGAAAAAGCAATCCGAGCACGGCCCGCGCGAGACGTCACGCGACGGCACGCGCGAGACTTTTAGATGATTTCAATGCTTATTTAGCTCTTGATTCTCTGCGTTATTAATGTATGGCAAAAATGTATCGCACACTCTGATCGCTTATTTTTTTAGTTTATACGTTAATTTAAATATAATAATAAATCTAAATTACAACTTATTTCTCTTCTAAAAAATTGTTTACGCTTTACTCACACCCGTCCTTATGCCAAATAAATTATAATTCATAAAAGTAAGCGGAAATATATTTATCTCGGTATTATTATGTTAATTCTCATACTTTCATCAAGGGATAAAGCATTATCCGCAAAAACAAACCAATCATCCATTCGACCGCGAATCGTCAGTACCAGAAAGTGCACAAATTCTACAAGCGATGAGATGGTCCTGTCGGTAGCGTTCCTGGCTTCGGTTCGCAGGGGCGCGGGATCGATCCCGCGCTCGGTGCTTTTTTTTTTTTTTAATTACTATTACTATTAATTCTTATTTGATTAGTTATGTTTATTAGTTATCATTATTATTTTAATTAGTTATTCTTTCGTGTCGAAAAATTTATTGCGCACTCCGACCACTTATTTTATTAGTTTGTACGTTCATTTAAATGTAATAATAAATCTAAATTACAACTTATTTATCTTCTAAAAAATTGTTTGCCCTTTACTCATACCCGTCCCTATGCCAAATAAATTGTAATTCATAAAAGTAAGCGGAAATATATTTATATTCGTATTATTATGTTCATTCTCATATACTTTCATCAAGCGATGAAGCATTATTCCCAAAAACAAGCCATTCATCTATCCGGCCGCGAATCGGTAGTGCCAGAAAGTGCATTTTTAACACAAGCGATAAGATGGTCCCGTTGGTAGCGTTCGTGGCTTCGGTCCGCAGTTCATACATTGTATGATTTCTCGAATAAACAATTCGCCCCATAGAAGTCAGGAACGCTACCAACGGGACCATCTTATCGCTTGTGTTAAAAATGCACTTTCTGGCACTACCGATTCGCGGCCGGATAGATGAATGGCTTGTTTTTGGGAATAATGCTTCATCGCTTGATGAAAGTATATGAGAATGAACATAATAATACGAATATAAATATATTTCCGCTTACTTTTATGAATTACAATTTATTTGGCATAGGGACGGGTATGAGTAAAGCGCAAACAATTTTTTAGAAGATAAATAAGTTGTAATTTAGATTTATTATTACATTTAAATGAACGTACAAACTAATAAAATAAGCGGTCGGAGTGCGCAATAAATTTTTCGACACGAAAAGATAACTAATTAAAATAATAATGATAACTAATAAACATAACTAATCAAATAAGAATTAATAGTAATAGTAATTAAAAAAAAAAAAAAGCACCGAGCGCGGGATCGCTCCCGCACCCCTGCGAACCGAAGCCAGGAACGCTACCGACAGGACCATCTCATCGCTTGTAGAATTTGTGCACTTTCTGGTACTGACGATTCGCGGTCGAATGGATGATTGGTTTGTTTTTGCGGATAATGCTTTATCCCTTGATGAAAGTATGAGAATTAACATAATAATACGGAGATAAATATATTTCCGCTTACTTTTATGAATTATAATTTATTTGGCATAAGGACGGGTGTGAGTAAAGCGTAAACAATTTTTTAGAAGAGAAATAAGTTGTAATTTAGATTTATTATTATATTTAAATTAACGTATAAACTAAAAAAATAAGCGATCAGAGTGTGCGATACATTTTTGGTATACATTAATAACGCAGAGAATCAAGAGCTAAATAAGCATTGAAATCATCTAAAAGTCTCGCGCGTGCCGTCGCGTGACGTCACGCGCGGGCCGTGCTCGGATTGCTTTTTCCCTCGAAGCCTTCGTTCAGTTCGTTCGGCTTGGCCGCACATGAACGTGCTCAGCGTGTCTATGTGTTGGTGTAGCTGCCGAAGGCGCGGTCGGGATAGTTCGACGGCACTCGGCTCTTTCCGAAGATGTCCGAGCGTCGCTCGCTCACGGACACGCGATACTATGATTGTGTGATGGGCGCGCGAGGGACTAGAGAGAGGGTAACTTTCGAGCGCGATCTGGCTGCACTGCCTGCAACAACTCATCGCTCGGCTACCACGGCTACTACTTTGGCACAGGTGTCGTCCACGTGTACGGATAAAGAAGTTTCCGCGAGTGCGTTACCGACTGTTGGTCAAGCAGTTTTGTGTGACCGATCGAGAAGTACATAAAATTAATATAAATTCTCCGTCGCCGATTAGCGGTAGATAAGAAAACTGCTAGACTGTACGACCGAATAGCTGTTACCTCTGATTCAGCTGAAATTTTGCACTAATCTTTTATGATATAAGTCACTGCCCAAATGGATTTTCGGCGCATCGCAATAGTTTTCGAAATGGCGAATTAAGACGGAATGATACCTCATCGCGGTCGGTATGGTAGAACAATTATAGATACCCAACAATCTCTGAAACGGCTCTTCAGATCCCGTCAAAACTTTGCCAAACGACGTCACATAGATAGACGAACAGCTGTCTTCCCCTCAAATTTTCTGAATTTGAGAAAAACAAACGTAGATCAGCTGATGATAAGCCAATCTACGTTTTTTTTCTTAAATTCAGAAAATTTGAGGGGAAGACAGCTGTTCGTCTATCTATTTGACGTCGTTTGGCAAAGTTTTGTCGGGATCTGAAGAGCCGTTTCGGAGATTGTTGGGTATCTGTAATTGTTCTAGCATACCGACCACGATGAGGTATCATTCCGTCTTAAGAGGGAATGATACCTTATCGCGGTCGGTATGGTAGAACGATTATAGATTCCCACGAATCTCTGAAACGGCTCTTCAGATCCCGTCGAAACTTTGCCAAACGACGTCAAATAGATAGATGAATGGCTCTCTTCTTCTCAAATTTTCTGATTTTGAGAAAAAGAATGTAGATTGGCTTATGATAACCCAATCTACATTTTTTTCTCAAATTCGGAAAATTTGAGGAGAAGACAGCCGTTCGTCTATCTGTTTGACGTCGTTTGGCAAAGTTTCGACGGGATCTGAAGAGCCGTTTCAGAGATTCGTGGGAATCTATAATCGTTCTACCATACCGACCGCGATGAGGTATCATTCCCTCTTAAGGCCATTCGTCACACCGACCGAGCGGCTACGAGTGCGAGAGAGAAAGCTGATTCTAAGATTCCCAGTGTTCTCCTAAATGGTTGATTTTTTGGCAAAAAGGAAAGAAGCACCTTCTACTCTGTTGAACGACGAACAACGTTTTTATATAGATAGATACATAGATAGATATAGACGTCTAATTATATGTCTATATCTATCATGACGTGCCTACATTATCGACATGATCAGGCACGTTTGTCGCTCGTGTCGTGTGTGTGTTTGTTAGGTTTCGTAGGGCTTGTTCGTTGGGTCAATCATATCGATAAAGTAGGCATAGCAGTAGCGCGCTATGACTGATATAGATATACACGCGCGTTAGTTCATCAATTTTCAAAGTCCGATATTTTAAAAACCATCGCGATGGGCCAGGAATCTTTTCAGGCAAAGACACACATTGTCAAAAAGAAAATCTGTGCAAGCTTCTACTTAAATCGGAGGTAACAGCTATTTGAAAGTTCATTCAACAGCCTCCGAGCCTCCACTGCGAAAAAGCACGAAGGACTTTCGCGCAACGCGTTTCGAATGGAAATGCACAAGAAACACGGCACGAATGAATACCGATCACCGATAATTCGTTTATCGAAAGGCCGTTGCATTTTGCCCCTTGATGTATCGAGATTTAACAATTGCGACATGAGCCGATAATACGCGCAGACAGACGGTAGGCGCTGCGATCAAACATCCAGATGGCGCGAGCTTCTCGTTACCCAACCTCCCAGAAGAGCAGAGAATCCGTCTTCAAGATGGCCGCCAGAGTCCGTTCAATTCCTGACGCGCTAGCACTCTTCATACGTGCTTTCAAATATATATAGTACATACAGTGTTTGGCACCCTTATCCCTCCCCCTCCCGGCCCCTACTCCCCCGATCAGCCCGTCGCGGGCGCACGAAAAGATATTTTCATGTCTCGTTTTTGTTTCGGCGAATTAAAAGCAATTTATCCGTCATCGAGGAGCATCTCGCGATATCTGCGTCCGAGATTGTACATCGGTGGTTCGTTAGTTTTACGGTTTACGACAGATCTGACCTCCGTCCAAGATCGTTGACTCGCGGAACGTTCTCTCTGGGTAGCCCCCTACGGTGTTGTCGTCAATGTGCGCCAGGGACTGAATTCACATTTTTCTTTTTCTTCAAGCCCCCCCACCTCCCCTTCCGTTTTTTTCTTTATTTATTTTTATTGTTTTTCCATGTCGCGACGGGATTAACGAGCTTCTCGTCCGTCGCGAGAAAAACGCGAGAGGTGCGAAGGGGCGGAAGAAAGAGGGGAAAAAAGGAAAGAAAAAGAAACAAGTAACAAAAAATATTGGGGAAAGAAAAAAAGTGCGAAAATTAACGTTGTGAATCCACATCGCGAGTCGTCATGATGAAGAGCAGCGCTCTGCCGAAGAAGGAAAACAAAATGCGCATACGTGCTTTTCCGGTGAGTGTCCCAACACCGACAACTCGGGCCTCCCTTTGTGTTACATATACCGCTTGTCCCGCGGGGCGCGGAGGGGGGCACCGGGGATATTGTTTTGCTTTATTCTACAAGTATTTGCCAACCTTTCGTTCTTTTTTTTTTTTTACCAATCTCCGCCTTTTTTTTCAAACTTTTTTTCTCGTCTCGATAAATCCGCGTCTCGTACTGCCTGTGCATCAACTGTCGACATTTTTCGGAAATCGCCTCGTTGACAATGTGTCATATCTCGGTCGACTGTCATCCGCGACGATTCGTCGAGAAACTTGCGAAACTTTTTGCCAAATTTGCATCGCTAGCTTCGGATGGTGTTGTTTAATAGACTACGTCGATGCACGGTCGACGCTCGCCGAGAGCTCTACACGCGGTTTGTCGCAAATGCAAGAGTATCGGACGCGTAATGGATCGGTCGCCGGAGATGCGATACTTCGGAAGAGCGAGGAAATTATGCAGGAGTTTGTAGAGCTTGCGGAGACAGAACTACTCCGATCCAGCTCACCAAAATTCAATGGCCGGTTACCATAGCAGCCACGAAAGATTGGCCATTCGGGCAGCTCCTTCGATTATTCTCAGTCTTCCTTTTTTTCGCCCTGTTTCTTTGGCCTCAAATTTCAAGCTCAGAGCTCCTGCTCCAAAATTTTCGAGTACAGAAATGTGACTAACAATAGAGCTAAATTAAAGACTCTCGCGAGCGACGATGGACGAATACTTTCGAGTCGGAAAACTTGTCCGTTGACACGTCCATTCCAACCACGTCGGGTGGTTATTTTCGCGATGTCAGAAACGCCTCGAGCATCGATCGGCCTCTAGCCATCAAACATTTAGTTTCGATTTGCCGTCGAGAGAAATAAGAGTAACTGTGAGAAAAAAAAGAGCACAAACGTAGGGTGCGCGAGAAAGTAAAAAAATAAAATAAAATTCATCATGGAGAATAACAGAGCGGCGGGAATGGTTGCTCAGAACGGATCGACGCTGCCGGGTGAGATAGCCCCCGCTACCGGGTTGTGTCAATCGGGTGGTTCGAAAATCTTCGTAATCCCCGAGCCTCTTGTGAGGACAATTGCCTTATATACTTTTTCTTTTCTTCTAAAGAACGTAAAGCTCGCGACGACTATACATGTAGCGCGTTTCGTGTAGTTTTTCCAAGTTCGACGTTGACCCGGACTAATCGCTCGTTACGCTTCTTTCCGCAGATGTCGATGGACGAGAAGTACGTGGAGAACATATGGGCATTGCTCAAAAATGCGATACAGGAGATCCAGAAGAAAAACAATTCTGGTCTGAGCTTCGAGGAGCTCTATCGTAACGCGTACACCATGGTATTACACAAGTACGGCGAAAGATTGTACACCGGCCTCAAGGAAGTCGTCACCCAACATCTGGAGAACAAAGTACGCGAGGACGTTTTACAGTCGTTGCACAACAATTTCTTGCCGACGCTGAATCAGGCTTGGAACGATCACACAACGTCGATGGTCATGATAAGGGACATACTTATGTACATGGATCGCGTGTACGTTCAACAGAACGACGTGGACAACGTTTACAATCTTGGTCTCATCATATTCAGAGATCTGGTCAGTTTTATGTCGTAGCCAACTATCTCATGCGTTTTTCGCGTTCGTATCTCTACTTTAGCCTAGTGGTTTATTTTTACGTGTTTACCACTCTCTGGAGTTTCCCGTCGTGAACTTACGTTCGATTTTTCCATTGTCGAGCGCCTTTGTGAACAATTTGTAGCTACTACTCGCGTTAGTCGAGGGCTGATTGCCGGAAATCGACCGTTGCACGATTTTGGGTTTACTTTTCTCAGAGTCCCTCACGTCCGCATTGCAGGCCATTATTCACGAAAATTCTACTTTCCAGGTCGTCAGATACGGTTGCGTGAGAGATCATCTGCGCGAAACGTTACTAGGAATGGTAGCTCGCGAAAGAAGAGGCGAAGTCGTCGATCGTATAGCAATAAAGAACGCTTGTCAAATGTTGATGATGTTGGGCATCAACAGTCGGTTGGTTTACGAGGAGGACTTTGAGAAACCCTTCTTACAACAGAGCGCTGAATTTTATAGGGTACGCGCGAAAACACATTCCATTCAATTTACCTTGGAGACGTCTTCGTACACAATTCAAATTGATCAATTATCGCTTTTATTCTATCGAAATGTTTCTCACGTGAAGATGGAGTCGCAAAAGTTCCTGGCGGAAAATAGCGCGTCTGTATACATAAAGAAAGTCGAGGCAAGAATCGCCGAAGAATCCGAGAGAGCGAAACATTACTTGGACGAGTCGACCGAGTCACGAATAGTCGAGGTTGTGGAAGTCGAGCTCATTAAATTACATATGAAAACGATAGTCGAGGTACGTGAAGCGTGTCGTTAAAAATCATTACCATCCTTCATTTCTCTTTCAGACAAAATTACACAATTCCGGTTTTTACCGGCTTGATTAACATTTCCTCAATACGGCCGCAACGGGTCTGCGTAAGCTTGTGGCCCAAAGAAACGCTCGATTTTCCATAATGTTTTCTGATGAGAGTTTTGGGATGACGAGGGCGGGATTTCACACACAATTGATACATAGTCTTGCCAAGATTGAGTTTTTAATTGGGAAGTATTGATAAACAATGAATTTATTCTTGTTTGAAGAAAGTACTGCCGGGCAAACGAAATGATCGGAGATGCAAAATAAAAAACCTACTTCTAACATAATGATAAAACTTTCGCATGACCGTTTACTATTTCGAAAGTTTGACAATGATGAAAATGACGAGTTGTAAAATAAAAGGTTCAATTTGGCACGAAAAAGAAACAAGTTTAATCATTGATTATTAGCAAATGGATAAACATGAAAAAGATCATCCGGTCTACGTCGAAAATGTAATGAACTGCGCTGGGTCCAAACTGAGGTGGTAGTACGGAGGTTTATTAAAACAGTTTTCGCCAAAAATGCAAAAGAAGACAAGGCCAAAAGAATGAAGAGACCTTTCACAAAAATCCTCATAACTTCGTCAATTTTGGAAATTCACAATATAATTCTTGCAATTTAATGTTAAGACGGCTATAAAACGAAGCAACGGTAAAATCGTGTTTTTTAAATTTCACCCCCACGCAGCCCGCTCGATGCACAGCTTATCGTGGTTTTTTTGGGTATCACGAGATATTTATTGGGTTTCAGATGGAAAACAGCGGGGTCGTTCACATGCTCAAAAACTTGAAAACCGAAGACCTCGGCTGTATGTACAAGCTGTTCTCGCGAGTCTCGGACGGTTTGCGCACGATATGCGACTGCGTGTCGCAATTTTTGCGCGAGCAGGGTCGCGCCATGGTCCAAGAGGAACAAGAAGCCACCACCAATGCCGTACACTTTGTACAAAATTTACTCGATCTCAAGGAGCGCTTCGATCACTTTCTACATTATTCCTTCCACAACGACAAATTATTCAAACAAATGATCGTTTCCGACTTCGAATATTTCCTGAATCTCAATTCGAAAAGTCCGGAGTATCTCTCGCTCTTCATAGACGACAAGCTCAAGAAAGGCGTCAAAGGGGTGAGTCTCGTGAAAAGTTTCTCTACCGTTGCATCCAGCAGCCAACACATGTGCCGCTTTCAACCGATCACCATCGTGCACCAGTAGGGATGTTGCCTATTTTTGGGAAAGTGTTTAAAATTGTTCACCTATACATAATATGGCTCTAAATGTTTAGTTTCATGTATTTATATGCAGGCAATTCTTGAAAAATCGCGTTTTGATTAATCCGTTTAAAAATACGCGCCAAAACGCCCAGACTTGCCATTTGACGGCGCATGACGTCATGCTCTGCAAAATATTATATGAAATAACAAATATTTCCGAATTAACAAGTTCAAGGATGAATTCTAAATTCTATTCATCACGATATGGCTGTCCTGAAGACCTGCAATTAAACAAATCAAAACAAGTTGTAAAACGAAACATAACCTCAAAAGGTTGTTCAAATTATTACAGAGTTTGTAATATTATTAATGCTACATACATTATTTGTTGCGGAAATAATAATTCTTTAGGGTATACTTGCATGGAAGTCTTCACGTTTCTGAAGTCTGCAGAGCAGAAGTGGCTGTTCTTCGTAAAGAAATTGGCCACCGTTATGCAGTCAATCCTAGAAAAATTCGAACTATTTGCCTTTACGAATCCATCTCTATTATTACAGTTCGAGTAGAATTCAAAACCAATTGAGAAATCCCGCAAATTGTATTTTAAGACAAAGTAAACAGTAACAGCCTGGTATAAGCAGTGTGCTTAGAGCGTCGACTCGTTCGTGTTTTGCTAAGTGTGACGTCATGCACTCTGATTAGTGTTCTTCGTCGCGTGACTTATAGATATTTTTTTACAATTTATTCATCCAAATTTGTCTACAATTTTCACCAAAATAAAACAAAATAGGCACTTCCAAGCATTGCTTTAATTATAAGATATCACCCCATAACAATATTATCTTTATTCTTGGTTACTGGAAACTTCCCTATTGCAGATGACGGAACAAGAGATCGAGGGTATACTCGACAAAACAATGGTACTGTTCAGATTTCTCCAGGAGAAGGACGTCTTCGAACGGTATTACAAGCAACACTTGGCGAAACGCCTGCTGTTGAACAAATCCGTGTCGGACGATAGTGAGAAGAACATGATTATGAAACTGAAGGTGAGAATATTGTCCGATTTACTCGATTGTTAGCTGGGATGCCGCGAAAAAAAAAAGATTCCACTTGATTCCGCAGAATCTTTCCGTTTGAAAAATTGTAGGTCTCGCATGAGCCAAAGTTCGGACGAAAAAAATGGTCCCATCGGTATCGAGTCACCCACGAAACGTCAAAGCCAATGTCAATCAGTCTTTCACAGAGAAAATCCGAGAATTATTATTTTCCTCTTGCCTACCGGATATAGCCGAAGATTTCGTCTCGAATTCTCGCACGAGAAATGACGTTTACACTTTTATTCTTGCGAGGGCTATAACTCTCATACGAAAATACGAAGGTGGCTTTGGGCAATTGAAAAAAAAATCTTTTTTTTTTTGCAAGACGCAGCGACACACGGTCCGTGGAACTATAAGCGCGATATTTTTCGAATTTTTCGAAAATTTCAATCGTCGAGACAAATTGGATGATGGGTGCGCGCGGGCCGTGTGACGTTTCGCTTTGAGCGCGCCTAATCGCGAGTATATCGAGAGAGGGTATCTTGAAGGATAAAGTTTTGACAGACGCAGGGTGCATTCAGCGGCGATGCGGATATGCGGACGATGAAAAAGAGGTTCGATCGTCGATCGATCAGGCAGGAGATCCCGTATCGTCCTATCACCGAACCTTGTCCCAAAGAAACGATACTCTAGCGTCTTGTTATATTCCCCTCTTGCAATCCTCGAGTTTTCCTCGCTAAAGTGAGTGGTACGCTCTGTAAACCATGCCCGGAACGTATAATAAATTCGTTGCTAACGCGATAAAGCGTAGCGCGACAAGAGATTTCGGCCGGACCCTCGCTCGTCTTTCATGCATGCCCTGAAGTTCCGCCATGGTTTATCGCAGCTTGCACTTTGCTTGTGCGAAATCTTTACAATACTCGCTTCGACTCATCCCAGTGCGCAGGACTTCATGGCACGTGATGAGAATCTGTGCCGTTAAAGAATTACAAAAAAAAACGAAAATCAATGCAAGCAATCGAAAATTGGTCCTCGCGTGCATATGCAAATTTCTGATGTGCAGGACTTTTTGTTACTCGAAAACTGTGTTGCGAGTGCGATATAAAAAAAAAACTAATTATCGCTACGCCAAATACGAGTCTTATAACTCTGTGGGAACGCACAATTATTGCCTCTTAAGGAATCATCACAGTGTAACGGGTCGAAAAATAGTCGATTTTCGCGATCTTTTTTTCGATGGTGAAAATATGCTAATCAGTCTGATTTTTTAATGTCAAATCGAAACACTCGTGAAAAACTGAAAATGAATTTGAGAACGTTTATTTTGGTTTTTCTTACATTCTCTTTTAACGGTTGAAAATGTCTTCGAATCAAAAGGAGTCCTCGCGGTTTGCTGAGGTTTTTTAAATGAAAATTGACAAAATGACGGCGGTTTGAAAAAAGTATCGAATTTAGCCTATTTTATCGACATTTTTTCGTTAAAAAGAAATTGGAAGATTAATAGAAAGCTTCCGTAGCAAGATAAAGAATGGCGTGCAATTGGGTCAAAATTTGAGGCCGATAGCTTAAAAACTCTTCCTCTGAGAGTGTACACCGTTTTCAAAAACGACATTTCGAGAAAAGCGCGTTTAAAGTTTCGAGTGCGGAATTTTCATATAAATTGTCTGCTTACGATCAATCGGCGATGCCAGGTACACGTTTATAACCGTATGTACTATCGGACTGTAATGATTCCTCAAATTGTGACTAAATTTTGACGTAAATGATGATTTTCCGAAAACGAATACTCTCGAAATTTTTAATATGCCACCATTTTGAATTTGAACGTGCCAAAAGTCCATACACATGTACACATTTTTGCAAACGTCATTTGTCGAAGTTTCGGAGGATTCTGAACACATTTCCACAATGTCGGGGAGACGAAGCTTCCTCAATGAGGAATCAAAAAACAAGCGATTTTCATCCAGCCGAAATTTTCTTTCTTGCAGACTGAATGTGGATGCCAATTCACATCGAAGCTCGAAGGAATGTTCAAAGACATAACTGTCAGTAATACGATCATGGACGAGTTCAAGGATCACGTTTTGGCGTCCTCGGTAATTAAACACGACGACGAAGCAATTCCGGTGCAACCTTCCCCCCCGTCTTCGTACTTTCCTTATCCGTTCTTCGTATTTTTCGTCTGGCTTTCCTGAATTTTTCTCTAGTCGAATGGTTTTGTGACTCGTGCAGATGAACGTTCACGGTGTGGATCTCAGTGTGAGGGTACTTACGACTGGCTTTTGGCCAACGCAATCGGCCACACCGAAGTGCAGTATACCCCTAGCAGCGAGAAACGCCTTCGACACGTTTCGAAGTTTTTACCTTGCCAAACACACCGGTCGCCAATTGACGCTACAGCCTCAATTGGGCTCGGCCGATCTCAATGCCGTTTTTCATGGACCGCGTAGAGAAGACAACGGTGGTGGCGGTGCGCCGGGTATGGAAACACCCTCCTCGACGAGTTCGATAAGCAACGGAAGTGGGAGCGCGAGCGGAAGTCTCCTCAGTCATCGTAGCAGTTGTAGCGCGAACGCGAGAAAACACATTATTCAAGTGTCCACGTATCAGATGTGCGTTCTAATGTTGTTCAACAACAGGGATAGACTTACGTACGAGGTGAGCGATCGGCAGAAACGCGAGCATCGTAAATATGTTCGAATGTTGCTTCGTATGCCCTTTTATAATCCGGTATTGCACCCTTTTTTTTTTCGAAAAGTGCCTCAATTTGATCCTTTGGTGGTAACAAACTCCTAGAATTTTTATCCCTATTTTATGAAATTGATAAGTGCCGTAAAAATACATTTGAATTTTACATATCAAATTTCCGCGCGAAAACGCTAGTCGCCGTGCTGCTTAGGTTCGTGACGTCACTTTCATAGTCGACAACATCGACGCTGCGCTAATTGTACATACGTAAATTGTTTTAGTTGAAAGTGAGTTCCAACCCAAATCATTGGTGTGTTGTTCCTAAATGTAAAAATACTAGTTTAAAAACACCGGGAAAGCTGTCGTTTAAAATGCCAAGTGATATAAATATGAGGAAGACTTGGTCAAAACTTGCGAGAAGAGATCCAAAGTCATAATCCGAAAAAAAACTCATTTGTTTTTTTTTTGGAAGTACAGATAACTATTTGAAAATTTGCAATTGATTATGACAAACGAGAATATATAGTTGAGGCTTTCTTTCACAGGTCAGACATACGTCTACCGCTTTCTTTGTTTACTACGTCAATGACGGCACTTCGGAATCCATTAAGGCGCTTACCGTTTCGCATGATCGTTGAACAGATAGAAAAAGTATTTTTTTAAAATTGAATCATCAAATTTACTTTGTGTTTTTATAAATTAAAACCAACATTATTCGATTGCTTATTGCGAAAACTACCTAATTTATACATTCTTAGTATTTTTCTTACGTAGAGAAAAATACCCTATTCTATTCGTTCGCTTTTTTCAGTTTCTTGGAGTGTTGCCCACATTTGTATGTCAGATTAGCACGAAAGCACAGGGAAACAATGAACATTTGCATCTTAACGTGTTAACACTTATAACATTTTTGTTGCTTTTCGTGCAGGAGATTCAAAACGAAACGGACATTCCGGTAAAGGATTTAGTCAGAGCACTGCAATCTTTAGCTATGGGCAAAGCCGCACAGAGGGTCCTATTGAAACATCCTAGATCCAAAGAGATCGAGCCGTCTCACTGCTTTTCCGTCAATGACAGTTTCACAAGCAAACTACACAGGTAAGCTTATCCTCGAGAGAAAGAAAAACGATTTTGCTCCACGTGAAAAACGTAGTTCGATTATTCGCGTCGTTTCGTTTCGCAAGGGTGAAAATTCAGACGGTAGCGGCAAAGGGTGAATCCGAGCCGGAGAGAAGAGAGACGCGGAACAAGGTGGATGAGGATAGAAAGCACGAGATCGAAGCAGCCATCGTACGAATAATGAAAGCTCGAAAACGCATGGCCGTAAGTAAATAAGAATGGTCTTGAAGTTTGCATCGTTGGAACGCAGGCAAAATATATTCAGTGGACTTGATAATATTCCTTTTTGGCCGATTCGGGCTATGGAAATCACTGAAATACTTTCATTGGCTCCGTGCAGAGTATATATGGTGGGGGTAATGGATTCGAACACCGCGCCCGCAGTGGACGGAAATTGCAATAATATCGGCTATTCATCCGTCAAATCTTTGCGATCAAATTAGAAATATTGTTTGATTAAAAATGGTCTACGACAGTTGCTGGGTTATAAATTGCAAAATTACCGGAAGGAATAGTGAGTACAAATTTCATTGAATCCCTACGGCCAATTGGAAATTAGAACAACGCAGCAAAGAGCTGAAGAAGTTTTGTAAGGCGTCGAAGAAACATGGGGCTGAAGTTGAATAATAACGAAAATTCTTTTCAAATTCTTATTTTCGTTATTATTGAAAAACATGTTTTCCAAAATTGTGTATCGCTAAGTAAGAATCCTAAAAATGTTTGCGTGATTATGGTAGCTCAAATCTCCGACGGCAAATTTAGAAAATCATAGATAAAATCATTCTCGTTGCATCCCAACAATGCAAACTTTAACGTCATAAAGAAATAGAGAATGCCTTATGGCACGAGCTTCAATTATTAAACTTGGGTCATGTTTTGTCCTCAACTCTTCTACGTCCCTGAATTGGTCGCGCGGATGTAGACTGTTTTTGCTTAGATTGAGTTTGAGGTTGGAAATTAATATTGTGATTTATGCTCATTTCGGTCTGAAAAAAACATTTTATTTATTATAAAATCAAGTTATGCAGCAACAATATAAATGAAACAATTATTAACAATAGTAGCTCCATTATTTCGTCTTTTACCAAAATTACAAGTAAACAAAAATGTAGATTTTAAGGCAATTTTACTTACTTTTTTCACTCTACTGGAAGGAAACGCTGTTTTCCGTCTTTCGCTAAACAAATTGATTCAATGCAAACAAATTAAATGCAATTGCGACGCAATTTAAATTTCTATAATTTATCACAATATTGGTATGACAATCACAGAGCCTTTGACAGAGTCGACAAAAATACAAACGCTACGTGGCGCTAGTGTTGCACACGGAGCCAATTCTCATTAGGAATTCAGAATGCACGATTAGCTGAGAAAAAGATTTTCGATAACAATGAAGAAAAATGAACGAAGAAAAAAATCGTTGCGTTCCAACGATGCAAATTTCAGTGTCGTAAATAACAATGTGAACGAATTTATCGTCGCGTGATCGCAAGACCATTCAAGAGTCATTGAGCTGAAAAACACGAGGCTCCAAATTTTCGAGAAATGAATTGATTATTTTATTCCGCCGATTTTGCCGGCAATACTATCGTACAATTACACGTGAGAAGTAAAAACGCTCCACCCACAGAAACGGCGATCCGGTTCTCGCCTTTGTTAATTTTATTCCGCAAACGAAATCAATTATAGAAATACTGAGATCCGTTTCATTTGCTAACGTACTTTTGTTGGCAGCCTACGAATTAATTCTACTGTAAATTTCGCGGACGTTCACTTATCGCACCGTCGTGGAGACCATTACGATGTATTGAAAAAATACTTTCCGTTCGCGTTTGTAGCCAAAAATGAGCTATATTCTATATAAAAAAATTCGCGTTGAACGCTTGTCAAATTGGAGCCTACGGTACGTAGTTTTTAGTTGCAGCTTTTAACGGTAGGTTCGATAGAAGCGGCCATAAATTAATGCTGGATCCATCAATTGCCTTCGTTACTGCAAGGGGCAGTAAGCTCATTGTCAATTGTGACGATATTCGCCGCGTGGGGCGCTACCATCGATTCTGTGTTGGTCACGTGCGTTATACGGCCCTCAATCTGGCTGCCTTTATCGTTATTTTCGTTCTCTTTTACACAGCACAATATACTCGTCACCGAAGTAACGGAACAATTAAAAGTCCGGTTTCTACCGTCGCCAGTGATAATCAAGAAGCGTATCGAAGGCTTGATCGAACGCGAGTACTTGGCTCGAACGCCCGAGGATAGGTAAGACGAGCGAAACAATACGAAAAAAAGGGGATGAAACGTGATCGAAAAAATTCAACTCGCGTTTCTCTGAGGAATTCGTCTTTTTTCAAATATTTATATTCCTACTTATATTCCGTATGTTTGTTTTTACAGAAAAGTGTACACGTACGTTGCTTAATCCTAAAATCGAAGTCGGATCTGTACAAACATGTGAGTAACAACAGACGAATCATTACGAGACCCACACACACACACACACACACACACATATCGTTACTCGCTGGTCAGAAGAGTGCAACTATTATTCTCTCCGTCTAACGTTTCGGACTCTTACGCGATAGCAGCGAGCCCATTTCAATAATTGAAATTCGACGATACGCAAAGAAAAAGTGCTACGCGTTTGCTGCATTTGTTTATAGTACCGCATACTCGAATGTTCATCATCGATAACCCATTTGCAATAAAAACAAATATTCAAGTTGTATGACAAAGCGAACGAATGTTTTGTCCTTTTGTTGGTTAACATTAAATATTTGCGTATTCTTTTGAAACCGCATGGACCATTCGAATGTAGAGGAAAAAAAAACTTCACCCGATCGCATCGACGGCTTATGAAAAACAATTTAACGGACCGGCGCCTTTTCAAAACTTCCCTTAAATTGGTAGACTTGTGTATGTATTTCGTAATAAAATTTCTGTATCGTTTTTCAATGCTGAGCAAACGATCTGCAGTGCGAACGGTTACGCTTCATTGCCGATCAAGAGGAATCGAGCGTTTCATCGATCATTAGTCATCGATGTCATTCGAATTTTTTTTATTTAGTCATCGGTGAAATTTGAATTTTCATATCATAATACCGATTTTCTTTACCTCGATTTTCAATAAAATTTTTTTTTTTAAGTTCCCTTGAGGGATAACACAACTGTAAACGTCTAAAATTACGCGATTTTTTTTAGTGGAAGGACAAGTCGGAGTTTAATAATATTCAAGAATGTTATTAGTCATATCTTACGATGCCCAAGTTTGCATCGTTAGACTGCAACGAATTTAATGTCTTTTGGCGCATTTTGCCTACAAAAATACTTCAACCCTTTTTTTAAATATTTATTTAGCGATCTACATTATAAATTTATAAAGATCGCCTATAATAATGAAAATATGGAAAATGAAGTGTAAAATGGAACTTTCGTTGCGTTCTGATGATGCGAACTTCAACACCATCATATCTTCAAGGGAACGAAAAAATTACATTCAAACGTTATACAAAATGGTGACGCTGGAGCCATTCTCGCGAGGCATGTTGAATTTGAGACGCTCTGCGGCACGCAGTACAACCGACGAAACTTGAATGTGGGAAAATTTTTCAAAAATTCTATCAATTTACACGAGTATAGCTAGATAAATACGCACAGGGTTTTGAAAATATTAATTTTCGTATAATTGGCGAGCATTTGAAGTAAAAAACACAATTTTCGACAGAAAAAAAGGACAATCATTTGTTAACAAATAATGTTATGTATAACTCATGGAAAATCCCGTACGTATTTCTCTTAGGAATGTTACTTTAAAGATGCGCTCAACATTTAGAGTGAATAAAATGAAAATTGTTGGAGTTGTGCTGCGTGCCGTTTTGAAAAATTGTTTTCCACGAAAAACGGGCACACGGGTCAGCGACTGCCATCGCACACCCACATGCGCCGGCGCGCCTTTTCTCACTAGTACCAAACATGTTTCCCCTTATTCTCGATGGTTCAAAGCATCTCTTAAGCCAATTAAAAAAAAAAATCGAAAATTCTACAGTGGTGGTACCCCTCAAGGAAGAGAATCACAATCTCGAGAAAAAGTAGCAGAAATTTGAAATTCTTAAATATATGTCGTTGATGTAAAGTCGTAGGTGGCCACAATACTTGGACCGTGCATCAAACGCTAGTTAAAAGTGTTTTGTTTTCTTATTACCGCTTCGCCTGTATTTGTTAACGTTTGCCGGACTCTTCGAGCCGCTCAACTGTTCGTAGTTTTGTCATACAGTTTGGCAATCGCGTATGGGAAGCCGAACAAGGCAATAATAATTTTCGCGCATTAGACTTATACTACAACGATGTAGAGAATATGAATTTTTCCAACAAGTTTCTTTCATACATAAGTCACCCACACAAGCAATCTAAATAATTCTGTACCACCTTTTCATTGTACTGAGCCTATCAGAGAGTCAAAAACGTTCCATAAGACCGTGCACAAACGACGTTAAAGTTTGCATCGTTCGAATGCAATGGCAGTCAACTGTTTTTAGTTGCTTAAAAGTTTTTTTGGCCGATTTAGGATACGAAAATAACTCAAACGATTTTACGTATTCTTATTAGAAATGTACGTCCGCAATTTGCAAAAAAAAAAGCCTTTTAATAATGAGAAAAATACACGAATAAAAAAATGGAAAAAGGATATCTGTGCAGTCCAGCGATGCAAACTTCAACGTCATGCGCACGAAGTTACGGCAAATCGATAGTGTTATATTTCTTTGACGAACGAGTGGAACGCTCCTGAATTTTGCACAAAGCATTGGAACGGATGAAGGAATGCATCCAATGGTGGTCATTTACTCGAAAACGTCAGCGCTCCAATCTAAAGACAGTTTATAAAACTAACTATAGTTTATTGACGGGCCAATCGTAATGTAGTTGGGTCAGCCTGTCACAATCTCTCTGTCTCCTATAAAATCGTAGTTGTTTTTATATTTTTGTTATAAAAATCCAAATTTGTCACTGTCATGAAACATTGCATATTCCTCTGCAACGTTTACAACACGTAGCAGAGTCAATATGTCCACAAGAGACATAAGCTACGGCTGTATCCACAATTTTCCATAAGAGACTGCTAAGTCATCCAGATTGTCATATTTCTTCGTCTCTGAAGCTACGTAGTCAACGTCTTTTGGACACATCGAAGTTGAACGTTCACATGTACGTAAAAACAAATCATTATCGCTCATGACTCATCGACGAAACGCTCGACCCTCGGTACATCGATAAACAATTGCAAGGAGGGAAAAAATGATCGGACAATTCAAGCACCCATTTGACTAATTCGTGTTGAACGTCTGGCAATCGCCCGTTCCCTGCCAATCTTCACTTCCGTCGCTTCCGCCATCCACAAATCACATGTTTTCTGTTTTTTTGTCTCTCATTTCAGAATCTGCCAGGTATGGACCGTAGTAAACCTGGTTCGCGCGTAGCGTTACGATAAGTTCTATGATTGAAGGAGAAGAAAAAAAAATAAGATATTGTCAGTAAATATTATTATAACAGATTTAAATTATTCCAGACCTATTGACAAATATATACTTTTTACATGTTATTACCCCTCCCACGTCCATTCTCCCCCGTTCCCGTCGCCCCACACGTAACATAGTAGAAGAACAAAAAACTGGAATCGCTCGAACATCAAACAAACGACAATGCCGTTCGTTTGCGATTTAAAAGCAAAGACAAAAATCAATTCCGAACACACGATTCGGATGGAGCGAGCGAGGAGTCTTTTTGTTGCTCGAGCGCGTATGTGTATGTTTGTGCTAGGAAGAATGCGTCGGAATAGTTTGAATTATCGTCAAACGGAAAATGAAAAAAAAAAAAAAAACAAGGAAGAAACAAAAGAAGGCACAGTAAGCAAGAATGAGTCTTCACATTCAATTGTACAAGGCGAGAAGATTATAAATATGTATGAATAAATGTATTCATATATTCGAGTTCACCTTTAAAGAAAAAACCGCAAGTGAGCCCCGTCGAGATTCATCTTTTGTTCGATCGTTGAATTTTGTTAGCGACGCCCGCCGATGCGCATAGCCCACTTTTTCACCTATAATTTTCACAGCGCTCCGCTCATGAATCTGTCCTCGAGACACTTTCAATCGGCGGTGCGAAAATATTCCAATTTGCGCCGTTCCAATCTATCTTTGCAAATCAAGAGTCCAGTTTCGAAACGCCAGAGCTCGGAATGTTCCAAGCTAACAAGTTTTACATATTCTTGAAATACGTGCATTTCATATCTGATAATCATAAATTTGTGAAACATTTATTACACCTCGGCAAATGATCAATTTTTCGAATTAATACATTTCGTACTTTCTTGAGATTCGTATATTTCGTAAACGTGAATTTCTCAGGTTTCGTGAACTTGATGAGAAATCGTGAATATCCGAAACTTTTGAGATTGATAAATTTTGATACGCGTTATCTATGTATTGCATAGGTTATTTCCAGTGCCTACCGTAGCCATTTAAAAACCGAGCCTGTCAGCCTCTGTGAAACTCGCACGCGTGTGGATTATTCGTTTGCCAATAAAGAAGAATCCCAATACGAAACAACGCAATTTGAAGAAAAAAATGTATATCCCTACTCGTCCTTCCTCAGCTCGTAGTTTTGAGCTTGTCAAAAAAAAAACTATTTGCGAGGTTATGTTCCGACCGTTGACATTGCACCATTGTCGTGTACTTACGACAAAATTGGGCTGAGCAACGCGCGTGGGAGTATTAGGTTGTGTATGCAGAGAGAATTTAACCTCAAATTCGCTCCTGACAGAACTTCAACATCTTAAGGTATTGCAAACTGTTCTACACGTGTGAAAATGTCTCTCGACACTTGCGACACGAGGTAAGGTTAGATTTTGCAAACAAATCAGCTGTTCTGCCTTACAGTATCAAGGAAGTCAGACGTCTGACCACGGTCTTGCATGTAAGACCGTGATCGCACCCATGCTAGCGTATATCTATACACATATAGGTGCCGGAGCACCCAAGCGCCATCTTTCGCGTTCTCGTTTTGGGGACGAGTGGAAAGGCCTCGCTGAACCTCCTGGTATCTTTATGGCCGTATTCATAGTCTCTCCTTATCTCAAGGATAAAGGACGCCTTGATGAAGGCTTCCTTGAATCTCAGAGGCCTCCTCCTTTCATAATCACCACTTGAGCTACGTGAACCGTTCATTTTTAACTCTCATTTTTCAACTAAAGAACGATCTCACAAACGTTTTAATTGTTCTTACAATCAATCACAAACGACTCACAATCGATTTAAAATTTTTTTAAATCGAAAAGTCAAAGTCAAGTCGCTAACTTACCAGTAATTTTTAACGCTCATTTTCCAACTAAAGACTTATCTCACAAACATTTTAATTCTTACCACCATCATCCACAAACGACTCACAAACGATTAACGCAAAAAAATACAAGAATCCAGAGTCGAATCGCCAAGTTCACGTAGCTTATGCCAACGGAAATAGAGTTTAGTTCTGCAACTACTCCTCCGTGGTTCTGCAGAAGATCGCGGTTTGAAGCCGAAAGAGCTGGGTCATGAGGTATTCAAGTACAAGCCTTGCAAATTGACCGACACGGATCATAAAGGCCAGGTGAAACTTATAGCTCGAGCCACGTGAGATGTCACTATCGTCGCGCTCGCTCGTGGGCACGCATCAAGTCCTAGCTTTATATACGCGAACAATCCACTTAAATAAAAATATTTTAGCTTGAACTTTTAAGAATATTTTTAACACTTCAGAAGTAGAAATTTCAATTAAATATTGAAGTTATGGCATTTGGAGCGTCCAAACTTTAATTTTCCTCAAAGTAGGCAAATGTTCAGTGCGCGCAGTGCAGGCTACAGATCGTCTGGAATTAAAAAATCCAATTCTTTTTCGTTGAAGTAAGATCTTGCACAGATCTTGAACCTCAATTTAGAAAAAAAATCGAATATTATAAATTCTGGACACTTTAAAAAAATCGATGATTTTTTTACAAACACTTTGATCCAGCACGACCTGTAGCCTGCACTGTGCGAGAAAAAGGAGTCAACTTCAAGCAGATGTGGCGCCGCCGTTTAGAATTTTTATGACACAAAAAAGTCCGCATAGCATTCATTGTTAATATTGCGATGTTCTTTACCAAAATTAAACAAACCTTTTCATTTTTGATAAATCAATTCGTAACAAACACCTGTTTACATGGCCCGTCTCCCTTAAGGTCATGTGTCACACCGACCGAGCGGCCACGAGTGCGAGAGGGATAGCTGATTTACAGATTCCCAGTATTCTCTGAAACGGTTGATTTTTTGGAAAAAAGAAAAGAAACACATTCCACTCTGTTGGACGACGAACAACGTCGTTCTCTTTGTTTGTCTGAAATGTGATCTGTTTGAGAGAGAACTTGGCAGTAGGATTTTTTCCTACTGGACGTGGTCCTCAACGTACGGAGTGGCCCAGGAAGGCGACACTAGTGACATCTTACCGCCAGCGTGAAATCTCGTCCTCGTTACCCCAACTTTTAAAGCTTCAAGCTACGTGTTCTATAGCACTCAATCTTCGTTGATTCTATTGGACACCGCACGCCACGATCCTACCTAGAAATAATCAGCAGCCTCCTCTTTTACGGACCCGGAGCTTTGGTGGGGTTTTATTTTTCTTCATTCGCGCATTCGCCTTTCGCTCGGCGTGTACGCGACCGTCTCGTTCCGCCAGTGTGTTATGTGTCACTCTCCCGTTGCCTGGCTGCCATCACATCGTTCGAATCCCACGGCTTTCCCGGTAAACAAAAAAAAAACGCAAATCCACGCGATTGTAACGTTACCGGTGAATGTGTGCACGTTCTGGTTCGTCCGACTAATAAATTCACGTTTTACGCGACTCTTCCGACAGGATACGCGATTATTGAATGACTGGACGACAAACTCGAAATGTGTGTGTGTGTGTACGTTCGATGATCGTGACTTTCTCCCTTTCGCTCGTTCGTAAATCGGCACACTGGAGTGGAAAACGAAAAAAAAATAGCGTTACGAATGTTGCTACAAAAAGTTAACGATTGTTCCGCTTTTCTTTCTCTCCTGGCCCTGTTCCAATTTTCTCGATCACGAGATGCACTGTAATAAGGCACCTGTACAATGAACGCGCTGTATCGTCGAATCTACCTGTGCGTTATTGTCGCATCGCCTTTTTCGCGAAAAACTGCCAACAAAGGTGGCGCACGGCGTTCTTTTTACGGTAATTGCGAGGGTGTGTCCATACTTGTCAAACTTCACGCAGTCACTTGGTTCGAGTGCGCTTTTCGGGACGAAATTACGATAATTCGTACGAAAGGCCAGTGGTTTTTTTTTCCTCATACAAAATAATACGTTTTTGCGGCATTTTTTCGCAATATTCGTACACGACGTTTCAAGGACGCGATGGAGTGACCTTGAGCCCTAGTTTGTTACTTCCCGGGCCAAGAGAACGAATGCCAACATTCCAGTGTTGTTTTCTGCCTTCCCTTGAAACGTTCGAAGTTCGGGGTGAAAAAAAGTAACGTCGCGATTGCAAGCCCGCGGCGTGCTACATTTCGAGCCCTTTTGAGGTTATGTGGCGTATCGTGGCTAAAGTTCGCGGTGCCCTCGCGCGAGACGCAACACCTTCGAAAGACGCTGCGCTATAACAAAACGCACACACACACACACACACAGGCACGTTTAACCATCTGGGCATATCCCAAATTCATGTCAAAGGAGTCACGAGATCTCGTTTCCGATGTGTTAGTGACATTTGAAGGCATTTGGCTCACGGACTTGTTTCTTATTTTAAACCCACCAACCGTTGCGTCACGCGAGACGATTTTGAGCTGTCTCCGATGCGTGTTAATACACACGCGTGCATACTTGAAACGTATGTGTGTCGTGTAACGCAATGTTCGCGGGAATATTACGGTCCCCGGCTGAACAACTATTCCGGAGTCTGGCAAACTGTGAAATACTAAATATCGCGGTTCCTATCCCGTGGATTTTCCCTCGGTTTATAAATACACGTGGGAGCGTTAAGGGGTTTGGCTACCGAGACCATCCGAAAATCAGGGTTATTTGAAAAACATTAATTTTGAAGGAATAAGGAAGATGATGGAAAAATCATTTAGACATTTATTTCTTTGCACATTAATAATGTTGTGTACGAAATTTCATTTCAATATATGAATAATTAAAGAAGTAATGAACAATCTCGCGAAGAACTTGATTTTGGCCACCTGGTTGCCAGAATCAAATAAATTAGTTTATTTCTCAAAATAGATAATATTGGCTAACATAAGACTTGACAGATTTTTTGTTTCAATTTTTTTTAGTTGGATTTTTTCTGGTTTTTTTCGATAAAAATCAACATCATTATCGTTAATAACTGATGAAGAAAAAATGGATTTTTTCGCTTTTTCTCGAGAAAAATGAACATCATTATTGTTAACAACTAATGTAACAAATGTTAAGAAGATAAACCTTGGTCAAGACTAAACTATTATTACACTGAATGAGTCCACCAAATTTCGAGACAATCCGTTCATTAGATGTCGAGAAGCCGTGTACACCGTTTTGAAAAACGTAGTTTCGAGAAAAACGCTTTAAAGTTTGAGTAGAAGTACTATCGCTGTAATCATAAATTGACCTTCGATCTGCGATTCCTGCACCATATGCTGGACTTTCCTCTTCAATTTGAGTTGCGTCAAGCGACGAACGAGCGTTCGTCATTTTCACAGTAGCCTAACCCCTTAACAAAAATGTTAGTTGCGGAAATCTTAAGACACGGGATTTGAAGATCGATTATAACCTCTTTTTACGAGGGATTACCCAAAATTATATTGCCCCGAAGGTCGCTCAACATCGATTACGTTGAAAAAAGATGAAGAAAAAATGGACAATGGAGAACCTCTCATTGAAAGAATGGTTCAAACGGAAGACCGCGAAATTGCTTGGAGACGCTTCTCGAATAAGTCCGGGCAGAATAAAATTTGCGAAAACATTTTTTTTAAATCGAATTCCCGGTACTATTTACTATAAGCCACACACACATACACACATGCAGGGTGGACCATTTAACGTACTCCCCCAAATATCTCCATTGCCTTTAGAGTGACGAAAAAAATGTCAGGAGGTGGTTTGGATGATTTCGAAGGGCGGATACAGTGGTGAAAAATTGATTTTTGTCAAACTCATAGTTTTTGCGTTCTCAAGGTCATCAATGCTTTTTCAAATGGGAACATGTTTTTTTTTTATTAAGACGTCGTAGCTGATATTCAAACCAATCCAACGACCTATGATATCATGACCTAGAGATGATTTTTTACCAAAATACACGTATAAAAACGGAAATTCGTAATGGTATTGACATTAAGAATATCCGAGTAATGTAATTGAATTATTGTGCAGAAAATTTATTGTAACAAATGTTCGAAGTGATGACCATTAACCTCGACGAATTGTTGGAGACGTCGGATGAATGATTCTCTTGACCTTTGAATAGATTCTGGTGTGATAGCAGCGCAGGTTATTTGTAAACACTGGCATTGTAACGCAGTAAAGCAATACATTTTCCGCACAAAAAATTCAATTACATTATTCGGATATTCTTATCGTCAATTCCATCACGATTTCCCGTGTTGACACGTGTATTTTGGTGAAAAATCATTTCAAATCATGGCATCATAGGTCGTTGGATTCGTCTGAATGTCAGCTAGAACGTCTTGGTAAAAAAAAATCATGTTCCCGTTTGAAAAACCATTGATGACCTTGAGAACGCAAAAACAATGACCTTGAAAAAAATGAATTTTTCACTACTGTATTAGCCCTTCGAAATCAATGAAATTACCTCTTTTTACTCGTAGTGTCTTACCTATTTGGTTGTACGTAAAATGGCATACATTAAACAATTTTTTGTCTCTGACGTTTTGTGGAGAAAACATTTTTTTAACTTCATTTAATATATATATATATATATACATATATTCCATTCTTAGATTGTTGCCAAGGCTCTAACCTCCTTAAGCATGCCTCGTTATCAGTAATTCTTTTCTTTTATTCGTTCACTTAATTTTTACAAGTGTTGAGTTTTTTTTCTTTGATATTTTATTTGTTGAAAATAATCTGTTAAGGGAATTGAAGAAAATTCGAACATTACACTCAGCCCCTGATTATTGTCAAATTTTGTACTGTTTATTCGTTCACTTCTTCATTTGTTTATTTGTTTGCGTTCGTTTCTTGTTGCCGCTTGTTTGATATGAACGTTATGAACGAAGTCGCCTCTTTTGTAATCTTTATTGGAGCTACGTGCATCAGAGAGATACGCTATCAATGCCAGCCTACCACAATGACCGAGTGAATCTTTTTAAACGTAACAAGCAACAGCCTCACCAAAAAAAGTGCAAAAGTCCCACAACTTTATCACATCCGGAAATGATTGTACTATTTATTTTATCGTGGCTCCAGATCATTAAACACTCGCAGTGGGAATCGAAGAGTTTGAAATACTACGATGAAATTTAGTAGAAATTTAGAAATACTTTAGATAGTATTGTAGAAATTTAAAAGTACTTTAGTAGAAATTTGGAAATACTAAACTGAAATTTCGCTACTACGATGAATTGAACCGAACTTACCACAAATCTAGAAACTGAGATTACTTATCACAAGTTTAGAAGTTTGGACTTTACAAGGCGGCGAATGATTTATTCACAACGAAATGTTGAAGATCCGAATGTAGCATTTGTTAAATTAGATTCGAATTTCTCACAGTTTGCCTCTATACCTTTAAGGCGTTACATCTATGTGGCTCATCGAAAAATGAGACTTTTTTTTAGATGTTTTTAAGAACGTACTGGAAAAGCAATCAAAATGCAATTTCGGGAGGGTTTATTCTACATGTGTAGAAACTTTTTGTTTAATTATTAAAAAATACAAAAAAAGATTTAAAAAATATAAATACAAAAAAAACATGGAAAAAGTACAAAATGGCGGCTCTAGAGCTTGGACGATCGGAGCTTTTGCTGTTACCGGTATTATTTCGATATCAACAAGTTGTAGTATCGGAATACCGGTATTTCGATATTTTTCGATATGTATGGGAAACCTTGATTAACGTTGGAAGCTTTAAAGTGAAGCCTTGATTAACGTTGGAAGCTTGAAAGTGAAGATGGAAGTTGTAGACATAATAGTGTATTGCTAAGTGGAACCACAGTATTCATTACACATCACCGTCTTTGATTGATCTTCATTTATTAGACATTATTGAACATACTCTGCTACTTCTTAAATATGTCCAATCCAACGTACAATTAGTAAACAAAAAAATAGAAACTTTTAGGCGAATGAAACAGTAGTAAACAAGCAGAATTAAAATTACGAAGTTTTATGCAAGTCAGCGTAGTAGCAACTACCAGAATGCAAACAAATGTCAGCTTGTGGCAGGCAGGCAACAGCATGGTCACTTTAGTTAAGGCGTTACCCCCACTTGTAGCGCAAAAAAAAGGCCTTTTTCATGAATTTTTTTAAAGAAAACTACAAAACTTTTTTAATCGATCAATATACCATCTTAAAGAACACATCTTGAAGAACTTTCAGTAATTTTTTTATTGAAAAATATTACATCGTTTAGTGGCAAATGGCCGTCAATGAAATAATGTTTTTATATACACGGTTTGCGGTGACCAACATTGCGGCGAAGTGGATCATCTGAAAAAAAAATGCGGATGGATTTAGTCAAATATAAGTATAAACTAGTCTTTAATCGAAGGATTTTAAAAAATATTCATTTTTCACAAAATGGCGGACAGTCAAAGTTAATGGTTCGATTTTAACGAAAAAAAACGGCCGTTCTTTGGCTATAAAACGGCCATTTTTTTTTCGAAAAAAAAAATCGAACGATTAAAGACTACATTTTTATGTATTAAATAAGCCTGCAAAATTTCAAGAAGATCGGTTCATTAGTGTTCGAGTAATCTTGGTCACCGACTTCAGAAATGCCATTTAGAGAAAAACGCGTTTAAAGTTTCAATTTCAGTTCTTCAATTCACGGATTCTTCTCTTTCAACGCTCATATCTCAGTCAATTTTGTTCGGATCGACTTTAAATTTTCAGGACATATTCTCAGATACTTATACTTCAAAAAAATGCAATGAAAAAAATCGATTTTTTCAAAATCGCAAGTGGGGGTAACCCCTTAAGGAGATTGAGATTGTTGGAACAATGACCGAAAACACAGCGGGCATCCGAAGTTTCGTCTTTTAGAGACGACTTTACCGTATTGCAGGTGTAAGCCGCGGAAGAAAAGGCGCTTTTTTTATTCCACACTCGTCGATAAATAAGTTGGCACTTCGGCAATGTTTAATGTCGGTAATAATATTTGAAAGCTGTTAAACGTAGTAAAAAAAAGCAAGTAAAATTAACTTAAATGAAAATAATATAAATTATAATGATATTTCAATTTTTTGACTCTGATATCGAAATATCGGTATTATTCGAGTTCAATATCGTATTTTTGGTCCGATATTCCGGTTTTTCAATGTTATCGAAAACCCTATCTATGCTGTAGGCGGCTCATTTGCCTACAGCTCAGTAGCTACCCTGAAGGCGTTTTTTAGACGCTCTGCGGAAGGACGCGCAAATTTTATAGATCTGCATCACAAAAAATCGTCACTTACATTATTTTTACTAGATAAGAACACACAAATATTTTTCAAAATTGTTTGGGTTGCAAAATGTCATCATTTTGATTGTTTTTTCCGAAAAAATCGTTCCTAATTTATTTATAAAAACGAGAATGGTTGATGAATCGTAAAAATCGTGTGCAGTTCTTTAGGAAACTACGAAAAAAAGATCTCGTGCAGAATTTTCATACAAACCAATTCGCATATCTGGATTCGATAGCCTGCGGTGTAAAAAAAAAAAGTGTACTACGCATATCGTGCCAATTGCTTATAAAAGTTGCTTAGTTATTGTCGATTCGTATCATTTGTAGAAATGACACACGAAAAACCGAAAGCAGATGATTTTTTTCAAAATAACAAACCACAAAATCTCGAAAAGCGTTGGTCTTTTACTAAACTGAAATACCAGCATACAGTAAGACATGATCTGACCTAACGACAGTTGCAGGATTATCCATCCATAACAAAACAGCCTGTATAGACGTCCTGTGAGCAATTTTCTTTTGTTGCCCTGTTGGATTGCCGCGAATAGTTCAGTACCGCACGCATAATGTAAATTGGAATAGTTGGCATGATCATCAAAGTCACACGTTCCGGAATGCGAGCTTTTACGTTTACGTAATTCCACGTGGTTCGCGTTTTTTCTTTGCTGCCAAGGTCTTTCCCCCCCCCAGACGTCGTATCGCGCGAGCTGACTAGTGGTACGTTGCTCGCGCGTCAATGCGTGTACACTTCGGCGATAACTCTCTCGTGAAGCGCTCTATCACTACCGAGATGCACACGCTCGTGTGCGCTTGTATCTCGAAAAGAATGAGCAAAAAATAATAATCGCTTGCTCGAGTGAATCACACTCGTACGGTTGAGCGATGACGAAATACTCGCCGAGTCGTAATAAAACTATGGTAATTTGTAACACGACTTGTATGAATGGTCGTCTAAGGCGTTACCCCCACTTATAGCGCAAAAAAAGCCTTTTTCATGAATTTTTTTAAAGAAAAATACACAACTTTTTTAATCGATCAATATACCATCTTAAAGAACACATCTTGAAGAACTTTCAGTAATTTTTTTATTGAAAAATATTACATTGTTTAGTGGCAAATGGCCGTCAATGAAATAATGTTTTTATATACACGGTTTGCGGTGACCAACATTGCGGCGAAGTGGATCATCTGAAAAAAAATGCGGATGGATTTAGTCAAATATAAGTATAAACTAGTCTTTAATCGAAGGATTTAAAAAAATATTCATTTTTCACAAAATGGCGGACAGTCAAAGTTAATGGTTCGATTTTAACGAAAAAAAACGGCCGTTTTTTGGCTATAAAACGGCCATTTTTTTCGAAAAAAAAAATCGAACGATTAAAGACTACATTTTTATGTATTAAATAAGCCTGCAAAATTTCAAGAAGATCGGTTCATTAGTGTTCGAGTAATCTTGGTCACCGACTTCAGAAATGCCATTTTAAGAAAAACGCGTTTGAAGTTTCAATTTCAGTTCTTCAATTCACGGATTCTTCTCTTTCAACGCTCATATCTCAGCCAATTTTGTTCGGATCGACTTGAAATTTTCAGGATATATTCTCAGATACTTATACTTCAAAAAAATGCAATAAAAAAAAATCGATTTTTTTCAAAATCGCAAGTGGGGGTAACCCCTTAAGCCTCGCGACAACGGAGCGAGCACGCGTTTGCTAAAATTCGACAAAAGGAGCAATAGTGATCGCATCGATTCGGGGCTTTTCATTTTCGCTCGAGCCAGGTATGCCAATCTTGTGTTGACGAAATATTTGTCGCTGCATACGGGAGAGGTGCGGACGAAGTGGAGGTCACTTATTGCCGAGACCTAGACAAAGATTAGAACCAGGGATTGATTGTTGCTTGGCCTCACGTCATCGTCGTGCAAGGGCTGAGACGTTAGAACGCTACATCTCGACGATGGAAGCATTTCTCTGAAGCTAATCTCATAGACATGAATAGCTCACCGAAACGTTATTCGGACATTATTGTATTGAACTCTCCCATTACGGTTAATATATTAGCTGAGGCTAGCCGTAATTTCACGCGGTTCACGCTGTACAATACCCCAAACAAACAAACCCAAACAAACAAACCCAAACAAACTAACCAAAAAAAAACCAAACCGAAACAAAACCAACCAACCCAAATAAAAATCAACCGAACGAAACCAACAACCCAAAGAAACCCAAACCCAAACAAAAACGAACCAACCCAAACAAACACAAACAAACCAACCCAAACAACACAAACCCAAATAAACAAACAAAAAAACCAAAACCTAAGCAACACCAACCAACCCAAACCAAACAAACCCAAACAAAACTAACCAACTTAAAGCAGACAAACCCTAACGCAACCAACCAAGCCAAACACAAAGAAAATTATAAAGATTTTCTTCGGATGGCTACGTGTAAATTATTCTTCCGGATAGTTTGTTTAACAATTTAATACATTCTATCCGGACAATTATATATATATGTTATTTGTCCGGATGCTAGCTTACACGAATCACAATAATATGTACGTCTACTGGAAATGCGGCGTGAACTGAGCTGCTATCCGGACGAATAACATACGCTTATTCGTCCGATAACCGGACGGGGAGACACTTCGTAATATTTTCAACCACGTTCATACGAAATAAACATTGTTAAAAATCGTAACTACGACACTTGTTAGGTGCTGACGCCTTGTTGAAATTTTTGACCATATAGATTTTTGGTTTTCTACAAATTCCTAAAATATAACATTTCAAGAATATTCTCTGAAAATTTCAAGTCAATTCGTTCATAATTGAGGAAGTTATGAGCGTTTATAGAAGGTTCCGCGAACCGGCGAACTTTAAGGATGTTGAAGCAGACCAGTTGAATGGAATTACCGCTTATGAATTTTTTTCCATGAACCTCAAAAAATGCATACAGAGAGAGCATTTATTCTGTAGGTGCTAATTTTTCTAAAATATATACTTAAAGGGCAATACTACGCTTTTTATGTTTTTTAACAGCATAAATAAGAAACACTTTTGTGTTACTACCAACTTGGAAAAGTACACGGAGAGAATTAAAAAGTAATTTTTGTGGCGAATTTCACGGTAAAAATTACCGTGATATATTTCAATGTGGTGACAAGTGAGAAAAACATAATAATTCGTATGCGTCAAGTTTTTTTCAACTCACGTTACAGAAAATTTCAAATACGTAGTTCAAATTTTACTATACAAGAAGGGTAAAAATTGGAGACAGTAAAATTTAGCATGTATGTTCGAAAATTTACCTACTGTCGGTTAAAAATTACCAACCGCGCCGTACGTTATTTTTACGGTGCTGCACAGTAAAATTTACCTGCGTCAACCTCGGAAGAAAAATTCCCTATAAGTGAGTCAGAGATGTGTGCGGCCGTGTAGATGACAAGATAGCCTTTGAGGATTCGGCTTCGATCCGGCCAGTGAAGGTTATTCCAAAGTCAACAGTGGAATTAGACGATGTTTACGTTTCGGCCCTCTGGTTCGGGTCCTCTTCAGAAATTTTATTTTTCTGTATATAATATGATACACATTTTGTCATAATAATGTTTGTTTTGTCATAATAATGTAAAAACATTATTATGACAAAATGTTTATCATATTATATACAGAAAAATAAAATTTCTGAAGAGGACCCGAACCAGAGGGCTGAAACGTAAACATCTTCTAATTCCACTGTTGACTTTGGAATAACCTTCACTGGCCGGATCGAAGCCGAATCCTCAAATACAATTCCCTATAAGGCTGGTAAAATTTAAATTCTTCGATTGAAGAAATCCTAAGTAAAATGTATTTTTTCTTCAAAAATTGGTGCTATAATAATCATAATAATAACCGAAATAACAATAACCATAATAATAATAATGAATATTATTTACTATTGAAAAATTGGTACAAATTAATGCTGTTTGTTTTTTGTTGGGAACATTTTTTTCTTCCATATAAATTGGTATAGTCAACAAACGGATAAGGAGACAAATTTAATCATTAGAATTTATTTTTCGTTTAATACTAACATTTATTTATAATACATTTTGTACCATCGTAGGCTCGAGTGATGTAACTAATTTGCGCAAATATTACTTCATCATTTAACACGATCGCTACCTGTCACTCTCTCGCAGCGAGACACTGCATGCGACTGAGGCTTCAGGCTAAACTGAACCGGCGATGTACGCAGTTTAGACGAAATTTTTTTGGGAAGTCCCATCGTGCCATAAAGAAATCGCGCTCCCCTACTTACCCCCACCACCATACCATTCTGAAGTGAAAGGAATGAAGGGGAATTTTTACAATGCAGTGCCTCAAAATTCCCGTACCGTACCGCACGATAATTTTAACCAAGCGCGCACGATAATTTTTACCGAGAGCACAATACATTTTCCTGTAACATTCATTAAATTTTATAATAAATCTTAAAATAACTTTTATAAAGACGATACTTTTTTATAGACATTTCTGAAAGGCATAAAATACTAAAATGCACAGTAAAATTTCGCTGATATTATATATTTTTCAAATTTAAGTTTTGCGTATTTTGTTACACATCGAAATTTACTAGAAAATCTGGTAAAATTTTCTATCTGAAGAAGAAATTTTATTTTATTTTCGTGAAAATCTGTGTTCCACCCAACAATAATAGGCGAAGTTTCAGGGTTGTCATCTGGTTACCGTTACTGCACGGTAATTTTTAACATTTAATTCTCTCCGTGTATAAGATTATCGATCATTATTATGAAGAAACTGATTCAACGCCTGTATTATACAATTCAGAATGCAATTTTGAGTCATTTGCAACCATGCCTGTTTATATTTATGTCATGAGATTATTCATTATTACCATTAATTATTGTTAAGTGTTGCTGAAATACGGCAACTTCGCGGGCATTGACGTTGGCAGCAATGCTCCACATTCGCCAGCCAAGATTCGTAATCTTTCATCAAACCTTGATGGTTCAATATTGAATATATATGGCTTACGATGAGCAGGACGAGGTTTTCTTTTCTAAATGTTTACCATGGTTTAGTTTTCATTAATCCGTTGTTAGAAATTAGGTTGAAGTTTGCATCGATGTTATACAACGAAAATTCTTTTCAATTTCTTATTTTCACTATTATTCAGAATCATAATTTGCAAATTTGTTGTAGATCGCAAAATAAGAATCCTAAAAGATGTTTGCATCATTTTTATACCTTAAATCTGCCAACGGAAATTTGGGGAATTAAAAAAATCATATTCGTTGCATTCCAACGAGATGAACCAGCTACTTCAATTAACTTCAGCTACTTCAGATAACTGAACCAGCGAAAACTGATTCTTCATTCGGATTTTATTAATAATCAGTGGAAAAACTGTTGTTGGATTTTCTTTGCTATATATCTTTATATGATATTGATAAAATGCTGCAAAATAGGTGAAATATAAACACCCAGGAAACTTATCTATTAAAGTACATAGTAATTATTTTTATCAGACAGTTATTGTACAAATATGTACATAATAATATTATTATATACAATAGATAAGCTTCCTCGCCGTTTATATTTAACCTTTTTCACAGCTTTTAATCAATATAAGGATATGTAGCAAAGAAAATCCAACAGCTTTTCCGCTGATTATTAATGAAATCCGAATGAAGAATCAGTTTTCGCTGGTTCAGTTACTCAAAAATCAGAAAAAGATTTTAAGATAGCTCCAGTAGTTGCTGAGATAATTAAATGTGGAGATTTATAACTTGCGCGCTTCTATTGCTACAAACACGCGTTCCTCGCGTCTGCCGTTCTACCCCCCACTACTCAACCGCTTCACCGCGCTCGTACGTTTTCAGTCATGTTTGCAAGTATCTCTCACCTATTTCACAGCATTTTAACGCGTTACCCCCACTTGTAGCGCAAAAAAAGCCTTTTTCATGAATTTTTTAAAAGAAAACTACAAAACTTTTTTAATCGATCAATATACCATCTTAAAGAACACATCTTGAAGAACTTTCAGTAATTTTTTTATTGAAAAATATTACATTGTTTAGTGGCAAATGGCCGTCAATGAAATAATGTTTTTATATACACGGTTTGCGGTGACCAACATTGCGGCGAAGTGGATCATCTGAAAAAAAAATGCGGATGGATTTAGTCAAATATAAGTATAAACTAGTCTTTAATCGAAGGATTTTAAAAAATATTCATTTTTCACAAAATGGCGGACAGTCAAAGTTAATGGTTCGATTTTAACGAAAAAAAACGGCCGTTTTTGGCTATGAAGCGGCCATTTTTTTTTTCGAAAAAAAAAATCGAACGATTAAAGACTACATTTTTATGTATTAAATAAGCCTGCAAAATTTCAAGAAGATCGGTTCATTAGTGTTCGGGTAATCTTGGTCACCGACTTCAGAAATGCCATTTTGAGAAAAACGCGTTTAAAGTTTCAATCTCAGTTCTTCAATTCACGGATTCTTCTCTTTCAACGCTCATATCTCAGTCAATTTTGTTCGGATCGACTTGAAATTTTCAGGACATATTCTCAGATACTTATACTTCAAAAAAATGCAATAAAAAAAATCAATTTTTTCAAAATCGCAAGTGGGGGTAACCCCTTAACGCAAAATGAGAATATACGTTTTGTAGTACTATACTTCTACTTGCAAAATGTTTTCGGAAAATTCAAATCGTACCATCCATGACGCACCCAAGCACGCTGCAAAATAGAGCATAAAAAATCTCATTGTAATTGTGCAAAAACTAGTTATCCGTCAGTGCCTGAGTTGTGCACCCTTAAAGTACCTATCAATCACTACTATCTCGCGGAGACCCTGCGCTACGACTGAAAAAATGGCGGAGTTATGCGTTTACGGAAAAAGGTTGATTTTTTTTTCCTGTTTGTTTCCGTTAATAATAATCCGATCGAATCGATTCAATGCTCATTTCCTTTGCATCTTGATTCTCTACATTTCGTCTCTTTAGAGCATCAAGATTGCTTCATCAGTTTTCATTTTACAAGCAAAAAATGAAGAAAAACACCATCTGTTGCTTTTAAATGTTTATAAAAAAAAAATAAATGATAGTTGCGAGTCGAAAACATAACAGAATATACTTGGTTGCACGGAATTCCCTATATATACGTAACATTATTTTTCGACTCGGTCTCTCGCAGCTGGGCGCACAACTATTTCGTAAAGTACTTCGCGTAACGCTAGTTATACAATGTATGCAGTACAGATTTAACGTGCCTGGTATGTGCAAGCTCGCAAGAGCCTAATACCGGTCTAATCATTGCGCGCGCGCGTGTGAGTTTGTAGATACAGGGTGGCCCGAAAGGTGACGTCCAAAATAAAATTCTAGATGTCTCGTATCAATATTTATCCGAATCACCCTCATCTATGCCTACGATCTTTTTCAGTTTTCGAGAAAGAAAAAAACATTGCTCTATTTTTTGTCGAGTTTTCCTGTAGTAAAAAATAAAAACTTATTTTTTTCTCTTCCGTGTATGTACTTTTGTGCTAGAAATGTTTAAAAGCAATTGCTTGTCTTTTAGAGTGGTATAAGTATTTTTTCATTATATTGAAGTTTGTATCGCTGGAATGCAACGAAAGTTAATTGTTTTTCGATTGCTCGCATTTTTTTGCCGCTTCAGCGTATGAAAATAACTTAAACGGTTTCTTTCACCCTCATCAGAAATTTTAAACGATCTTAATCTTTACAAAAATGATGCGTTTTAAGAAAAATGAAGAAATAACAACAATTTTAAAGCACTTTGGTTGCATCCCAACGATGCGAACTTCAAAGCCACTTTTTTTATCGTCTGAACTTTAAAGACGTTTTCTTGAATTTACGAAATACCGATTTAGGGTTCGAAAATAAATTAAACGGTTTCTTTGTCCTCATGGGTTATCTCAAACGGTCTTAATCTTTGAAAAATAATACATTGTAAAAAATGAAGAAATAAAAACAAATTAAGCACTTTCGTCGCACCCCAACGATATAAACTTCAACGCCATTTTTTTATCATCTGATGTTTAGAGACCCTCTCTCAAACGTATTTAAAAAATGTTTTATCCAAATTAATGTTGAGTAATGTTGAGTTTGGGGTCAATCGGTTACCGTGAGGTCGGTGCCCAAATTCGAATTCAAAATTATTTATCAACATGGGGGCGGGGGGGTCGAAAATTCGGACGATCAATATTCAGAAGGACCGAAATGTCGAATTCAGTAACGACGAACGTTTCAATGTAGATAGATCAATCTTATGATAGCCTGTAGAATAGTTAAGGCGTTACCCCCACTTGTAGCGCAAAAAAAGGCCTTTTTCATGATTTTTTTAAAAGAAAACTACAAAACTTTTTTAATCGATCATTATACCATCTTAAAGAACACATCTTGAAGAACTTTCAGTAATTTTTTTATTGAAAAATATTACATTGTTTAGTGGCAAATGGCCGTCAATGAAATAATGTTTTATATACACGGTTTGCGGTGACCAACATTGCGGCGAAGTGGATCATCTGAAAAAAAATGCGGACGGATTTAGTCAAATATAAGTATAAACTAGTCTTTAATCGAAGGATTTTTAAAAATATTCCTTTTTCACAAAATGGCGGACAGTCAAAGTTAATGGTTCGATTTTAACGAAAAAAAACGGCCGTTTTTTGGCTATAAAACGGCCATTTTTTCGAAAAAAAATCGAACGATTAAAGACTACATTTTTATGTATTAAATAAGCCTGCAAAATTTCAAGAAGATCGGTTCATTAGTGTTCGAGTAATCTTGGTCACCGACTTCAGAAATGCCATTTTGAGAAAAACGCGTTTAAAGTTTAAATTTCAGTTTACACGAAAAACGGATTCTTCTCTTTCAACGCTCATATCTCAGTCAATTTTGTTCGGTTCGACTTGAAATTTTCAGGACATATTCTCAGATACTTATACTTCAAAAAATGCAATAAAAAAAATCGATTTTTTCAAAATCGCAAGTGGGCGTAACCCCTTAATCGAAATTGTGAATACAAAAATCTCGAAGTTGATTTATAGCGAAAACAAATATCAGTTTTAACAAAATAACGAGAGATATAGTGTCGACTCGCCTTTATATACACCAAACAATTCGAGACGTTAAATGGTCTAATTGTAAATATTACGAAAATTTACAATTTCGAATTCATTAAAGCGAAGGGCCAGAAAATCGACCAGTTAAAATGGCGAGGGGTCAAAAAGGTGAACGGTCCGGCCAGCGAAAACAATGGAACAATGGATCGAGAAGTACGTTACTTGCGCTTCAGAGTGAAGTTGGCAGATGACGCTGGCGGTCAGGCGGGTCGGGCAGCCATGCTATGTTCGCCATTTAGGCATTCGCCATTTCGGACCATCGATCATTTGCGTTTCTGAGATCTACACATTCGAAGTTCGTAGTCTCGATCTATGGCTTTTGCTATAGACGGTATTACGAAAATTAGATATTTGCTTTTTTATATTTCGGAAATATGAATGTTGTACATTGTTCGAATCTTTGTATGACTCAATTTGTATGACTCAAACTGCAAACGATTTGTATGACTCAAACTGCAGACTACCTGAATGTATGTTCTCGAATAAATAATCCTTTGATCTAATAGTTATTCGATTTTGCCATTGGTCATCGGATAAAATTTCAAATAATTTAGCCTTCGTTATTTTGGGAGTTGATAATTCTGTCGTTTCGAAATCTTTGTCGTTCTATATTTGGTCATTCGACATTTTGACCCCCACCCTCAACATCTCCGTTTTCAATATGAATATGGAAAACGGTGACTTTTAGAGACTAGCTGCAGCACCTGTGTTATTTCGGTGACGTGTAGGAGTAGAGCAGAGTGACAATGATGGAAAACAGGACGCAAGGGCACAACGAATGCGTCAAATCATTTATGAATAAATTAATGTCCCGAGTGTTGAAAAAAGGGCCCTACGTCCCTACCGATTTAAGGGGGGAGGTTCCTTTAGGCAAGGAAAAATGGCTGATCTTGATGATTCTTTTTAAAAGGAAGATCTTTTTGCCATTTTTGAGACTTAGGGTATGTTTTATTCCAACGTTTGGCGATAGCACGTATTAAAAAAATGTATTAATCATCGAAAGTGGCGGATGTATGGCACGGTCTTCTAAACGGTTTGCGGGGGATGTTATCAGACGACGTGACACGTAGCGTCGGCAGGATTGATTTGAAAAAAGAAACTAACAAAGTTTTTTCTTTCATTGGCACTCATACGCAGAATATGAACCAAGAAAAAGTGAGAAATGTTGAAAATCGATCAAATGGTACACTTTGAAACAAAAAGGTTGCATTTTCCGAAAAAAATTGCTACATTTTGCAATAAAAAACGATTATTTTGTAATTCTCAAAAATATGTAGGCTCGTGTTTTAGACAGTAAGGTTAGAAAGATTTATGCAAAATTTCATCAGAATCAGTGGATTAGTTTCTTAGCCATGTCACGCCAATTTTGAAAATGCAATTTAGAAGACCGTGCCATACCGCCGCGATTTGTGAAGATTACACAGAGAGAAATGTATAGTAGACTCAACCATATTTCAACCATCTTTTATATTACCCTAAGGGGACAATAATATTTTATAGTCATGGCTACTGCCGAAAATATAGTACTGCTTATAATATTTTGGCAGTTGTGTTAACTACGATCATATGTTAACCGCAACCAACAATCTTTCAAGCATACGTTGTTTGTCAATGCTATATAATATAGTAGGTTTTCATAAAATAGATGGTTCCTTACACTATCAAACAATAGTGGTTTTTACCATATTGAATGGTATGTCTACTAAATGTATGATATTTCATAAATTCGAAAATTCAAAATCGAGAGTACTACACGGAGAGAATTTTTAAGTCATTTTTACTGTGAAATTACAGTAACTCGGTGACAAATGTGCAATTCTTCAGGTTTTTAGGAAATAAATTATAAATTTTCATGGAAATGAATCAAAATTTACTTTTGCGTAACAGACATTTAAAATATTTTACAGAATTTTTACTGAAATTAATAGTAAAATTTCATGAAACGTAAAGATTACGACAATAAGTTAAAAAAGTGCTAATATAAATGAAATTTTTCAGTGGAACATTGAGAAATTTGCGTGTTTTCCATAAAAATTTAAAAAAGGCAGCCGAAATTTTCCGTGCGTCCACCGGAATTTTACGTTCTTTATAGTAAAATCAGTTGGGGCTAGGTCGCCTGACCGTACGCGTGAGCTCTGTGTGTAGCGTGCGTATACGTGAACGCAAGCTGTGAGAGTGGCTTGTGTATGACGCAGTATGACGAGCACGAACGACGCCGACCCGCGTTGCTTAGCAACAGCGGTACCGCGCATGCGCATTACAGTACGAAGCATGGGCCAAGAAAGCCTCGTGGTCTCGTGCAGTTTAACGTGTTCTACGCAGTTCTACGCAAGAAAACAAAGAAACGTGAAAAGAAACTTCGATAAAGGACGTCTACAATGGTACGGAAAGATGATATGCTAAAATAAGTAGCAATCAAGAACACAAATGTTCAGAAACGCCGATAAAAAGAGGATTTATTTAATCATAGGGAATTAATTTTTCGCTAGGGATTTTAGAAATTTCAAGTTTGTCCAGGTTATTTTTACTGTAGAAACTTGGAATTTTTGAGGCAGCCCATTGTTAAAATTCTACATGAGAATGTGTCAGAATTTTTACTGAAAGAAATGTAAAAAATTATGCTACTTGCTTAAATTTTGACATGAATGAAAGCAAAATATTAAAAGCTAGTGTCGATTTTTGACTATGTGCACATTTGTCACCGGTTTCAAATTTTTCATGTAATTTTTACGGAGATTTCACCGTAAAAAATACTTAAAAATTCTCTCCGTGTACCTGTATGATTGTTTATCATGATTTGTTATTCCCTGACCTTTTGAAATGATTCCTATCGAAGAAAATATTTCACCTACATGGAGATGCGAACCTATGCCCTACCTATCTATATTCAGGCACGCTGCCACTGTACCCTAAGCCTAAAAAATGGCAAAGAAATCTTTCCTTCAAAAAACAATGATGAAAATAAGCAAATTTCTTCCTCGTATGACGGTATCTCCTCCCTTAATTTGAACACCATGGTATCCTCCTCAAAACCTCTGCGGAGTATTTACATACAGGTAAAAACTGCCTAAAAACGGCTCTCGGATTCCGGAGTTTATACATATACGTGTATATATGTACATAAAAGCACATGCCCGTCGTCATATCGAATTGCATAATTGACCATATTGGCGCTGATTGTTACAAGCATCCTCGAGTATGTGCGATATCTTCCCACCTCTAAAAATAGTTGACAGTGTGCCCATCATGCGTTCGTTGAATCACGACCTTTCTTTTAATTGCAGGCCTAGAGAAGATCGTCTGTTAACGACCAGGGACCGCGAGGATGGCGTCACTCAGATATCTAGCTGCAGGAGCCAGTGCTATCGGAGCAGGTGCCCTCTCGTCCTATCTTATGCTCACCGATTCGCCGGTGAGTTTGTAGATATTTATTCGATACTGTGTCAAAAATCCATCTGACTACGGTCCTCTTGTTGATGGTATTCTTTTTCAATCTTACTATTTTTTAATTGATTCGATTTTGCATGAGAATTTGTTTGACGTTTACTTCAATTATTTGATTTTTATTTTAATTATTCGGTTTTTATTTTATTTCATAAGATTTTGATTTTAATTTAATTCATATTTTTAATTAAATTTATTTTATTTTTATTCAAAATCATTTTATTTTAATTTATTGCCATTTTCATTTTATTTTATTAGATTTTTATTATTAATTCATGTGATATTTTCAATTTATTTTATTTTATTCTTGTTTCAATTTATTTGATATTTTAAATTAAATTTGTTTTTATCTCATTTCAGTTTGTAGCCATTTTTATTCAAATAATAGAAATACGAATATTGGGACAGGGCAGTATAGTGGAAAAAAGTGGATGGAAAAGAGAGATACGAGGTCTTTTATTTTCCAGGTGTATGCCGAAAAACAAATGGTCAAACCGGTCAAAAGACCCCTGCCCTCGAGGGAGGATCAGGTGAAGGCTCTTAAGAATCAGGATTACGATGTTCTTATCATCGGAGGGGGCGCCACCGGATCGGGATGCGCTCTGGACGCTTGCACGAGAGGTAAAGTTTCGTCCCGCGGATTCAGCAAGTCTGAGCGTTTCACCGATCGACTTTAATGTATGGCGATTGTTTTTTCTAGAGGCGTGGATACGTCCAATAAAAATTGACCGGCGAAGTTTCCGTAAGAGCGACTACTTCGATTTCGAGAGAAAAAAAATATCCCCGAATCTAGACGACATAACAGAGTTTCTCAGGAAAAATCGCGAATTCAGGAGGAATGATATTAAGGGGTTAGACTACCGTGAACGTTCGATAATCAGGGTTATTTAAAAAATATTAATTCTCAAGCAATAAGTAGGATGATTGAAAAAATTGTTTGAGTTTTTTTTTTCTCAAAATAGATAATATCTAATAACAGATAGACGATTTTTTTAAATACATAATATTGGCTGAGACTTGACCGACTTTTTGTTGTTGTCGTGTTTCCCTAATAAAAAAAAATGAATTTTCTTTTCGTTTTTTTTCGAGGAAAATGACATTACTTTGTATAACTAATGAAAAATGTTGAGAAGAAAAGCGTCGGTCAAGACGAAGCTACTATTACACCGAATAAGTGTACCAAGTTTCAAGTCAATCCGTTCGTTCGTTAGATGTCGATAAATCGTGTACACCGTGACGAAAAACACAGTTTCGAGAAAAACGCGTTTAAATTATTACTAGCAATTCTATCGTTGTTAATCATAAATTTACCTTGAATCTGCGATTACTGTCAACCGCGAGTGTTCGTTTTGTTGACAGTAGCCTGGCCCCTTAACGCCGGCTGAATTCACGATTTTTCTTAAGGAAGCTTTCCAGTGTGACAGCCCGAAAAATCGCTGTTTTTCGCGATTTTTTTTTTTAAAGAAAAAATAATCTAATCGGTCTGGTTTTTTTTTTGTATATTAATTGGGTATTGAAGAATACGAAACAATTTTTTAAAGATCGATTTATTTATTTATTAATATCTATAAAAATGATGAAACAATTGTTGCAGAAAATGCACTTGGATGTGGTGTCCACGTTGGGGGTTACAATTTTGATCTGAAACAAAAAACACAAAAAGATTATTGATCGGTATATAATTGGCTTTCGTGCTATGGAGGCTTTTTTTTTTTTTTTTGCAAAAATGGCGCCGGTTTGAACAAAAAGTATCGATTTTAGCATTTTTTTGGCAGTTTTTTTTACAAAAAAATAGGAAGATGTCAAAAAAAAAAAAGCTTCCATAGCACGATAAACAATGACGTTAAGAATATTGCGTAAAAAATTCAACTCGATAGCTTTAAAACTCTGCCCTCCAAGTTGGACACCGTTTTGAAAAATGCTGTTTCGAGAAAAACGCGTTCAAAGTTTCGCTGTAGCTGTAGCGCTCCGTTGCCTTCTTCCAAGAAATGCTGTACAGTAACCGAAATAATCTGAATTTCGGCATGAAAATTTCAGGGAATATTCGGAAGAGTGTATACTATTCGATAAAGCAAAAAAAAAAAAATCGATTTTTTGAAAATTTCACACTGGAAAGCTCCCTTAACGGGGCTGCACAACCTTGAGGCCTAAAAACAACCAAATTAAAGTTAAAGAGGTACGATCATTACTACGAATCCAACTTTCGGATTTGAAATTATTATATGATTTTGACGAATACTTTATGCGCCTATTGCCAAAATTTGAGCTGTTTTGACCGTTTAGTTTTTTTCGCAATAAAATTGCAAAGCCGAGCACTTTGAGTTTACTAAAGAACGTCGTCTTATGGAGACGGTCAACCGGAAGTGCGGTGATCGTGGTTTTTCTGCTCACGCATCCAACTAAACCCGTTGGAAAACTGAATTTCGATAGATTAGATATAATAGATATTGTAAAAAATAAGAAAATCAATCTTCACCGTGTAGTTAAAGCACTGCATTACAAGAATGTTTCCATTTCCGGTTGAAAATGGTCAGAACGACGAAATAGCACCCACAGACTTAGCAACGTCGCGAGTAACAGCTGATGCATTCGGCGAACATAACCTAGCTACGTTTTGCAATTATTTTGAATAGAAGTCGCCACAAAATATGCAAACAACAATTCATGGAGTTTTATCCTTTATCACGTATCAATGATATGTATAATTATATTCTGCCCATCATATTAATTTCGCCGATGTAATTCAAGCCTAGCTTAATAGGTTTCCGACTGATTTTTCGATATGTCTTTGTAGTCCGCTTTCAAGGTAGACATGTTGATATTATTATTATGAAGACTACTACGGAGTCATTGACAACCGAATTTTTCAGTTTTTATTTGTTCATGTGCAATAAATTCATCATTTACCACAACATTTGGCACATTATAATCGATAATACAAATAATCAACATAAGTAACCATAAATCGGAGCAGCCGTTGGTGAAATAAATTTAGACTCGTTTTCGACCCCAAGGAAGTGATCATACCTCCTTAAGACCCTAGGCTATAAAACCACGCATTAAAAAAATCGTATTTTTGAAATGTCAAGCATATGCAGACCCCTGAAGGCACTGTGCTAAGTTGCTTAGATTTACAGTTTGTTTCTCTCAAACCGACGTAGTGGACGTTTTTGAAACTTCTACGTTCAACTTCTATTGCACGCGTCTAGGGCGAGAAAAAGATTGGAATGTTAAATCCTTTAACATTCATCCCATTTGCTCCCTCTGATGGATGTTGAATCCTCCAAAGAGCTACATCTACCTGGAGGCTCAAAAAAAATTGTCAAGTTCTACATTTTTTTCTGGGAAACGATTGGTGCAAGAAAAATCACCAAAAAATACAGAAAACCCACAAAAACATGGCCTTTTTGCGACGTTTGTCGGTGAACTCTCCAGCTTTAACGGTCCGTCCGAAATATAAAAACCAAATGGGTTATTCAAGTTAACAATAAATACGAGTCGTTGGCGATCGTGGATTTTTGAAATATTTTCTCTACCACAATATCGCGACAAATTGAAACTCGAGCATACAAAATCAATGGAAAAAAGTTGTCATTTTTACCTAACTATTAAAACCTGTTAAAAGTTTGAAGCAAAAGCTGCACCTTATTTAATTTTCGAAATGTTTCAACGAAATTTCCCGGGAATATAGCTAAAAGATCTTACCATGGAATAAAAAAATTTCTGGAAAATGTAATTTTGTGACCCATCTAGGTAGACGTAGCCCGTTAAGGATGTTGAGTCCCTATGAAACATGTTAATGTTAATTGTTCAATAAATAGCTTCTTAATCGTCATGAAATTTTTACACGACCTCCTGAATACTTCATGTAAAAACATACCAAATTTTCAGAATTCTAACATCATTACTTCAACCTCCTTAAGGGTTGAAATAAAAAATGATAAGAAAATTCTGAAAATTTGGTATGTTTTTGTATGATGTATTTAAGAGGTCGTGTTAAAATTTCACGACGATTAGGAAACTCGTTATTAAAAAATTAACATTTTGTTAAGAACAATTTTTAAAAGAAATTTAAAAAATTTATCAATAAACTTCGTTTTGTTTCCGTTGCTTTCAGTATATTGTAGATATTATAAAATTGAGAGGTCAAAAAAAAACTTATTGCAAAGTTACATCAGTTTCCATAAAACAACATTTAATTTGTGAATGTTAATTGTTCAATAACGAGCTTCCTAATTCTCGTGAAATTTTTACACGACCTCTGAAATACTTCATACAAAAACATACCAAATTTTCAGAATTTTATCATCATTTGCGATTTGGGACTCAACATCCTTAACATTTATCAGCGAGACGTTCCATCAAAATGCTGCGTTCAATTGTTCTCGCAGTCAGATTGCATTTCAGGCGAACGACGAGAGATGGGCTTTGTCTTTTAACTTGGTCATAATGGAGGTGGAAGCAGGCCTGGACGGCATGGCGTGTCCTCGAATATTCTTCGTATCTTGGTCGAACGACGACTCTCGTAACTTTGCAAACTTTGACACGCAGGTCTGAAAACGGCGCTGATCGAGGGCGACGATTTCGCATCGGGTACGTCGTCGCGGAGCACGAAATTGATTCACGGTGGCGTGAGATATCTTCAAAAGGCCATTATGCAAGTGGACGTCGAGCAGTACAAAATGGTGAAGGAAGCGCTTCACGAGAGAGCGTCGATGCTTCACAGTGCGCCACACTTGGCCCATCCCCTACCCATTATGCTGCCCGTTTACACGTACGTATGTGTAAACCGACCACATACACAAACACAAAGACACGACTCCCATCCTGTAATTATCAACGCGAACAATTCATCGCAACTGACGTGGGCTCGGCTGTTTGAAGCTTCGCTGATCGAAGATCTTTCGCAGATGGTGGCAGATACCCTACTACTGGTTCGGCATCAAAATGTACGACATCGTCGCCGGCAGCAAAACTGTCAAGTCTTCGTACTACCTGAGCAAATCTGACGCGCTCGAACTCTTCCCCATGCTCAAGGGCGACAAACTCACCGGGGCTATTGTTTATTACGATGGTGAGTTCTCGTCGTCGTTCGGTTCTTCTTACGCATTCGCGGCCACGTGAAATGTCTGCTTTACCGATCGAGTCCATCGAGTTTGCGTGGCGTTGCTCAACTTGTACGTTTCTGAAAAAAAAACACTTGTTTGCGTGAAACATTCCGTGAAATTTATATGCAAAAATATCCACAAACAAGCGTTTTGAAAAACACTATTTGCAGTGTTCACTGTATCTCAGCTAGAAATTATCTGAAATCAAGTAGTCAAAGTATCATCAAATCCTCCCCCCAACGGTCATTGATAATTTTTTTTCATTTCTACATTTTTGGTGGTCATGTAAAGTGAAGAAGAAAAATTCCGCCATTTTGGGGGTGAAGAACCCCCTCAATGTGAAAAAATCTGAATCTAATCGTTGGGGGGAGGTATTTTATATGTAGAAAGTGTGTACCAAGTTTGAAATAAATCGGTCGTGTAGTTTTCAAATGGCAGTGAACACGGACTTTGAAAATGTGGTCTCGAGAAAAACGCGTTTGAAGTGTTAGCTACAGTTTGAAACGCGAGCTACAGTGTTAGAGGAGCGGGACTAAATAGTCAATAAATTCGAGAGTTTTGCTTTGGTTGACTTGAAATTGTGGGATTATATACTTGAAATGTTTGACTATAAGAAAAGACAAATAATCGATTTTTCAAAAGTGCGAACCCCTACCCTCCCCTTAAAGAATCATCAGAGTGTGACGGGTCGAATGATAGCTGATTTACGCGATTTTTTTTTTTCGATGGTTAAAACCCGCTAACCCGTTTGATTTTTCTTACATCAAATCAAAGCACGCGTGAAGAACTGAAAATAAATTTTTTCACGCTTATTTTTATTTTTTCGAAATTTTTTTAAACGGTTGAAAATTTCTGCAAAAAAAGTCCTCACGGGTACACGGCTGTGGCCGTCAACATTATCGGGATCAAATTTTTTACAAAGATTATTAATCGGTATGAAAGCCGCTAGTTTGCTATGGAGGTTTTTGTTGAAACAAAAATTGACAAAATGGCGCCGGTTTGAAAAAAAAAGTAGCGAATTTAGCCTATGTTTCCGACAGCTTTTCGTTAAGGCCTTAGGCCACAGTAACGGGTAAAAAATCATTCGCGAATTTAACAATTTTTTTTCGTATGAAAACGTGATTCACTGATAAAATTAATTACACATCTATTTAGTATGAATATCAAGCTGTTAGATTTTTTTTTCTATGGACAAAATGGCCGACTACTAATATTTTCTTTTGTTATCTTTTTTTAGGCACTCCGCGGTGTGACATTTAGCATCCACAAGTTTTTACCTAGAACAAAAAACAAAAATTATCGTCAATCTGCATTAGAATACGTAAAGTACGTACGGAATTTAAAAAATATTGTTTTATCCAAAGTTGTAGGTATTTGAACTTAAGAAATGAATTTTCAGTGAAAAAATTCGTTATAACTGCTCATAAAATGAAAAGTTTTCGATTAATCAGAAATTCCGTACGTACTATTCTGCGAAATGCAATTAGGAACATAAATTTTAAATTTGAAGTGAATCGAGTAAAAATTGTTGAAGTTATTTGTCACGTCAATTGGAAAAATGCTGTTTCGAAAAGTTTGCAAAAGTTTCGAAAAACAGCTTGATATCCATACTAAATAGATGTGTAATTAATTTTATGAGTGAATCACTTTTGCATACGGAAAAAGATTGTTAAATTCGCACATGCGTTTAAACGCAAAAACGCGTTTAAAGTTTCGAGTGCGGAATTTTCATATAAATCATCTGCTTACGTTTATGTAAGTGTATGAACAGCATGCTTATAACCGTCTATACTATCGGATGAAGCAAAAAAAATGAATTTTTTGAAAATTTTACACTGTGATGATCCCTTGAGGTATTCCTTACGCGGAGGGTCGCATTTTGTAAGGACATGAGATCACCTTCTAAATCATCGGTAAATTACAGTGGCGCTTTATGAAAAATAAGGTACCATCAATTATTCTACCCAACGATAAACTGGAACAAAAAATTTCGGACAAATTTAGTAGATTTAGACGTTTTCTCTAAAAAAAAGTCGCGGCTACGAAAATTCTTCTGCTAGTCACATTTGTTCCAAGTTTTGCCATTAATATTTTGTGCAAACCTTCGATGTCCCCCAGTTTCTATTGTCGTCACGGGTTGTTTAAAATTTCTTACACGCGGTATAATTTTTTACATCTAGAGTTTTTTAGTCCATAAGTTATTAGATTGAAATATGGCCAACGCACATAGAAGTATTTCTGCTAATTAGCCGGTCAAAAATAGAATTTCTTAAATTTGAGCCAGATTTAAAAAACTGCTACCTGAGAATGTTTAATAGATATCAAACAATGGTCGAGCCCGTCCTCAACTGTGCCGATTTGTAATATACATAACAAACAACGATTTGTAGTATATATAACAAACAACGATTTGTAATATATATAACAAACAACGATTTGTAATATATATATATATATATATATATATATATATATATATATATATATATATATATAACAAACAAAAATTTGTATAATAATATATACAACAAACAACGATTTTTATATATAACACAGAAAATAATTTCGGCCCTGTAAGTAGTTTAAATGCGCCTATGTGCAACGTGTCATCTCCATAAAGCGCCGTATAAATGAGACGATTTTTAGAGTTGTAATGTTCACTTAAAAGTTCGGTGAATTGGCTTGAAAGTTTACCGGTAAACTGGAATATATTTTTACTTCATTCTAATCGAAAATCGGTTGATTGTTAAATATTCGAATTCGTGAATGACGAGGTCATTTTACACACATTAATATAATACATGGTCTTGCCAATTTTGAGTTTTTCGAATTGACAAATATTGCTATGCAATGAAGTTATTATTTTTTAAATGGTTAGACTATTGTGGCGACCTGAAACTCAGGGTTATACAAAAAGTCTTGCAGGAATAAAATTATTGAAAAATCGTTTATTTGTCTGTATGTTTAAAAAGTTATGTACCAAGTTCATAAAAAGATATTAATCATTAAAGAAGTTGCAAACAATATCGTTAAAGATCTTTGGACGTGGGGCTCCACGATGTACATAATTTTGGCCACCTGGTTTATCTGAAGAAAGACGAGTTTTTCCTCAAAATAGATAATAAATGATAAAATAGATTTTTCGAGGAAAAATGACATTATTATTGCTAATAACTAATGAAAAAAACATTTAGAAGAAAAACGTCATTCAATAATAAACTACTGAGTTAGTTTCAATTGTTTCAACTGAGATTAAACACTGACTAAGACCAAAGACTAATTAGTTTTAACTAAGACTGAACACTGAATAAGTGTACCAAATTTCAAGTAAATCCATTCATTAGATTCCGAGAAATCGTGTACACCGTTTTGAAAAACATAGTTTCGAGGAAAACGCGTTTAAAGTTTTACCAGCAGTTGTTCCGTTGTAATCATAACCTTCAATCTGCGATTGCTGCACCATACGTTGGTGCAGGTCCAACGTTGCAATCGTCGGACCTTTCTCTTCAATTTTAGTTGCCTCAAGCTTCGAACGAGCGTTCGTCATTTTCACAGTAGCCTAACGCCTTAAACGAAGTTTCGCGATTGCTGTACAGCCAATTATACCAAGTCAATAATCAAACGTACGTCTGGTACAATAATACAACGAATTTTCTCAGACCGGTGCGTTGGTCTAGTGGTTAGCGTGCTGGCCAGCGGACCGGGAGGTCGCGGGTTCGAATCCCAGTCGCGTACTTTCGTCTTGCAATTTTTTATTCGACATTTTTTTCGGCGAACGACTAGTTCCGTGACCGGAAAGCGAACTTGTGACCGACCGTATTGGTATAGGTTTTCCGCAGTTTCCCTATACCCATGGCAGGTATGTCGTGGTGCATACGTTACAGAGAGGGGGAAGTCGGCTGCGGCCGCAAGGGGGGACAGGAGGTAAGAGGAGAGTTGTGGAATGGGGAAGGGGGTGGGGATATGTGGAATGGGAGGTAAAAGGCGGATTGGGGCTCGTAAAAAGGGAAAAAACCCTGTACGGCTGGAACGAACCAATAAAAAAAATACAACGAATTTTCTCTCGGGCGACGAAGAGTAGACGAAGAGACCATTATGTATCTTTCTCGCTTCTAACTGAATCATGCCCATATGAACAACCACCCTCAGTGCAAGATCAATCGCTTCGAGCAGCGTTACCTATCGAGCAAACAAATGCAAACCGCTCACGCGTAACGAACAAAACTACAAAAAGCTCCTACTCCGTTAGACTCATACCTTGATTGTCTTTCTTACGCTGCAGGTCAGCAGGACGATGCACGGATGAATTTGGCTATTGCACTGACGGCCTCTCGGCTCGGCGCGACCGTGGCGAATCACGTGACCGTGGTGAATCTCCTCAAGGGACTCGACAAAGTAGGCGTTCACCGAATAATAGCCGGATATCGATAAAAAGCGAGCTTGCAGCTGACATAAATAATGGACCTGTTGATTAGGATGGAAAGCGAGTACTGGTCGGTGCACATCTACGGGACGAGATGACAGGCGAGGAGTGGGATGTGAAGGCAAAGGCGATTATAAATGCGACGGGTCCGTTTACCGACACCATTCGCAAGATGGACGACCAGAACGTGGCGGAAATTTGTTGTCCGTCGTCGGGAGTGCACATCGTTTTGCCGGGTTACTACAGTCCGGATCAGATGGGTCTTCTCGATCCGGCGACGAGCGACGGTCGTGTAATCTTCTTCTTGCCATGGCAGAAACAAACGATCGCCGGTACGACGGATCTGCCGTGTGAGGTGACGCACAATCCGCGGCCGACCGAGGACGAGATAATGTTTATCCTCCAGGAAGTCAAGAATTACCTCAATCCCGACGTTGAGGTACGTCGTGGCGATGTGCTCTCGGCGTGGAGCGGCATCCGACCGCTCGTATCCGATCCCAACAAACCCAATACCCAATCGCTCGCGCGCAATCACATCGTCCACGTCAGCCCCACGAATCTCGTCACCATAGCCGGTGGCAAATGGACGACTTATCGTGCCATGGCCGAAGAGGCCGTTGACGCGGCCATCGACGGTTCGTACGATCTCTTACACCCCCGTTCATCCGTTTCAATGTGGATTCGAGAAAAAAGAAAAGGCTATTTCGAAACTGGTCCTCCACCGCGATCACGCTTTTACGCGGAAGAGGTCATTGAGCTGAACTTTTTTCTACGCGCATGGAAGGCCCGGAAGTCGCTGCCCGAAGAATTAGTCATGAAAGAACGATAGTGACGTTTGCATCGTTGGAATTCAACTAACCCAAACAAACCATTTTTTCGGCACCTTTAGACCCTCCAAAATAACTCAAACGTTTCTCAGGATCCTCGTTAGATATTTTCAGCCGAAACTACGTAAGAAAAGATTTTGAATGATGAAAATGAGGTGATGAAAAAATAAAGAATTTTCGTTCCATTCCGATGCAAACTTCAACATGAGCGCTATATTGAAATATCGTACTATTGGAAATGCTGGACACTATTCTAAAGTGTCATGTGTTTCCAGTCAGTATCGAAAATTTGTGTCCTGCATTCATAAAATCCTCAGCCCAATGATCGCTACTACGTACGCCAAAGTCATCGAAGTTGCAGACCAGTCGAAATAATAGCCAAAAAACAGATTTTATCTAGCAATAATGAGACAGTGAAAGAAAGTGCAAACGAGGGGAAAAGCGAAGAAGGAAAAAAGGGTCGAATTGCCTGAAATATAATTCTTGTGCGTTTGGCAGCTTGCAACCTCGAGCCAACGTCGCTCCCGCAGACGGACGGTATGCTCTTGGAAGGAGCACACGGCTGGAGTCCAACCATGTATATCCGTTTGGTACAAGATTTCGGGCTGGATTGCGAGGTCGCCGAACATCTCGCCAAAAGCTACGGCGATCGTGCCTTCGCTGTCGCGAAAATGGCCGCACTCACCGGCAAACGGTGGCCGATCATCGGCAAAAAAATCCATCCCGAGTTCCCGTACATCGATGCCGAGGTTACACATCTTCTCCATCTTTTCGTTTTCACGTTTCGTCATTCTTTTCTTGCTTCACTTTTGGAGCTACGTCTACCTAGAGGCCCGAAAAAATGACCATATTTCACTTTTGTTTCTGGGAAACGGTTGGTGAAAAAGAAATGCATTTTTTCAACACCATGGTAGATATATCGAATTGAAAAATCACCAAAAAATGGAGAAAGTACTGTCAAATAAAAATATTTGTGGAAAATGCAATTTTTTGACCCACCTAGGTGGATATAGCTTGTTTATTCTTCATCCGCCATGTGACTTTTCCATATACTTGAACGATGACCGTTTCAGGTACGTTACGGATGTCGGGAGTACGCCAGAACGGCCATTGACATGATCGCTCGGCGCTTCAGGCTCGCCTTCCTCAATGTTCAAGCAGCGAACGAGGCTCTTCCCGGTATCATCGATATCATGGCCGAGGAGCTTCACTGGTCCGCCGACGAGAAGAAAAAGCAGCAGAAAGAGGCATCCGATTTCTTGGCTAACGAAATGGGACAAATGGTGAATCGCGCGTCACGCGACAAACTTCCCATTAATCTCACCAAAGACGAGATTCAATTGTACATCAAGCGTTTCCAAATTATCGACAAAGATCGCAAGGGATACGTCTCCATCAACGACATACGACGAGGGCTCAAGGTACGTGCGCGATATGAAAAACCTCAACGGTCTCTTTCTCTATTTCTCTTCTAATTCGAGCGACAGTGCCGCGCATTCTCACCGAAAGATTTTAACCCGACCGAAAACGAAGCAAAGAATATCTTGCCGTCCACTTTTCGAATGGCACTGGTGAAAAAAATATTGCCACGTAAAGTAAGCTATTCGCTTGGAAAAATGACTACGATATTCTTCTGCCGCATAATGGCATTTTGGTAAATTATTATTTATCCCAACAAACGAATGCTCGCAAGGACTTTTTGTCAATCGAAGGTGCATTTACTTACATTTAAGATTCAAGGAGGTTGACGCTTAAACTACAAAAAAAAATATATCTTCTAAACTATACTGATACGTAACGAATTTTTTTTGCTCCACCACTAAAGAAGCTCTTATTTAATGTACTAAAAAATAGAAAATAATATTTTTCACCAAGTCACCTTAAACTAGGTGCGCAACTAAGTTTCCGGGTTTTTCTGACCAATCAAAAATCAAAAATGTGAAGACAAATACAAAAAATGGTTCATTCGAAGTATTGTCCCTCGCTATTTACACATTTATGCCATCCCTCTGGCAATACATAAATACTGCGACGATAAAAAGATACGTCTTTGGACTGAAACCATTCGTCCAACCAATTTTATACTGCACCGTAACTGGCCAAGTATAGCCCACCCAAGCCATGCGCCATCGACCGGAGCAAGTGGTAGTCTGAAGGGGCCAGGTCTGGCGAATACGGCAGGTGCGGTAGCAGATCTCATTTCAGTGCTTTTATGGTGTCCTGGACAATGGAACTACGATGGCACGGAGCGTTGTGGTGCTGCAACATCACACGTTCGTGTCTCGTGTCCCATTCTGGCCGTTTTTCGAGCAATGCGTGCTTCAAATTGATTAGTTGTTGTCGGTAGCGATAGCCATTGACAGTTTCGCCCGGTTTCAGCAGCTCATAGTACACGATCCTTTCCGGTCTAACCAAACGCAGAGCGTTGTCTTTTTTCCGAAGCGATTTGGCCGTGCCGTCGATGTTGACGCTTCGCCAAGTGAAAGCCACGATTTTCTGCGTTTGGGATTCTCGAAATATATCCATTTTTCATCGCCAGTAACAATTCGATGCAGAAAACCCTTTCTGTTCTGCCGCAAAGGCAAAATTTCGGAAGTGGCTTCCCGCTTCGCGCAAATGCTTCTTGTTTGGCACAAACTTGGACATTTTGGAGGTTAGAAAAAAGGACGTGTTGCGATATTTGTTTATATTACGACTGGGTATTCTTAACAGATGTCCAAGCCATAAAGACACCCAATTTCAGACCTGTATGTCGAATACATGTGTCGCTAGCGCCATCCATGTGTGAAACCCGGGAACTTAGTTGCGCACCTAGTATGTACTAACATTTTTTACCGTCATCTTATTCAACGTACCAAGTAATGTAAAATGTACCAAGGCATCTTATTTAAGGGGGGATTGTCTTTTATTTTCGCAAAATTTACCGCTTTTTGGGAATTTTTTTGTGAAGAAAGTATACAACGGAAAACTTGTGAAACTTGGCATATAGTTTTAATGATCTGTTTACTACATACAAAAAAATTTTTAAACAATTTCATCAAAAAATCCGCCTCCCACCCCCCTCCACGCGCGATGGTCCTTTTTTGATGGTGTGCACGATTACAGCCTTCACGTTCATCTTGCAACAAAAACCCAAAAAGCATTTTACTTTAGACACATATAGCTATCGTTCGATGAAGGGGAAAAAAAAATTGATGATTTGGTGACGTTTTGAACTTGAAGTATCGATTTTTCGAAAAAAAATGATCGATTTTTTGTTATAAATAAAAAACTATTAAACGTATTGCTTTTTTGCTTCTCCAAACGATAAAAGGATGTCAGCTGAGCATTCTGTCCAAATTTGAAGGCAATCGGTTGAATAGTTTTTGAGAAATCGTGCACACCATCAAAAAAGGACCATCGCGCGTCGAGGGGAGTGAGAGGCGGATTTTTTGATGAAATTGTTTAAAAATTTTATTGTATGTAGTAAACAGATCAATAAAACTATATGCCAAGTTTCACAAGTTTTCCGTTGTATACTTTCGTCACAAAAAAATTCCCAAAAAGCGGTAAATTTTGCGAAAAAAAAAGACTATCCCCCCTTAATGAGCTAAAAAATAGAAAATAATATTTTTTACCAAGTCACCTATATGCAACTACTAACAAAAGGTTGGGGCGCTTAATTTTTTAAATGTTTAATAAATTTGATCACTTCAGTTCCATTAACCGTATTAAAATTGGCACAATAGTGATTTGAGAAAATATTATCACACGTTTATACTCAGTTTCAGAATTTTTATTCAAGAAATCTAAGGTTGTTTTACAGTAAATTAAGTACAGTTGGTATGTTAATGTATTTATGTAAATTAAAGATTATATGTCTCAATTTTGAGCGACCCAAGCTTTCATTTATAGTCACATATAGGTGATTTGGTAAAATAAAAATTATCTTCTACTTTTTAGTACATTAAATAAAAGCTTGTTTTTTAGAAATATTTCTATACACATAAATCATTTTCTACTTTTTAGTCTTTAATTGATTTTACTAGTTAGTTGTTACTAGTAGTTTACTAGTTTACATGTTTGTACGATAGAAAGATGCAATGTTTATTATCTTGTTTATTATTTAAATATGTTGTCAATGTTTATTATCTAAAGGTCAATGATTATTATCACACGTTTATACTCAGTCTCAGGTTTTTTATTCAATAAACGTAAGGTTGTTCTACGGTAAATTAAATACAGTTGAAATGTTAACGAATTTATGTAAGTTAAAGATTATAGGTCTCAATTTTCTGCACCCCAAGCATTTATAATCACATAAAGGTGATTTGGTAAAAAAAAATTCCTTTCGTCTTTGTTTTTTAGAGATAATTTTTTACACATAAATAATTTTCTACTTTTTAGTTTCTATTGATTTTACTAGTTTACTAGTTTACATGTTTGTACAGTAGGAAGGTGCAATGCTTGTAAAAAAATAGCAAAGACTGCAATTGAGATTGAACTTGCGACTATTTGCTGCGTATAAACTTTCTACCCACAAACACAGTCGGCTACGAATTTGTATGTGTATGTATGAGATTTTATATGGACGATTAGGTGTCGCTAATTTTACATGAAAAATTCAAAATTATATGGATATATATATATTTAAGTTGAATCATGCATTGTCACCTTTTAGATGCATGTTTGCAAACTTCAGAGCTCTAAGTAGTCAAGAAGTGGGTGAAATGCGGATTTTCCGTTTTGCATCTCACAGAACATCAAGTTATATAAAAGCCTGTAAAATGCATAATTTTAATCGTTAGTTATATATTTTATGAAAAATTAGCTTCTGCAGAACAAATATATACCTCGTTTACATTTTTTTAAGTTGATTGAAAGAAAAAAAATGCATAAGCTGTCATTTGCCTCAACTGGACTGCTCCAACCTCCTTAATCCGCAGTAAGATTCGCGAGCGCGCTCTGACGTCGAGTCGATGCAACTTACACGCTTCTGGTACTGTTTTCTCATTTCTCTGTTCTCTCCTGTAACTCGATGATCCAGGCCCTCGGTATAAAACTGAACGAGAACGAGCTGCACTGCTTGCTCAACGAAATCGATCTAAGCTACAACGGCCAGATGGAACTTCCCGATTATCTCCAGGTAATTCACACCGCGCTCTTATTAATCGGTCGTGTCTTTTTTTTTGTCTGCTTCTCCGTATACAGCTCTTTGGCGACAAGGACGTTCCGGGTGAGGAACTACACGAAATACTTCGTGAAATCGACACTAATATGAACGGCCAGGTCGAACTGGACGAGTATCTCCAGGTCTGTCGGATACACAACTTATAGAAAAGTTTGAAGAGTTCCTTTTTCTGCTGAACGAACAACCGATCGACTCTCGGTTCACTCCTTTTGTTCACTGTTGAAAGTGCATCGATTAACTGTCTTGCCAGTGCATTAATAATCACTTGACTACGTTTTCCTTCCATTAATTAACTCTCGATAATCGATTATAATAAGCTCTGTGGAGGAAAATGAACTGCACTCTCTCGAACACTAGTATCAGGCATGAAAAATGCCCTGCCAAATTTGACCTTTCTTAGTCGAAGTAATAACGCCGAACTATTTGTTTCCCCTTTCCATATTTACAAAAAGTTCGCTCTATACGTTCAAACTTGAATAAATCGATAACTAATGGACATTTGCCTAGTAAAAAAAAACGAGTTTTTTTTTCTTAAAATAGACAATATTGGCTAAAACTTGACTAAGCTTTGTTATCGTGTTTCAATCATAAAAAAATAGTTTGCATTTTTTCTCTATTTTTCGAGGAAAAATGACATTAATGTTAAGAACTAGAAAAGTATGTTAAGAACGATAAGGTCGGTCAAGAGTAAGCCACCATTACACTCAATAAGTGTACCAAATTTCAAGTGAATCCGTTCATTAGAAGTCGAGACATCGTGTACGCCGTTTTGAAAAGCATAGAGAAAAATTCGTTAAAAGTTTTCCTTCAATCTACGATTCCTGCACCATATGTTGGACTTTTCTCTCCAATCTGAGTTGGCTCGAGAGAAGAACGAGCGTTCGTAACTTTCACAGTAGCCTAACTGCTCAAGAATCTCCAAACGAATTTCGCAAATATTAATTAGACGCTGAGGAATTCAAGTTTGAACGTAAAAGGCAAATTTGCTGTGTCAATTGAATAGGGAGAAAAATTAATGGCCGTAAATTGGATAGGATTAAGAATTATCATCTCAAGTGAGACATTAACTTTTAAAATATACGATACTATTGTTTTGAGAAGGGAGAACTGCAAGCAGTTTTTCGATATATATATAACACAAATGACTTGGGCTGACTAAATCTGTCATTGAGAGGTCACAACGAATTGTTCATTGAAAAGCGGAATATGAAGTTATGTTAAAGATGATTAGTTCCATCGAGCCACCGAATACTCGAAATAATGAAACGTTTCGATATTCCATCTCAATATTTCGTTGGCCAACTGTGAATGAACAATTTCGTTGATCCAAGTGATACAGCACGAATATACTCTTTTCTCTGTCAGCTCGATCTACTCTGCTCAATAACTTTGCAACAGCACATCCGTTGTGTGCTTGCAATCGTAACAAAAAGTTATTTATTCAATAGCTCGATTGCGCCGTGTACACGCTGTGAATGCGCATGCCATGTCCAACCGCTGATTCTACAGCACTGTCTAGAGGCTGAACAAAAAACAAGTAGCAAAGCTTTCTGTTCACGCTCACCAAACTACTGATCCTTGGCTCTGTTCTTAGGTGTTTAGTGGAGGGGGGAGGGGCACGAATCTTTAGGTAGATTTTTTATGCATGCTATGGAGAATGCATAAAAAGTTACCCAGAGGTGGCAATAGCCCAGTATCAACGAATTGCAGTCGGCATGCTCGTTGCTCTGTCGTAGTAGATTGCCTGTGATTTTCTACGACCAGAAAATGTTTTCCTTCAAGGGCATGGGTCACACGTTTGATCGATAAAAATTCTGGGACAAAGGTTTTACGTCCTAGAGGTATTACTGGAAATGCTCTATTCGCACTTTTGAGAGCGGACGTCGCCTTTTTTTGAAACATGTTTTCCAAAGTGAGAGAGGAAAAATTTCATAACTTTTGTGCTTGTACAGAGGGCACGATTCAAGTTCACGTGACTGGTTCGATTATATTCTAGAATCATTGCAGGCAAATTGCTACCGAAAAAACTTGGTCGCATCCCAATGCCTAAAACGTCATGTTTCAATGAACAAGATATAGTTATAGTAACGAAACATTCTTAATTTTCTGTCGAAACATTCTCAATTTTCTGTTGAATTTTTATGATTGCTGTCGGAGTTGTAATAACGAAACATTCTTAATTTTCTGTCGATTGTTTAAATGATATATTTTTCACATACGCTTTTAAGACGGAATGACACCTCATCGCGGTCGGTATGGTAGAACAGAATTATAGATACCCAAAAATCTCTGAAACGGCTCTTCAGATCCCGTCGAAACTTTGCCAAACGACGTCAAATAGATAGACGAACAGCTTCCAGCCCCTCAAATTTTTTGAATTTGAGAAAAAAAACGTAGATCGGCTTATCATGCGGAACTCGAGACCGAAAAGATGAAAAATCAGATGTTTGGCTAATGTCACCACTTAGAGAAAAGCTAGACCGGGTAGTCACATAAAAAACGAACAATTTGAGCTCTCAATCACTGCACTTCGTTGCATATCTTAGGAGGAAAGTGGTAATCTAGATTTGTCGTGTAATTGTTGATAATTGCGAGCAAATGTCGCCCGAACTTCGACGTGCTCAGTTCACGAGAATTCCGCGCGCGGCGCTCGCCTCGTGGTCTGCAGACGACGCGCATCGAGGCCCGTGGCAGCGCCAATAACGTCTCTCCACACCGTGGTGTAGACGCGCACCGACACGCACGCACACATGCGTTGCGTAGCGTGTCGAGGCCCGTGGACGGCGAGACGCAATGTCTCCGCGCGCGCGGCGACGAACGCGCGCGGTGGCATCCGTCGGTGGGGCGCAGAAGCTCGATTGAGTTCTGCCCTACCGGTCGGAAGCCGGGGCCGCATCGAAATTTCGCGTCGGGTGTCATTCCGTCTCAAATACGTTTTACAAGTGTGTGTAATATATATATACTAATTAATATTAATTAATATTAATTAATTATATATTATCTATATATATATATATATATATATGGGAAACATTTGAAAAAATATTTTTACAGGGTGACCCATTCAAAGTGCTACCATCTGACACATTAACAAGTGTGCATTGGAACAAAAAATGTTTCAAGTGAAGGTCCACGGAAATTTTATTAAAAACATTTCTTCACACAATGCGTACTGTTTGGAATGCCAACGTGTAACGTTTCGTACGATTTTACTACCTTGATTCTATCAACAATGACGAATGCTATTTCTAAAAAAAGTTACGGATTGCTCTACGCGATTTCTGCAATTAATCTTTCCTTATAGCTTGCTGCCTGTAGAATCGTAAGAAATAGAATCTTTCGGAATTCCCGTTGTATTCTTCGCGTTGAACGAGGTGGTGTGGTAATGGAGTAGCGTGGAACGTACTAAAACTTGAGACTCCTCGAAATATTCATCACGATGAATATATGATTTATATCAATGTGCAGAAACCTGCTCCTCTTATGCGCCCCTTTCCTTTTTTCCGCATTCCCATTTATCTCCTAATTGATTAACGATTAATGAATTATCATGAATTAATCACGAATGTATTATCATGAATTAGTCATTAATATATTATCATGAGGTGATAATTAGAGAATTATCACGAACGAATGATAAATAAATTATCATGAATTCATTATGATAATTTGGATTATCAGTAATGAATTATCATAAATTCATTACTGAGAAATTATCATGAATTATTTATTAATGAATTATCATGAATTAGTTGTTACCGAATTATCGTGAATTAATTATTAACCCTTAATGGTCACACCGGGTGAACTATTCCCCCTCCGTTATTTTTTACCTGGAACACCTTTCAGAAAATTCGGAAAAATGGGACATATTTATTGCATATTTAAAATCACCCTTTTTAAAAAATAATCGGTACGGTCGTGTAGAAAATAGTTGAAAGTACATTGCAGTATTTCTTTTTGTTCTTTTGAATTTTTCGATAATTTATCACATTGCAAAATGATCGAGGTGAATTTCACCCACAATGACTTTTGAGTAAGTTTTTCGCGGTGTGACTGGCAAGGGTTAATGAATTATCGTAAATTAATGATCGTCCGTAGTGGATAACCTGCGAACGATAATAAACCTTATTGCGAACAATAATACACAAAATAACAGTCTCGAAATACACCGAAACTTTGTACAATTCCTGACGTTGATTGCACATTTTTTATTTTTTATTCTGTTCCCTGTGCAGATGATGTCAGCGATAAAGTCCGGACACGTTGCGTACTCGAGATTCGCACGGATGGCCGAAATGGAGGAGGCTCAACACGAGAAGGACGTACTGAAGAAGCAGATCAGCGTGGAGAGATCCGGTGGTGGACTTTAAAGAGGAAAAAACCAATGGAAAGATTGAGAGAAGAAGAAAAAGACGACGTGGAGTCGCTTCGACGAATGGCGTCCTAACGAAGGATCTCTCTTCGCGGATGCATCCCCCCCCTTAGCTAATTTACCCCTCGACACGATTTACACTTGATATAGGAATAAATTAATTATTTCCCCGTCGCGCTCGCCTCAAGAAGCGTGGCAATCACTACGGAGACGCTGCAATGTCACAGAAAGGTCGTCCATCGAACGTTGGTTAACGTGCCGTCGAACGACCAACGACACGCTCTCGCAGTGTTTCGATAAACGCGGCTCTTACTCTTAATTTTTATTTATTTATTTTTTCCTTCATTTTTAAAAATTGGCACACTAACTCTCGGTTCCCCAGTACTAAATTCGAATCGTTTCACATCGCCGCGATTGCACATATTCCCCGTCGATGTATACTATGGGTATATTGAGTTACGCGTATGTTCACAATATAGGGTAAAGTGACGTTATTTCGGCAACCCACCAATTATTGACACTTCTCTCCTATCTACACAGTGGGCCATAAGTGCCAATAGTTGGGCCCTTGAAGTGCCAATAATTGGGCTCTTAAAGTGCCAATAATTGGGCTCTTAAAGTGCCAATAATTGGGCTCTTAAAGTGCCAATAATTGGGATCTTAAAGTGCCAATAATTGGGCTCTTGAAGTGCCAATAATTGGGCACCTTACCCTACTCGTTTTGTTTTTCTCGTGTATTCGTATCAACCACACTCACACGCACGAGACATCGCGTAAAGCGCGAGGACCGTACGAGCTTGCAACAATCGTACTCTCCGACTAGTCAATTGAATATGTAAATAATGTCATCGTACGCCGCGTTTTCGCGCTCTCACGCAACTTCAATCGAATTTTCCGCTCATCTCGTCGACTACACTCTATTTATTTATTCAGCTGTCAAACATGTCTGATTAATAAACGATCAAAAGGGAGAAGACAAATGGGCGTGAGGGTATTTCGCGTGCACGCTGCCAGACTCCAAACGCAATGATGTATCTTCACCACCGGACGCGCGCCCCCACATGATTTCAACGAAAGTTGAGCATTGCAGGAACATATGTTAATTGTGTTCCGAGGTTAGGTTTTTTTGTTGGGGAATCCTGTTCAACGATTTTGAGAAATACTTTTGTTCCAAGATCATTCTTTCAGAGGTATCGAGGTCGTGGAAGTTTTTTTTTAGGGAATTACGTGGTTCTTTAAGGGGTTAGGCTACTGGGAAAATGACCAACGCTCGTTCGTCGCTCGAGGCAACTCAAATTGAAGAAGAAGGTCCAAGGTACGGTGCAGAAATCGCAGATTGGAGGTAAACTTATTATTGGAACGATAGAACTGATGGTAATACTTTAAGGGGGTATTCCTCTCGGGAAACTTAAAAAACTCGCTTTGCGGCATATTGTTATACTGTGAACCTTCAAGAATATTTTAGGATCGAGCGGAACCTGAAATTCTAAAAATTGAAGAAGTTACACCTATTTTAGTGGAGTGACACGGCGGGATTGATATCTTGAGTAACTTTCACATTATTGACTTGAATTTGCACAGTTAGCGTTCAAACAGTAGTCATTTTCCTCGCACGATCGCATTTTTTTAATCCACCGAACCATTTGTTAATAACGATGATTTGAGCATGCTGTTTTTCAAGAGAAAAATGCGGTTTTTTCGTACTGAAAATTTACTGAAAAATGATCGGGAGTTTTCCATAGGCGTATGGTAATTAGCCCATGAAATACGTCGCGTTGCCGATTTTTTTCACTAAAAAACGGTACTGTGGGTCGTATTCAAACTACACAGGTTGATCAGCAAAGGGTTTATAAAGGTCCAGAAAAACATTCCGCTGGGTGGTAACATGTTGACTTAACCCCATAACAACCTTAAGGAGGTACGATCACTTCCTCGGGGTCAAAAACGAGTCTAAATTTATTTCACCCACAGCTGCTCTGATTTATGTTTACTTATGTTGATTATTTGTATTATCGATTATAATATGCCAAATGTTGTGGTAAATGGTGAATTTATTTCACATGAACAAACAAAAACTGAAAAATTAGGCTGTCAATGACTCGGTAGTATTCGTCATAATAATAATATCAACATGTTTACCTTGAAAGCGGACTAAAAAGACATATCGAAAAATCAGCCGGAAACCTATTAAGCTAGGCTTGAATTACATCAGCGAAATTAATATGATAGGCAGAATATAATTATACATATCATTGATACGTGATAAAGGATAAACCTCCATGAATTGTTGTTCGCATATTTTGTGGCGACTTCTATTCAAAATAATAGCCAAACGTAGCTAGGTTATGTCCGCCAAATGCATCAGCTGTTACTCGCGACGTTGCTAAGTCTGTGTGTGCTATTTCGTCGTTCTGACCATTTTCATCCGGAAATGGAAACATTCTTGTAATGCAGTGCTTTAACTCCACGGTGAAGATTGATTTTCTTATTTTTTACATCTATTATATCTAACCTATCGAAATTCAGTTTTCCAACGGGTTTAGTTGGATACGTGAGCAGAAAAACCACGATCACCGCACTTCCGGTTGACCGTCTCCATAAGACGACGTTCTTTGGTAAACTCAGTGCTCGGCTTTGCAATTTTATTGCGAAAAAAACTCAACGGTCAAAATAACTCAAATTTTTGCAATAGGCGCATCAAGGATTCGTCAAAATCATATAAAAATTTCAAATCCGAAAGTTGGATTCGTAGTAATGCTCGTACCTCATTAAAGGCGTTTTTCTTGAAACTATGTTTTTCAAAACGGTGTACACGATTTCTCGACATGTAATCAACGGATTCTCTTGAAATTTGGTACACTTGTTCAGTGTAATAGTAATTTAGTCTTGACCGACACTTGCCTTCTCAACCTTTGTTTCATCAGTTATTAACAATAATGTCGTTTTCCTCGACAAATCTAAAAAACATCTTTTGTTTGATTATCCAAACACGATAACAAAAAGCTCGGTCAAGTCTTGGTCAATATTATATATTTCAAGAAAAAAAAAACCCTCGTTTTACTTTCAGATCAACCGGTTGGCCAAAATCAAGTACACCGTTGAGCCGTTGAGTTGAACATTCAAATGTCTTTCATGGGACTGTTTGTAACTTCTTTAACTATTAATCTTTTTGAATAAGATTTGATACAACGTTGATAATAGCCATACAAATAACTGTTCAAACGATTTTTCAATCATTTTATTCCTTCGAAATCTGAGGTTTTCCAGAACTCCAATGCAGTGCGTGTAAGGAATGCCCATTGCGAGAGCGAATATCTCGATAACAGGATCGTCAATGTGGTGCGAAATCCACACATTACTAATATTGGCTAGGGTATCCTGCACGGTACCCTAGCCAACATGAGTATTCAATCACCAAACTTTCCGTCTTACACCATTTTTTTGCACGTTCTACTTCGAATCCAAGACAGATGTACATATGTTTGGTTTTCTTCTTACACTTTGGCTGACTAGTTGCCAGCCTGGCCACTGGTGGCAGCCCCCTGACACGGGGTACTATTCCTATGGCAATAAATGACTCGCGTGTTGTCCAGGATGTTCGGTTGCGTTACAGTCCACTTCGTGGCGCTAGTAGTCTCCTGCTCGGTTTCCTTTACGCATGCACGTTCCATGCTCGATATAATAATACAATTTTCGTAGTTTCTGAGTATATACACGTTTTACGGTTGTGTTGTGATTTATTGTGGTTTGTGAGTACAATAAAATGTTCAGAACATTTTAAATGTTAAAAATCAATCCGCGATCTGTGAAGTGTATTTTTGTTTACCATGACATACCTTCTGTATTGTGTGTAGGATATAATTATCAAACGACACTGAGCGGCAATTGATTTGAGATCAATCATGCCGACATGCATCGTCCCTGGTTGTACCTCAGGGTACAAATCAAACCCAGAAAAGGTGAATTTTTTCACAATTCCCAAGAACCCGCAAAGTGAGAATTTGTGGAAAATAGCTTCCCGGTCTGTAACTGCCAAAAAACAAATATATTTCTAGTTACATAATTTTAAACGATTAAAATAATAATATTATAATAATGATTATAATAAACATTTTCTCCATGGTTTGGTGGGTTCGGCTGGTTCACAGGTCATGCGGCATATATATAGTTATCGAGCAGGTGACTACTAGCGCCACACGTCGCAGCGATTGAAAATAAAAACGACGGACATTACGCGAGCTATTTATGGCTGATGGCGACAGAGGGCTGACTGGTGATTACCGCGCCGGCCATTGGACGATGTTTGGTTTTAAGTGGACCACCCTGTGTATAATGTTGACGTCGCAGGTTCGACAGTGCTACCGACCGCCGCCAGATGGCACACTCGAGTGCCCTAGAGACTACGCCACTAAAATCTTTGAACTCTTAAAGAAGCGGCCGACATTTACGGCCAAAGCCCTGTGAGTCCATGTGGATTCGTGGTTGCTGCTCTTTTACTCGAAACATCCACCATCCATTAATTGCACTGTGGCGATAAATTTGCGCCATCATCCGATCATTTTTCGAAGTTTTTCGGTGAATGCGACTCTCGTGCTGAACTTTCACCAGCCGTTCTTGCTAGCTTACACATTTTCGCGCGTTCTTCTAGTTGACGAATCGGCCGCTAGGCGCTGCGTTCTCGATCGGTATTCCGAAGCTGCCGCATCGCTACGCCGATGCGCTAAGACCTTGGAACTTCTCGAAACCTCCCAGGTACACGAGAGAAGCTTCGCTGTGTGTGCACGCATTTTATAGAGGGGCGGAGAAGCGCCGGAGGAAAGTACGATTCCAGGACTTTTAATGCATGCGGCCGTATTTCGTGTTGTCGTACTTGAGCATACGGAGAATTCCTGCGCTCTCTGCGGGCTCACGACTTTCGTACGTATATAGTGATTCAAGCGCGCGTTGTAAATTCAGTGCAGGATCGTTACTTTGAATACTCGCTTTTCCAGTGGAGCCTCAAGGCTCTGCACTCTACGAAACGCACAGACACCCTTCCTAATCATTTCAAATCCTAACCTACAAAATGATTTCGAAGCTTCCACGCAGCTTTTAGAAACGGAAATTAAAAAACAGAAACAAGGAACAAAGCAATGAATAATTTCACTTCAGCGCCTGAGTTTTCGTCGTTGGGATTATTTCTCTATTTTTATAAACGCAATTTGACCGTGATACGGAGGATCAATCCATCGGCGCTTCAATGCGGGAGATCCCATTAGGCAGCCGAAAATAAACGAATTTTCATAATTTTGTTATGTAGAAAATATTTATTCTTCATCATTAAAATATGTACATATTATTACATCTTTCCATTTTCCTTTTTTTATATTTAAAACTGGCGTCTGTGCGATACTTGCTGCCGGTTATTCCACGGCGTACGTTTTAGCATATGGTGCATTGGTCCGAAGCATCACAGCCAAGAAGTTTTAGATTCCTAGGGGTCCCACCCTCTATGTGAACCTGAACAACTTAAAGAAAAGCACAAATTCGCGAAATAACACGTATTTGAAAACAAAAATCTATTTTTCATAAAAATTAAAATTCACTTTAAAAAAATAAAAAGTAGTTTTTAAAGATAATTTCCAGGGAACTTCAGGTTCACATAGACGGTAATGATGTTATCTAAAAGTCTGCAAAATTTCGAAACGGTCGATCAGATAGTTTCCGATCCTTCTTGTACGAGGTTCACGAAAAGGTGGTTTTCAGATAAACGCGTTTTAAGTTTCAAGACGCAGAAATTTTGTGACTAGACGACCTACCGATGAATTTGCGATTCCGGGGCGACAAAGTAGTCCCACAGCTCCTTCGTGAAGTTAATTTTCGGCCATCAGCTCCTCACGTGACTTCCAAGCTATAACCCCCCCCCCCCCCCCCCCCGTAAGGCGTTAAAGTCCGAAACGTATATTTTCTAGAGAAACAAAATAAGTGTTCCTGTCTTGTCAGAAAAAAAAACTGATAGAAAGAGGATCGTCGAACAACTCAAAACACCGGCAAATCGTAAAACAAAAAAAGAAAAACAATACATCGATTTTCCCACGGTCGCATTTATTTACTATTATTACATCACTATGTCCATACTCCATAAAATCACCACGTATGCAGTTCAGAATGATCGTTTCGTACAAAAATCGATTCGTCTCTGGCGAGGATTGACACCCCGCGGAGCCTTCGCAAAGTGCATCGAACCGAGGTTAGGTACGAGCAATTGAGTGGCTGCGCGAGTATGTAAAGGAAGAAAAAACGTTGAACCGAAATTGGCGCTCTTGGCGGTGCGAATATATCTGAAACTAAAGTGCCGCAACAAAGAGATCGCGACGCCAAGCTATAAGCTGCCGATAAAAACTCCGCGAAGCCCACATGTGGACGATATTTCTCTCCAGCCAAGTCGTATATATTTCAGGGTACGACAGGCCTGGTTGCCCGCAGATGGTGTTGGGCGCGTATACGAAAAATCCCGAACAAAGTCGCAACCCTCGAAGGGGCGTTGGCGAGCGGCTCCTCGCCCCTTTTGGGTGAAGAGCGTCGGTGGATGTTTTTTCTTCCTCTTGCCGCACGGTGGCATCTGCCGCTACCCTGTTGAATCAAACATTTGGCGGGTTTTCGGATCGGGTGCGCGCGCGCGCTCCGATGCGAAGGACGAGGCAGCGCGTTGTTCAGCAGCCAGCATCGTTCCTCCGTGCAGCTAGCAATGTGTCGTGTGTGTATTCTATTGTGTAGGTATACGAAAGCGAGAGAAGGGTGCATTAGGGGGCCCCCTCGTTAAACGGGGTGGGCGGCGAGGCAGTGCAGCCCCGGCGTACGCCCCTGCGAAACCGAGGCCGGACCGTGATAGCGCGCTCCGACCAATGGTAGGGCACGGACCGCGACGATTATCCACCGCGCGCCGAAGACGGCCTGGGGCGGGGGAGAGGGGGAAAGGTTCAGTGGCGTCGCGCGCACCGCCCCACACGAGCAATCAGTTGGCTACGAGCTAGACTACAAGTACGTTTTACGAGCTCCCGTTTCGACCGTGCCCTCGCGCGCATATACGTATACAAACACACACACACACGTAGAGGGAGAAAGAGAGAGATAGAGAAATACATGTATAGACGATTGTATATGTGGTCCGCGGCGAAAAGGCATTACAGGCGGACCTTGAGAGCCCCCGAAGAGTGCGCGATATCCGTGTATACGCCTCGCGGACGCCTATCTACGGTTCGAGTGGAATTTTGACACACGGTGGGAAATCTCGCCTTCCGCGCGCGCCCTATCTTCCTCGCGTGCTTCTCACTCACACACACGCACTTTCGCTCTTCCCGCGCGCACCGTCGCTTCCTTCGTCCAACTGGGCGTGTGTTTTTGCGCTTTCACTGCGATTTGCCCGTGCAACGTCGCAACCTCGAGGCTTTTAAACGCGAAAATAAACACGACTGAAACGAAGGAAAAAAACGTCGAACGAGGTTTCGTTAGGAAGAGCCCGCTCGTTGAAAACTGAAAAGCCCATTTCTCGTAGCTCGCATCCGTACGGCTCGCACGGGCTGTCGTCACGGCAGATGTGGGCGCTGGAGGGGGAGAAGGGCTGCGGCGTGTACGGAGCGGGAGGGAGAGAAAGGAGGAGCGTGTGCGTGCCGTATGTGTGCATCGGCGTGAAATCCGCGAGAAAACTCGGCTAACGATCGAGCGTGCAATTTATACGACAAATATAGGACTTAACGTGTACGCGAATACGTGTAAAAATAATATCGATCGCGAGTGAAGAAAAAACGAAAGGACGAGCGTGAGCCCGTGGACAAAGGCGTCGTGTGTAATCGAACGAAAGGCATACGTATAAAACAGCGTGAACGTTAGTGCGCGGGCGTGCGATCCCGTAGTGTTCGACACACATCGCGTAAATACACAAGGTTTTTTTTATTTCAAACAAACGTAGACTCGCGCGCCGTAAGCGGCACACACAAACGCGCGCGTCACCGAATGCTTCGAGACGACGTTTCTCGCGAGAGAGGCGCAGCGTAGCCGCGCTCGGTGTGAGACATACCGTACTCTCGCGAGTGGGAAAAGGTCCCGCTCGAACGATGTTACGAGGCCGTTTGGAAAATACTGTTGCCAACGAGACGTGAGCCGTTCGAAAACGCGAGACAAAGTAACGAAGAACGCGCGAGAGAGAAAAGGACAAAGCATACATTTCGCAAACGTTCGCGGCAGCGCGGAGGGCGGGACGTCGCGCGAGCCCGCGCGGGAGAGAGAGGGACTTATTTTAGAGACCACGCGCGAGTGAGACGGAGAATCGACAAGGAAAGAAAAGCGTGGGCGAAATCAGCTCTGGGCTATGGCTGAGACGAAGACCCTCCAAGAACCCAAGGTAATTCAACGTGTGTAATTTTACCGTGTGTTATTGGAAGACCCCCCCCCCCCCGCAACGGTTCGGGAATGACTAAAATTCTCGGATATCCGAGGAACGTTTGGACTACGCGCGTCCCCAACGGCGCGGGGTGTGCGTTTCGTACCGCGAGTCGAGATCCCCCCAAGGTGTGTGCGTGCAAGGGCAAGAAAGATTTCAGAGAGGGAGAGAGAGAGAGAAGCGTGGAAAAGAGAGATACGACAGTGGAAAGCACGTGTTGTACGGTTACAACGTGCTCGCGTTAGGTGGAGTCTCCGAGGCATCAAAGTGGGTGGAGGCTGAACCGAGGGATACGACCGTCAGAGAGAGAGAGAGAGAGAAAGACCCCCGTTCTTGCGCGCGTTATATCGGGCTCGAGGAGGCCGCGTGAGCCACACGAGTGGGCGGGTGTGGCGGTGTCGTTCTATCGCGAATGTATACTTTCTCCCTCTCTCTTTCTCTCTCTGGCTCTTGTCCACTCCGGCGCTCGCGCCCCGTGGCCCATTAGGCCCGCAAACTGTGTCGGCGCATCTGCCCAAACTTGGAGCTATATATACAACGTGCATGGCCTATAAGCCTCTATACATATATTTCCAACTCGAACATAAATGCCCAGTGGATTCTTTGTATCACATACCCCTCGGTACGAACAGGCGTAACTCTCACGATCGACTCGCAAAATCGTGCGAGTTGCGCCCTTTGGCGAGCGCTGCTATAGATATATGCCTACACAAACGCCATCTCACGTCCGCGGCGGGAAAGCGTCCCGCGGGTGGGGCACGGCTTTCAGGGGCGTAGAGAGGCGGTCCTCACGCTGGTTCCGTCGAGGCTGGCTCTCGGCTTGACGCGGGAGAATATCGCGTTTCCCCACGTGTTTGTCACCGCGCGTTCCCACGTTGTCAATGTCGCTCGTCCTATCTCCCCGATACTTCGACGATTGCTTCAAACGCGTCTTCTTTTTTTTTTTTTTTTTCAACAACGCTCTTGCCGTTCGTTTACCGATGTTTTCTTCGACCCCCGCGCGAAGTTCGAAGTAGCATTGCGGAGAAAAGTTTTGCGATTAGACGCGGACCGAGTCGGAAGAAAATGCGTAAGACGTCGCGAGTATCGTCAGGTCTGCGTTTTCCCGTAACGTTCAGAGGCGACGTTGCACAGTGTGGAATTTTTAATGCGTAGTAGAGAATCGAATGGAACCGATGGCGAAGGAACGGTTTTGAGCTCGTACGCTCAGCTGATAGCGAAGATCACTTCTTTTTTGTATTCTTGTACGTCACCTAAATTCCATTGGCACCGAGAAGACTGGCGATGCGGCCTGCGTCACGAGAAAATTGGTCCGTTGCGAAAAATCTGGAAGTCGGCTAGGTCCAGGTTGAGAATGAACACAGAGTTCGTTCGTGGCGTCCTTAGCTATGAAACAGGACGCCGATGAAGTGATCACGGCACAGGTGAGACCCGTACGGGCAAGGGCTGGGGTTTGAGAGCCGGGTTTTCTATGGGGAACGTTCGGGAGCCGTTCGCGCGCCTGTCGTCGCTGAATTTTGCAATCGGCAGGGGCGTAGTCAAACGGTTTCGCGGCAGGAAAAGGACTGATGATAATTGTGTTTCGCAGGAAGAGATAGAGGAACATCACGAACAATTGCAGAATCAGGCGCAGCAGGTCCAACAGGAGGAGCAGCAGCAACAACAATTGGAACAACAACAGATAGCCCAGCAGCCGCAGATACGCTTCGTCAGCGCCAATGTACTGCAACAGTTGCAGCAACAACAGGCTCAGCAGCAGCAACAGCAACATCAGCACGATGTTCAGCAACAACAGATTCATCAGCATCAACAGCCGCAGGTCATCACCCTGCAGCAGCTTCAAAACTTCATGCCGCTGCAGGCCGCCCAGCAACATCAGCACGACCAGCAGAGAACGCAGACTATATCCGTTCAGGCGTTGCAACAACAATTTCTCCAGGTACGTTTAGCCGAACGGGCTCTTATTTTTTAGAATAGATCCTGGAAATAGGTTACGAATTTGTTGTTGTACCAACAAAGTGTCTCGTGTATCGCGACCGCACAAAAGTAACAGGTTTTGTATTTGTTTTAAATGTTTTTTTTTACTCTGCAGTGTTTGAATTATTTTTCGAATTTGAGTTTTAAACAAATGTTATTTTAATATTGAACATTTTCATATATTTGATCGTGAAAAAAAGTTGTTTATTCGAGTCCAGTCTCCCTGGAATATTGGCAAAAGCTGTGTGGAAAACCGGAAACAGTCAGGGAATTTCCGAGCCAGTAATGCGTAACAGGCATGAGCGAAGTGCCAAGGATGAACAGAACAGGAACTAACGTTTGAATTAAAATTGCACCAGGGCGCCCAGTTGATCACCAATCAAGCGGCGTTGCAACAACAGCACCAACAGCAGCAACATCAGCAGCAGCAACAACAGCAGAATCAACAGCAGCAACAGCAGGTCCAGCAGCAGGCTCAACAGCAGCAACAGCAACCGCAGCAGCTCAGCTACAGCGTCATACCGCAGATGCAAACGGTCAACATCGATGGCCAGGAGGCGCTATTTATACCGTCGTCGGCGATGTCGACAACCGGGAATCATCATCAGGCCCAATCGGCGATGCAATTCGCCGCTGCTGGTGGTCAACAAGTTCAACTCGCCAACGGTCAAACGATCATAACGCCGCATCCGGTCAGCCTCATAAGGGCGCCACATGTCTTTCCGACTTCCATTATTCAGAGCATCGGCGGACAAACGGTTCAACTACCGTCAGGTACTTGTTTCATTCTCGCTTTGGCTTTTACCTTTGCCTAACGTTGCCCTCGCGCTGGGACGCAACAATACTGTCGCTTGCTTTACTTTCGAGTCTTCTTCTTTAACGTCGCTAATTTACCGTAGCTGAAGGCGAAATGACACGTACGGCAGTTTTTACCGACAATCAACGATTACCCAGGTTTGCGGGCCTTTTCGCAGCCATTTTTTTTTATAGAATGCAATGGTCGAGGATCAAAGTGGCTTCTGGGCGACGAGTATCTTCAATTTGAAGTTAACTCTATCGAGAGTCCATTTCCTCAACGTTTTCGATTAGGTTGTCCATGGTTATTTGATCTGTGTTATTTTTCAAACACTAATATCCTAGAGTTACAAGCCTTGTGTTCAGGTCCGAAGGAAAGTTACAAAAACTTTTGATTGGCGTATTTGCCCGACCGTGTGTCATCTCGTCTTAAGATGAATTCTGTTTGCAAAACGCGCGCGAATGCGCACCAAATATAACCTTCACAAACGTTTAATGCCGCTGCTTTCATCGATTAACCGCTGCCTTCTTCTACGCCTGAAATCGAAAAAAACGAACGGGCAGATTCCAAGGCTACCCTCGATTTTTCAGGTCAGAGCGTGCAGGTGAGACCGCTCCAATTTCCGATGCAGCACGTGCAGCAGACCGTGCCTGTACAAGTACCGGTGAACGCGGGCAATGGTCAGACCGTATATCAGACCGTTCACTTCCCGATTCAAGCGCTGTCCAGCGTATTCAACATGGGCGCGACCCAAATGATACCCCAAATAACGCAAGTGAGTGCGAGCTCGATGTTTGACCGTTGAGGTAGTACGTGCACAGTAGCTCGTCGACAGAGTGCCGCTATGCAAAGGTCCAAATAACCGCCGTTTTGAAATCGAAAAAAATTTCATACGATAAAGGATACTACGTGTGGCCGGTGCTTCACAGTCTGCAAAATATTGAGACGCGTATTTTTACTAACATTCGTTGAGTGGGACGAAAATTTGAAATGTGAACATAACCTGTAAAATTTATTTGGACGTAGGAAATTTGTTGTCGTGTCACAATCGACTGTCATTTTCCTAAGGATTTATTGCCGTTGTTTCCGGGCCGACGTTCTGACATGACTTGGCATGAGTAATAAATCAGAGGTTCCGGATTCGTAGCGCTGTTAACTTGGTCCAGAGGGAGTCCTATGCTCGCAAACTATTCGCTGCTGTTAACCCTTCGTTGACGCACTTATATTTGGCCACGATTTTCACACGCCGGGTCAATTTTACCAGAATAGTACTTTATCAACCTGCCATCAACGACCCCCTACGGTCGGTTTTTATTGAGAAAAAAATCACAGATACACTTTAAACATTTCTTAATATGTCTTCACAATCAAAATTCGAAAAATATCAAATTAATTTGCCCTAACGAATTTTGTCGAAAAATTTCAATCCCAAGATGAGCGTTTCTTTAATTCGTCCGGGCCAAAATGACCGAGCGCGTCAACGTAGGGTTAATTACAGAATTGTCGTTAAAATTCCGAGAACACCCTGCGCCCTTCTTACCCCATATTCGTCTGATCGCAAAACACGAAGAAAAAAACTGAACAAGAGGCCGCGATGCTTTTTCCATGAAGAACCACGCTAAATATACCGACAATGGATTTGTTTATTAAGCTCAAACAACGGTTAACTTTGCTTGAGTTTTCAAAGACACACGCCCGTTTGCACAATCCGTATCGTATGAAGAAAATTCAGCGTCGATTCGCCAATGCGTTAGCTCCGCGTACTACCTTGATCGTTTCTGTATGGCCACCCGAGCAATCACGGGACGCTGGAGCAGCAAAGTAACGCATGCGCAACGATTGTATTCCAGCAAATGCCGCAGATGGCCCAGATCATAACGCCAAACGGCCAGATACAGCAGGTGCAAATAGCGAATATTCCGCAACTGCAAGGCTTGCAGGGCCAACAGGTTGCCCAACACGTAGCCCAGCAAGTAGCCCAACAGCAGGCGCAGCAACAAGTGGTCCAGCAAGTAGCCCAACATCAGACGCAGCAACAGGTAGTGCAGCAACAACAGCAACAAGTGACCGATGCTCAGGTACAACAGCAACAAGTACAACAAGTCGTCCAACAAGTCATACAACAACAGCAGCAACAGCAGCAACAACAGCAACAACAGCAAGTTCAGGCACAACAGGTAGTCGCATCGACGCCAAACTCGAGCACGACTTGGACGACGAGCGTCGCCGGGCCGGGAGGAAATGTTCAGGTTGGTGTCTTCACCAACCCCGTATACCGGAAACGCAGCTTTTCCTTCGTACGGTCTAGGGGACTCTGATGTGCGGAATTCTGTCGTAGGTCGTGGGCATCGGTTCACTCGGGAGACCCATGGGCGCTGGGGGCGCTAGCAGTACCGTTCTCACCACCAAGGACGGACAAAAGATCGACGTTCAAACGCTGTCCGCCCTCACAAGACCCAACGAGGAAGGCGGCGAGATAAAGCTCACCAGCATAGACGCGAGCCAATTAGCCAGTGGACAAGTCATACACATACCGACCGGCCAGTCTCAGCAACAGACGATACAGCCCATAACCATTACAGGTACAAAGGAATTCGTTCAAACGAAAACAATCGTTGTCTCGACGCGGGGACGTACACCAGAATATCAATTCGGTGATATTTCTTGCGCATTTGGAGATAAAGTTTTTAAATAACGGCCTTTATGGCGCGTATGCTTGTTGAAAAGAAAAAAACAACGGGTAGAAAATTGATAACAGCAGGCAATAGCGGGATAAGACGTGAAAAAGAATTTTTCAACATTGGTCGATAAATATAGCTGTTGGTGTGTTAACGGTTTCAAAGAAACATCATTTCGAGGCAAACACGTTTAACGTTTCTTTTTCACGTGATTTCGCATTCATAATGTGGGTTTACTTTACCGGCCTGTAAAATCTAACCTATTTGGATACTTATAGCAATTTCGGGATGTAGAATGCAAATGCAAGACAAAATTAGTTTTTAAATTGTTATGATTAGAAAATAATCCCGCCTCTCTAGTGAATTTTAGTTGTTGAAAAAATCCCGCCTCTCACAAGGAACATCACTTACGTGTCCACCTTCGATTTTCTGGAAACTCATGTATGTGATAAAGCATTGGAAACTATTGGACACGTATTTATTTTTATCGGCGAAAAAACGACTGTAAGGGGGGAAACCATCCTTTAAAGAGAGGCGTACCAATTGGATTTTTGTTTAATTCTTCTATAGGGGATTTTTCATCGCTTCGGGTTAGAAGAATTTTTGTTTTTGTTTCATTCGGATCGGTGGACTGCTTGTGGGTGTAATTGCAAAATCACCCCTCGATACGACTTTTATCGGGGAGTGGTTTCTCCTCCTGGAACCGGTTTTCCGTCGATCGCAAAAAAATACGCGGCTGATAGTTTTAAGCTTTATGAGTTTCAACAAAACCGAAGGCGGACACTTAAGGGAGGCAAGGAAAAAATTGCTGTTTTTCATGATTATTTTTTAAGAAAAGCTTTCTTAACCGTTTTTGAGACTTAGAGTGAGTTTTATTGCTACTTTTGGCTGTTTATGGTATTTTTTATAATTAATTCTTGAAAATGGTGGAGGTATGGCGCGGTCTTCTAAACGGATTGCGGCGGATGTTGTCAGACGGTGTGACACGTACCGTCGGCGGGATTGATCTAAAAAAAACCGACGAAGATTTTTCTTTCATCAACGCTCAAACGCAGAATACGAACCAAGAAAAAGTAAGCAATGTTGAAAATTGATAGAATGAAAATTTTGAAACAAAAAGATTGAATTTTTCGAAAAAATAATGATACATTGTGCAATAAAAAATTCCTTTTTTTCAATACTCAAAAACATTTTGGGTCATGTTGTAAGCAGTAGGGTTAGAAAGATTTATACCAAATTTCATCAGAATCGGTCGATTAGTTTTTCAGCTATGGGTCACGCCAGTTTGGAAAATGCAGTTTAGAAAACCGTGCCATAACTCTGCTATTTTTGAAGATTTTTTTAAAAATTTTATTTTTAAATAATTTATAAAAATTTATCTTTATAAAAGATTTTAAAGATTAAAAAAAAATACCATGTAACAGCCAAAAGTAGTAATAGAAAAACAACATACCCTAAGTCTCAAAAATGGCGAATAATTCTTTCCTTAAGAAAAAAAAAATTATAAAAATCAGCAACCTTTTCATCGCCTGAAGACGATGTGTCTCGTTACTTTGAAAATCGATAATTATTCCTGTAAAAAGGCTTTTATAATCGCGTTAGTTTACTGCGACCACTTTAAAGTGATCAGTGCCGAACAAAAATGTGTCCCGCCATTTTCAAGTTGACGAGGTTCAATCTACGATTTCCGAATAGCCGGGAAAAATGGAACACGTCCAAAAAGTACCGAAGTCTTCATCGCGATAATGCGATGGTGAATTTTAGGTATTATTACCTAAAATCCTTTTTCACAAACGTAAGTTACGCATCCTTAATGCAAGGAAAAACATTTCAGTGATTTCCGTAGCCTAAATATGCCAAGAAAGAATACTGTCATTGCATTCGAACGATGCAAACTTCAAAATCATATAACGCGTGTGCCCAAGAAGCTACGAAATCTTCACTCACCGCCACATTTTTTTGGGATTTTCGTCACAGGAGCTCAGGGCCAACAGCTGACCCTCATACCGGCATCGGCCCTGGCGAACATAACGGCTCAACAGGGCGGTATGATGAGGGGGATAAACGTGGGTAACGGTGGTATAATGCAGCTTCAACCGGCGAACACGATGAACACGACGAACGGTTTTCTCCAGTCGATTCCGGTACAAAATATTCCGGGCCTCGGTAACGTTCAGGTGATACCGGCGAGCGCGTTACAGCCGGCGGTGCAGACGATGCCAGCGACGAACGCGAACACAGCCGGCACACCGATCGTCGCCTCGCCCACCGTTCACATAGATACCGCCGAATCGCCGAAGTGGCAAATTTTACAAACGATCCAATCGAACGGCGCGATGACCAGCAACACGCCAACGCCACAACAGCATCAGCACCAATCGCCGTCGGCACCGAGCGCGAGCGGCGGCAACGGCAATGGGGGCGGCGCTGGCGTCGGTGGCGACGCCGACGCGAGAAAACAGCATCGCCGTCGTGTCGCTTGTACCTGTCCGAATTGCGGCGAGGGCGATCGCAATCGCGACTTCAGTCGCAAGAGACAACACGTTTGTCATATCGCCGGTTGTAACAAGGTTTACGGAAAAACCAGTCATCTCAGGGCACATCTCAGATGGCACACCGGCGAACGACCGTTCGTATGCAGCTGGATATTTTGCGGCAAAAAGTTTACGAGGTCGGACGAACTCCAGCGTCACAGGAGAACACACACGGGCGAGAAGAGGTTTCAATGTCCTGAGTGTACGAAAAAATTCATGCGGTCCGATCATCTCACGAAACACATCAAAACGCATACGAAAATTCGCAGCACGGTGAGAATTCGATTTTCTTCATTTATTTCTTCTTCGCTCGGCTGCTCGCTTCACTTGGCATGTGACACAATTAGCTACATTTATTTTCTTCGGTAATTGTTTAGATAAGTGACTTTTTCGATTTTTTTTGCTATTTTCTGATTTTTTGGGTTATGAACGATGATATTCAGTCGGGGGAAGTTGAAATTTTTTATTAACAAGTGTTTACGAGCAGATTAAGAATTATTTCGGATTTTTCAAAAACCCAAACAAACCCGATATAGGCGTCGAAATTTTCAGATATAAAAATGCCTTATTTTATCACGTGCTTCCGCGAACTTCAAAACCCCATAACTTTTTATGGGCAGGGCGGCGGGGGGAATTACAGCTTCACCTGACAATATCATAATTTATAACCCAATAAAGGATGAAATAGGAGAAAAAAAAGGTTAGGTTCATTTTTCGGGAGTCATTTATGTAAAGAATTTCCTTTTCTTGTTGCTTTCTTTCGGGTCTCGCCTCCTCGGGGAGGATTCCGAAACAAGAAACACGAATTATTTTAGCTTCGTGAGCTTTATCCCTGGGATTTTTTATCACTGGATAATTGCGAAATTATATTAGAATAATATGATTAATTATACAGAGCTATATATCTTCGTAAAATAACAAATGAAATGAATTATGTTATTGTAACCCTTAGTGGGATTTTTCGGGATTTTTCCGCGCACACATACAACAAACTTTGAGATATGATGAACTTTTTTTTATATACTTCAACACTTCCACTGACGGTCCGTAAAAATTTTTGCGAAAATCGAAAAATATTTATTCATGGTAAAGAAAAATCTTAATTTTTATGATATCGAGACGAAATTTTGTATACGGTTTAAGTATTTGGTTGGAATGGAATTTCGCAAGAATCAGCGAAAACTTTAATATCCCGTCAAAATGTGAATTACGCGAATTGAAAAAAGCCGGTAAATGCTTTAACCTGCGTAAATTTCCAGTTGATTATTCTTCCATAGAAAATCGTGGAAAGTTGGCATCTAGTTCATTTACTAGAATTCTTTAAAGGGTCCAGCAAAAAAAAAGGTTCCTCTTTCACGTAAATCGTATTACGAAGGGGTGGTTGAGAAAAAATCGTGCAACTTCAAGCCTTGCGAATTCCATCCGCATAATTTGTATTTCGCTCAAAAGCATTTTTTATGCGAAAGCCACCATTGGACGCATTCGCTCACAAGGCAAACTTTGCAAGCGAAATAAAACGAGATAGCAATGTGTGTAGTTTTTGTTCTTCGTAACGAACAAAAGTAATTTCGATTCTACGATAGCTTACGACAAACATTTGGCGTCGTTTCAGGAAGCCGCGACGTCGACCCAAGAAGGTTCGTCGGACAGTCAGTCCTCGAGTGAAAAAATCATCATTGCTATACACAAAGAGAACGAGAGCTCGGACATCGTAATAGCCGAAGAGATGGAAGGAATGGAGGGGCCCACAGCGACGCTCGTTACGAACGAATGAATCCGCGCTAACGTTGAATCTTCCGTTCGATTCGTGACACGAACGGGGGGAGAGAGAATCATTGTCGATGATACAGCCGCGATGTTATGTAACTCGATCATTGTACTTTATACCGCAAAGTTGTTCATCATGAATTTTACGTGCGCGTTGAGGCGCGCTCGTTGGAATTTTTTTACGTCCAACCGAGAATGCTTGCGAAACCTGGAACGTTCACGATAAACATTTCTGAGGAATGTATCTATATTTTTCTAACGACAATATGTAAGATAATGTATATATTGTATATGATGTAAAAAACAAATGAAAACAGAAAAGGAGATGCAACTTTTACAGAAGAAAAATTTTACACTAACGTTTTGTGAACGTTATAATAAAAGTTATTTGTACGTAATGATGTGCCGGTACAACTCGATCGTTAAGAAATACAACGGCGGGATAGAGTGATAAGAAGAAGAAGAATAAAGTAAACACGTGAGCGACGGGTGCTACGCAAAATATTTCGTTATATTTGACGTTATTATGCACTGGATACATTACAATGCGACATGTCAGCAATCGCACCGATCGTTACAAATGGAAGTAGTCAGTCTTGTTCCTTCTACAAAAGGATTCTGTTCCGGGAGTTTTCTTTTTGTATACTTGTCATCGTTAAATTATAAGAAAAATGAAACTGTAATTACATAGATAATCTACGCTTAAACGGCAGACTTACGACGTATGTACAGTATATAGTTAATTCGTTTTATATATTAATATCTTCAATTTTCATTTTCCTTTGGATGTACGGTACATATATATATATATATTCGCCTGTCTATTTCGTGGAAGAAGATAATACAGAGAGAAATCTGTTAATTGCAACGAGGAAGGTTATTCATCAAGTCACGTGGAAGAAAAGAAAACAGTAAACGATCGTAGCACACACTTCCGCAAATCAAAATCGTGACTCAATAATCGTCGCGAGTGGTTTGCTTTTTCTTGCACTCGAGTGGATCAATTGGTGAAAATAAATTCGGTTCTAATTGACGGGAGTAAACGTCAAACCTCGGCGGGCTCGGTAAATATTTCGCACCAGATTGGGCAGTGATTGGAAGCGGGACCGCCCCATCGCCAACCGTACGGAATGCCCAAATGCGTGAGTCCCAGTCTCACCACTTGCGCCACATCGGTATTGAACAACTTCTTCGAGCCTCTGCCCCAAATAATTTTATCCTTGTAAAGAAATCTTTCCGTATACACCGCCGTATTGCTCTCGTGTAGAACCTCGTTGTAATTACTCGTGGAATCGTCGGCGAGAGTAAAGTCGCCGAGGACTATTGCGTTTTTCGTCTCCGTAAAACGTTCGATCATTCTATTGTCTTCCGTATCGTGTATATGTATATTTATCAACGTCAGATCGACTTTGTTCACCTGGAGAGAAAAAAAAGAAGAAATAGAACCACCAACGTTCGAATTGCGAAAGTAGAGGCGATGATGTGCGCTTAATTTTGCGGCTGGTAGGAAAGCTACTCACGTTGAAGAGGCATGAGGCAAGAACCGGTAGCAATACGGTGGTGGCCGGCGGTTGTTCCTTAAGCGTTATACGCTTGTCGGGATTCGAGTCCCACATTACGGCCAGACCCGCGCCCAGGTGTATCGATCGCCACGAGCGACGATTTTCCCGCCAATCGCGGACGCGCTTCAGGCTCGGCGCGTTCAGTTCCCTCGTCAGCTTTTCGAGAGCTTCCGGACTCTTGACCTCCTGGAGCGCCAGCAACGAGAGCCTGCAAAGGTTGCGTACAGTCATATAAGAACGACGCTTTCCTGAGAATAGATAAACGGAAAAAGAATAGACTATCGAGAACAAGCTACCGACCGATTTTCCAAAATGGTTCTGCAAATGACTTCCATGACGCCTGGATTGCTGGCTTTGTCGCAATTGAAACCCGTCAAGTTCCACGAGGCGAGTCTCACGGACGATCGGCTGAACGTGTCTTCCGTGAATTCCGGATACACACTCGGACGCGGACTAGCGACGCTCAACAGCTCCCAGATCTCGTCCTCGGATATGCCCGCGTTGAACTCGACGCTCCTCTTCTCCTCGTCGTTCCAATAACTTTTTTAGGCAGCGTAAACGCGTTGCGGGCAAGGTCAATACGTGTTATCGTTGCAGGCAAGATTGAGCGTTGAGAGAAGACGCAAAAATGGACGGGAGGGAAGACGTGATTGGTGTGCGGCGTTGTAACGGTAGCCTGGGTCAATACTTGGATGGGTGACCGCTCAACAGCACCGACTACTGAGGGCGGAGACGGTTTTACTGAGGTTTCGATGGCTGGGAGGAATCACTTCGAGACATCTCGGACATCGGAAATGGGACGGTGATGGGTGTGCGGTAAAAGCGAATGGAACGCGCGTGTACTCCGCATGAGCATACGAAGGATTGTTGAAAATAAATTTTGCAAAGCAACCGTAAAGCAAATTTACATTTTTGAAGGTGTTGTCCTGGTGCGATAAGATCGTACCGGATGCCTCGACGAATTGTTTACTTTGGGAGTACTAGCGGCTTGCGGCCCGTTCCACGATGGCAAACTGCTCCCGTTGCTCGGCGTTGGCGTCACGGTACCGTTCGATATTCCGTTTATCTTCAGGTACGGTTTTATCATGGCGAAACGATGCTTCCCCATGCCCCCGAGCTTGGCTAGCTCGTCTAACGAGCGATAAGGACCATGCTTCAATCGTCTCTCGACGATCTTCGATGCTAACTCCTGCAAGCACACGGCGGGACTTCTTAACGGATAATCCTTTTTTTTATGCACTGGGAGAATTGAAGCGGATGTTACGTTTTTTTTTATCGTTTCACATGTTTTCTCGTGACGACGATAAAAATGGGTTTGAAGTTTGCATCGTTGGAATGCAACGAAAATTCTTTTCAATTTGTTACTTTTGTGACTATTCAAAGTCATATTTGACGGATTAATATTGGAGATCGCTAAATAAGAATGCTAGAAAATATTAGACTGATCTTCGTAGGTCAAATCTGCTAAAGGAAATTTTGGAAACAGAAAAGAAAATTCATTTTCGTTACATTTCAACGATGCAAACTTTAATATCATCGATAAAAATAAAGCGTTAATCAAATTTGGCATAGGCATTAGAGTGCGTCAAAAAAAGTTAACCTGTGCCCTGTTGGACGATATTATACTCCCCTTGCCATTCAGTCTTGAGTTGGGGAGCTTGAATTAGGCATAATTACTTTTCAACGCAATAATATCTGTGAGAGATTTGGGGGCTACATCTACCTAGAGGCCCGACAAAAATGGCCACATTCCGAATGTTTTTTCTGGGAAACGCTTTGTGGCAAAGAAACGCGTTTTTTTAGTACGAAGGTACATATATTGATGAGGTTGATGTTTGCATCGTTGACGTGCAATAAAAATAAATATTTTTGGATTCCGTCAATTTTGTTTGGTAGATTTCGCCTACAAAAATCCCTCAATTATTTTTTAAGATATTTATTTGGCGATTTACAATATAAACCTTTAAAAAAAAGATCTCTAATGATAAAAATATGAAAAATAAAACGTAAAAAGAACTTTCGTTGCGCTCCAACGTTGCAAACTTCAACATCAAATCTAATGAGAAGAGCCCTTAAAAAAATCGTCAAAAATGCCGAAAAACAACAAAAACATGGCCGCCAGCAGATGATACTGTTTTCAAAGTCAGCGGACATGATATCTCGACAACCACATGGAGGATCATTTTCAAATTTACATTTCAAATTTACAGGGATTTAAATTTAATTAATTTAAATTATAAGTTAATTAAGATATTTAGATATAAAGATAAGATAATTAAAAATTGAATTAATTTAAATTTCAAATTTACAGGATTCAAATTTACAATACCATGAGAAACATTTGAAGGTCCTTGACGAACTCACTTTTTCAAAATCGCCTTCATTTTTTTATAATTACGTAAAAATGACGACTTTTATCATAGATTTTGTATGCTCGGTTTCGATACGTCGTTATTTTGTTTAAAATATAATTTAAAAAATCGACGATCATCAGCGACTCGTATTCATTCTTAACTAGAATGACCCGTTTGGTTTTTAGATTTCGGATGGACCGCTTGGGCTGGAGTGTCCACCGCCAAACGAACCCAAACAAATTTGATCATCTGCCGGCAGCCCTGTTTTTGTTATTTTTCAGTATTATTGGGTGATTCTTTTAAAGTCATTTTTTCGGGCCTCTAGCTAGATGTGGCCCCTTAAGAGGTTTCAATTTTTTTGCGCTTTCTATCAAACCAGGTGATATTCAATGACATGGAAATAATTGTTTACCGCCAGGTTCTTCAGGTTTAAAATGCTCTGAAATAAATTTGCATTTTTGGTGGTACGGAGTTTCTTTGGGACAACTTGTAGGAATGGACGGAGTTGGTGACTCGAATGAGGAAACGTCGAAGAACCGCCGACTTCGGAGCCGAGGACCATTGTTAACTGATCGGTAAATTAATTGTCATTCAATGGAGAGGATAAAATTGACAAGACGCAGTAATTGGTCTCTCACCTGATTAACACCTGGAACTCCTTGAAGAGCAAATACACTGGCACCATTAACGTCAACGACACTCTCACTGTTACCTACGGAATCCATGCTAATGGACGCCCTGGACGAAGTACCGCTGGCACTTGTGGAAGGAACATATACCTCGAGCTTGAACAGCTCGAGCTTGTGAGCACCAACCCCTGATACGAGAGCGAGATCCTCCACTCGATTGAAACGTCCTATCATTTGTCTATGACTAACTATATTCGCTGCCAAGTTCCTGCTTATTCCTGGTAAGGTCATGAGCTCCTCCTCCGTCGCCACGTTCACGTTCAGCTGCTCGATCTGGTAACAATTCGAAGGCTTCATCACCAAGTGCGGACTGGCTTCCCTTGGAGGATTAAAAGTAGGCTCGAGGGGACTGGAGACTGAAGTTTCGTGTAATGATCTTTACTCTCTTGGCTCTGGGCAGAGCGTAGCGAAATTTTACTAATTAATAAAAATATATCCTTAGAGGAAACATCGACGACAGCAAAAATGCGGATAATTCAGCTACTGTATAGTTTGTTCGGGGACAACACCATCGTGGTAGGCTGATAATAAATATGAGGACTTTGAAGTAGATTTAACAAAAGTTAATACATTTTTTAAAGATTCTTTTTACTACAAAGTAACCGCACACTAGCGTTTTGTGCTGACATCTTTGGCGCAAAAAAATTGAGCGGCGAAATTTTTCTTAATCTTAATGTCGAAATAAAACACTAGAAAAGTGCCAAATATTTTCGGAATGTTGAAAAACCTTTTTGAAGTTACCATTATTTAAAAAAATAGTAACAACATTTAATAATCCTTGGTACTTTCGTAGTGTCTTAGGTCTACATTGATCTACGACGTTTCGCTATTTTGCTTCAGGGTTAATCCAAAACATTGGCAAAGCCCTTTTGTAGAAAGCTCCAACGAAACAAATCGCTCTGAAAGAACTGTTAATCTGCCGCTATACTGTATTGGAAAAAAAAACTCCACACTATTTTTTCGCCTCTTTTTTATGTACGTTCTTAACAACCAATGGTTAATTTCCCCTAGACACAAGGAATTTTTTTAAAAACCAACTTCCAAGTTCGGATACTAGTTTTCAGCCTGAAGCAGCGGTGTTACCCCTCAACGAAAGATTTCAAACTTCACCAGTATGTTCCCGCCACAAATCAATACACGTTTATTCAATATACACTCCAGGATCCATAGGAAGAATATTCAGGAAGTTCGGATGCTTCTCGAAGTTCGGTTCGTTCACATGAACGTTCGCACCCAAAGCTCAAGAATTTACTTTTCGCACACTTTGACTTTCCTTTTTTCAACAAAGCAGCCAAAAATCCGAAAATTCCACTAGTAGATATGCTAAAAAACTTTACCTTAAAAATCCTCAAGCGGATTTTCTAATTCCTTAAGAAATAGCGGACAATCAAAAGTAGTGAATATTACAAAAAAAAAAAACATGTGCCGCTAATATAATCCAAGCTGATTCTTTTGGGCCGTCGCTTGGATGTTAAATGTAACTCGGATATCTGCGCATTATTAGTGAAAATCGAAATTGAGTAGAGTGCAATTTAACTTCCTACAGATCCCGGCCAGTCCCCGTAGGTTCGCCCATGCTCTGATACCTTGAGCGTCTCGTCGGGGAAGGAGAACGTATGAGACAGATTCTTGGAGTTGTTGCACTTTCTTTTGCCCATGCTGGACAAAGTGAGTTGTTTGAGGCTGGGCCGTCTGCTCCTGTGGCCCGAGTGCGAGCTCGCGGACTGTCCCATTTTATGCGCGCCGGAGGGTTTTCTTTGGGAGGGTCCGTTGCGCGATCAAGCGGCGAGCAAAGCGCCTCGATTCTGGAAGTCATCTATCGACCTCGCTGGAACAGCGAAAGATTCGATGAATAACACGCGAGGCATTTTTTTTCACCCACGTTTTTTTTTTTGCGTCTTCCACGACGAATCGGAGGAACGTTTCGCTCAGTCACTCTACAATTAATTGAACGAGACGATTATACGTTCGTGAGAAAAAAAAATGGGTGACTATTATTACAGACCATGAGTCGAGGCATTCATTATACTGAAAATGTGCAAATATCGCGCTATACGTCCCGAGAGTACAAAGTGCGAGGTTATTATCGGACCTGCTGAGAAAACTATACGACTAAGTGGAGATGCTTCGAAATCGATTAGATTAGTCGATAAACGTCACAAAAACCAACTGACACAATGACGAGGACGTACATAACGAGCTTACTCGATCGAATTTTCGTCCCTTCCTTCATCTCTCTTACACACACTCACACGCACTCGTTCTCGCTCCCGCCACTCTCGATTTCTATCTTTTATCGGATATTTCGGAGTCCTCGATGGAACGCTGAATTAGGAGGAGGTATTTTCACGTATCGGGAATAAACTATCGAATCTTATATGGCCAGGCCGAGAACGGCCTCGAGTTGTTTTGATTCGACATAACCTTGCGGAATCTGGGATAAGGTAGCGCACGCGACATCTGTTAAGCTGAACGAGTAATTTGGACGTTTTGTCTTCTTTTTCTTCGTTTCCATCATAGTCCAGTCATTACGTACATTCAAAAAAGAAAATGAATTTGCGCTTCTAATTTTTTAATATGTTGTAGGGGATACCTAGAAAAGCTTAACTTGAGATTGTCGACCAAGCTTTCCTAGGAGCTTTCGCCGCCATGTTGAAAAAAGGGGTAAAATTTGTTTCTCGGCAATAACTCGGCTATCCGATGAGATTTCGAAAATTTTTGTAGGACACTTTTTGTAGCTTTCTTTGTGCTCTACAATAACGCCTGAATCATTTTTAGCGTTTCATGCATCGTTATCGAGATATCGATCGATAAAGTCAAAAATTTAGGACATAATTTTTGTTTTTTGCTTTTTTTTTCTTTGGGTCTTAATAAATATGAAAAATTGTGGAATTCAAACTTGTAGAGCATATTCAGACCTACAATTTCCTTCTTGGATTTTTTTATGTTGGACAAAAATTACGATCTCCAGCGCGCCGCAAAGTCGGTGAATCCACACTCAGCGTCGAGCGAGCTGCTCGCTCGGTTGTGTCTGGATGTCGAATCGAATGGGAAATTGTTCAGGAAATTGATGGGATAAAAAATAAGTACGTAGAGCAACAAATTAAGGATCACACAATAGTAATTTATTAAACAAATAATTTGTTTGTGCAGTAAAAAATATTATTTTTTTACAATACAAAATAAACAAAACAAAATAAACGGAAAGAAAAATATTTTTTTCTGCACTCGAGACACGAACGATGGACTTTTTTCATGTCTTTTTTCGCTTGGATGGTCCAGGCTGAAGATCTTCGTCCTCCGTAAACTCTTCGAGTTGTTGTGTCTGTTGAAACGTTGGAAATGATGCTGATTCGATGAGAGCATCGTCATGAATTCCCCCCATCGCATGAAACGTTCCACGGCCGTCGAGAGTGTTTATGTTGAAATCCGCATTATCAAATACGAATTGACTGAATGAATTTTCCAGGATTTCACTTTCAGGTCGATGAATGCACGAATTCTCGAAAATCGTCACTTCTCGATACGGTGCACTGAACCCCATTGCCGATAAAATGTTGATGAGGCTCTTGGAACCGAATTTCTTATACAGATAAGTTCCAACACCGATCTGCAGCGGAGAGAAAAAAGAACGAGGACGCACAGCCGTAATTATTGCGTGAGCAATCGATGTGCACTTTTTTTTCCACGAGTCCAGTGCGCCACGTTTATCTTTCATTATTGCTGTTGAAAGAAAAACTTGTAGAGATTCCGGAACAGCGGCTTCGACATCCCGTACAAATTCATCCGAGGGAGGATAATTTTGTTTGTCGTAAACGACGCCTCTTATGTCCTCTCGAATTATAGCAGCAGCTTCGCGAATAACTCGGAGTCGTTCCTCGTGAGAGTTCTGCTTCTTTTCCTGGTACCATTTATCCGCAAGAATTTCAAATCCGGTGTTTCGGAAACAAACGACACAATTTCGCTTTTGTTTCTCGATAATTAGAATGTCCTCGCCATATTTCGCTTCTAAATGTGCTTTAACCGTTTTTATGTGCGGAACAAAATTTCCATTTACGTGACTCATTAATTCAGTCATCGAAAACTGGCATTCGTCGGAATTTTCTTTTAGAAATGAGTAAATCCCCTCCATTGCCTCGTCGACTTTGTTACCTGTCGGTCGTCCTCTTTTCGCACCCTCCTCAGGTAGCGGGTTGTACACACGATGCATGCATTCGCGATGGTAGCGAGCTTCTACGGCGATGAGGTCAGGTACCGAGCAGACACGCTTGACGATAGAAGCGGCAAATTCATCGTTACGTCCGAGCAGATATTTTAGGACGTTATCTTTCATAGACTTTTCTCGAACCGTTCGAATTGCGTGTCGTCGATGCATTGGTGTTTTTGTTTGATCGGAAAACGGTACTCCACAAAACAAACATTTATTTTTAAAATCGAAACGGTCTTCGAGCTGCTGTTGATGTTCGGGTTCCGGTTCAGGTTCAGGTTCCTGTTCTTCCGAGACTGATTTTGTTCGACGAGCGACAAACGACGCGAGTCTTTCGTTCGCATAATTCTTGTAACACGCCCTATGCACACTCACAGATTCGACACTTTCTAGCATGCGTTGATGGTCCACATGTCCTCTTTTCTCACTCACCGTCAAGAGAGTTCGAACAGCTCTTTTTTTAGCAACATAAATGTCGTCGATTAACGCTTTTTTACAAATAAAACAGTCTCCCATGGTCACAAAATTGTTGAAACACGTGTGCTCACTTCGAAAGGCTCGAGGCAACTAACCGAGATGCTACGAAAAGAAGAACACGTTTCAACACGTAGACCCTAACAAAAGGGTCCCTTTATACCTGACCCCTCCAACTCCAACGGACGCTCTATGCGGGCACTCCGTTATAACGAGTTTACAGCCAACTAGATATCGAAATTTTTGCCCAGAATATCGGAACCCTCGATTTACACTACGCACAGCAAAAACTCAACACGATACGATATACTAACTTGAGCGCGCTCGACGCTGAGCGTGGATTCACCGACTTTGCGGCGCGCTGGAGATCGTAATTTTTGTCCAACATAAAAAAATCCAAGAAGGAAATTGTAGGTCTGAATATGCTCTACAAGTTTGAATTCCACAATTTTTCATATTTATTAAGACCCAAAGAAAAAAAAGGAAAAAACAAAAATTGTGTCCTAAATTTTTGACTTTATCGATCGATATCTCGATAACGATGCATGATACGCTAAAAATGATTCAGGCGTTATTGTAGAGCACAAAGAAAGCTACAAAAAGTGTCTTACAAAAATTTTCGAATCTCATCGGATAGCCGAGTTATTGCCGAAAAACAAATTTTAAGCGTTTTCCAAGATGGCGGCGAAAGCTCCTAGGAAAGCTTGGTCGACAATCTCAAGTTAAGCTTTTCTAGGTATCCCCTACAACATATTAAAAAATTAGAAGCGCAAATTCATTTTCTTTTATTTGCCTTTTTTTCGGACGAAATGACTGGACTATCAATCATACGCGTGCTCGAAACCTGCGATTCCTTTTTTGTTCCGTTTCGACGCTTTTGTATCAACTGTAAAGGGGATAGGCGGCCGTTGAGCCTCCTGTGCAAACAGCCGCGGCGCGTCTGACAGAGGTCTCTGCCTGTCCACGCAAGAGCCGACCGGAAGTAAGTGCGAACCGCCCCGAGGGCTTGACCAATCGCGTTGGCGATGCCAGCCTGTAGTTCGGATCGAAAGGGAACGAATTACGCAACGTGTGCGTATTGTTTTAATATTGTATTGTCTTTTTGGACTTTTTATATTATATATTTTTTATATCATTTTATTTTTTTCATATCATATTATTGGACAAAGAGTTCTTGGAGGCGCTGCATCATTTCCGGTTGTTCGACCGCGAAGAGCAATCGGGGTAAGCGATTCGCGCCTTTGCAAAGCTTTCTTATTTTGACTCGGTCGGTATTTTCTCATTTTGACTCGGTCGGTATCTTCTCATCGCAACTCGGTCGGTAAGTCAAAAGCAATGCGTGCAAACTCATTTGTAAAATAAAAAGGTCGCTTCCGTATCGTCGCCTAACGGCGGACAACTCCAATCAGCTGATCACTGTTGAGAACATGGCGAAACTATGGCAAGCTGTGTGGGGCCTGTCCTCGAATTTTGCATCAAATCGATACTTTTCACGTTTGCTAACACAAGTTGATTGTTCTCAAATTTCAAACAAAGTGTAATAACATATTATTAAAATATTGTCGTATAGTTATAGGCATGACAAACCGGAAGTTTATCGTTAAATGATCGCCCCTATGAAATGACGTTCCAAAATATTATTTCCAATTCAACAGCGCATCCTTGAATAACGTCGCGTCGTCGACCCTTCGAAGTCTCGCGACCAAGACTGCGACGGAGTCCCGGGAAGATGCTCTCGTTATCAGCGACAATTGCGTCAAACGGTTGAAAGAAATATCCGAGAATGGCGCGTGTTTGAGGGTTACCGTCGAAGGTGGTGGATGCTCCGGTTTTCAGTATAAATTCGATTTGGACTCGACTATTCACGAGGATGACAAGTAAGCTGTTACGTCAGAGGCGCATACGAATCGGAGTAAAGTCCATCGAAAGATAAAAAATATGTTGCAGAATAGTTCATCAAGCCTCGTTGGAAGAGGCCGATTTAAAGTTTCTATATGACGGCACAGTTAGTAGTTTCCAAATAGCTTTCCAGAAGTGCTATAAATGGGATACCAAACGTCCGCCTGGAAGTCACCTATAACTTGTCCGTGTCCAGAAATGATCGTTTTGCATGATTGTCCAGAATGCAAACGCCGACTGGACATTTGGTACCCGTTTGGACAAATGTTGGACAACTTTTTAGAAATTGCTACTGGGGGCTGAGACAGTCGCTGCATAAATACAAAGCTCGTCCATGCTTTGAATTATCTTCTCGATTACTCATGGCATTGCGACTGCCAGCCCTCTTCTTAAAGAACTCCATACCTCAATTTGACAAGTTAAACCCGGTCAATGAAACCTTAAAAATTGATCATAGTAAATTCAACCCCTAAATATTTCGGACCTTGATCATTCGAAAACTCATACATTTGTTGTGTAAAGATCTTGAGCTTGAGTTATTTTCAACGTCGAAATTTTATCTCTGCATCACCTTGGTCAATTTCTCAAAACCTTTTGATTTATTATTTTTGGGAAATAATGAAGAAGATTGGCAATAGAAGCGTTTTTCTGACACGGAATTGACGTATGCAGCATTGGAATGCCAGGAAAATTGATATTTTTTAATTACTCGAATTTATCGAGACTGATCTTCGTTACGAAAATCATCATTTTTCACGTCGCATATTGAGAGATCTATAATTTTGATCTGAAAAAAATATTTCGTAGAATAATAAAAAATAAGAAAGTAAAAATATAAAAAAGAATATTTGTTGCATTCCAACGATGCACCATGGGTTGCTCATGGTCTTGTTTGGGTTTGCTCGGCACTGTGAGTTTCCATATTGTATAATTCAATTAATTCTGTAATTATTATTATTATTTCCATTAATATTATCATTACAATTATTTACTTCAACCTCACTGTCTGCCACGTTAAATGTTTGGTAATTCTTTAGAGAAGTGACTTTTCCGAGAAATGAGGCTAGAATTATTTTTTTGCTATTTTCTCATTTATTGGGTTATGAATGAAGATATTCAGTCGGAGGAAGCTGAAATTTGGCCCGTCCATACAAAAGTTAGGGGATTTTTACGTTTGTTTGGGAACCCAAACAAACCCAAACCCGCCGACATTACACCAACTCCGATCTCGATGTTCTATTGTTGTCTATATATGTGTTTCATATATTATAGATATTTTCATTGTATTATTATATTATAAATTATATATTATATATTTCATAAATAAATTTTCTAAAATTCAGGCGTTTGGGTTTGCCGTTATATTTTTGTATTTTGACAAACTTCAAAATCCCATAGCTTTAAATGGGAAGCAGGAGGGGTGACCGCCGTGATTTCTCTTCGGCATAGTTTTCCGGAAGGCTTTTTTTAAATAAATTCCCCACCTCCAACTCCTCCGGCGTGAGCGTTTTCGAAAAATTCGGAATTTTTAAAAATTATTTGCTCGTAAAAAATTCGTTAATGAAAATGTGCAGCTTTCCCCGACTATCATCATTTGTAACCCAATAAATGAAAAAATAGCAAAAAAAATTTTAGGTCCATTTTTTCAGAAGAGTCACTTATCTAAAGAATTGCCATACGTTCTGTTACGAAAATCTAATTCAAATGTGGAGTTACAGATTGTCATGTTGTCTCACGAACTGGGCATACCTGTACAGTCAATACCAGTTTGATCTTTTGATTGGAAACAAAATGTAACACCTTCATAAGTGTACGATATATTAGCTGATTGTTCAATAACTGTCCCTATATTAGAAAAGTAAATTTGAATTTATTGGTCCATCAATAATTGCTGGTTTAATTAATCCGAGCTTAACATTATTTCAGCTTCAATTAAACTGAGTTTCAATGCTGATTTTCAAATTTTCCTAAATTACTTTGCCTCCGTTCAATTTATGAAGATGAATCAGTACAGAAGCAGAACTTGCATTACGGAATTAATTATGATAAGCTAAAACGCCACAATTCTGTCGAAGCGGCATCTGCCACGAAGAAACAATATTGTTTTGTCACGCACGGCTCTCACGAAAATCGCCCGATAATTACGTCGCCGCGCGCTGTTGCAGGGTCTTTCAAAAAGACGGAGCCAAGGTTGTCATAGATTCGACGTCTCTGGAATACGTGAAGGGATCGACGATAGATTACCACTCGGAGTTGATACGCTCCGCGTTTCGAATAACGAGCAATCCTCTGGCCGAGCAAGGTTGCAGCTGCGGCGCAAGCTTTGCCATCAAAGTTGACTGATCAGTGGCTGGGCGAAGTTAAAATAGCTGTGCGACCGGGCCGACAAGTCGATCTCGTCAAATGTTTGTCAACCTGATCGCCATAGCCGATAAGCAGCGTCGTTACCAGTGTCACACCGACAAATTACGCGGTGGACGATAGCGCGAAATATCTTTGCTTGTTCGTATTCCTGTGAAGAGAATTGTACATATATATTTTATTAAATATAAATTGAAGCTTCGGTATTCTCTTCGAGTGATCCCGACGTGCGAAATAACTCGACGAATCCTCGTAGACTGAAAATTCATTTATTAAGCCACGTTTCTTTTTTGTTGCCTTCTCAGAAGTCAAGTAGTAACATCGATCGAATGAGCGCCCGGTGTCTACAAGTAAATAGGTATCGCCCGAATGTATCGCGCAAAAGTTTTCTTCTGTTTCTTCCTTCGTTTATCGTAATATAGTTCAATGATTCGTTTCGATTATGTACATAAAGTCAAAGCGCACGTTGAGAAAAGTTTCTTGGAATGTCCTCGATCGGTTGGCGTGTCACGAACTCCTGTTCACTTCTGCTTGCCCTTCTTTCCGTTCTGCGGAACAAACGAAGAGTTGAAAATTGAGATACTCAAGAATCTATGGAGGATAAGATTCCAAATATACGCCCCAGTTGTAAGGTAAAGTCAGTCGTTCGTGGCATAACGTGTAGAGCTGACGGCAAATTCTGAGGTAAAGTTTTTTTTTCGTGAGCGTTTCACCTGTTAATATTTAACTTTATTGGGGCGAGTCAAATGAGAAGGTAAGATGAATTTTGATACGTTTAATTTCACTGCAACAATATAGTGAATGATTGTGAAATAGTTCGAAATGAGAAATAACGATGCATACAATTTTTATCACCGTGGTAGTTAGTATTCGAAGGACGCTCATACATAAGGTTGTGGTTCAAGAATATTGAGGTAAATAGATATTAATGAATATTTTACTGATTGTTAGGTTATATTTTCTGAACATACTGGCAAAAGGAGAACGAAGGTTTTCGCCCTCGTTTGTTAAATATTAAATTACAAAGCTTACATCAATCTCCATTCGATTGCATTGATCGTACGGGGCAACATCGTTACCGTTTCAGTTTCCCGCGTATACCTTCCGCATTTATGAAGAAAGTGACCCAAAAAACAAATATTGTAGGCAAGATAGTGTACAGAACAATAATACCGAAAAAAAATACACAGGTTACCCATATAATTAATGAAAATGTAAGAAAAATATGCGACCAGTTTAGGAAAAAGTGAGGCTTGTGAGGAGTATGTATTAAAATGCGGCAACGTCGGAACTATGGGAATAGCAGAACCAATCGAAAACCTAGCGCGCCAATTTCAAATACGTTAAAGTCAAATGTGGATGAAGGGAACTTTTTCCTTTATTTATTATGATATATTCCCTTTTTTTCTAGCTTCGGTTAGCATAGCACGATGCTTGTGGGCACGAGCACTGACGAATCGTCTTTTCCATAGGAATTTTTGCGGTACTTGCACTTGCGACAATTTTGCACTAATCTTTTTTTCTGAATCTTTCGTTGGTGCCTTTTGCTCTGACATAACCTCGGAAAATGCCGACCGGCATGAAACACGCGGAACACAGCTGCGACCTGTGACAGTCACTGCAGTCAACCTAACAGCCTCGAATTACGACAGAACCGTGCGTTGTTGTCAAAGCTCGTCTGTTTTAATAGGATTTTTAAACATCAACATTTAATTTTCTGATAATCCTATAACTCTTCACATTGTCATATATGTAAATAATAATTACGATTATCTACCGCACATTTCGACATTTTCGCAATATTCAGTCGTACCAGTAATTAATATTAGCATAGGAACTTCGTTTTTCGCCTCACCCTGTAAAAATGATTTAGGAAGAACCTTAAAGGGTTTGGCATGTAAAAATGCCAAAAACTCGTTCGTCGCTCCAGGCAAGTCAAATTGAAGAGAAAGGCAACCAACAGATGGTGCAGGAACCGCAAATACCGGTTTCGAGGAAAACTTCAGAAGCGTTATTCTCAAAACTGTTTTTTTTTTTTGGTGTACACGATTTCTTCGCAGTTCTCACAGCATTTCTCGCAATAGCCTAAGCCCTCAAATTGAAATTTAGCTCGTGGTGCCCGAACGTACCTTGTTGCTGAGCTCAAATTTCAACTGCTGTATTTCTTCCGTTTGGCGAATGAGCTTCTCGTTCATGTTAGCGAGATGCTCGCTCATCGTGCTCAACTGAGACTTGTAATTGCCCTCTCTGACCTCTCTGTCCTCCTGCAAACTTGTCCAATTCGACATCGTCTCGTGCAACGCGGTCTCGCACTTTTCCCGCTTCGCTTCACTCGTTTCCAGATGCACGTTCAACACTTCGTTCTGCAAATGGAATTTTGTTAAACGCCCAAATCGTGTGTACTTTTAGAGAGCAAAAAGTGTGAAGATGTATTAAAACGATTCGTAGGTGCGTACATTGGCAGCCATCGCCAAGTTTTCCACGTGGCAGACGTGCTTCTCCGTTATCAACCTGTCGATCTCGCGGAGAAAGTAATCGCGGATTTTTGCTTCGCGAGCCTCGATCTCCTCGGGTATCGCGAACGGCGCGTTCAATCGACCCAGCTGAAATTGTAGTTATTTTAATGCCGTATCACGCATTGGGGTGCGTTGATGGAAAAATCAACTTTTATCCCTGCAAACGATACGTTGAAAAAAAATGCATGCATAATTTGATCTCTCTAACTCAAGACTAAGTGGTCGAGCTCAAGAATGTTTTTCCTCGTTTGATTTTCACGGAGTACTCACTTCTTAAGCTCAAACTTGAATAATTTAATAACTTATTAATATTGAGGATATTTGGTCGAAGATTTTCAAAGCTGGCGCTGTAGGTTTGAAAACTTTTTTTTTAATCTCGGGAGCATTATTTTTGCAAAGATTACAACTGTCCGAGAAATGCATGGATTTTTATTGGAAATAAAAAAGGCATTCTTTGTTTAGCTATAATTTGTGTAGAAATATTGATAATTAGAAAAAAAGCGTTGTAAGATTAAGCTTTAAGAATCTTTAATCAGATTTGAACTATATTTGTTGATTGTTGAGTTATCTAAGTTTAAGCGAATTTTCAATTTAAGGGCTCACACCTAGTTGAAATTTTGGAATATATCGATTTTTTATTTTCGACGGATTCTCAAAATATATAACACTTCAAAGATATCTGAAAATTTCAAGTTCATACGTTTGAAATTAAGGGTGTTACGGGCGTTTATAGGTAGGTTCCGCGAACCGGCATTTTCCTCGTAATGATTTTTCCAAGATCGATGACCACATCTCCAAAATCACTCCACTGATCAACTTTAAATTTTACAAGCTTTTTTACATTTCAAAAAGCAGTGCTTGAACGAAGGAGTTTGGTTTTCGATTCATAGTTTTCGTTTTATCAACGAAAATGGAGGGTTTTTTCACTCAATCAAATACGTTCAAATTGACATACGACCATTTTTTCAAAAATCGATCTCTTATTAAATTCGTTGTCCAAACCCTAGATAATTTCGTGCAAAAAATAAGAAGGAACATTACTTAAATAGTCGCTTTCGAGTTTGTTGAAAATCATATATGTGACGAATCATTAAAAACTATTAAACATGTATTTTTTTTATCTCCGAAAAAAATATTTGGTAAATGATCGGAAGTGGGACTTCTGCTAGAACCAGGCTAATTTTTGTTTAGGTTTGTTCGTATTGCCCGAAAAAAAATCACGAAAATTCCGGCCACCAGCTTAGTGTAACCCGTTAAATAATCACGTGGGGGAAAGAAACCGAGCGCTATCACTCGGAGTTAAGGAGCTCAAATTTTGCAACTCTTTTCTTATACCTGATACTATTGTTCGCAGGACTAAAGTTAGCATTTCTTTTCAGACGCACTGGATTCGCACGCGTTGTAAGAATGCCCAAAATGTAAACGAGGATTCAGAAATCTCCGACTTGTTCTATACCCGCGAAGTAGAAGGTTCGAAGTGCAATTATAGATTTTTATAAATCTTGCACCAGTAACATTTACCATATTGCTAATCTCTACCGGTTCCGAAGGCGTTTTTTCGAGTTGACTAGTGATCGAAACTTCTCGTTGCTGCATCTCGTCATATTTGATTTTGAGAATATGATAATCAGCCTTCCACTGATTCGCGTCTTTCTCAAGATCCGCGAGTTTGACGAAGTCGAATTCGTCGCGCGGCTCGTCCTCGGCACCACCGACGATTTTCGCGTTTCTCGCGTCGCCCATCGATTTGGACGATCTGCGCGACACCGAGGGCGACGAAAAGGGCGAATGATCGTTCTGTCGATGATTGTTCAGGCCGACTTTGCAATCGTTTCCCTCCGCGCTCGACCATGAAGTCGTCTCCTCCTGCTTCTGTCTCTCGGTCAATTTTCGCTGAAAATCGTTCTTCTCCCTCTCGAGTTTCTCGACTCTGTCGCGATACCTGCTGTCCAAATCGATCTTGGATTTTTCCGAAATATCAAGCCTGTACTCGAGATGCGTTATTCGTTCGTTGAGCGACTCTATCTCGCTCTCCTTGTCGGCTATCTGAGACAAGAGTTGAGCATTCTCCATGATCTTCTTCTGAAATTCCTCGACGTAAATGTGGTTGGACTGGTGCGCTCCTTGGGGATCTTTGTTCTCCGTCGATTTGCTTCTACTCTTTTTGGACTTGTTTTGAAGATGATCGAGCTCCTCTTGGAGGAAAGTTACTCGCTTGGTTAATTGTTGGTTTCTAAATGTTAGACTGTCCAGCTCTTGCTCGGCTCGTCGCAGCTCGACGTCCTTCTCCTTCAATTGTTCCCTTATTTCGACGTTTCTCACCTGCTCGTCGATCACAGCTTTTTTCAGAACACTCGCCTGGGCACGAATCTGAAAATTGACCCACCGTCTTATCACTGAGAGAAGAACGTTTTTTTTATTGTGTATTGCATCGAAGGAACGCAACGAAAATTCATTTTTTTTTTGGACTGCCGAAGCAATTCGGGCCAATTCGAACGAGCCAATTTTTTCGGCCAATTCGAGCTACAAAAATCACTCAAATGTTTTCCAGTTTTCCATTCAAAATCTACGACATAAATTGGCAAGAATGTATTTTCAATATTAATGAAACTAAAAGAAGACAAACGAATTTTCGTTGCTTCTCAACAACGGAAACTTCAACCCATAGTTTTTTTCAAGGATGGGTGAGTATAGTGGGAAGAGCGAATTGAATAGCTCCTATCTGTTAACCTATTTTTTTTTATTGAGTATTAAAATCGCGTTTTATATGGTTACATATTATATACAGTACGTACATACGTACGAACATGCACAAGTATCGATACAAAGAGAAGTTATAAGCGATAGAACGGGCATGGCTTTAAATAAATGTCACTGCAACATCGCAATGTCAATTGCGGTTATACCGGAGATGCAAGCTCAGGCAAATGTATCAAAAAATTGAAATACTCGTATACATGTTCTAGATGTAAAGTAGAATCAGTTGTAAGCGGCATGGTAGAAAGATATCTGGAGTTGAAAATACATGCCCTGTATGAAAAAAAAAATTTGAAGCATAAAAAAGATCCCTTCTATTGCTCAGTATTACAGTCTAGGGTCGTAACCCAATTTGCAACAGAAGTATTGTAAAAATTCTAAAAATTGCCTGAGTTGCGACGATTTGTTTCAAGCGTTATGACGATTTTGTTGAAGATAATTTATTGTGGATTGAGATCATAGATCGCTAAATAAAGATCCTAAAAAATGTCCCTGTAATTTTTATACCTTAAATCTGCTGGAGAAAATTTCGGAAAATCAGAAGAAAAACAATTTGGTGCATTCTAATGATGCAAACTTCATCATTTAGAGCAAACACTGCTGTACTCATTTTAATTTTTAATCGTATCTCATAAGCTACTCCTCTGATTAATTTCACTTTCATTTTTTTCATACGACCGGATAATTTTATGTTCTGTTCATGCATTTGTTAATAATATATTAAAGCTGGTTTTTTGTTAAAGCTAAACTTTTTTCAACAGCTTCCCAATTTCGGAATTTTCTAAATTTCAAAAGTTTTCCTATTCTGCCAAAAGTACATTCTTCATTAGACATTTCAGATCACACTACTCGCCAGAACCACCCGGACTGGTTGGCCATAAGCAACATTGTTTAAGTAGTAATAAATTCCTTGTTTATCAATATTTTTCAATAAAAAGAACTTGTACTTGGCTATAAGAAAAATAATAATAAAAATAACTAGGTATGAGCCCTTCAAGCCAATTGATACATAGCTCGAAGCTATCCGATTGTTTGAACATTTTTACATATTCTTACTAGAAATCTGTGACCGTAATGTGCAAAAAAAAGGCCTTTTTATGAGAAAAATAAAGGAATTAAAGAATGAAAAAAATCATTGCACTCCAACTATGCAAGCTCTAACGTCACATTTACCGCCACGGCAGCATATCCGAAGACTCCCACAAATGCTCGAATCGTATTATTATATAAATAGATAAGTGCACATAAACAATCCAATGCCAAATGAACAAAATGACAGCTACGTCCTACTTGCATATCAATAGCGTTTGAACCGATAAGAAAGCCTAAAATTTCAACCAACATTCATAATTATAGATCTTCAATTCCAGTGTGTCAATTCTCACTTTTGAGTACTCGGTGGCGATCTTCTGGTATTTGGTCTGCAGTTGACCGTTAGCACCGTTAGCTTCCATGGTTCCAGGATGCTTAGGAAAAACGTTGACGTGTCTATATTCAATTAGCGATAATTATTGACAATGTTGACAACAGCCCGAGCGTCGTAATGATTTTTCTCCGTCGAGTTTCCGCATAATACGAACGACCACATTGAGCCTGCAGGTCAACACCGCGCGCGAGTTACAGCGAGCTCTAAATAGTAAACGGAAGATATGACAATTTGGCAAGTTGCGTGTGTGTTTACAAGTACACCGATTGTTGAACAGTGACAAGTGATCGTCACGCTCGCCAACTCACACAAATTCGCTTTCACTTTCGAGACGTATGAGCGTACACGTACATTCGATAAAACAACGAAATACGCCCCCCACGGATATTTATATTTTATTCGAAATCGCTCGTAGTGGAGCGTGACGCGAGAGGCTGCTTGTCAAAATCCTATCGCACCATTTTGCCACATGCTATATGCAATGCACGTATGTGTAGATTAGATTCATGCACATGTAGTAGTTTGCTGCGAGCTCAATTCGGCTTGATTCGCACGCGTCCGCGAAAGCGCTGGACAAGCAGAAACATCGTGCAAACGCGCCGCGTTTTATTGACGAGATACCAATGCGACAATTAATGCTTTAGGTATATTTATAAATAGCGAATTAAATAAAGGATCGTCGATGTTTCGCTTTGTCCCAATAAAATGTTTGCGGTTTTTAAATGAGATTACAGTTAGGGTTACCGACCGAGTCCGATGTGGCGGTATAGGTTTGTTCTCCGACAGGTGTCGCGTGCATCGATAATATTTCGGAGCTGGAGACAGTCTCGTATACTTCGCATTTTCTTTAAAACAGTATCGTTTATTTATTAACAATACCATAATGGGGGTTGCGAAGAAATTGGAAAAAACGTCGAAGACTATCTTTCTCGAAGTGTAGTACCGAATGTTTTCAGGAATGGCTAGTCATTTTAGGTTAAGTGTCGCATGGGAGCGAAGGTGAGGCGAAAATACTTTGAGGCGGATCCCCACGTTGCAAGATTCGTGCATACAGATATACAACGTGTTAACAATTAGCGCGAATACGCGGTCGCCATGTTGAAGAAATATCTTCGTGACGATAAATCAAGAAGGCTGTGGACACCGAGAAATCTCGTAAACCGCGCGGGCTGCCTCGTTAATATCACGATAAACAATAAACATACGTTAAACAATGGTACCGACGTAAGTAAGAGAGCAAAATGAGATCACTAACGCGCTCGTTCGGCTCGTGGACGGTTGTCGTTCGTAAAGAAAACGCGGAGCCTATGGCAAGGGACTTCCGCTCGATCAACAGGAACAGGAAGTTCATCTGTGTCTCGTAGATCGCGAAATAAAAACATCCTGTACAAATGAAATTTTCAAAAGAATAAAAAAATATTGGCCGTGAAACGATACGTCGGGAGAGAGCCGCTGTTTGATAAATGTGTTGTAAAAGTTCGAGATTTAAGTTGTGCCGTCTGTGGGAAAGAGCCTCGACGATAACGAGCCGTTGCTTCGCTCATTTGACGACCTACTTTCCACTTTTTTTTCCTCTCGGATTCGCTCCTGGCAAACCCGTATAGCCGGAATTTACAATAATTGAAAAAAAAAAAGAGAAACGAACGAAAAATGACGAATACGCGAACCTTTACGACTTACGACGAGCACGTAAAATTCACCGACCGGGATGATTTGGTTTTAGCCCGTTCGTCAAAGGGGATTGTTAACGTCCGCTGGAAAACATGCAAGCTGAAACTATATGCGACAATGACATCGAGGGGCTCGACACGGACACCCTAATTCCCGTGAGTATTCCTCTCTCGCTGAACAAGTCGTTGCGTCTCGACACGAGCGAAAACCAGCCGCGTCGTCTTTGATCAGGGCCCGAACACCCGAAGCACTCGCCACGACTCGACGATGAGTGTGTCGAGCTAACCTGGATAAGAAAATGGCGGCGAAATAACTGCAACGAAGCGTATGCCGGGAGACGCGGTGCTTCAATCTCCGTTCATTGTACGCAATGGCAATTGCCCGTATTCGCTTGGAAAAAAGAGCCTAATTTTGTTTGGCAGAATTTAGGGTGCAGCCTTTAATCATTTCCTAGGCAAGGGACGAATCTTGATACGCAGTCTGTACCCGTGTCTATTATTTCTTTGGGTGTTCATTCACTAATAGAGAAAATATTTTATACACGAGCACTGTATATCGTGGAGCAGATAGTCTGCGCGCTGTTATTTTTGGAATATCGAGGTCCCAAGAAGGTCGCTTTGAACATTTTTTTTCTGATGGGGGTATTCCGATGAGGGTTAGGATTTTAGACTGAATTAATACTTGGCAAGTTGGAGTTTTTAAAATATATTTATGATGGTGATAGTTATTATTTAATGATGAAGTTATTATTTGAAGAAAGTATCGCGTTTGCTGCATGGCATGTCAGTATAGGTGCTTCCGGAAACTACGTTGATCTACGATGAAAAATAGAAAAATGTGGTTTTAGTATAATCTACACTTATGATAAAGCACTAGTCTGCCTGTCTGTCTGTCTCTTCGTCCTCGCATCAACTAAAAACTACTCAACCAAATGAAATATTGTTTCCTCTGTTGTTTAGTTCAAAATGTCCCGAAGGTAACGGTATATGTTTTAGTTTAACCAACGGGGGAAAAAGTAAAATTGTGGAATGCGATGTACAATGAAATTTTGTAAGATCTATTCAATTTGTTAATTTATATAACTTATTTCAGAATATAACATATCCCAAATTCAAAGGTTTCATTTTAGTACTTCTTTATTTAGTAAAGTTAAGATCAATCAATGTGATTTCCATTGAAACTTTTAGTGAGTAGTGGGGTATGAAGTAGTAGAGTATCAAATAAAGACCCGGTGCGATGGTCTAGTGGTTAGCGCGCTTGCCACCTAAACCTGCGGACCAGGTTCTAATCCCAGTCGCGAACATTTCGTCGTGGAATGTTTTTCTTTTGCATTTTGCGGCGAAATAAGACTAGTTCCATGACTGAGGGGGCGAACTTGATGGCTGGCTGTACTGGTATAGGTTTTCCGCAGTTTCCCTATACCCATAACGGAAATGTCATGATGAATGTGATACGGAGGAAACAATAGGTAACAAACGCGAACGGTGTGTACCTTAGGAAAAAACAAAAAAAATTAAGAGTATAAAATTGTAAAATATTTAGATGTATGTGGTAATATACACTGCTGTTTGGAAACAAGTCCGAAATAAAAAAATCAAACGCATTTAGTTATTGTATAAAATTATCTAGTGCTTACACAGAGGATTTAATAAAATATTGAGTTTTAAGGAAATGGGTGCCGTCCTAAGTGAAAGCATCGACTTCCAGTAAAAAAAACCTCTATTTTCGTTGATAGAAAAAAAACTATGCATGGAGGAAAAAAATCCTCCATTCAAGCATTGCTTTTTGGTACGTTGAAAAAGCTTGTAAAATTTGAAGTTTCGTTGGTGCATTGATTTTTCTATATCTCGGTCACCGATTTTGAAAGTGTCGTTTTATGAAAAACCGCGTTTAAAGTTCGCCGGTTCTCGAAACCTGTCCATAAACGCCCATACCTCTGTCAATTTCTAACGGTTCGACTTTAAACTTTCAGAGAATATTTTTGAAATATTATATTTTGAGAATCCGTCGAAAACCGAAAACGGATATTTTCAAAAACTCCAACTAAGTATGAGCCCTTGAGATCCTACGCTACAAAACGTTGCGATCAAAAAGTCATATAGTAAAATATTCAGGCTTATGCAGGCCAGAGAACGAAGTTAAGCTTCATTGGTGATAATTGATAAAACTGAACTTCCGCTCCGACGCGCGTCAGGCAATTTTATAACTGAAAGAAGATAGGACAAACCGACGAACCGTTTACAAAATGAAGAACTTACTTACTCCCCGATTTATCATCCGAATGTGACAACAGCTTCCATTGAAAAAGTCCTTCCAACAGCCTTGAAATAATTACATTCGCAGGACGCCCTGTCGATAGTGGAACTCGGAAAGCAGCTCTTGTTGAGCGCGAAAAATGGCGACACGGACACCGTTCGCGACCTCATGTGCAGGGGGGCGCCGTTCACCACGGATTGGGTGAGTCTTACTCTCGTACTCTCATTCGCACCAGATATCTCCTTGCGCAAGTTGATAAACAGAGAGCCACATGTCACCTTACAGTTGGGCACGAGCGCGTTGCACCTGGCGGCGCAGAACAATCACACGGAAACGGCGGAGGTGTTGCTGAGAGCGGGAATCTCGCGAGACGCGAGAACCAAAGTAGACAGGACACCGCTGCACATGGCCGCGTACGAGGGTCACAACGAGATGGCACAGTTACTTCTTAATTACGGGGCCGACGTGGACAGCAAAGACATGGTACGATGATCCGAAAGTAATTCGCTTTTCGCCCTTTTTCTCCCCCTGCACGCGCCCTCGTGCGTTTACGTGATAATTGTTCTGCAAACAGCTGAAAATGACGCCTCTCCATTGGGCGGTGGAACGCGAGCACATAGAAGTCATGAACGTACTGCTGGAGCACGGGGCGGATGCCAACTCGACGAGTAAATTCGACAAAACGCCCATTAGTCTTGCCCTCGAGCACGATCGACTCGATCTCGTCGACGTGCTCCAACAGGAGAGAGAAATAATGGGGATACAGGCCCAGCAACAGAATCAAGCCAACAGCGCCGAATTGGAGGAAGCGACCCACAGCCTTATGCAACTCGAAGCCGAGAGGCAACAACAGGAACAGTTCCAGCTACAGCAGCAACAGCAACTTCAACAGCAGCAGCAGCAGCAACAGAAAAAAAAAATGGCGCAGGGTAAGCGATCGAATGATTATTTTTTTTTCGAGAAATTGAAAAAGCGCGCTCGTATTGTTATTTCCAAATATTCGGTTGTTTAAATTGTTTCAAAGGTGTATAAAATAACAGCCTTGGGTATTAGTGACTTCAAAGTAAACGGGGCGTAGCTCTAATGTTTTATTAGCGGATGACAACGATTGTTCAGAAAACACTCGGTCTAAAATGTTCACGAGTCGACTCGATGTCGGTGTCAAAAGTGATTGAATGAAGTAATAACGATGACCAGCGGAAATTTCGTTTTTCGATAGTTGCAGAAAATTACTGTGTCGCATTTGGTCGAGGGCACAGGGAAACTGGAAAAACCTGTGCCAATACAGGGCCTTGTATTTTACAAAGTCGCAATTATGTTACTGTTGACAAATGGGCAAAACTGCCCCCCGCATGCAAGCTAAGCGGTCACCCACTCAAGTATTGAACCGGGCTAACACTGCTGAAGGAGTTGGGCTACTGTGACGACCCAAAAATTCGAGTTATTGAAAAAAACATTTTTAAGGAATAAGTTGATTTATATCAGTCATATATCTTAAATGTATCTTCAATCTGCGATTCTGGTACCATATGTTGAATTTTTCACTTCAATTTGAGTTGCCTCAAGCGACGATCGGGTGTTCGCCATTTTCACAGTAGCCTAACCTCTTAATATGGTAGACCGCCAAAACTAGGGCATGGATACCGGGACCCGGATGAATTTTAGCTGTATTACCACCCATGTGGACCCAATTCTTAGGCCCAATAAGGTCTACTTAACTCAATTATGGGTTTAAGCCAAGATGTATGGAGTACTCACTAACGTTAAAAATTACTGACACGACTTACTTTTGTTGTTTTTATTATTATCATTTCCGTAATTATAAGTACCGTTTGAGAATTTGTTTGCCTAGACTGACTGATCTCAAATACTGTATTCAGATACAAAGACGAAACATAAAAGTTTTTTCAATTTTAAAACGAAGTCATTATTATTTTATTATTTTTCAATGCTGACAAGGACCGATTAAAACTTCACATTATTAACACAAAGACTGAGAGGAAAGTAAAATATTATTTGCATAAATGTCAGCTTGTATGAATGTTGATTGTTTAAAATTAGAATTTATATGATTCAAACTGTTATAGTTATTTTTGTTTGGGTTTGTTTGGATGACTACGTTCGTTTTTTTCTTCTATTCTCTGTGTATTTATGGCCTCCCCGCTGTTCTTTGTTTGATAAGCAATTTATTAAGTCACCAGCCAGCCAGCGAAACCACGTTTTAAAAAATCGGGACTGGTAACGGGACCCCGGTATTAGATCCATTCGGTGTTGCATGCCGTAGCCAAAGCCGCACATCGACCCTTCGTTCACTACTGTCGGTTATTTATTATCCACAATATCTATAAACGTCATGACAAAAGCCACGAGGGTTCCCATAACCGTTGGAACTTGAAGCGACAAATTTAACCGCGATATCTTTGCGCAGTTCCAGTTGGTAAAAAGCAACGAATGATCTTCCAACAAATTCGCATGAGCGCGCCGAGCGACGACGAGCAGGATCGCGACGCCGAGTTGATCGACGACTTGACGAATTCCGATCACGGTGGAACGAAGAAACATAAAGATTTGACGGGCCTGGAACAACCTCTGCGATTGCTCGAGGCCCATGGAATAACCATGATCCCCGTGGACAACGACGCGAGCATCGTCGAGAACGCTATGGAGAGCGGACGAACGGTGGTACTCACCGGTAAACGATCCTTCGCAATACGCGACGCGTTCTTCGTCGAAAAAGCCATTCTTTTTTTCTTCTTCACGAAACGGTAACCTTGTATGTTCAGAGGCTGGCAAGCTGGCGCTCAATTTGACGAGGTCCGCACCAACGATGGGCGTCAAGAGGCTCCACGTGGGATCGCGTCGAGGCGGCTCGAGGAAAGTAATAGCGATCAGAGCCGATCAGATACTGGGACACAATCCGACGACTCTTACACCGCGTGGTCCTAACATACTGAAGAGAAGTACCGACAACAAACAAACGGGCAAATTGTTCCTTACCTCCTTTGCCAACAATGCGAACGCGATGGCCTCGATATCGCCTGCCAAAGCGATAATCCCTTCGCCGAAGGTTGGTTCATCGCCTTTGAGCATTCTACTTGGAAAGCGAACAGTGACACAATCAGTTGATCGATGGATCTTTCGAATACTTCTTCCCGCGCTCGGTGGTTTAGAACTTGCCTAGAAAATCGTAGCTCCTGAATGTGAACCGACTTGCTGTTAAAGACGTTGTAAAAACGGCCAAGACTATGAATATCCAAAAATTATCAGAAAAAACTGAGTGCCCAGGGTACGAGGGAAATCTTTAAACTCAACAGGGCAAGACGCAGATTCCCTCACAATCTAACAGCTTCCTCAAAAAGTGACGCCACGAAACGTTCGACTGGTGAAAAATTCTGAAACGATGTTTTCTCCGGCGAGAGAGTAAACTTTCGAGCCATTTCTAGAAAACGGCAGGATGATGCTTTCCAAACAGCGAGAAGCTGATCAGTTTCCTTTTCTTTTCTCCAACATATCAGTTGTTCGAGACTCAACATATCACTTCTTCACTTTAAATTGCCGAAACAGCACAGTAGATTGTCAAAAGAGAGTTTTAGTGTGAAAGATGGTCAAATACCTTTATTTGCAAACGGATCTAATTTTTAATTGATAAAAACAACATTTACACGTGCATTAAAACACTTGAGAGTAAGTTTGACTTACATTCATTGACTGGGAAACAAAAATTAAAACGTGAACATGGCCTGTTGAATTTGCAAACATATTTGTTTGTTAAATAAATATTTGTAAATACAAACATAGCTTGATATATTTGCATTTGTGAAATATTTGCCTTTCGTTTATTTCCGCACGAATTTGAGACGGTTCTCTGCGTTATCGGGTTTTTGCTCTCACCCAAGAACTCTGTACGTTTAATAAGTCAGTAGTGTCGAATTCATAACGTCACTACCTTGGGTCAGGGTCCTATACTTGCAGACACTGCTGGTAACTACGGAATTCTCAGTGAAACGTTTCGATATCGTTTGAATCCGTGAAATTTCGGAAGTCGGCAGAGCTTTTTGGTTCTATATTCATCTAATCGCGTAAAACAATTGATTACTAACATCGAAAAAGAGAACGATCATGACGGCTGTTCCATAAGAAACCGCGTCGAATATTCTATCCGTGGTCTTTTGTGATTTCTTTAGCTAGCCCTGTAAGCATTATCAATCAAGTACGTGCTCGTACTGCCTTATCGGGTTACACCTAGTTGGTGGCCAGAAAAAGAGGAATTTTTGTGAACTTTTTCCGGGAAAACGTGTGCAGGTTTTGAATTTTTTTTTCTTACATCAAAGAGTATGATTTCAGTATCTTTTACAATATTTGTAGTGAAAAGTATTTATAGATGTGGTAGATGCAATGGTTTGGGCAAACTACTGTTCGGAAACAAATCATGCGAAATCAAAAATCAAACGCATTCTGTTTTTGCATGAAATTGTCTAGGGCTCGGACGAAGGATTTGATAGAATATTGATTTTTGAAAAACGGCGGCAATCCAATGTTTCGATTTTCAGCGAAAAACAACTCTATTTAAGTTCTATTTAAATCTTACGAGCTCTATAAAGGAAGCTTGTAAAATTTGAAGTTGATCGGCGCAGTGATTTTTTAGATATCGTGGTTTGGTAAAAATCATTTTGAGGAAGATATTTAGAAATAGCCATTTTGAGGAAAACATATTTGAAGTTCGCCGGTTCGCGAAACCTACCTATAAACTCGCGCGATTTTGAATAGGTCAATTTGAAATTTCTAGAGTATATTTTTGAAAAGTTATGATTTGATGATCCGTCGAAGACGAAAATAGATATTTTTTCAAAAACTCCCTCTAGGCGTAAGCCTTTAAGGGATAACACCACTCTAGCGGCAGAAAAAAAGGCTCAAAGTTGACCATTTATTTTTGGAGTATGAAAAAAGGAATAGGATTTCTTTTGAGAGAGACACATTAAAGTACGAAAAAAAATTGATTACAATTTTCATACAAAATGGCGGCGACAGAGCCTATCTTGAAAAACGTGTTTTTTTAACAAATAGCTTCACGGGAGGACGGTTTTCTCGTAGAGTATAAAACCTGGAACAAAAACAATAAAACGTTATAATCTATATATTATTAGCTATGGGACTACGTAGGGATTTTTTCAAATCAAATTTTGAAAAAAAAAGAGGCCCACTTTGAAAGAAATAACTCGATTTCTTGTCCAAAAGATAAGCAGTAAATTGTATATGCAAAAAAAGTTTACATTTAATTTTAAAAAAAACGGCTACGTTCTCCCAGAGAATGTAATTGTGAAGCTACTATCAAAATTTCAAATCGATCTATGCAAAGGTGTTCGAGTAATCCGCCCTCCCAGTTTGAAAAAAAATTCAGCAATCGGTTCAATCGGCAATTGAACCGTGTACTAAAATTCGCTACAGGACCAATTGCATATTGTTTTCATGAGCCCAAAGTATTTTGTAAGAAAAAAAAACGATTTTCCCAAAATCTTAGAGTGATGTTATCCCTTAATTCACCATGCGCCTCTCTCGCTCTATCGTCAGTGCCACGATCGCGCCCCCATCTGTTTCACATCGGCCCAAACGGACCACCGCCCAAATCTCCACCGTGTCTCAAGCGCATGTTCGTTTTTGCAGAAAAAACTTCTAGGCGTTACGCAGAGCGTGACGAAACCCGTGGTACTTCATCTGGATGACGATATAGAGGAGATTACGGAAGACATGAATTCGGCGGAGGAGAGTAACGAGCCCGTGATGGACATCGCACTGCTGAATCGTCAATTGCAGGAGGCGCGACGACAAGCGGCCGAGTACAGGAAGCAGCTCTTGAAGAAAGAAGAGGAGGCGGAAATTTACAAGCAACAATTAAAAAATATGACGGCTCAGAAAGCCCTGAAGTGATTTTTTTTTCTTCATTCGAATATATTTATATAAATATGTATAAATGACCGATACGCCGGGTTCCGTCGTGAATTGTCGCGCGCGACGAGTATCGGTGCAACGAGAATTATTATCGTCCGCGCCTCTTCAATTCCGTAGACGATCTACGGACTCGGGGTGCGGGGGAGGAACGCACAGTTTTTTCCCCCCGTCAATTTGAAGGACAATTCGTAACGACACGTGCGTGTAACGCGAGCGTTCGTAAGCTCGAGGCGGAAAGCCATACGACGCGAGCGAGGAGGCATATCGTTTTTTTTTATGCTATCCAATTTTTTCTCACTTCCGTTTTATAAAGTTTCTTTTCGTATTATTACGGCGCTCCTAATCGTAATCTTTAAGGTTCAATTGCGTGGTGCGGCGAGTCAGTCTTCGGCGAATCTAATCCGTCTCTTTACGCGAAACCTCGTTTATAATAACATTACGCGAAAAATATGAATAAGCACGCAAGCTCACGCGACATGCAGAAGTGCCAATTGTTAGTTCTCATTACGATCACGACACGTGAATCAAACGGCTCCATCTGTGTAATCCTTTTTTTTCGTCCGCTCCTCGCTTTTTCTTTGATCGTCTTTACCGGTGGAGATTTTTATACGAAAGTTTAGTGCGAGCGCACACGGCAAAATATTCAGAGAGAGAGAGGGTGAGAAAGTGACAAACTGACTATTATTTTGTGTACAGCAGTTGGCGCTATGTTTTTTTTTTGTTTTATTTCATACGCAGATGAAGAATTTTGTACAGACCGCAGTTGCGATTTCGAAACATTACTTATTTATAGATTGTTGTAATATACACTTCGGGGAATGAAAGGCCCCGACGGGAGATAATAGAGAAGTAATAAAACAAAAGAGAAGAAATCGGTCTATGGCCAATCGTTGATTGTTATTTGGGTCACATCCGGCTTAAGATAAAATTTAAAGAATGTAAAAAACAACTACTAATAGGGCTTACTGACGAGCGAATATTTCAGTTTTCGTATAATTCTATCGATAATATCGTAACATTTTTTTATACATGGGGATACGGAATTATATCGTATCTCGTATAGCGTGAAAGTTATTTTCATAAAAAAATTACGTATAAACGACGAAAAAAACGCGTTCCTAATCGTGCATCGTTGCTCGGAGGAAAAAGCAAACTCGTGTACAACATGTGAATACATATATATATATATTCGCTCGGACATAAATTTCATCATAGTTGTAATCGAATTTACTACCTGGATGCAATAAAGTTCGTTGAAAAATCTTCGTCGTATGAAGAAACAATAATGTACATTCCAAAATTGAGCGCACTCCGCATCCATTCCCCTTTCGATCTCTCGCCATCGATGATGCATAAACAAAACCATGTAACACGAAAGTATATATAAATCCACTCAGGAAACTGAGTGGAGAGAAAACTTGTTATGACGTATAAGGGTGCCAAAAGTGTACAGTTGCAATTTTGTATGGACGTTAGATTTGTTAATAAATTGGGATTGCGGTACTAATCCGATGAATTCTCTATGTCGCCTTATTTCAATGGTAAAGTGCTTCCCGTTTAGCGTGATCGTGCGATTCCCATTCGCGTATGTCTAACACTCGATTTAAAAAAATATCTCTGTCGCGTGTTTTCTAGATTTTCCAACACTGTTTTTTTTTCTTCCATACGAAATGTTATCCATAAAGATATCGGGCTGTTTTGGGGTCCGAGTTATCTTTAACGGAATTGTTGATTCTCGAGACAGGATCCTTCAAATGACTGGCTGTTTTGGACCCGCTCCGGACTTTTTTCAAAAAAAGAATCGTTGATTTTCGGGACACGACGACCCTTCACCGACCTCATATAATGCTTCCACTTATCTTCCGGTGATTTCAAGGACATTCGGGCCTACGTAGTGCCGAGTACGGGGACAATTTTTGTGAGGCCGGTCCTCGAAGTTGAATGTCGTATCCACATACCCAACGCATAATTTATCATCTGACGTTTCGGGCGCAAGACGGCCATCAAAGAAATGCGAAATTTATTATCGAGCGTTGTTCGAATTCCGAAGATAACCCGGTATCGTTGCACACCCGCGTTGATGGATGGAGCTTGTCACAAGTATTGCAATGGATCTTCTGGCTATTGCGTTGCGTATATCGGGAGGTCGCGGGCGCGCCGGCTGATGGCGCACAATCGTGATCCGTGGTACGGCAGATCGATATGGGGAGGGGGGAGGATGTAGCGAAAAAGTTACAAAAGTGCAGCGCGGAGTAGGGTGGCGTGCAGCTCGATCGAAGATGCGAAAGCGCGGGTGGAAGACCGCGAAGGGAAGATACAAGGGGGGTCGCGTCCTTCGCGGTGTTGCATTGAGTCGAAAGGCGGAGGCGTAAATTTACACGCGATTCGAGCGCCCTTGCGTCGAGTTCGTTTGAATTCGAAAAACGAGATCCAGCGATATATTTTTTCTGCGTGTATACACACATACACGTATATATATATACATTTCATATTACAATTTGGATATCAAGTCGACATAGCCATAGGTTAGTCGCGTGGGAAAAGGGCGGTAAAAGAGAAGCATCGCGGATCCGTCGAGATCCGTGGATATCATAGCGTATCCGTACTAACGAAATGTTACAATATGACGGGCGAACGGCGTCGGCAGGCTCAGGGGGTGGGGAGTGTTCTCAGCCGGCTGAGAGCCACTGTTGTTTCGTATATACCCGGAGCTGCCGAACGGCGGCGCGCGTATGGCCAATGAGCAAGTGCGGCGGGGGGGAGGGGGAGCCGCGGCGCTCGCGTTGTCTATACGCTCATCTTCTACCGAAACACGCACTCTATGATCGTACGAAAAGCGTTGAAACGCAGGATATCTCGTACGCGCGATAAAAATGTCAATAAAGTTGACGAGAAAGCGTTGCGTTGTTCGTCGTAAATACGAGATTTTTCGGACGAAGTAGAAAGAGAAAGAGAGAGTGTGGGCGAGGGGTCCGATGGTGCTTCACGCGTGCGGCATCGTCGAGCGTACAGTGGTGTCGTATGTCGGTGAGAAACGGATTAACGACGAGGAGCGAGTGCAAGAGGCGAGAGGCGAGAGCGATATCTCGGTCCGCGCGATGAGTGGCGGGAGTGGGAGCGAGAAGGATGCCGTGTAGTGCGCGCGTGTGTGCGTCTCGTGTACACTGACGACATATAATGGAGAAGAAATAAGAGAAAGCGAGAAAGAGCGCGATATACACGCAGGGGAAAAGAAATGAAGGAAGCGAAGGAGTGAAAGATATTAAGTGTGAGTGGTGTAACGGAAGACGGGGAGTAGTGGAAGGACGAGAAGACGAAGAAGGTGGAGGAGGTGGGTGAGGCGGTTTGGAGAAGGTGGCGTATACGCATATATAAAGATAGCGCGCACAAGTGAGAGAGAGAGAGAGAGAGAGAGAGAGAGAGAGAGAGAGGAGTGAATAGTGTCGAGTCCACGGTGGAGGGAGGAGAGGCGGGAGGTGTGGTGGATTTTTAGTGCGGGTGCTTAAACGCCTAGTGCCCGGAGTGCCAGTGTCGCCGAGCGTCCAGGGCAACCCGGCGTCTCGCGTGTTTTCCGCGTGTCTACTCGTGCGCGCTATTTCGTACGGAATTATTTTCCAATTTCTGCTGTGTACGCTCCATTATCCAAGAGTGAATAGGAAGAAAAAAACAATAAAACGGAAGAAGCGTATACCCTTAGCCGCGCCAAAAAAGAAACATGAGTCGTCAAGCCGCCTAGCAGTTTCCTAGTGCAATAGACGGATTGTATATAGTTGGATTGCGCGAGTCTCTCTGGCTTCGCAGCGACGGCGGTTCGGGTGGGGGCGGCCGGGGGAGGGGGGCAGGACACACGAGCGAGAGCGGCGGAAAAATGGCGTCCGATAACGAAGCCTCCTGCGTGAGTGACCCAAATTTTGCGGTCATATGCTCGTTTCTCGAGTGTTTTGGCAAATCTTGCGGCATCAGTTATCCGGACATCGCGAGACTCCAGGAGATGCTCGAGGATTCACAAGAAGGTAAGGAGGCTGTTGGGCAATGTTTCGATTCCGCGGGGGGGAGATGTTTTTGCGCGCGCCAGTAACACCGAGTCTTCTATCCCTCTTCATCTCCCTCGCTCGCGCGCGCGCTCTCTCTCTCTCCCGCTCTGCTCGCAGCGAGCTTCCCCTCTCCGGTTCGCTTCGTACGGCCCGGTTTACAAATCCGAGTTCTCTTATTCTTTCGTCTATCACTCAATATATATGTATGTATGCATATATTTATATATATATTTGTCTCCCTCTCTGTTTCGCGCTGCGATTCTCATGGACGCACAAAAATCGAGATTATTCGGTTTTGCAGCTATTTTTATTTCATCCGGGAATTTATTTTCTCATACGTACGCTCTTTTACTGGGAAAGTTTGGCTTGTGACGGCGGATCGATCATCTTCGTCGCCACCGGCCCAAAATCTCGTCCCCCGGCCCTGTGTGTCAGTGTAGAACCGCGCGAATTCCAAACGCTGTTCGTGGACACGCCACTGACAGCTCTTACGCGACTCGCGAGCCTACGACGCTCTTTTCCGTGTTACTCCATCGGTTATTACGCCTCGATTCGCGATAAATATCACGCGTTGTACCTGACAATGTATTTAACGATCGTCGATTATTGTTTTTGTTCCGAAAGTACGCGATCTGTTTTGTTTTTCATAGATGGTCGATTGCGATTTGTCGTTGGGTTATCCTTTGCTCCTCCCACCACCCCACGCGCGACCAATCGCTCGTCGCACCGCTTTGAACGAGCACAATATTCCCATTCGCCGCGCGTCTTTTCGTTGATAAATCAACGGTGGCGGGAAAATCTCGTGAATTCAAACTTCTCGACTCGTACGCTACGCTCGATCGTTTTTGTTCTTAGCGGTACTCGTGGTTGCTGTTTTGTAACGTTTCTTCGTTTGTTCTGCTTGTTTCTTATTCAGTTCCTCAACAGCTAATAGAACTACACATAAAATTATTACGGAAATTGAGGAAGACAGTGTCGCCGGAAAAATGGGAAAGAGCACTGGTGAAGTTTTGTCACACGTATTCCAATCAAGACGGATGGGAGTTGGAGAGATTCGGATACAAGAAAGCTCGCATCGGCGTCAAACTTCGTTTACTCAAGGTAATCGTCGTAACGTTTGACGGTAATGGAGGCTCCTCGGATACACGAGAAGCGGTTAGGTCACGGTTGATTTTTTGCCTCAGGTGCTGCTCGAGGCTCAGTTCGACTCGAACGCCAAGTTCAAGCTCGAAGTCAACAAATTGGCGGCGGATGAACTCAGGGTGGAACCTTTGGGACGCGATAAAACCGGCTTGGCTTACTGGTTCCAATTTGACGAGGAGTGTAACATTAGAGTGTATCGAGAGGATTTGGACGAAGAAAATTGGGAATTAGTCGCACGGTAAAAAGGAGACATTTTTTATTTATAGCTATCGTGGATTAGGCAATGAATTTTTTTCCAAATGATTCGCCATTCTTGTGTAGCGCTAGAATTTTAGTTTCGGGCAGTACTTGTACCGAAAAGATTTGAATATGTGACATTTTGTTACATGTCAGGCAAATGCATTGTTCGGTACGTCAAAAGTTTTCAAAATGACTACCAGGGTTTTAGTATAGGGGTGGATTACTAGTGAAGTAGCAGATAATGAATTATATGTAATGTAGAATATATGAACTATAGAACGTAAAACATTTAACGAAGAATATATGAACTATTTACAAGAATTACAAAAAATAGAAGCGACTTGACCAAAACCTGAACAGTATAAAAATAAATTTTTTTTTTGTATATTTTTAATATTTATATTCTCCATTATATACAAAGAAAAGTCATGTCAGCGCCAAACATTGAAAATTAAACAAACTGAAAACTAATTTACTGTAAAGCCATGTACATTTGCATTCGATCTATCGATACACACCCGCATCATTATTGTTATAGATAAGTGTTTATATTTATTTTTCATTTATCGTCACCGGCATAAACATTTCTGTTTATAATACAGAACAGGTTCTGTATTTGCTTTCAATGTATTTTCTCTACTTTAAAATGTTTAAATTAGTCTTCGAATTTCAGTTTTTAAAATTTTATTTCAATTTTTAACACTTCCATATATTTGATCTTCAAAAAATTATGTTATCCAGTTCGGCATTATTTTTCAATAGAAGGAATTGAGAATTTCCTTTGTTTTTTTCAATTCGGTTAAAAATATTACGTTTTCTTTTCTCACAAAATAGACTCATTGCTATTTCTACGTATATAATGTTTGCCGCATAGTTTGTACTGTTTACAAATTCTAGTACGGTTCAAATGAGACTTGGCTGGTGGTCTTTAACTCGAAAGAATATATATTCTATGAAAACAAAGTGTCTTTATTCGACCCTAATCCGGGCAATTTGCAAAACGGAGGATTTTTGCAAATCCTGTATGGAAAACCTGGAAAAGTCAGGGAAACCGAGTCAATGACGGTAACAACCCTGGGCACATGTAGCTTCGGAAACGAAAGAAGCATTGAAATATTACTGAAATGCTTTAAGGGCAGATATACTACCTAGGAGCTGGAAAAAAGGTCATTTTTGTGAATTTTTTCAAGGAAAACTATTTGAAATTTCAGATTGGGGTTTTAATTATCTAAAAGTATATACATTCAAAAATATGTTTAATTTTCTTTATTTAAAAATATAAAAAATATACAAGGATATTGTATGATCGTTGGAGCGTCGTAAAAAAAATCGGTACCCAAAATTTCTCTAAAACCAATGAACCGATTGCCTTGAGGTTTTTTGTGGTTATTCTATAAACCATTATCTAGTACTTGCGGTAGCCGATTTTGAAAATATCCATTTTTGACAAAATGGCGGACGTTTGATTATAAATAGTGATTTTTGGGCCAAAAATTTGTTATTATTTTGCCTATAAAACAAAAACCAAGTAACGGAAAAAAAAATCCTATGACAAGTACTAGATAATGGTGTATAGAATAACCACAAAAAACCTCAAGGCAATCGATTTATTGGTTGTCGAAAAATGTTGGGTACCGATTTTTTTTACAACGCTCCAAGGATCATGCAATATCCTTGTATATTTTTAAATAGAGAAAATTAAACATATTTTTGAATGTATATACTTTTAGATAATTAAAGCCCCAATCCGAAATTTCAAATAGTTTTCCTTGAAAAAATTCACAAAAATGGCCTTTTTTTCCGGCTCCTAGGTGTACATTCGCCCTTGACACAAAGGTTGAATAATGCTACGTGTTTCGTTTTCTCCACTCGTTAGATACAAATAGCTAGATCTCTAGCGACTATATTTTACATGACGAATGGCAATAACTAATGCCAAAAAGAAAATCTTCTCTAGGCGAGTAACGTACGCGCCTTCTCTGTGAAATTTAATCGGTGGCGCATTTGTTGACCAGGGATCGCGAGGGTGTGGTGAGTCTGATAAATTCATTGAGTGACGGCGAGGGCGGGCCAATACCGGTGAACGAGGAAAGCAGCACAAGCCTCGGAATATCGGAAAAGCCGATAATCGACACGGGCCAAGTGGAAGCGTCACCGGACGACCCGGACGAGGAAACGCGGCTGGACAGCGGCACGAACGCCGTTACGACGGAGTCGAAGATCGACCACGAAGCGCCGACGATTCCAAACGGCAAAGTCCTCGAAACGCCGAAAGTCGGAGACGAGAGTGTCGAGAAGAAAGTAAACGGTGGGGAGAGGATGGAGGACGAGGTCGAGGGTGAGGATGACGAGGATGACGAGGAAGAGGGAGAGGAAGAGGAGGATGAGGACGAAGTGAGTACGGACGAGAGTGCGAGGGCGAACTCCGAGGAGGACGACGAGGAGGAGGACGATGACGAGGAAGAGGATGAAGAAGAAGAAGAAGAAGAAGAAGAAGACGACGACGAGGACGAGGAGGAGGAGGAGGAGGCGACGGCAGCTGAGGCCGAGGATAATTCTCAAGATGGACCGGCGATACAGAATCAAATTCCCGAAGTGATCGCGTCCCCGAAAGTCCCCGACAACAAAGTAGCCCCAGTGACGGTTGAGGCAAAGCAGACTGTCGACAAACCGCCCCGGATACCCTGGAAAGTGTCTATTCCCGAGATAAACGAACTCAGCAAAGCTCCGCTACCAACGGATTCCTTGCAACTACCAAAATCGGTCGCTGCGAAGCCCACGCCTCCAGTCGAATCTCTTCAAGTCAAGTCGATCGAGACGCCAGTCATAACGTCACCCCTGAAACTGGTGAATATCCAGGATTTGCAGAATCCCGTTGAGGATCGGATAGTCCAGAGGGACGAGAAGTATCCCGCAAAGTCGTCTCTTACCTTCCATGTTTCCGAATCAACGCCCCCTCTACACGCGAAATATCCGATCAAACCGATCGACCAATTGGCGGCGAATCTCTCGCGCATACAGTCGGAAAAATTGGAGAAACCCGGTGCGGCTAAGCTGTTGGAGAAGATAGCAGAGAATTTGGCGCGTTCGAGTGGCGCTCAGGGCACTCTGTTGAACGGCGAAGAGGACAAAGTGCAGGATCTCGTGGCGCGTGTTACGTCCGAAAAGCCAAGCCTCGGTATATTATCGTCGTCGACGACGACGACGACGTCGCGGAGTAGTCAGCGCGGTATGAACCTGTCGACTTCGCCACGCGGCTGGGAAACGGCCGATCACTCGAGACCTCCGCTGGATTACACGGGTATCGATTTGTCTAGTCGCAAAGCTTCGAAAAGTTCCGAGTCCGTTCATCCACCGGCTTACAGAACCCAAGAATTTCAGCATCGCGAGATGGATCTCAGCACGCGAAAGAGCGGCAAGCCGGAAGTGATCGGTATGCCGTACGACCCGCGCACGGTGATACTGCGGAATCACGCGTTGGTGACGGATCTGAGCAAGAAACCGATGTACGGGGCTTACGAGGTGCCACCGGCGGGTGCGTACCACGCTGGCGCGAGGATGGGCCCGAAGGAGGAGCACAGACTACCGAACTACACGATTCTGCCGGACCCCAGCAAGATCGCCTCGATGAGAATGCCCGGTGGACCGATGAAACGACCCCTCGAGATGGTCGATGACCATTCCCAGCAACAACAGGAGATTCTCAAGAGAATGAGGAGCGAGGGTATCGCGATGAGAAGCGGAATTGAGAAGAGACCGGCGCCGATAATGGCTTCGCTCCGACGCGACGATATCGTTGGCCCGGCTATCGAGGAACCCGTTATGATGGTCCAAGGGGAGGGCTCCGGCAGCGACTGCGACGCCGTTAATACCATTGTCGGTGACGCGATCGAGGAACAAGTCATATTTTTCTACGGCGAGGGTGCCGGACGCGAGTGCGACACGGGTAATCCCGGTGACGACACGTCATCCGACAATAAGGAAAGCAACGAATCAAAAAAGGAGGGCTGCAACGACGTCACGACGAGCTTGTCGCCCTCCAAGCAGCTGTTGGACGCAAACGAAGCCTCGAGCCGAGACAAATCGCCCCTGAGAATTAACGCGAATTATTCGACGACGAGCAGCAGCACTGCGGATGCCGCGGTTATCGGTACGACCGACAACTGTCAATCCACGGTTGTCTCATCGCCCTCCCCAAAAGCAAAGTTCAAACCGACCCTCGGCGTCCAAGTGATTCCCCGTATGAGCAGCGCCGGCGGCTCGACGAAAAAATCCTCGAGATGGGACGTCGGGAGGCCCGAGGAGAAACCCGAGTGCGACAGCAGCTTCGTATCTAGCGACGAAAACATATCAACGACCCCCGACCCCCACGGAGGCGACAACAATGTTGGGGAACATTCGATGATTCGCGTCGACGCGTCGAGCACGAGCGACGAACCGGTCGAGAGACGAACCGCGAGCGATCACATCACGAGCACGTCGAGTCAAAACTTTCCAACGAGCAATCTCGCCGTCTCGTCGTCGCGTGTCGGCACCCACGACGAAGACATGCCCGAACGGGCTCTCGTCGCGCAGCCGGACAGCTCGTTGTCAAGTGACGACGCGCACTCCAAGGCCAACCAGAGCGAACAAACCGAAGTCTCGGAAGCGGATCACTGCGATTCCTCGATCGCCACCAAAGTCGCATCCTCGTCGTCGACCGTCGATAACCCGGAATCCGTCGTATCGACGATGAGGGAAGGACCCGATCGTGACGAGGCGGAAACGCGCGTCACTTCGAAACTCGACGACGACATCGCCGACGAAAGCCAGGCTACACTCGTTGACTCTCCGCCGCGTTTTTTCTTCGGTCCGAATTGCGTCTCGTACAGCTCGAAGAGCGACGAATTACGGTCGAACGAGTTGCCCACGACTTCCGTAAACGATACGACGAGGTCCGGCGTCGAGCTCGCGAGCGACAATAACAATTCGGGGAAGATCGACGAGCCGGAAAAATCGCAGTCATCGAGTTTCTCGTGCGAGGGCAACGATACGAGGGTGAAGAGCGTCGAGATGAGGGACGACAATGCCGAGGCGAATACCCTCGATCGAATCCCGAAGAACGAATCACCCGGCAGCTCAGATTTTACCGTACAATCGTCCACGTGTCCGACAATCGTGGACGACGGGCTTGCCGTAACGCCGATCGACGAAACATCGCATTCGCGGCTAAACGAGGAAGACAAAATCGATACGACCGATCGAACGGAAATCGCCGGCTGCGAAGATCCAACGGGGATAAAGGCAGAATCGAAGGAAGCGTCGGTTCTGCCGGCGGAAAAAAGGGACGAGGAGTCGAGCGCGAGGCGGACGGATCCCGAGACGATCGAATCCTCGACGGCGGACCTGGCGAAAGACGAGAACGCGCAGGGCCGCGAGCCCGAAACGTCACCGGGTGTAGCCCCAGTAGAAACACCCGCGAGACTTCACCGAGACGACAAGGACGACGCGAGAGACCCGGAGAGCCCAGCCGAGAACGTTCCTTCGTGCGTTGATCCCGTTGCGAGCGACGATCGAGTTGCCGAAAGGACCTTCGAGGAGGCAGCAGCCAGCTCGTCGCATCCCGCCAGCCGAGCGGACGACGACAAAGCTTTCGAAGGCAAGGAAGCCGAGTCGTCCTCGTGCGATCTCGACGAGAAAACTATACAAACCCTCGAATCGGAGGATGACTCGTTAACGACGAGGCCCATCAACATCAACGACGACAATGCGAACAACGAGCTCTGCAACGAGGACGCACAGGACGGCTTCTCCAAGAGCTCGGAAATGGCCGATCTAACGAAGGTAAACGTTGAATCGATGAACGACGTGGCTCAACCTCGAGACACCGAGTTTGAGGAACGAGCGAAAACGAGGCCACGATCGGCCGAGGAGTCGTCCGGTGATTCGGAGGCGCTGACCTCTTCCAGCCTGGCCGTTAATCTGTGCGAGGACTCGACGAACAGCGAGATCTGCGAGAGCTCGGAGTTAGCCGAGAAAGAACGATCACCCGAGGACGAGGTCACACCAGCTCCCATAGTCGATTCGAATATGGGCAAATCACCCGAGAGAATAAACATCGAGAGCAAAAAATCGACTGCCTCGACGAGCCTGTTGCAATCGCAGGACTCGTACGCGGACGATCTTTCGGAGAATCAAAGTTCGGCCGATCAAGACTCGAACGAGGCGATGGTCATAGACGACGGAGTCTCCGATTCCAACGAGTCCACCAAGAATCCCGAAAAGCCAACGCCGAGCAACGAGAACGTAAAATCCTTGGATTTTACGGACGACGTAAACGCGGTCGAGGATAAATCCGAAACGAGGATCGAGGAAACGCGTCGCGAGCATGGCGAGCCATCCGAGCCCGATTCTTGCCAACCGCTGCCGTGCGATAAACTGCAAAAACCCGAGGATTCGAGTGACCGCAGCTGCGATAAGAAGAACGATACTACGTCTACTCCGATCGTTTCGGTAACGGACGAAGCTGTGAATTTAGAAAGTAACGACGTTTCTTCGGTGACTGAAAAAGCCGAGGAAGAAATTTCGAATAGACCAGCGGAGCTTTTAATCGCCGCGGATACGGACGCCAATGTGACGACGGCCGAGGAAGAGGGCGCCACCGTCGCGCAGTCTTCCCTCGTACCGAACTACGTTTGCAGCGACGAGGACGAGGCGAGCAACGACGTTTTCGTGCCTGACGATGCCACGGAAAAGGAAAAACTTCCGGACAATGCAAGCTCGGATATTTCCTCGGTGAAGAACGACGAGGAAATATCGAGGCTTCCGGTGGAGTCGGAGAAAACGGAAGAGCCTGCCGAAAATAACGTGGAGGATAAAATACCTTGCGAACCTGAGGAAGAATTGCTCGAGGAGCGAGCGAAGGCGACCTGTGAGAATAACAAGGATCGTTCCCAGACCGAGACAGAGAACGAGGATGCGAATGGAAAAACACCCACGGAGGTCCGCGAGGCTTCGAAGGAATGTGTCGAGACCCCGGCAGAGGACGACCGTAAGATTTCACTCGAAAGGATAGACATCCCGGTTGATAAGGAAGATCCGAAAACTACCAGCGTCCTGGCCGATCTTCCCAACGAAATTGCCGATAAATCGGCCGATCCAATTGCCCTGGTCGCAAGCACGCCCGACGAGCTTTCCGAAAAAGAGCGCGACACTGTGACGCAATCGACGGTGACGAGTGAGAGTGCGGTACCGGGCAAAGTTGCCATCACGGTCGACTCTCAACCGGAGGTGTTTGCACGAGACTCGGAACTGCCGGAAATTGCGGGAAAAGAGTGTTCCTCGGAGGAAGCATCGAAGGTCGTTCGGGCGATGGAACCAGAGCTGGAGGAGAAGAGTTTCGAGTCTCCGAATCCTCGGAGCTCAATGACAAATTGCGCCGACGACGAAGTCGCCGAAAAAACGTCGATCGCTTCGAGCAAAGAAGTTGCCCTCGACGACGCGATTATGCCACGTGAGTCGAAACCGGAAACGGCCACCGATAATTCCATACGCGACGAGAGCAGCGAGAGACTCGACGTCCCGAGTCAACATTCGCAAGAAACGAATGTCATCGACAAGCAGAATATTCCGATCTTCAACATTCCCGAGCTACCGGAAATTTCGCTTCAACCGATCGTCGCAAAAGTTTGCCAAGTAATCGGCCCTGCGAACGCCCCGGAAGAGCTCGAAGCCTCGAAACCGAGCACGGAAACGTCAACGTTCGCCAAGTCCTCGATGCACGTTACGAGTGATCGAACGAACGAGAAGAACTCCGTGGGTGAAGGTACTTGCCCTTTGCCGCTCGTCGTGGCCGAGGTAAACATCGATGCTCTTTCATCGAAGAACGAATCGAAGAAAGAGGCGAGCAAGCGTTTGCACGGTGTAACGGACGCCGATGATTTTCCACCGAACAAATCTAAACCACCACCGAGCGTTGATGTCGTCAGTGAGTTTACGGCTTACCGTTTGAACGACGAGAACAGCAGGATCGACGCGGACAACAAATTCTCGCAGAGTTCCTCAACGCCGACTCAAATCACCGCGCTCGTTTCGTCATTCGGCGTTAGTCTCGAAGACAAAATTGCTCCGATGACATTGCAACAGGAAACCGCCGCTCTCGAGAGAACGAAGAATCACGAGGCGACGCAAGACCACGACAGGCTCGAGAAAGCCTCGATACAGGCGTCAGCCGAGCTGAGGCCATCCGAAATTCAGAGCATCGACATAAAATGCGTCGATTTGGAGTCCGACGATTCCATGGGTATGGACAACCAGAGCGCGTTCGAGACACTTGCCGATGACGTCGATCCTCTCGCTTGTGCCGAGCTCGATTTTACGAAACGTACGAATTGCGAGGAACCGAGTGTTCCCAGGATCGGTATACGCGTCAAGCCAGTCGCCGATCTTGTTTACGAAGGCTGGAAACTCGATTCGCCCGAACCGCCCACCGTCGTACAAAACGTCTCGCGCAAACGTCGCAACAGCGCTCATCACGAGTCCAATGCGGAAGACGGGACCGCCAGGCAGCAGGAAGACGATGGCGAGACAGGCGGCAAGAGAATGAAACTACGCGGCAAAAGATCGCCGGATATCAAGCTTCGAAAGTCCGTGGAAGCGAACCGTCCCGATATCGTCAGCTCCGATGACGAGGCGACCAAGAATAAACCACCGATCGAAACCATCGAGATCAGGGATGACGATGACGAGGTCGTCGTGATTCCGACGACGACGATGACGATGAGGAACGAGCGGAAACCACGCGGAAGACCGAGAGGCAGACGACGGCGCGGCAATAGATCCTTTCCCAAACCGAGACCGAAAAACAACACTGATAAACCACCCGAAGAAGCCGCCGAAATACCTACGCCTGTTCCCGTTCCAGCCACTACGGACGGCGGAGGTCAACCAGCATCGAAGAAAAAGCGAAAGAAACGTAAGCCGCCGTTTTGGAATTTCTTCCGGGATGCGAGAAAACGATTTATCCTGCGTTCTCAGTTAACTATTGAATCAAGAAGTAGCGACAATTCAGAGGTCTGAAAAATAGATGAAACTTTGAGCTTTATTTTTGTCGGTAAAGAAATGTCGATGAATAATTTATTTCAACGACTTTATTGCACATGTAAAGTGTACGGAACAATTGAATTTATTTTTCTTTATAAAGGTGCGTCGCTAGGGCCTTGTAAGCGGAAGCGTTTTTTTGGGAGAGGCGCTCCGGAGCTTTCAGCATAGGTGCCCCAAATTTCAACCTCAAGGGGGAGGGGCATACCGTGAGGCGAGGAAAAAATTGCTGATGTTCAGGTTTTTTTTAAAAGGAAAGATTTTCTATCATTTTTGAGACTTAGGGTGTTTTATTACTACTTTTGACTGTTAAGTGGTATTTTTTTTTATCAATCTTTAACATGGCCGAGGTAAGGTCTTCTAAACGGGCTGCGGCGGATGCTGTCAGACGGCGTGACACGTAGCGTCGGCGAGATTGATCTAAATAAAATCAGCGAAGATTTTTCTTTCATTAATACTCGTACGTAGGATATGAACCAAGAAAAAGTGAGAAACGTTGAAAATCGATGAAATGGTACTCTTTGAAACAGAAATATTGAATTTTCCGAAAATAATGGCTACCTTTCACAATAAAAAAGTACTTTTTTAATCTTTCGAAACATTGAGGGTCGTGTTTCAAGTAATAGGGTTAGAAAGATTTACACCAAATTCATTAGAATTCGCCATTTTTAAAGATTGATACAAATACCATGTAACAGCCAACAGTAGTAATAAAACATCCCCTAAGGCCCAAAAAGGGTAGCGAAATGTTTTCCTTTAAAAAAATCCTGAAAATCAGTAAATACTTCGCTGCCTAAAGGAAGCTGCAAACGCTCGAAAGAAAAAGTTTCGTCTTCAGAAAAAAACGTATCGTACAAAATTGTTCATAACAAAAGGAACTTTCCACAGAGCGAAAACTCTTTGCGTATTTGTGTAACGAATTTAGTTTAGAAGATACTGTGGAAATTCCAAATAATTCGGTTGGAATTTGGTCGAGTTATGTTGCAAGCCAGTCCGAGCTTAAGCAGTATTTTTTTTTGTCATACCAATTGCATTTATAAGACTATAAAGTGTGATTCGATGCTAAAAAAATCGCAATCTTCTGACCTTCCGGAGTGACATCCTCTTAACAGCAATGAAATTGTGCTTTCCACATTTGCTTTATTTCAACATAAAAAAAACCGGAATTACCGAATCGCGGTTTTACACACGCACGCCGAAAAAAAAAAATTCGTTCATTCGTCCAAAATTCAGTTGGTTTAACCAAATGTATCTTTAAATACGTTCAACTTGATTTTTGATTGGCATAACAAAGCAGTATAGTTGGTGGTAAAACAGTATAATGGGTGAACTGTAGCTTATTTAGCATGTCTGAGCAAACTGTTGAAACAACAAAATTTCGAGACAACTAAATGCATTTTGCACATTCAACGATTTCTTTTTCTCAGTGCAGCCTCAATTTCAACAAATAACATCTCCACTGTTACCTTTGCGTTTTGTTTTTCCAGGAAAAATGGTTCTCGGTTTGGAGATCGGGATTGACATCGCGGTGCCGGAATCGTTGGGCGGTGCCCGACCGGACGAGATTCCGGTTCGACAATCGAGAAGGATAGCCCAATTGAAGATCAAGGAAGAGGCCGACAAGAGACGACTCGAGGAGGAAACGTTGTGTGAAATCACAAGGGACAGGAAGGATCGCGACGGTACGGAAAAGAAGAAGCGAAGGAAGCAAAAGGCGGAAAGCGAGGAGGAAGAGCCAATCGTGATAGTGAAGGAAGTGGAGCGTGAGATCAAGTCGAGGAAAAAACGAAAGAAGAAGAAAATGTCGTCGACGTTCAACGAGGCGAAGCCCTGGCAGAGCTCGTCGGGCTCGAGCAGCGACGAAGAGGGCCAGGAGGAGGAAGACGAGGAAGAAATCGAGAGCGAGGGCTCGCTGTTGTTCAAGAGCGATCACGAATTTTCACCCGAGAGCGATCTCGAGAAGGACGAGGAATCGGAGCCGATGAGGCGCGCGAGAACCGCCCAAAAAGCTCAGAGCGACGTCGAGGAAGCCGAGGACGAGTACGCCTGTCAAAAATGCGGAAAAGCCGATCATCCCGAGTGGATTTTACTCTGCGACACTTGCGACAAGGGTTGGCACTGCTCTTGTCTCAGGCCTGCGCTCATGCTCATTCCCGAAGGAGATTGGTTCTGCCCACCGTGTCAGCACGTCAGTTCATTCTTCCCGCCTCTTACAAATACGTATACTCTTTTTTTTCTTCGATGTTTCGATGCGTGTAACATTGTGATTTATTTGCAGAATGTACTGGTCAATAAACTACGAGAAAGCTTGAAGACTTTCGATGAGAACTCCAAGAAGCACGAGAACGAAGTTTTGCGGAAAAAGAGACTCGCGTTCGTTGACATAAGTTTGGACAATGTTTTGAAGAGCGAACAGGCCGGTAGTTCGGGAGGCTCCAGCGGACGATCCGATAACGGTGAGCTTCGTTCCCGAGTCGTGGAATTTAAATCATTTTTTCAAACGTTCGAACTCTATTTTGAGTATACGCTCACGAGCGCCCGATCTGACGATGCTGAAGTTTGGATCGTTGGACTGCAACGAATTTAACTTCTTTTGGCACATTTCTACAAAAGTCCTTCAACCATTTTTTAAAGATATTTATTAAGCGATCTACATGATAAATTTATATAAAAAAGATCGCCCATAATAAAAAAAAGATGGAAAATAAAATGTAAAACGGATCTTTCGTTGCGCTATAACGATGCGAACTTCGACGCCATCCGATCTGTGCGTAGGATTTAATCTCCCATCCCAATGAGACCTTCAGATGTAGAGAAATATCGAAAGAAAAAAGAAACTGTAGATATTATTTTTCAATTGGTGGAGTTCCGTAAAACCTTAAGAGGCTACACAGAGGCCTGAAAGAAAGGCCAAATACCGTTTTTTTTTCGGGGAAACGGTTGGTGAAAAAAAACGCATTTTTTCAACCCAAAGGTACATATATTGAGAGCCTTAAAAAAATCACAACAAATTAAGAAAAACAACAAAAACATGGCCGCCCGGAGATGATAAAAAAATTTCGTGACGTTTGGCGGTGGGCATTCTGCAGTTTTAACGGTCCATCCGTCATCTAAAACCCAAACGGGTTATTCAAGTTAAGAATAAATACGAGTCGTTGACGATCGTCGATTTTTTAAAAAGATTTTTCTTTCAATGACGTGGCGACGCATTCAAAGTCGAGCATACAAAATGTACGAAAAAACAGTCGTCATTTTTACGTAACCATTAAAAAAATGAAGATCGATTTTGAAAAAAGTAAGATTGTCAACGACCTTTAATCGTTTCTCACCGCATCTCCTGAAAATTTGTAAACAATCCGTCGAGTGGTTCTCGAGCTATCATGTCCACCGACTTTGAAAACAGTGTTTCGAGAAAAACGCGTTTAATTATATTTTATATTTTCAACTATGACTTTTTAATTGAAAAAAAATCTCACAAATCTGATAAAACCATGGCATTTCTGAGAAAAATTCCGATCGATTGAAAAAAGACAAAGTTTTAATTAATGAATTACAGCCCAATATACAGTCGATCAAAGTTGCCGGGTTAGGCTAACTCATGTCCGTACGGACCGTTACATTTTTATAGTCCGTACCCTGAGGGTTAAACGTTGAAGTATGGTGCTGCCACCACTCGCCCGGCCATCTGTTCGAAGCTGTAGCTCGTTCAATTTCAGGAATATTTCGATGAAATTTTCAGGGAATACAGCTAAAAAGTGACACTATCGAATGAAAATGTTTTTGGAAAATGCACGAAATTCTACCAAAGAATAAATCCAAACTTCCAAATTTTTCGATTCTTCGGCTTTGCAGACTCCTCGTCGTCTTCGTCGGGATCGAGCTCGAGTAGTTCGAGCAGCGAGGACAGCGAGCCCGTATACCAATTGCGCGAGAGACGTTGCGCAAATACGTACAAGTTTAACGAGTACGACGACATGATAAACGCGGCGATACAGGACGAGGTCGACGCGGTCCAGGGGGCTGGCAATCAGGGACGCGGCAAGGATATAGCGACGATAGTGAACGCGGAGAAGGAGGAGGCCCAGGCGGAAGCACTGAAGTCGCGACAAGTGGACGACGGAGACGACGAGGCGAAAAAGTCGGAGAAGGACAGCGACGAGGATTTCAAAATCGACAAGGAAGAGATCGAGGACGACGACGAAGATCAGACGCGAAAGTTATCAGGAAGGAAAAATTTGTCGCGCAAGAAGCACCGGAAGCTCAATAGTCTTGACATCAGTAGCGAGGACGATCCCGACAGTGACGAAGACTTCAAAGGCTCGAGCAGCGACGAGGAGGAAGATTTGGACGAACAGCTCGATTCCTCGGACGACTCGTTCGCCGCGAGCAGAAGACGCGGAAGAAAAGGAGAATCTCGACCCGTGCGAAGATCAACGAGGGCCGCGAGGACTCGATACGACGCCGATTTCGGTAAATGATCGTCCAATATTTTCCGTGCGATCTACCAAACGTCATTCGTTAACGCGATCTTTTTCTCTCCCTCGTTTCTCCAGTCAACGACGACAGTGAAGACAGCGATCGTCCAAAGAGAAAGAAGTCGAGGTCGATTTGGGAGGCGTCCGAAAGTGAGGACAGTGACAATTCGTGGCGTCAAAGAAAGAAAAAGCAAGTCTCAAGTTTGCACGTTTCGCGCAAAAAACGCATTCCCCCTTTTCCGTCCATCTTGTCTAATAACGTCTGTTTTCTTTTGTTCCCCGTTCCCCACAGGAGTAGAACCGTCTCCACGCCAAGATTCAGAACAACGTCGAAAGCGAAACCTCGCAAGAAAAAAAAGAGGAAACGCATAATAGAGTCCGACAATCTTAGCGACAACGAGGACGAGGAGAAGAACGAGGATGAGACGGGAGATGCCGAAGGTCAGCAGAAAGCCGAGGCCAACGAGGAGGACGCGAACAACGCTGAAAACGTCACCACCGACAAGAACCACGATGGCGAATCCCCCGATAACGATGCGAAGTGCGAGACTTCCAAAATTGACGAGGAGAATCAAAAAAAGAAGAAGAAGGTAACAATGATGTTTCAGCGGGGAATGTAACGATGATATTCCAGGCTTATATCCGGAGATATCCGGAGTTTATTAAATGATGATTTTCGTGCAGGAAACGACGCCGAAATCCAAGAAAGCCCCGGGTATCAGAAGAAAGGTGAGTTCGTAACAAACTCGATGAAGGTATCGATATAACCATGGCTGTTACGCATATCAAAAACAGGGAAAAAACCGGGAAAACTCAGGAAATTTCTTTCCTCCTGGAATAATCAGGGAAGAGTTAGAGAATTTTGATAATTCTCATCAATTTATCCAACATTAACTGTGTACAAGAATTACGAAAAATGAATCCGACTTGAAAGAAAAGATTTGTAATATTCATATTATTCTTCATTATATACAAAAAAAGTTACGTCAGTGCCAGTGTTGGGCGTGAATCAATTAAATTTTCATTCAGTTCATTAATTGGCTAAAAAAGTAATTGCATTCAATTTAATTGCAATTAACATTAATTGCTATTGCACTATTAATTGCACGTTGCAATTCATTTATTTGGATTAATCTATGTTGAATGCAACTCGCAATTTGAACGATTTCGATTAATTTTTTAAATTGTTAACCTCATATACATATTTTAATAACTTACACATTTGTTCTGATGCCACTCCGCGCCCTATACAATAATCAGTTTTTGATCAAATATATTGAAAAGATTGAAAATTGTTTAGTTTCCAATTGTGGAAAGTCAGGATTAACAATTAGTTAATTGTTAATTGTGCGTTTTCACAATTATAATTGATTAATTGTTAATAGTTATACTCGTGATCAACAATTAATTGTCAATCTTCAGTTATCCTAGCAATTCAATTCAGCCCAACACTGGTCCGTGCCAAACATTGAAAATTTCAAAAACTGAAAACTAATTTACTCTAAAGCTCTATACATTGTCGTTCGATTTGGCGAGACACAACCACACAATTACGATTCTAGATAAGTGTCGATATATTTTTTATTTATTTATTGGCAACGAAGAAAAATTCTGTTTATAATAAAGAACAACGTCTGTATTTGCTTTACTTTACAGTGTTCAAATTATTATTGGAATTTCAATCTTTTTAGTTTTATTTTAACATTGCACATTTTTATATATTTGATCTTAAAAATATTATGCTCTTTATTCGACGCCAATCTTCCTGGAACACCTCGAAAACCCGAAAAAGTCCGGAAATTTCTGAGTCGATAATGCAACCATGATAACGAATAGATCATCATCGTACTGAAGGGAAAAAAAACATTTTCTTTCGCCCATGTAGATCGTTTACGGTGGTCTCGACGACGATGGGCCCCGACAAGAGGAAGAGACATTGTCGAGGCGTACGCGCGGTCGTAAGATCAATTACCAGGACATCATGGGATCCGACAGCGAGGAGGTAAGTTCTTTCTCTCCGTCAACCTGCCCCATGAAAAAAAACAATGCTAATCCTATTACTCACAACTGAAAACTATACGAAATCGACGATTCACATCGTTCGTTAACTCCCCAAGGAGCTGAAGAAGGTTCTGCGAAAGACGGAGGAGAGCGAGGACGAGTTTGTGGTAAACGAGGGCGAAGAATTGAACGAGGAGGTCGAAAAAGATTCGGATTCCGGTAAAAAGTCTTCCGTGTATTTTGCAAGTGTGCATGTGCGTGTTCGCGTATATTTACCCTTGTACATGTATATTCGCAGGTGACATATATTCGCCAAAGAAGGAGGTCCCCAAGGGAAAAGCGAAGTCACCGAAGAACAAAAAGGTGAAGAAGAGCAAAAGTCCAGCGGGTGGGAAAACGCCGACCGACAATGGCACGCCGAAGCAACGTAGAAAGCCAGGTCCTAAGCCCGGCAGCAAGAACAAGCCTTTAGCAGGCAAGAATCAGCAGTCCTTGGCAATATCGCCGATCCAAGTGAAGCCAAGCGACACGGACTCGGTATCACGTGGAATAGACATGGAAGGTACGTGTGCGCGCTCGAACGATTGCGTAAACGAAAAATCGCGCGTGTTGCGCGAGATTCGCGAAGAGTGAATGAGGAATTTTCGTTTGTTTCGTCAGGCTCGACGATGTCGGCGACGGGGTCGATGATAGGCGAGGTGCCCGAGGGTTCGTTGACCGGTCTGACGCCGGACGACATAAACGCCCTCGACGACGAGCAATTGGAGCAAATGATGATGGAGGACGAGGAATACGGCAGGCGGCAGCTCGAGTTAGCCGCAATCGAGATCGCCAAGAACAAGAAACAGGAGGAGAGAGAGGCGAAAAAATTGGAAAAAGCCCGCTTGAAGGCTCTGGAGATCCTCGCGGCCGAGCAACAGAGGGATCCGAACGCGCCCGATGGCACGGACGGCGAGATTCCGAAGAAAAAGAAGCGCGGCCGTAGGAGCAAAGCGGAAATTCTTGCCGAACAGATGCGCCGAGACGGTGTACCGAGTCTGATGACCGGCAGTATGCCGGTATTACCTGTTGCCGTTATACCGCCCGCCATGCCCATTACCATACCGACCACCATACCGACCACTATACCAACCCCTATACCGACCACCATACCGACCAACATACCGACCACCATACCGACCACCATACCGGCCACCATACCGGTCACCATACCCGCCAACATACCGGCCACCATATCGGCCGTCATACCCGCCACCATATCGGCCGTCATACCCGCCACCATATCGGCCGGCATACCCGCCACCATATCGGCCGTCATACCCGCCACAATATCGGCCGTCATGCCCGCCGTAGCACCTGCCGTCATACCCGACATGCCGCCGTGCAGCGTATCACCGGGCATGGTGACAAGTCCGACATTGCCGACGGTAGTGGCGGCTCCGATGGAAATGGAGCGGAGTCCCGGCAGCCATATTCCAATGATGGTCGGACCGGAGGGGCAACTTTTCAGTCCGGACTGCTCGCCGATGAAGCCGAAGCGACGCGGCCGTGGCAAAGGAAAGAAGACCCTCGCTCTGGAGGCAGCTCGCGCCGCGGAGGCAGCGGCCAAAGCTTCCGGTATCGATATCGGCCAACTCGGAATCACCGGAAGCGACTCGAATCCGGAAGTAAAATCGGACGACTTGCCGAACGTTCTGCCCACCCCGGGTAGCAGTACGTCAGGCTCGGCACCACCGACGCCACCGACGAGCAACGTTGTCACGAGCCAAGGAATACCGCTGGCCCACTCGCCGAATCAGCAACAACAGCAGCCACAACCGCAGCAACAAACGCAGCAGCAACAGCAACAAGCCCAGTCCGTGTATCCTTCGCTACCGCCTAGTCAACAGTCTTCCGTCATAACGAGGATGCTGCAGTCGCAGCCGGTCTCGAGTGCGCCGCAATCGTTTACCGCGGCGGCCGCCGCCATGGGCCACAAGTACTTCGGAGGCCCGAACGCGGCCGGTCAGATGATGGCCGGCCCAAGGCCGAGCAATTACGACATGCCGCCGCGCGGCAGAATACCATCTCCCTACAGGCAATCAGGTCCATCATCGATGCCACCTCACTTCGCGGCCGTACGCTCGGGAACTCCACCAATGAGGATGCGAGTCCCCGGGCCCCAGATGTATCACACGGCCCACCATCCGATGGACCCTTCGCCCTCGGGCGGGGGGCCAATATCGATAAACAGCCGAGACCGTAGCTCACCCCTGGCACCTGTGCCGGCGATGATACCACCCGCGGCGCGAAGTCCGCTCGCCAAGGGTGGCCCAACACCACCACCGCCTCCCTACGTCAGAGGTGGACCGGCGCACTCGAGGTTCCCCGAGAACCCACAATTAGGACCGAGACATCAGATACCGCAATTCCCGAGCCCATCAGCGGCTAACCACAACATGCAGCAACCTTCGCCACCGCCGAATCGCGCACCCGGCAATTTCTCACCCTATCATCCACCCCCACCGCCGAATTATCATTACGGTGCTTATCCGCCACCGCCCCCGATGACGACCGCGGACGACGCGGCCGCTTATCAGGGCTCGCCATACTCGGCCGAACATTTCTCCACGCCCGCCGAGAGCCAACCTCAGATACAAGCACCACCGCCACCACTGCAACCCCCCCAACAACCCGGCCCTCCACCGCAACAGCACCCGAACGAACCCGGGCCCGGCAACAAGCAGTACGACGAAGAGGGCAGCGGCGAATTCGGCGGTCTCGTGTCCTACTTCAGCAGCCAACGAGAGGACGATCTTGACTCGTAGCATGAGTGAATCCTTGGCCAATCGTCTTAAAGCACGCGACGACTACCGCACCGTCGATCCGCGAAACGGCCGCTGAATTCAGACGTGACTTCCGGAAATTTAAACCCTCCCCCATTGACCTATCAAAATGGAAGTGACTCTGGACGAAGGGGCCAAGTCCAGGGTTCGCGCGTGGCCATCGTTACAGCCTTGGCGAGGAAAAGAAGCGGCATTGTTCGCAATAAACCGCAAAACTCGGGATCGGGGATTGAACAAAAAAATATGGAACAAAAGGCTCTGTCGATAATCATTAGTGCTCATCTGACAATTTTTACAACCAGTAGAAGACATCTGCGTGAAATTTACACGGGAAATAATGAAATCGCCCATGCAGCTAAAAAATGCCACTTAACTGAACTGCGTACATCTCGAAAGGTTGGGCAAGTACCTGGTTTTTACAATACCGTCAATGTCCAATTATACTTTAAAACTTTCTGTATCGTTAGTCCGACGAAGGAGATCAGCGAATGGAAAGACGACAAAACAGCGTAAAGCCTTTAGTCTCGATGTAAAGCAAGCACGGAGCTACGCAGGTGACGGCCGCGACCACGGGCAATCACAATAACGGGGCGATGAGCCAGAACGAAAGTTAACGAAGATAAAGATCTGACGCACGAATATTGAAAACATTGAAGATTGCGCGAAAGGATCGATATGGAAAATATTTATAGAAAAAAAAGAACGAAATACAGGGGAGAGAAAAGAGATATAACTTCCCGAATGCAAATCAATTTCAAGTTGTATTTTAGTGCCCCGATTATGATGAGAATGAATTTTGTTGTTCCGTTGAAGCGAATCGGCCGTAATAGTGACGAGAGAGGGAGAGAGAGAGAGAGAGTGATAAAAAGAGAAAAGCTATCAACATGTTCGGGCGTCACGCCGGTGTTATATGTATATATGTAAATACGGTGATCCCTCTAGATCATATATCTAGATCATATGATATATCCATATATCATATACATATATATATAAATACAAATATAAATATATTACATGTATTATATATAAACACACAGTCACGCAAAATACCATAAATTGAATAGTGCAAAGGGCACAAATGTAATATTTAAATTTTAAACAAGAAGAACACAAACAAAACTTTAACGCGATACGGCATCTCGATCTTGATTTGAAGAAAAACTAACCGCGATTAAACAAGAACAAGTAACAAATGGTGTGAAGACTACTACATATAATTATTTATAAAACGAGGAAAAGATTTAAAAAATGATTAAGAATTTATAATAGGCCGTATATTGTATTTTACAGATTTTACTTGATACCTATTCTATAGTGATCATTAAATGTAGTTATAAGTTGGCGAGAAGAATATGAGACTGACGCGCGCGCGTCAATTTGAAACAACACAATCGCCGTTGCTCCGCGTGCGAAAAACGTTTAACGAATTTGTAACGGGGAGCGGTAAGTTATACGAGCGGAATAGTTGCTCCGAAGGTGTTTTGAAAAATGTTGTCGTTTCAATTGTCACATCGCGTTGGCCGTGTCTTATGCCAAAAATGGTGTCATATTCTTCGACGGCCTACAAAGCCAATAGCGGTGTTTCGCGGAAGAATTCGAAAAAAAAAATCAACAACAACCATGTATCTGTTTAGTTATCGCAAGTACGCGCATACCGAATATAAATAGAAATTATTATAAATAAATGAAGAAAAGAAGAAGATATTACATTGTATCTTTAGAATTAGCAGCTTGGAATAGTTTCCTTCAACTCCAACTGAACGTTTACGAAGAAAAGAGGAAGAAGAAACAAAACGAAAAAAATAATAATTTTATTATTTTTACACCTATACGATGTACTATCTCGATTGTATGTCGTCTCAATGTACAATCTCTCTCTCTTTCTCTCTGTCTTTCTTCCCTAGACTCGATGTGTCTTCGGCGGAGATTGCGCTTTTGGGAGTTTGACTCGTGTCACTTAGGGGAATCCGTATGTTATACATGTACATAAATATATGTGAAATGCAGCACTCTCTGTCGCACGGAGCTGTATTAAGTTCGCCTGATAACTCGAAGGTGCACTTCCGGTCCTTCGGCAATTTGTCCCGACTCCGTACGTGAAGAATCAAAAAGCAGCAACAGCGCCCACTTGGGTGAGGTTTTCGATGCTCTTCTTTTTATGTTTTTTTTTTCTTTCAATTGACGCGGGAGCATGTTATTTAAAAGGTACGGGTACAATCGTGAATACGGCAAAATTTTTAAATAAAGTTTGCGTATGATTTAAACGACGGAAGTTGCAATTCGATTATTCGTTCGTAGCAAATTGCATTATGTAGAGAATAATCGGACGAGTGGTGTTTACGTTTGTTGGGAAACGTCCCTAGAAGCAGACGACGTGATATAGTGCCCGCCACTACCGGATACCGCATTTCGCATAATCTCGTGTTTTTTTTTCGTTTATCGCGGATTTATAACACAAATTGCGGAGGCCGAGAGTGCCTGATTTACCCTCGAAACAAATGGCGCGAATGCTAGAAAACATCACAATTTAAGAATTATCCGCGTTCGAATGTACTTTTTGATCACAGCGAAGGAAGAAAAACGAAAAATGAAAGATGTTCCCTTAAGCGCAAACTACACCGTAGTTATTCACTACAACAAATAGGAAAATGGAAAACAAGAAAAATGTGGTGCAGTTTGGCTTTCTTTTTATTAAGGGTCTAGACCAAACGCAATTATATTATTACATGTTGTAGCCCATAATTGCAAACGTTTTGTAATAAAATCATTATATTGAACGAGTGTTTGTGACACGTTCTTTAGTTAAGTTTCTCCCCGTAAGTCTCCATTATCGTATACGACCGTCGAATAATTTCTCTTCATTCAAGGGCATGCACAAGGTCAACATAACCTAACAATTTTTCCAAGCCGGTTTTCTCATAGACGGTTAAGTTTCTTTAGGAAAAACAAAGCATCGGATTGTAAACAATTGCTTGACGATTTTTATTGCCCAATTATTCATTTTTGAGAAATGTCTGTTCGGAAATTTTAACTATCTCTCTCGCACTAAGTCACGTGGTGCACCTTCTACTTCGCGTCAATGCCACGTGTTCCTCTCGTTTGACCTCGAAACGTTATACAAACTTATACGGGACATGTTAAATGTACAACAGTGGTTTATTCAGTGGCCCTATCACCGCGATTATAAACGCGAAGCAAAAAACGGGTTGCTGCGCGGAGGTTCGCGCTTCCGGTAAAAAAGAATATTTCCGGCGCGGGGGGGGGGGGCGCGTTGCTACAGCGAATACGAGACAGAGCGGGGATGATCTCGGGAGGATCGACGAGACCTCTACCCTCAGGTTCGTTAGTCTGTGAACTGCTCGCTTTAAAGGGACTACCTTTTAAATGGCGTCTTTCGTCGTATCGACAAAAAATAAAAAACAAAGAAAAAAACAATTGGACAGGCTCGAGTAGTAGATTAAAGATAATAAATACAAATATGAAAGAATTGTACCGTAGGAAGAATAAAATTGAGTGAGAACAATAAAATTGTGCACATTGCGGGATATACACAGGCAGAGCCGAGGGTATATTTTTTTACGAAAGAAGATTAAATAAGATAGAAAAGTAAATATCTTAACCCCCTCGGTGTGAACGTACACACGCGATGTTTCGATTGTTTCTTCGCGAAAGTTGTCCATAAAGCGACAAAAGAAGACGGGAAGCTAGCTTCGTAATTCGCAAGAATCAACAAACGAGGGTAAAACAAACACCGACAATTCGAAAGAAGATTTATCAGCGAGGCTAAATGGCCCTTCTATTCACGAGTATGTGGGACTCGACGATGTTCCTAAGTACCCTAACCCCAAAGTTTTACGTCGCGTTGACTGGCACCTCGTCACTGATATCCGGTCTAATATTGATATTCGAATGGTGGTACTTCCGCAAGTACGGTACATCCTTCATCGAGCAAGTCTCCCTCAATCACATATCGCCGTGGATCGGAGGCGGCGACAACGGTACCGAAGGCAACGCGGCCAATCTCAACGGGGGTACGAGCGGCTCCAGTCAGCAGAATGTTCCCGAGTGCAAAGTATGGCGTAATCCGATAAATCTTTTTCGCGGCGCCGAATATCAGAGATTCTATTGGGCGACGAACAAGGAACCGCTCACTTATTACGACATGAATCTCTCGGCGCAGGATCACCAGACGTTTTTCACGTGCGAAGGCGACACCGGCAAGGCCGAATACGAAATAATGCAGACGGCGTGGCGAGAGCGCAATCCCGTTGTCAGGATCAAAGCGGCGCACACGGCGCTGGAGCGCAACACGGATTGCGCGCCTGCTTACATACTTCTGGCGGAGGAGGAGGCCACCACCATACTCGAGGCTGAGAAGATACTCAAACAGGCCCTCAAAGTGGCTGAGAACAATTACAGAAAGTCACAGAACACGCAGCATCAGGGTAGCGGCGCGGAGGCCGTACACAGGCGAGACACCAACGTTCTCATTTACATAAGAAGAAGATTGGCCATGTGCGCGAGGAAGTTGGGCAAGCTCAAAGAGGCGGTCAAAATGTTCAGAGATCTGACCAAGGAAGTGCCGCCTATAATGAACGTACTGAACATTCACGAGAATCTCATAGAGGCGTTGTTGGAGATGCAGGCTTACGCGGACGTTCAAGCCGTTCTGGCCAAATACGACGACATAAGTTTGCCCAAATCAGCCACCATATGTTACACAGCGGCGTTGCTGAAGGCGCGTCTCGTAGCGGACAAATTTTCACCCGACGTAGCGAGCAAGAGAGGACTGACGACGGCCGAGATGTCAGCCGTCGAGGCCATACACAGAGCCGTAGAGTTCAATCCTCACGTGCCCAAGTATCTACTGGAAATGAAACCGTTGATATTGCCACCGGAACATGTTTTGAAGAGAGGGGATTCCGAGGCGATAGCGTACGCCTTCTTTCATCTTTCGCACTGGAAACAGATGGAGGGTGCGCTGAATTTGCTGCACTGCACGTGGGAGGGCACCTTCAGAATGTTGCCTTATCCGCTGGAGCGAGGTCATCTGTTTTATCCGTATCCGACGTGCACAGAGTGCGCTGATCGCGAACTCTTACCGTCGTTTCACGATGTCAGCGTTTATCCAAAGAAGGAATTGCCGTTCTTCATTCTATTCACCGCCGGCCTATGCTCGTTCACTGCACTATTGGCACTGCTCACCCATCAGTATCCCGACACAATGGGGGTCGTTGCACGCGCTATGATCGCCTGGCTGTCGCTTCCCTTCTATTATGTTCTCGACAAACTCGAAGCCGTCTTACCCTCGAATCTGTTGCAACAACTCTCTAGAATTTAAGCTCATTCCGACGTATATATGTACACAGAGACACACTGACACACAAACACACACACACATGAATATGATCTCTCTCTCTATCTTTACAAATGACACCTCATGTGATATTCGTCTTAAAAGAAGGAGCCTCCTTATTGTACCTTTTGGTTTCCTACATTTCCGGCTCCAGAACATTCGAAATATTGCGCGGACTTCCTATACTCTTTCCGAGATGAACTGACTTTCGTGTATTTATGTTAGCATTCGTTGCTCACTCGATGAGCGTCTATTACGATTATAATGTGAGACAACCCAATCAGCATAAAGAAAGAAGAAGAAAAACAAATGCGGATGTACAAATAAAGAAATGGCATAATTATGTTAAATTTATAACTTTCATTGCTCATCTCGCAAGTTTTAGTTTCGAACTATCGTTGCGCTGGAATTAAATTTTGATACTACGATCTGTTGCGCATCTTTATTTCCCTGTTTTCTGAAAATGTGATTTTTGGGTAGTGTGGGGAAGAGAAGGCTCGTTGTTTCTCGGTGTATTGGGCTATCTTATGAATAATGCGGTTTTTTCAATTACATTTTTAGTCACGGACCAGTGCATTCTGAATGAGGGGCCCTGAAAAGATTGTTAGATCGAAAAAGAATTATGTTTATCTCAATTTTGAAAAATAAGAGTATAAAAACCATATTATTTGTGGGATGACCCAATACTTGGAGAAAACACTATTAGTAAGTATAGGGAAAATTGATGACAAAATCATTTTCTTGATTTCTTTTCAGTACCGAAGCCTTCATTGAAGAACATTTCGTTCATTGTCACGTAATTTCTCATCGTGAAGATTTTTAATTCGGACATAATGCAGTCATTTCAGATGTATTTGAATTCATTCGGACAGTCCATAGTGCGATTCAAAATCAAATAGTTTTTAGTCGCGAGCCTGCTTCAGCATTTTACTGCCAGGTGCGCTTCAGTCGGACTACGTTTCTCAACAGGCGGTGGGACTTGTTTACATACATGTCAGATCTATGGCTTACGAAGCAAACATTGCGCGACAATAGTGAAAATCACTTCAGAAAAATGGAATGAATCGTTAAGCGTGAAACTAATACTCAAAGTGGTCACCCGCAACCACTTTTTTTGACAAATCACTGAAATAACTAGAGAAACAAACTGGACAACGCAATGGACTTGAGAAGTCGAGAACGCGAAGAAATTGGGCTGCGCGGCGTGGAGAGAGTGTGGGGAAAATCTCCAGCACGAATCGAGGAGTGAGTTCAATAAGTAATGATCCTTTCCCAAAACGATAAATTAACAGTTACAATTCTAGTGCTTGAACAAAAGGTCGAGGGTATCTGTGTGGGTAATTCCACGGGAACCTAACCTCAAAAGCGTTAAATACTCGGATATTACGAAAGCATTGAAAATAATACAGAATTTTTAGATTTTTGGGTGGATGTTTTATGTGTAAAAGTAACTGTTTTGACGTTTTAATAAAAATTTACTGCCAGAACTGCAAATTTAATAAACATTTACTACAAATAACCACCTGCACTTCCTGATAGACCACATTTACCTTTCGTAAGTATCCCGAATCGATGACAGTTTTCTGTTTCTTTCTCGCGATAGTTCCGACAACGAGGATGAAACGGCAAACAAGCACAAGGACGAAACTCAGCTGAGTATTAAGAAGAGAAAGAAGAAGGAAAAAAAGAAGGTAAGCCGCACGCTTCTCAAATCCACAATAAATTCTTTATTTCCTATAGAGGAAGCTTACTCAGAGGCGTTATTCACAGAAGAGTAAAAAACTAAAGAAGGAAAAGAAAGCCAAGAAGGACAAAAAGCGGAAGAAGAAACGAAAGAGGAAGCATTCCGAGAGCAGTTCCGACGAGGAGGACAACGATTCGAATGAGGAAAAAGCGGAATGGGTCGAAAAGTCGGCGATTGTCGAGCGCAAGAGATCAAAGAGGAATTCCAGTTCCGAGGATAGCGGCGACGACGGCATAGTTGGCCCCATTCAAAAGCAACACGTCACACTGTCAGCCAAGGATTTCGGCAAAGCCTTGCTACCCGGAGAAGGAGCGGCCATGGCAGCATACGTGGCCGAGGGGAAGAGAATACCCAGACGTGGTGAGATTGGATTAACGTCCGACGAAATTGCCTCCTATGAGTCAGTCGGCTACGTCATGAGCGGCAGTAGGCACAGGCGCATGGAGGCCGTTCGTATTCGTAAGGAGAACCAGATTTACTCGGCCGACGAGAAGAGAGCTCTCGCTATGTTCAGCAAAGAGGAGAGGCAGAAAAGGGAGAATCTCATACTCGGACAGTTTCGAGAAATGGTACATCAAAAACTGGCCCAAGAGCAGAACAAGTGAAATCTTTCCGACCCTTTTCATTACTTTGTAACATAATAATTGTAGATTCTTCGAGAAGAGGCGTTTGATTTTATTGTTCTATAGATACAACATCTTTGCGGAGTTGTAGCTTGTACATATATGAATTTATGAATTAAAAACAACTCGGACGTATAGGAATTCTATCAATCGTACCTTCCTGTGAACATTACGCAGTCAGACAATCGTTTTGTTCCTTTTGTATTTATATTTTGTTCATGCCTTCTGCCTATTCTCCCAATCGAGCCAGCCTCCCCTGTAATTGTAGACACTGCAAGCCAAAGAATGTAACATTTAGACCGATTCCTTCTAAACAGACTACGAAAAGATCTCATCCCATGTGACCGAAAGAAGAAACTCCGCACCTCTCGTAGCCCAGTTTCTGCATCTCTTCCTGAACCATTCCGCTCCTCTTTCCCGATCTGCAGCTCAATATGATCTTGGTATCCTTGGTGGGCTTTGGTTTTTCAAATTTTCTCGCGAACGCTTCGTCGGATAGAGAAGTCAGCACGTTGCTTACATCGCCCACTGCAATATACAGTAACGTTTGGCTCGGTGTAAAGTTTTTCCAGCTGATCGTTACATTGCGTAAAACAAGTTGGACCGAGGTGAAAGGAAAGCTCACTGGGAATGTGAACGCTGCCGGGCAGTTTTCCTGTCTCGTTGATCTCGCTTTGCTCCCTGACGTCTATTATGAAAACGCCCTTCTCTTGAGCCTCCAGCAGCTCTTCGTAATCGGTGGTCAGCACCTTGCAGTCTCCGGCACCGTCCATTGCTCGGGTTTCCACTGGTGTGCCGCTCGACGATGAAATTTGACGAATAGATCGTTCTGCCAAAGAGATTCGTGTGGATCGAGTGAGGCAAACAATGGAACTCCAGGAGTGATCGGACCTACCATTTTGATGAACTCTCGGGAAATCAGGGTGTAAAATAGTAGCATGCAGATGATGGAAGGGGAAAGGATCACGTAACCTCAACAATTTTCAGCCGAATTATTTTCGCAAGTGGTTGGCATTTCGGAACGAAGATGATCATTGGATTTGCGATTGAATTTGCAGAGCCTGACTCTATGCTTTTGTCCTTAATTTGACGTGAACCACACATTGCCCGTCTTTCTCGCTCCGTCGCCGACGCAACTATTGCTATCCCTCTCGAGCTCGTATCTTCTGTGACTTTGAAAACCGCAGCTATCGTGCTCGCAACTATTTCGGCACATGGTCCGTTTTATCAGCAACATTCGAAGCAGTCGCGGTACTCACTTGTTTCGGCTTTTGCGCTCGTACTTTGGCAAAACCTGCGAGAGCCGAGAGCGACGCTTGCTAGCCGTGGAGCCCAGCTGACGGACATTAATGCCAAGCGATTATTCTTGCGCGCAAGCTGTAAAACATTTCGCCCCCACATAACGGCGACTTTATCGCGCTAAGTACTTGTTTTGCTCAATGGAAATGGAGTTCTTGGCATTCTGCAGATAAACAAACAGCAGCGACAACTGACGGTCATTTAGCGGAAATATTGCGCGCTATATGTTCGTCAAGTGAAGCGGCCTTTCATCATCGAATTAAAAAAAAATACTTTATTCGGTACACGTTTTTTTTCTCTTACGATTAACGAATGATTCTCGACGTGTAAACCTAATTGCGCGGTTAAATTCTACAAAGTAGGGGGGGTGGGTCAAGTTTCGTTCAAGACGATTCTGCTTGTTCTAGAACGGGTTCCGGGGTTGTTGTGTTTTCTTGGCGTTCTTCCGGTTGCTCCTCCGCTATCGTAACATCGGAGAATTTACTCTTGAATTGCTGTATATATTTGATGAGCCGCCGGTCCGTCTCCCTCAGCTGTGCGACCGAAGAAGATAAATATAGTAAACAACAAACGACGAATTAGCATTGAAAATGTTATTGGTCGCGAAGGTAGTGCGGGCACGTACTCATTTATTGGATCGCTGGTGAATCTTTTTTATGTACTGCAAATAATGCCCACGGGCGTGTGGCTTTTAAAACTCAAGGTGTTAAAGTACTATGAAAATTTCAAAAAAAATGGTTCGCCGCTCGAGGCAACTCCAATTGAAGAGGAAGGTCCAACATATGGTGCAAGAATCTCAGATTGAAGGTAAACTTATTATTAAAACGATAGAAATACCAGTAGAAATTTGAACGCGTTTTTCTCGAAACTATGTTTGTCAAAGCGGTGTGCACGATTTCGCGGCATCTAATGAACGGATTTGCTTGAAATTCGGTACACGTATTCAGTGTAACAGTAGTTTAGGCTTGACCGAGGTTTTTCTTCATAACATTAAAAAAAATTAGTTATTAACAATAATTAAGCCTTGTTCCTCGAAAAATAGAGAAATCAATTTTTTTGGCGTTTAAAACACAAAAAAGCTCAGTCAAGTCGTAGCCAACGTTATCTAGGTTCATCGAAAACTCGTTTTTTTTTTAGATCAATCGGGTGGACAAGATCAAGTAGACTGATCAGCCCCTCACGTTCAAAGGTTCTTTACGAGATTCTTTATAACTTCCTCAATTATTAATATTTAAAAATGAAATTCGGTTCACAACTTTATTAATATACGTACAAATAAATCTCCAAATGATTTTTCAATCATTTTACTTATTCCTTCAAAATTAATTTTTTTTAATCAACTCGATTTGCGAATCGTTACAGTAGCCGAGAACCCCTGAAGCAATTTTAACCGCTGCTGAGGATAAACAAATAGATCAAAACAAAGTCGACAAATTGCGTTTCTTAGGGAAAACGCTACATAGCCGGTTTTTAATTCAGTTTTATCCTATATTGAATTGTTAAAATGATATTGAGCATGAAAAAAAACGGATATTCGAATAATATTCGAAAAATAACGGTTACCGAACGTTTCAATGCGACACTATTTGGGACCATTTATTGAATAGCCATGCTGAATCGTTATGTGACAAAAGCCCGAAAACACACTGAAATTCGTGAAGTTCCTATAAGCATGAATAATTTGCAAATTTATAATCGATCGTGAAATTTTGATAACTAATTTTAATGCATCACCGGCTCGGGAATTGCCGCTGATGGGTTCTATGGTCGATGGGCTCGCTGCTGATCGGCTCAAATCTATCATTTGCAAATTCATAATCGATTGTGAAATTTCAGTCACTAATTTGCTATGTATGAAAACATTCTACAGATTTATTCACGTATCTGAGCTTTTCAGTCAACTTAAGTGAGTCAGTACTGGTCCTATTTGGCAGATTGTGGAACATAGAACCATGTGACCCAATATAAGATTATACTTGATGATATTAAGATTTTTCATTTTTTCTGGGTTATTCGAACTTTAAGCTGTTGCGTAATGCAATATTGAATAATTTCGATGAACGGCAGGTAGCGTGAGAGTAGAGGGTGCGTTAGATGATGCACATTGGTCTATTTTTCGTCACGATGGTTGTTTAGAGAGCACGAAATCGCTCTTGTAGGTCTACTGGCATGTATTTTTTAAATCTCTTCGTGATGCTTTATCGTACCAATAAGCTGGATGCCATGTCAGGGCGTTTGGACGGTTAATTTTCAATATTAAAATAAGGGTATTTGAGCATTTCCACAGTGAAACTCTCTTTCAACTGGATATCGTGCACGCACTACCTTAATCTTGCAGAGCTTTTGAAGTGTTTCTGTAAATTCAGCAGCCGGCTACTCACGGACTCCTCGATTTTATCGGCAGCTTCTCGAAGATTCTGTTTTAGGGTGTTGTCCTCGAACCTTATATCCAAATATTTCAGTGACTTGAGCAAGCTCTCCTGATCAATATCGCTGGTCGGATCGAGAGCCTCGGCGAGAATCGCCATGGCCAAATTATTGTGAACGGTGTAGGACTCGCGGCCGGGCTTGTGATTTCGACTGCTCGTCAATCCGAGAATGAACTGAGCCACGTGATGTGGCTCTATCGCTTGAAGTGGACTCGTGTCGGGTGCGTTTGCGAGTGTCTTGAATGTCGGCATGAACGCTTGCTCGAACATCTCCTGACTGTCCGGCACACGGACGACGAACGTCGTGAAGAACGTGCACAAGCACTGGCGCAGATAAACGTCCTCCTCGCTTACCGGATTGTACAGTAGAATCAGGAGGCGGGAGAGCAAAAGAGCGCCGCTTATTCGTCCGTGAAGCAACAGTTTGCAAAGTCCCTCGGTCGTTGTCGCTCGCAATTGTTGATCCTGTGTTGGAATATACATTCTTTGAGAACGGGGTCAGAACTTCAAACCGTTGGCTATGATTTTTTTAGATTTATAAACAATTGCCCGCTGATTTTTTCTTCGTAAATGAAAATTTTCTTTTTCAAATTTAAATCTGCATTAGCTTTTTCAAAACAATTATTTTATTATTTCCGTGCGCAGGTGTATAGCTTTTTATATATATTTTAAAGATTTTTTTGGTTCTTTGTTCTTGGTTGAAAACTACGGGATAAAACTTTCCGGCTGCGGAACACTCTGCATAAGAGATACTCTGCGGTCTCGGATTCGGATTTCGCGATTTTCAATTGAAAATTTATCAAAAAAGTGTCTTGTACACTTAAAACTATGTATAACAAAGTTTTTCAATTCAAAACCCGACCGCTTCCATTGTACGCGATAAGAGAATTTTTAAGATTAGCCTTTTCTATGAGTTGGCGTGACTTTTGTAGTCTTTTTACGTCTTCAGTCTTTAAGTTTCGAGCAGTACGATTATGTCATAGATCGCCGATTTAAGGGAGCTTTCCAGTGTGAAATTTTCAGAAGATCGATTTTTTTTTTTGCTTTATCGAATAGTATACACTCTTCCGAATATTCCCTGAAATTTTCATGCCGAAATTCAGATTATTTCGGTTACTGTACAGCATTTCTTGGAAGAAGGCAACGGAGCGCTACAGCTACAGCGAAACTTTGAACGCGTTTTTCTCGAAACAGCATTTTTCAAAACGGTGTCCAACTTGGAGGGCAGAGTTTTAAAGCTATCGAGTTGAATTTTTTACACAATATTCTTAACGTCATTGTTTATCGTGCTATGGAAGCTTTTTTTTTTTTTGACATCTTCCTATTTTTTTGTAAAAAAACTGCCAAAAAAATGCTAAAATCGATACTTTTTGTTCAAACCGGCGCCCTTTTTGCAAAAAAAAAAAAAAAAAAAAAGCCTCCATAGCACGAAAGCCAATTATATACCGATCAATAATCTTTTTGTGTTTTTTGTTTCAGATCAAAATTGTGACCCCCAACGTGGACACCACATCCAAGTGCATTTTCTGCAACAATTGTTTCATCATTTTTATAGATATTAATTAATAAATAAATCGATCTTTAAAAAATTGTTTTGTATTCTTCAATACCCAATTAATATACAAAAAAAACCAGACCGATTAGATTATTTTTTCTTTAAAAAAAAAAATCGCGAAAAACAGCGATTTTTCGGGCTGTCACACTGGAAAGCTTCCTTAACGATGAGCGGTAACAATTAAGCGGTAACATTTACTATCACCTTCTGATCGATTCAGAGAACGACGCTTGATATCGTTTTTTCAAAAGTCTACCCCGGGTCTTCCCGTACGACGAGGAATACTCACCTTGTTATCGAGCAGGTTTATGAGTATTTTGACAAATTTCGTAGTTCCGTGATCATTGCTGTCCGTTGGCAAACTCGTGCCAGTAATGTCGTCCTCCGTGTGACTGTACAACCTAACCGGGCCGCTTCTTCGACTCTTGTCTCTGACGTTCTCCTCGTCATCCTGAACAATTCCAAAAAACTCGAGACCGTAATGCAGAAGAAGATCGAATATCGTCTGTAGCGAGACGAGCCAGATTCCGTGACAGTCTTGCTCCAAGGAAAATTGAAACAGGTACATCATAATGTGTTTTTTGGCTAATTCTTGGTCCAAGAGGCAGCACACGGCGACGGCCTTTAGAGCAAGAATGTGAACCGTTGTGTTTTCGTGCTGAAACATAAAAAATAAACTCGTATTTCAAGTGCTAATGTAACGAAGTTAATTTTTGTTCACTTTCGTCGTTCGCGTACATCGATACTCGGCAGTGCTAGATTCTCGTATAGACTTCGCAATGTCGCAGTGAGGGTCGTCACGGATTTGGCGGCAATCGTAGCGCACATAATGGTGAGACACTTGATCATAGTATCGGCGTCGTTGTTTTCCTCGCAAACGTTCTCGATTATTGCCGCCTTGTTCGGGGACGTCAATTCGCTGAGTTCTCGCGTCATTTCCTCTATGCGCTCCTTCAAAGTTTGGGCTTTCAGAAAATCTCGGTTCTTGATAGCTTCGTATTCCTCTTCCTGGGCCTCGTTCAGTATCACCTTTAGCTTAGCTCTCTGCAAATTTCAACGTATAAATCTATCGATACGTTACAATCTTACGACGAACGAAGAATTTCGCGAATTACCTCCATTTTTCTCGTGTCTTCGTCTCCCTGGGGAAGTTGGGTCGGGACGGGTAATCCCGTGGCGATCCTTATTTCGCTGATAACGTGAACGAGCGAGTTCAAACGATTGTCGACGTTCGGAACAACGTTCTCGAAGTATTGAACGATCGACTCAGCGACTTTTTCGGAACACTTCTCGCTCAGAAGAGTGTCCAATATTAGCTGCGCAAGATTGGCCCGTCCAGTCTCATCCGAGAGATCGTAGGACTCGGCGATTTTGAAGAGTTGATAAAGAATGAAGCTCTGCGTCAAAGAATCGACCGATCCGACCTCATTCGTTTCCATCGTCGCGACAAATTGACGTATGTATTCGCAGAACTTTGTCAATTCGGGAATGCAGTGATCGACGTCTTCGGTGCACGATTCGCGATGCAAGTGCTCGACGAGACAACGCCAATACAGCACAGACTCGCTCGTGAGTTTGTCCACTGGGATCAATTTGGTTTCCGCGTCGACCGGAAGTTGTTCCAACAATCGGACCAACGAGTCGCGCCTGTGTAAAAGTGACAATGGACGAAAACGAAATAAAAAACAACTTTCGAGAATAAAAGATGGAGCTCTTTGAAAAATTCTGCGACACGCAAACGTTCGAATGGACTCACTTGAATAGCGCGTTCAACGCCAATATCGTAGTTTCCGTTGCGCTCTCGGCGTCGAGAGCTCGCATAAGTTTAAGATAATCTTCGCTGAAGTGAAGCAGCCACGTAGGCAGAAGGACGTTTCTAACGGTACGGCTAACGACATCCGATCTGTCCTTGAGGCCGTCGTTCAGGAGTGCCTCCCTCTGCTTCATACTCAACGATTTCACTGTTATCCTGCTGATAAACTCGTAAGCCATTTTCCTCACCGTATCGTCCACGTCGCGTGTCTTTTTCAATACGCAGAGCAAAGCTTTTTGATTCTTCGCCATGCTCGTGAGGACCGCCTTGCGAACTTCGCTGCTCGGATCCTTGGACAAGTGGAATATGTACATCTTGATGATCTGACAACTGTCGTCTGTCGGATCTTGTAATCTGTGCAACGCGAATACAGCCTGAGCTCGAACCTTCGGCGATTTGTCCAAAAGACGCTCCATCATACTGACGGTTATTTTGTCACAGAGACTGTCCTCTATGAAGGCGTCTGCACCCATCGAATTCAGGAGCATGTTCAGAAAGTGACAGAGGCGAAATCTCACCGCCATATTGTTGGACTTGTGGTGAGTGAGGACGAAATCGAAAAGACGCGTCAAGAACGGACACATGTGATCCGACGTGTTTTCCTCCGGTGAATACAGACCGATGGCAAATTTTGCAGCGAAATCGAGTGTATTCTCGACATGTGGGTGTCTCTCGCCATATGATAGCGGTACCCTCAGGCAGTCTATGAAGTTCTCGGTGAACGTGTCGATTGATGTCTGAAGGAAAAGAAAAAAGTATTCTACAATGTCGCGGAAAAAAGAATCGCCGACTAGAGATTATCTTTCCATCGCGTTATTCTTTGATAGCGTTATTTCACAATCTGGAAACGTAATGGCTACTTAGCGATCTTCAAGCGTTTGCAGCCTTTGAGATATATTCCTGAACAAAAAAAATATACAAAAATTTACAGCAGTAGTATTGAACATTCATATTTCTGAACGTTCGTATTTGGAGGAAAAAAATAGAGATAAAAAAACTCTCGATCTGTTAGGTATAATGGAGCCGTCAGTGTAAAGAAATTAATTAAGCCAAATTTATTAATCACCTAGTCAAAATTTATGATGATATCGACTATTGGTTTTCGACGGATTCTCAGAATACAACATTTCAACAACATTCATTGTACAGGGGAATGGAGGTCGAAACATAGAAAAGAGCCGCAAGTTATTTTGGAGAAAGAATGAAGATGAAGGATGGTAGATAGCCTGAAAAATGCCTGAGGAGGAAGTACGAGCAATCACAATCAGCAATCCATCCAAATGGGGAACCGAAATAAAAGAAGCCATGGAAAGCACAGGTGAGGGAGAAATCTGGCCGTTTCAATTTCAATACGATTGGAGCAAGATTGACGTGTCCACATACTGCAAGGAATACAAGCATAGGAAAACAGGAATATACATCAAAGGATATTGGGAAGGCGAGGCAAACAGCGGAGGAATAAAAGAAACATGGGCAAGGATAAGATGTAGTAATATCAGGAAGGACAGCAAAAAAGGGGATGCAGACTCCAAATATAGAATTTGCCAAGGCAAATGAATGTTTGAGACACATTTGCGTGTGCCCAAAGGTTGAGGGAAAACTCAATCAAGAGATAGTAAAGAAACTGGTCCAATGGTTTGGAAAAGCACAGGGCGATAGAAATAGGCCATAAAATAAAGGCGTAACTGAAAAAGCAATCGGCAGAACAACTATGTGATTACATTAGACAGTTTGAGAAATTAGAATATTAAGATAGATTTAAGATAGTAAGAAAACCGAAGTAAATATGCATGTAAAGGTGAAGGGAAGGGCACTAATGTAAAAACCCTCATAAGAATATACAAGGAATAATTACTACTACTAATACTCCATTTTAAAAATGTTTTCTAAAAATTTCAAGCCTTTCTGGTTTAAAATTGAGGGACTTATAGGTATTTATAGGTAGGTGTCATGAAACAGCGAACAATAAGTGCATTTTTTTCCAAATTACTTTTTCAAAATCGGTGACCACTATATCTTAAAACTTATTGTACCGATCAACTTCAAAATTTACAAGCTTCTTTAACATATCAAATAAACAGTATTAGAATGAGGAATTATTTTTCAATGCATAGTTCTTTTTGTCAACGAAAATGGAGCATTTTTTTAAGTCGAAAATCTATACATTCACTTTGGACTGCGATAATATGTTCAAAAATCAATATTTCACTAACTCCTTAGTCCAAGCGCTAGATAATTTCGTGCAAAAACTAAATTCGTTCGATTTTTTTTGTTTTAGAATATTTGTTCCCGGCCAACAGTGGTCACCGCCAAGGACGTTTTTCAAACGGCCGCCGGTACAAATTGTTGTATCTCCCATTTTTTAATATTTCTCAACACAAAAATTGCGAAAGATACTTTGAACAATACTCTTCAGTATAAAAGAAAATTGAAAACCTGCTTACGTTTTGCCAGAGAAATTTAAGGAAATTCACGAAAACTTCAGGTATATTTAGCATTTTTTTTCAAAGATAGTACTTGCACCCTCGACCCTTATTTCCCCAACGAGATCGAATGCTCGAAGGACTACGACATACACCGCGTCATATTTCAAGCTACAATAAAACCTGCTGCTTCCAAATTACGCTGATTTCAGGACATTTGTCTATCTACCTTCGAATAAAGTTTCTTCAATTTTTTCTGATAGTTCTGATGCGACGTTTTGTTGAACTGAACGTTAGTAAACACATCGCGCATAACCCCAAGAACATCGATCACCATTTTGTCCGATTGATAAAAGTTATAATAAAAACGTGTCCAGGATTTGTGGAAAAATGATCGCTTGCCGCAAAGCGATTGTCGACTAATTTGTTTCACGCATTAATCGAGATCAACAGTAGAAAACCAAGACCCAAAACTCGTAGAGGCTTCGCTCACGCTTTTTTTACTCGCGTAACGTTCACCTTTCGAATACACTGCAGCCAACGCGCGGGATACGTACACGCGACAGTTTTGCCAACACGCTTTCTCGTATTTACTCTTTCGTCCCGTTCTTTGACGGTTCGTCGCAAATTTGGGGTTACCGATTATTGTTTTGATTTTAATTATTTTTTTCCACTGCAAAACGCATCCGCGCTTCCCGTTACTATATTATTTGCAAATGAAATATGGATTTGGCGGATCGGAGCTGCATGCTCGAGGTATTTTTGCGAAATACATAATTGAACGCGGTCTAACCACCTCGTTGGAAAACAACACTTCGTACTTTTTATATATTTATTTTAATGTCATACGTACACTAACCTCAAAATTGTAACGTGAATAAATTGACAAATGATCATCACCGATTGCAATTGTCACAGAAATTTCGATAAAAAAAAATAAATAATTGAATATACGTAAGGACGATTTAAATATTTTCAATGTGTTACGTGCCTAACGTTTGCCATTATTATTATTGACAATATTTTTGGCTCAGGATTCATCGCAGATTGTAAATATCGAATATTATGTTCAAGCTTCCTTTTGGGCCACCTCCGATATTCACGGAGATAGAGGAGGAATTGCGCGAGTACATAGAATGTCCCGAAAGGCTGCCCATACATCAAGTGGAAAATGTGCAGGCTTATTGGCCCAGACAGCCGGATATTCTCGAGCTTGTACAGTTCGATCTGTCGCCAGTCGGTACGACTTTGAAATTCGACAGGGATCCTATAACCGGACGTATAAGCAACATGAGAGAGGACACGTTGCAAGGAGCTGGAGAAACGGCTAGAAACTCGATGTCCATGACCAGAGCACCCGGTCCTCCTACCGATGGGGTTCAAGGTCTATTTTGCTCTCCCTTGCAGATGCGATGAAAATGTCTACCTTCTTACCTACATAAGTCCTTTTACTTTGAATCGGTCTCTCCTCTCAGTTCCCTTCATCAGGAAAATTGTTTCGATCAATTTGTTTTCCAGGGAAATGTCTTGTTTGCAGGACAATGTTCCATCGGACAATCAATCGATGTCCCGTTTTGTATACGAATGACACGTTTAAATTTGACTAGAGAATTGGAAACGTAGTTGTTTGAGGAGTAACGATACTTCAGGGACCAGAAAATAAGTATAGAATTACGGATTTGTTCAGGTTAGAGGAAAAGTAAATGAAATATTCATTTAACTTATCTCAATTTCTAATTCCCTTGATATTTTCATAAAGTCTTTTCCCCATTTCGAGGGCTTGCTGTTCGAGATTCCTCTTACATCCTATCTCAAACAAATATACGGCCATCTATTACTTTCCATTCTTATCACTAATTTTATATACCTTAGCGCTCTTTCCGTAATTTTGTACTCGAATGTTGGTATTCCTAACTGTGTTCTCCACACGTATAGATACAATCCTTCTTCCATCGTATCCCTCCCTGCTTTTCCATACTCCCTACACTGCATTTGAGGCTTTTCGAAAACCAAAAGTCGATGTTTAAACAAAATCTCAACAAGTTGGGAGCCCTTAAAGAACTTTATTATCCATGTTTTGGAGTGTACGAGAACAAAAAAGGCAATTCCCATACACACGGGCTGGAGCCTTGTATGTGTTCTTCACAGGAGGGGCTCCATAGCAAGAGATTTTTCATAATCTGTATAATAGCTAGAGAGACAGTCAAGGGATTTTAAAAACATTGTTTTTTACAAAAATCGCACCTATTTAAAAGAAAGGCTTCATTTTTAGAAACCTTCCGGAAGATAAGAAAAGTTTCAGAAGATCTAGAAAAGTTTCAGAAGATCTAGAAAAGTTTCAGAGATTAGAATAGAGTATCCTGTCAGAATTTGAAGTGCATTGGATTAGATTCGTTCGAGTTATGCTGCGAGCCATTTTGAAAAGTGTCTCTGAAGTTTCGCAACACACTGTTTTGAGGTTCCTAGTAATAATTTGGTATTTCAATTAGAAACTTTTCGGTATCGCACAAAATTGCAAGTCTGTTCTAAGACCCCGGAATTTCATTTAAAGCTGAGAAAGATCGTCTTTTTCGAGCCTCTGAATTATCGTCACCCCATAAGGAGCTCGCATTAAATTGAAACGCAATTTCAAATTCAAATACTCCATTTTCGTGGATCTTTTTACTTTCGGCTATGCGCGTTCTCTTCGAAACCATTTCAATTCTTATATCTGCATCACTTGGTACAGGCAACTCTAGCAATTTTCCATTCTGGCCGGGAGGGTTTGCCGAACCGAAAATCAACAAAACGTTCTCATCCGCGGACCTGGACTTCGAGAATAATCTGCGAACGTTGGCCAAGGGATTCAAATCTGGGATAGAATTCAAGAAGGACAACTTCACGCCTAAGACGATGTCGTGCAGCGAGGCGAAGAGAGCGGAAAAGAAATCAAAGGTATCCGGTGGTCGAATGGACAAGGTGAATTTGATGGCGATGGTACGAGACGAAGAGAGTCAGCTGGGCCTGTGGGCAGTGACTGGTAAAGGTTCGGAAACTGATGTGCCCGTGGCTCAAGTAGCCGATGACAATGAATTGTCGAAACTGGAGGACGTCGAGGAAGTGCCACTCGAATCTTGGAGCATACCGATCATTAAGACGAACGAGAAAACATCGCCGAATCTTCAGGCCGAGTGGGCCGAACAACTGGACGTTTCCGTGCCGGTCGTTGATTTCGACAAGAAAGTACCAAAACCCGCGATATCGTACGAGTACGAACTCGACACGTTTCAAAAACAAGCTATAATGAAACTCGAGGAAGGCTGCAACGTTTTCGTTGCCGCTCACACCTCGGCCGGAAAAACAACCGTTGCCGAGTACGCAATCGCGCTGAGTCAGCGACACATGACGAGGTAAACGATAACTGCCCTACGAAAACAGCAGAACAACGGGAATCCATCGCTTTGGATTCGCAGGGCCCACCAAAATTGCAACTGTTCCACCGAACCTTAAGGCTCAAGTTGTACCTCTGTAATTATTCGTTACTTTCCTACAGGGTAATCTATACGTCACCGATCAAAGCACTGTCCAACCAGAAGTATCGCGACTTCAAGAGAAACAAAGCCTTCGACAGCATTGGCCTGATAACCGGCGATATGCGAATCAATCAGACGGCTTCTTGCCTCATCATGACGACGGAGATTTTACAAACTATGCTCTACAACGCGTCCGAGATACTGCGTGATCTCGAGTACGTTATATTCGATGAAGTCCACTACATAAACGACGAGAATGTAAGTTGTACGTGGAAAATTCTGTCCTCTTTCAAAGCCTCTGGTCACCAGGGACCAAATATCCTCGGTATTAACTTTTCGGCCGTTACACAGGTCAACATCCGATTTGGCGTCGCAAAACTGTACTTTCTTTTCTGAATCTTATCTCTATACTGATCCTATTTTAACACTTGATATTGATCTACGTGAGAACACGGAAATACACTACCGGCGTAAAAGTTTCCGGACGAAAATTCAAAAATGTTCTGGAACGATTTTTCTGCCGTTTTGCCGATAGTTGACATAACTGAATTTAATAAACGGCATTTAGGAGGGGAGAAATTCATCCTCATTCCGTTTTTTTTTATATTTTTACTATTTTTTTACCACTCCTTCGAAAAAGAGTACTCTTTTTTCGAAAACGACCAGTTTTCGGCTTTTTTTATTCCTTTTCTGGTGAACCCCGTTTAAAGACATTTTTTTAATGCCGTTCTTTGACCGGAACCAGATAAATCGGATTTCGGAAATTCCGAAATCAGAAAAAAAACAAGAAAAAAACACTTCACGAAATCTGTAATAGTTTTTCTACATTTAAAAATAAAATACTCCCCGCATATATATAACAATATATAACAAATGTATATCAAAATGTTAGGGTAGGGTAGGGTAGTGTTAGGGTTAGGGTAGTTAGGTTAGGGTAGTGTGAACAAGCGTGTCTTCGCATTGCTACCGTCGACATATCACTGAATTCATTTATAACAGCCAATAATTAATTTTTTTAACTTCTCAAACGAACTGCTAACGACACGCACTCTGAAACTAAAGTTCATTTAAAAAACCCTGTGTAGTAACTTGAAATATAGTTTGGTATATGTCTCACCAGTAGTCACTTGACAAAAAATCATACGAACTTGGACGGCACCAAGACTTTTTTTTCGACTTGTGTTAAACAATATAACAATGGATTATTTCTGCTACTTTTAACACTCCTCCGCTATCAATAACCACAATAGCGACAACATTGAAAACGATGACGACAATAATAATTACACAACGCTCCATAAATACTCCAGCATAATCGTGCAATCAAAGTACGTTAGTTACTTTTTTGGACCCATTCCAGTGCATGCCATTCCTCTGGCGACCGTTTATGGTGCTTGGCATCGTTGGAAAGCAACGATATTGTTTATTCATTTTTTCTTTTCTCCACTTCTATTATCACACAAAGTTGGTTTTATTTACAATTTAAGGTCGAAAGTGTCTGATAAGGATAGGTATAAACGCTCGCGCGATTTCCATAGTCCAGATCGGTGTAAGAAACATTTGAGCAGAGAAGAATGAATTTCCGTTGCGTTCCAACGATGCGAACGTCAGCATCGTGATCGTTTGAGAATCGGTTGGATAATATCGTCAGTGTGGCCACTGTAAAACAATCCGGAAGCGTGCTTAACGATTGATCAATTTCCATCATATCTATATGTATTTTTCCAACAGCGCGGTCATGTATGGGAGGAAATCGTAATTTTATTACCGTCCACCGTGAACATCGTGATGCTCTCGGCTACGGTGCCGAATCCTCTGATATTCGCCAACTGGGTGGGAGGAATAAAGAAGCGAAAGATGTACGTGATAAGTACGTTGAAGAGGCCGGTACCATTGGAGCATTATCTCTATCTCGGTACGGACGGGAAGACCAGAAACGATCGTATATTATTGCTCGACTCGGATGAGCAGTTCCTGTTGCACAAGTATGAATTTCGTCCTCGCGTCCACGGTTTCCGATCTGCCCTCGTCAACGGTGCGACTAATGCAATCGTTCGTTATTTCAGCTGGTACTCTGCCAAGAGTATGAAGGATCAGGTCAATCAAAAGTCCGGCCAGAATGATCCGAAAGGCAACCAGCCACTGAGATGCGCCAAAGACAGACAACACGTTCGGAGGCTCACTCCGAAGCAGGAGAAAACCATGTGGGAGGCTTTCATATATCATCTCAAAGAGCACGTGTGTATTTACTCGACCAAGCATTAACGTAGTCGTTTCACGTCGTTGACGAAACCATTGCAAAGGATTTTTCATTTATATTTTCACGTTCGTCGGCTATGCGGAGTATTACGATCGGATCCCTTCCACTTTTTCTCCACACTTTTTGCTTCACCGTGCTACTTTGCCAAGTATTAGCCAATACATGGCCAATACTTGGTACCGCGCGTCCCCTGCTACCGGTTGCGAAGCTCCACGATTATCTTCCGTTCGTTTGACGCGTCGCTTTGTTTTACGTGCAGGAAAAGATGCCAGTGGTCGTTTTTACCCTGTCGCGAAGTCGTTGCGACGCGAACGCGGACGCATTGACCGCGGTGAATCTGACGAACGAGACGGAAAAGTCTCACGTGCGTTCGTTCTTCAAGCGTTGCATAAACGGCCTGAACGAGAGCGATCGCGAATTGCCGCAGATAAAGCGCATGGAGACGTTGCTTCTGCGCGGCATAGGAGTGCATCACAGCGGCATATTGCCAATTCTCAAGGAGATAATAGAGCTCTTGTTTCAAAATGGCGTCGTAAAGGTGCGTAACGAGCGTGAAATTTTCTCTCTCTCTCTCCCTCTCCGTCTCTAAGTTCCCTATCGCGCGGGATATTTGTCATTGGTAACGAGTACGACGAGGATACGCATGACGTTGTTGTCTCGTAGCGTACATCGCGGATATGAGGGGATTTCCGGTTGTAAATACAGGATGAGCGTGTTGATCGTAGTTGCTGTTCGCCACGGAAACATTTGCCATGGGTATAAATATGCCGGCACGAACGGTGGTCTTTGATTCGGTGAGGAAGTACGACGGGCGACAATTTCGTCCTCTACTGCCGACCGAGTACATACAAATGGCGGGCAGAGCGGGGCGCCGAGGACACGACGCAACCGGCACCGTGATGATCATGTGCAAAACCGATGTGCCCCACTTCATGGACTTGAAGTCAATGATATGCGGACAACCGCAGAATCTCCAGTCGCACTTCAAGATCACGTACACGATGGTGCTGAATCTCAGGCGAGTCAGCGAGTCCGTGAGCGTCGAGGACATGATGAGGATGTCCTTCAAAGAGATCAAATTGGCGAGCGGCGAGAAAACTTATCGTTCCGAGCTTAAGGTTATCGAGGAGACTCTAGCGGAAATGCCGCCACTCGACGATTGGCAGAAAAAAATGGCCGAGTTTTGCAACACGGCGATCGAGTATCTCCACGAGAGGAAGCAGATACGGGGCCATTTGCTCAATACGAAAAATGGCGTCAAGAGCCTCACCGAGGGACGAGTCTTGCTCGTGTCACATCGAAATCATTACAACAAACTCGCTGTGCTGCTCAAAATCGTCGAGAAGAATCACGAGAAACTATACTCGGTGTTGATGCTCGAGAACAACCATACGTCGACGGTCAGCGATGACGATTGGGAAGATGATGACCCGAAGAGAAATATGTGGTACGATATAATGGCCCTAACGAAGACACAGCTGTTCGTACCCGAAGGTGGTGGCTTTCCCGCTCATCGTTATCTTCAGATACCCAGCACGAGTATTCTTGGAATAACGAATTGCGTGATCCGCGTTGATTGCGGCCTCGTCGTCAATGACTGTGAAAAACGACAGATCGAACGTTTCCGGTAAGACACCTGCGCTTTTATTTTTTACAGACGTAAAATTCATACAAATTTTCGCTCTGGACCTGGACGTTTCGTTCTAAGCGGTAGTCGCAAATTTCGCTGATTTTTCAGAGCCGATCCACCGAGTCCTACTTGTCAAATAGCCATACAGGAATTGCTCTCGTTGTCATTGTTGGCCACACAAAATCCTCGTATACTCATGCCATACATCCAATTGACACTGAACAATCCCGACATGCTGACGCAAATGAAATACGTGGAAAATTTGAGAACGAGATTGTCCGAGTTCAATTGCCCCCAAGTGCCCGATTTCGAGGAACAATTCGAAAAGGCCTTCTCCCGCAACGAGCTCGAGAGGAAGAGAGCCGATCTCAGGCTCAAACTCAGCGCTGAAGGTCTTGCCCTCTATCCGGAGTACGTTGATCGCGTGAATATCCTCAAAGATTTGGGCTACATTGACACGGACGACAGAGGTATTGTGCATCGTTCCGTGAATCGCAACATTCGAAATATTCTCGTAGCAGCCTCGGCGGTCCGACTATCGGACTTTTATTATTTTTCTCTCGAGAATATTCTGCGAAGTTTTACATTTTTTTTCCTTTACTGAAATCATCATCATTACAGTCACTCTGAAAGGACGCGTCGCTCTCGACATGGGGACTCACGAGCTTCTGATAACCGAGCTCATGTACAGAAATATATTGACGAATTTGCAACCGGCTGAGATAGCCGCGCTGCTATCGGCCATGGTCTTTCAGCGAGGCGGTGACAACACCCTGCCAAAGCTTCCTCTTTTGAAAAAGGTAAAAACGCTTTCTACTTCGTTCGGTTGAAAAACCGTCAGTTGTGTTTTTTTGCAGCGTTAACAGTGAAAAATAAATAAATCATTTTCGTATAAAAACGCGTTTAATGTTTAAAAAAATGCTACCACGAGTATAATATCAAACACTGTAATTTCGCCTAGCCAATTTTTCGAACACTCGAAACACTTTAATTTCGCTTTACGTACAAATAAAGAAGAAAAAACGATTTCCCGCGATTCCAACGAAATGGAAACTGATTTGCAAATTTTCGTGCAGGGAATGACGATTTTTTGTTTGTTTTCGTCAGACATGCGAAGTAATGGACTCTGTGTGGAAGGAGATCGAGACGATGGAGCAAAAGTACGGCGTCGAACCGGTCGAACCGCTGAATTTTGGCCTCGTGGAGGTCGTCTACGAGTGGGCGAGAGCCGAGTCCTTCGCCAAGATAATGGAACTCACGGATGTTCAGGAGGGAATAATAGTACGTTGCATACAACAATTGAACGACACGCTTCGCGACGTGAAAGCAGCTGCAACGAGAATCGGCGAGACGGTACTGAAGGAAAAAATGGAGGAAGCTTCAACTGCGATCAAGAGGGACATCGTTTTTACCGCCTCTCTCTACACTCAGGACTAGTTCCTCGCGCGAAATCTCTACCGCGCGAGTCACGGCTATTAAACAAAAAAACATGCCACGAGTATCTTTTACGAATAATTGATTTATTTAACGGAAATCTTTCCTATATATATATACGATGCAAAAGATCAAAAGCGAAGGCGCGTCACGAGCACTCGTGCCGGTTTATTTGTTGCTCGTTGGTGGCTTTTTCTTTTCCTTTATGATACAGCTGTCCACTCGATTATTCCTAGAGAGCTCGTTGATCGGCGCTGTTGAGATTGCCTTGGCCCTTGTTCAATTCGGATATGCAGGCCCACTGGCCTTCGGAATTTTCACGCCACAATGTGACCTTGTTGTCGCCACCGCTCACCGCCAATATGCCACCGGTCAGAGACCAACTGACGTTCCAAATAACGTCCTCGAATACGTTGAGAACGTTCGGTGTCCAGCTCGCGTAATCGCTCGAGGTCCAGACGACCACTCGGCGATCCTGGGAACACGAGGCCAGGGCGGCGCGCGGCGGTCCCACGGCTGGTGCCCATGCGACGTCTCTCACCTGCGGACATTATTTCGGTCGTTATAACTTAGATTTCTATACGATACAGTGGAACGTCGATAATTCGGATTAATTGTGACCGGACCGCTGCCGGATTTTCGAAAGCAACCCATAAAATGGACCTGGAAGCTACCGTCTTCCCTGACTCTCCCTCCTCTACACAACACGCAATTCGCACGCTTTTCTGTATCGCGCGGCGAGTTGTATAGTCGTATCGATGCTTTAAGGCAGTCATCCCGTGTGGCTGCTTCAAAAAATCGATTTTTTGCATAAATTGCTTGCAAATATAGTGTAAAATATGTGGGTAAAGTGATTTTCCGATGGATCAGGCATAGCTGATTAAGGGTGAGTCAAAATTTCATTACTATAAATCGTGTTTGAACCTTCAAACGCGTTTTCCTCAAAACTGTATTTTTCAAATTGGTGACCACGATATCTCGAAATCTATCGAACGAATTCTTTTGAAATTTGAATGACTTATTCAGTACTCATGTGCACACTGCAAACTAGGATAATTTTGATTAGTCAAACCGTTTTTTTTTTTCATGTTGAAGAAGTGAAAAACACCAAAATTCACGAAAAAATGATCAACAAGATGCCAAAAATGTACCTTTTAATATTTTTTGGCAATCCAAGTTCAAAAACTAGTTCATACTTCACTGATTAAAATGCCGTTTGATTTTTGGTTTCAGATAGGCAGAAAGCCCGCAACCGTGGTCACCGTAAAAAACTTTTTTTGAAGATGAGTGGCTAAGTTGCCGTGTCGTTCAGCAACGAGCGACGATTTCGGGCTGACAAAATTGTAAAGTGTGCTCAAAATATGAATAAATATGTGGTGAGAAGGTTGCAGTTGTATGCTTATTTAGTGTGCCCAAAAAATCCCCAAAAAGCAAAACAAGAGCCTTCACACGGGATATCTGCCTTGAACAAATATTCACTTCATACGATTTTTCGCCAAAGTCAAATCCGAATTATTGACGCTTTACTGTATGAAAAAATATATTTTGTTTTACTCGCTTCGTAATATCCGTGCACGATTCAAACTGCCGTACAATAACAGCCAATCGGATTCGTACGGGTATTCGAATTATCGTTTATGTGTAACGCGACATTGGAAAGAGTATTTTTAAAAGCCCCCAATACGGAAGAATCGTAGTAACTTTGAAAATCAAATAACGTGTTTACAAAAAAAATCATGGTGCGGCACGTTTCAAAAACGATGGGATTTTTCATTTCAGGAATCATAACGTAACACACCCAAATATGCACCGATTCACTTGAAATTTTAAACGTATCTTTTCAGGTGCGTTCTTCATGGAGCTGCGTACAGGATTTGCGCTTGGCTATTAATTTTTTATTTTATAAGCAATTACTGGTGTATTTTTTTGCTCAAAAGTGAAAGTCTTCATTTGAGTTTGCACTAACTTTTTCAAAAAAGGTATTTTCTGATTTCCATACGCAGTTCCGTAGCTTTTGTATATATTTCGAAGATTTTTTAGTTCTTCATTCTAGGTTGAAAACTACAGGATCAATATTTCCGGCCGCGAAACGCTTTGCACGAGACTCTGCGGTGTTAAAGTCTGACGGCTGCAGTTTCAATTAAAAGATTACAAAAGATTTTTTGTGCACTCAACGGGCTAAATGTACCTACTAGGCTAAAAAAATGGCATTTTCGAAGAAAAAAATTTCGATCATATCACCTCTTAGCTATATTGCCTGACAATTTCATTGAAATATTCCTAAAATTAAATAAGCTACAACTTCTAACAGTCGACCGGGCGAGCGGCAGCAGCACCATACGCCAAACTTTAAACGCGTTTTTCTCGAAACACTGTTTTCAAAGTCGGTGTACGTGACATCTCAAGAACCACTTGATGGATAGTTTCGAAATTTACAGGAGATGCGGTGAGAAACATTTAAAGGTCGTTGACAATCGCACTGTTCAAAAATCGATCCTCATTTTTTAATAACTACTTAAAAACGACTTTTTTCATAGTTTTTGTATGCTCGAGTTTCAATCCGTCGCGACTTTATTTAAAAAACGGTTAAAAAAATCGACGATCGTCAAAGACTCGTATTTATTGTTAACTTGAATAACCCGTTTGGTTTTTAGATTTTGGATGGACCGTTTGAGCTAGACAATGTCCAGCGCCAAACGTCGCGAACAAAATTCCATCATCTGTCAGCGGCCATGTTTTTGTTGTTCTTCTGTACTTTGCTGGTGATTTTTTGAAGCTCACTATATGTGCGTTTGTGTTTAAAAAAATGCGTTCCTTTTTCACCAACCGTCACGCAGAAACAAAATTAGGAATTTAGCCATTTTTTCGGTCCTCTAGGTAGATGTAGCCCCTCAATACAGTATAATAAAGTTTTCCCATCAAATTTTTCCTGCTTTCATTGTACTCGTTGAACAAAGCCATAAAATTCGACTTTTTAAAGCCGGAGTGGCTTTGGTCTTTAAGACACGTGTCACTGCCCACCGGTGGCCATGAGGCCCAACATTGGAAACTCCTCACGACGGAACTGCGTCATTATTTGATGCGAATTCGAAATGTCTGGCTCATTTTTCACAATCCCAAGTCAAACAATTTACCCAGTCGCTGTGAGCTTCGAGTTTGTTCTCCTCTACCCATCTGTCGCCGTCTTCCCGCCAAATTTTCACGAGATTGTCGCATCCTCCGGTCGCCAGTCTCTTCACCGGGCCACTTCTCTGTGTCTGCGCGTTGTTGGAGTCGAAGCTGCTTTCGATGGCGGGACACCAGGCGACCGCGTTGCAACCAATTGTGTGAGCGTTGGGTATCTTCCTCAGGTCCCAGGTGTCACCGTTGTTTGTCAAAATTGAGACCGAGCCGTCGGAGCTTCCGCAGGCGAGGATCAAGCCGAACTCGTGGGGCGCCCAGGCGACCGAATTGACGGATGAATCGTGACTCGTGTGCTCGTAGATTTTGGTCCATTCGCCCAGCTCCTTCCAGATTATTACCTTCCTGCAATTTTAAGATAACTTTGCCTGAGTCGAAATGCCCTTTGCTCTTTTGTTCAACTCAAGGCGTTTTTTACACTTTTTTTACTTTTTTTACACGTGAGTGTCTTCCGAACGGTGTAAAGTCGAGCCAACTCGTTATTTTTCTTTGATAAAATTCAGAGGGTACTGTAAAAATGTTTGTACATGTGTGGTAAAAATTCAAAGATAGTGTGTTTTAATAGTTCGTAAAAAAAAATTCCCCAAAAAAGCAAAAAAAAATACGTGTCACACGGGATGACGCTGTTAAAAAAAAATGTACTTCATTGGGCATTCATACTTGATGCTGGAAATTGTGCACGAAGAAGAGTACAAAGAAGTCTGTCTGGAGCCATAAAGCTCTCCAGAGTAGAATGTTTCAAGCTTTCTGTCTCGACTCTGGAGTACGATTCGAGAGTGTCTTACGCTCTAGTGTTTCATTGATTTTCAATGGATATCGTCTTTGAAAGAACTAATACATAATCGCATTGTAAAAAACGGTATGCCAGTCTAGTGCAGGGGTCTCCAAACTTTGTTTTATAACAGCCCCTTTCTGCAAAAAAGAAGATGATCGCGCCCCACTTTGAAAATCAATGGTCTTACAGGGGTTCTGCAGGGTTTCCTAACCTGGTTCTCGCAGACGACATGAATAGAGACACGATATTGGTTAACGGAGGCCTAGGGGGTCTGCCTGTTAATAAAGGTTGAAAAAGGCTGACCGAGTGGCTAACATGCTTGCCCCTGAACTGGAACATTGCGAGATCGCAGGTTCAATCCTCAGCCTTGTAGTCAAGAAAAAAAATAAATACATACTTGCGTGTAAAAGTAAATGTCAAGCACATGGAGCGGTACATGTATGGGCCGTGTGGGTACAACCCGTAGCCTGTGGTTAGTTTCTGGACGAAACGTGCGATAGCTCAGAACGTGGATTTGAATCTGGGATTAGCTGTATTGATATAAGTTTTCGCAGCTTTCCTATGCTCATATGATGTCGAAGTTTGCATCGTTGGAACGCAACGAAAACTAATTCTTTTTCAATGCTTAAACTTTTTTTCGTATACTGAAGCATTAAAATTCAATAATGGTCAAAATGAAGAAGTGAAATATTGAAGAAATGGAATATTGGAAAACAGAATCGTTGCATTCCAACGATGCAAACTTCAACACCACATGCCCATCATAGAAGTATCATGATAAACACAGAGAAGGAAGTCGGCTGCAACTGCGGCGGTAAAAAATGTTGTAATAAGGTAGGCTTGTAAGGGAAAGGATCCCATATAGATGGCACAGATCCAAAAATACAAAAACACACGTGTAGTTTTGCAAAGGAAAAAATAGTTATCAAACGATCAATAACAGAACATTTTTTCAATTTTTCCCAAAACCTTTGATACTCCCCTAGTGTTTTATATCTACATCAGGTAAAGCTTTGGTATTTTTCTTCGGGTTCAATTCTGATAATTGAATATATGCTACTGCTGAGCTTCCTCGAAAGACGGTAACTTTAGATAGACTGCCAGGTTCGCACTGTTTCGGAAGAAAATCTAACATTCTGTATAAGCAATTGTAAATTGTCAATAATCTTCATGACTTATTTTCAACATGAACTTCAAAGTCGCTGTCAGTTTTTGGCCTAATGTGATGACGTTGAAGTTGCCGTCATGGGGACTCAAAAGTTTTCTTCAATTTTTTTTTCATTCCTACATTTATATTATAATCGGTAATTTTTTTTCATAGTTTAAGGTCATAAATCTCCAATGAACAAGAGGAAGACCATTAGAGTTATTTTTATACCCTAAATCAGCCCAAAAAATGTCACCGATGAAAGGAAAATCAACTTTCATTGCGGTTCTACGATGCAAACTTTAAAGTCGTCAAATGTGGCGATGTTATCCCTGAACGAAAAGCTCGGAAGTGCCTAAACAGTTATCGGTCGCGCACTCGTGACAGCGCGGTAAACACAGTACCCTGTCTCGAGAGAAATAGCAGTTACAACCGGATGCGTAATGTGGAAATGGCAATCAAAGAATACACCGGAGCGTATCGCTCGAAGGAGCCGCGCTCTTACCTGTCATAGCTACAGGAAGCCAGAAGATTGCCGTACTTCGGATGTGCCCAAGCGATTTGCCACACAGGACCAACGTGTCCCTTCAGATCGGCGACCAAGCTCTGCGAGCCGTTCTTAAGATCGAAAATCTTGACGGAATTGTCACTCGAGCAGGTAGCTAACCTCAATCCATAATAGTCCATTTCGGCATCGTGGATCATATCCTCGTGCCCGGTATCCACTGTGTTCAATACCGATACCATTTTTATTTCTTCTCATACACTCGCGCGTGTCGCTTTTGTCGATGAATTTATCAATTAATTCTATTCCCAAGCTCATATGTTGTCGATCGTCCGACGGAGCGAAGTTTTACACGTCACTGAAAACACGCACTTTGGAGGTTAACGTAGTCGAATTCGTTAGTTTCGTACGACGTGGAAGATAATTTGGCTTTTATCAGCGCTGCGAAAGGGAGGTGCTGCCTCTGGCGGACAATCGGACAACTAACGTAGCTTCTGCTCGACTGTAGGATTAACAGTTTTCATACGCACTTTATTCCGAACGCTTCTTCTGTACTATCCTCTTTTGATTGCATACGGTATTATTGTTTTTTGCAATATTAGCATTGTGATATGACGTTCGAGATAAACCTGTATATCACCGTATGACAGTTCTGTAACAAACCATCCAAGTCCTCACAAAATCCCATTTTGAAATTTAATCCTTTTTTTAATCAATGTCACACGACGGCTACGAAGCGCTCTTTGGTTTTTAGCGCAATTCATGCAAACTAGATGGCGTCCGTGGGATTAAAATTTGTTCGAAGTTCACTCATCACGAGATTGCAAGATTCAAGTCTGCGTCTCTACGAAAAAAGTTTGCGAAAATCTTTTAAAAAATACCAAAACGAAAATAAAATCGATATCAATAACGACGGCTTGGTGCTACAAGCAAAACAACTGCTTCAAAGCATTCCATACTTCATGAAGGGATGCTACGATACAATGTAACATGTCTGTCACACTCCATTTACTGCTTTATAACTGCCCCCGGATGAAATTTTTTAAAACTAAATAATGTTTTTTTAGCTGATTAACCCTTTGACTACACTCTGGGTCGTTTTCACCCGACGATCTCATACGTGCAACTAGGTATTTTTCAACGCATCTTCCACTTTAAACGCATGTTGGGGCAGTTGATTTTTGTTTTTCTTTTAAAAATTAATTTTCGCCCATTAAACAAGGATCATTGCCTACAAATAACGCCTCTACAGAATAAAAATGCATGTTTACCAAAATACAACGATCTGAAAAACGTCTGGGGTCCGATCGATCCCGCATGTAGCCGGAGGTTCGTGGCGGCAATGTGCGGTCAAAGGGTTGAAACCTACCATGAAGTCAACTATTTTTATTTTTTTCGTTATTGAGATAGACCTCCGAAAATTCACGATAATTTGGACATAATTTAAAAGAATACAAAAGGTGTTCCATTTTTGAAATATCTAACGAATCAAAGAGCATTTCCGGTTCCATTATTAACACAACGTCAGTAACGTAAAATGCTTGTAGAGAACTTCACGAATGTACCGTACATCGGGGTTAAACTGACATTAAGGGTATCTCTGACAGTTTTTGGGGCTACTTCAACAGAGCGTCACAATACGGTTTAAATGTGTCACAGACTAATTCTTTTTTAACTTCTTTTCTATTGTTGCTCAAATTTGTTGTTCGAGGTCATTATAACGTTGCTAAAGTGGATTGTAATGTTTCACAAGTCGATTTTGATCTCAATGATAATTATAACCCTTAGTCTGCCTAGGGGGGTCGTTTGCGTCCGAGCGAAAATCAAATGTCGGTGTAACTCCTAAATCCGCTCACGGGAGGCGCTGCTAGGCTTATATAAAAAAAGTTAGGCCCCTCTAGGACCGACCTGAGAAGTGGCGCTGTTCTAGTCGGTCCCCAGCTGTTGTAAGGAGCAATTGATTTTCGTTCCGGACGCAAACGACCCCCCTAGGCAGACTAAGGGATAATACTGATTAAGTGCCTATAATAGTACCCTAGATAAGTGATATTTTTATATAAAATCCTTATGTATCCTTAATAGATATGACAATTTGATGGTAAAAAATCATTGTTTTTCATTTAATTCAATGTATAATGCATAAAATATGTTTTCTTTTTCCATAAAAATGATGTCAAAGTAACCCTTAATTTTTGACATAAGTTGCATTTCAATGCTTTGTCAAAGAAAACCCACACTCGAGGTTAGTTTGACACTTTTTTAAATATAAAATTGTGGAGGGCAGGAGCTTGACTTATACATTCGGTAGCCAAAGTACACATTGTTCTATTGGAGCGAAAAAGTTAGAACTTATGATGTCTAAAAAGAGGACCTACAAAATACTTCCAAACTCTGTTCAAATTACCCCCATTTTACGGTACTTTATACAGGCAAGTTATTTTTTGAATTTTAACTATATCTCTGAAAAAATGGTAAAATCGTTGAGGCGTTCGAATACATTGGAAAGGCCATAATTTTCTTCTTTTTGCGTCTCCTTGACTTACCGTTCGCTAGACTCTTATGTCCATGTATTTGGAAGCAATTCTAATATTTTTTTAGGAGGTAAAACATTATGTCTTCTGAGAAACTAAAGCTATTAATAGCTGGAGATGAAACTTGCGTGACTTTTGTGCTTGAAGCACAACAGGTCGATTTTCAATATTTTCCGGATGAGAGTATTGGGATGAGGAGTTCGGGATTTTACACACATTCATACATAGTTTCGCCGACTTCGAATTCTTTTTTTATACAAGAATATTGATAAACAATCAAGTTATAATTTAATCAAATTGCCGCCCTGCCGAATGGCCAATCGACGTAGGTGATTCTGACAACTAGGTTAATCTGAAACTGAATATAAAAAATGTACTTTTAATCAAACTTCCGTATGACCTGGTACTCTTTTGAAATAAAAAAAATATGAATATGGCAAGCTGTAGGAATAAAAGTTTAATTTTCGTAAAAAACCGAATAATTTGTTATTAACAACAAGATAAACACATAAAATGTTGCCCTGTTCGAATTTAAAGTGAATCCGAGCATGATCCAATCCTTCATACAAATTGTCATAACTCCGTCAATTATTGGAATTTTCAGAAAATCTTTGTTGCAGTTTAAAGTAAAAACTCTCAGTTAATCAATTGTGCAATAAAAACATCGTGTGTTTAAAATTTCAAGCTTACGCAAACCCCTTGTATTGAGTCTTCGTGTGTATCACATCGTGGAATTCAGTTGAACGAGGTTCGAAAAAAAAATTGAATTTTTTTCGGCGTAACGTGCCAATAATAGAAAAGCTGACTTCACGTATTTCGCTTTATGCGATTGGCCCTCGTCAGAGGCTTTCGTTCGTGAATACAAGCCACAGCCGTATCGGCGAACCGCCGACGAAATCGTTCCAAGCCATACAGATCCCAAAGCGGATAGTGTTGGATTGTTTTTCTTCCATTTTTCATTTTTTTTCGCCCTTATTTATTTGCGAAGTCTCGTGAAACGAATAGAGGCAATCTCGTTCGGGCAATCTCTGCAAACGAGATCGAGATACGCGGTGGTATGTGTTTTTGCATATACGTATGCAGCGATAGAGGTGTGCACAGCTCATCGAGGACGTTACACGGTCACTGAGCGTGTAAACGCTCGACGTACATCGCGGTCGCCCGTCGTGATGTGTGCGGCAACTGCTACGATCGAGACGCTCCTCTCTCCGCGCTGACCCTTCGTAATAGCAATTAACGGCTGTAATTAAGTTTTCGTCGGCCTATGCGGGGGAGTAAGGGGCGGCCGAGGGGGCACGAAGAGTTTGGGACGTCGCATACACACGCTGTAACATGCCCTTATAACTGAATCACGGAGAATTGTTTATCGATCGCCGAGATACCAAACTCACACAGCTTTCCATACCAGCGATGCGTCATCAGGGACGGAGTGCATTCGTACGTGACGAGCAGGTGCCAACGAAATGTTATTATGCACGGAAATAACCTCACAATCGTAGGTATGAAGATGGCCGACCGGGATGAACGATGAAGCGACATCTGTTGGCTGAAATCGAAACTAGCGAAAATGGCATCAATGATGTCGTCCATTTCTTCACGGCGGCTTATCAATTCTTGATCCTCGTAGCAGCAACGCACTGAAGAACGAGAATACTACCGCAGTAAAAATAGCCGGAAATTATGTTTTGCTGCAAAAGCTTGCAACATATGAAAAATCTTTGGGTGATTCGATGTAAAAATTGTTATCGGGTTGTTTTTGATCTCTCTACGTTTACATTCACTTTTGAGAAACGGCAAGCCAATCGGTGAAGAATTGGCGATGTAGCGTGCCGGCCGCCCGCGACACTATTCGCTATTTTCACGTCCTAGAGGTAGCGCAGTGACATTTCAATATGGCCGGTCGAAGTATAGCCTCAAATCAGCCCCCTGACGCTGGTAGATAAATGCTTTTCGCAAAATATCATTGCCGCACTGCGGCGCTAGTAGTCACGTGAGTGGCATGCATATGTATGTGTGTTGCACCGGTGTTTCGAATATTTTACATGAATAAAAGTCTGTTGTAGATAACTGTATGAAAATCATTATTCGCGTATATGATGGATTTGAATGATAATTTCTGTGCGTTTTACAGCGATTTACCATTGCTTTGTAGTATCAAATCGTTCAGCTGATCGGAACATTTAGAGCCGAAGGCGGTTACGTAACAGCCAGCGCTAGGCAGTGGCGATTTCAAGAACTAAAAAGCCGGAACAAAACGCGTTTTCGTTTATCGTATAGGAATAGTAGGCCAGTGTCAGCCCCCTGCCTCAAACTTAAACGATTACAGTAAAGCTTCTCTTATCCGACCTTCGGTTAACCGACGTTCGGCATTATCCGAGTCAACCAAATCATCCGAGTCCTCCACATTACCCGAGGTGTATCCTCGGATAAAACGGAAGAATCTGCTATGCCTATGCGTGGAGGTACGCTTTTCCGTATTACCTGAGATTTCACTCATCCGAGCCACACTCTCCCCATGTTACCTCGGATAAGCGAGGTTCTACTGTACTCCGTTCTCGATTTCCTGCGAGTTGGCTATTGGATTTACCTCCATGGTAGATTGTCAAGATGCTCCTGCAGTGAATAATTTATTTTCCGCTCTGTAGCTCTGTCAGCTCTGGATTTAGATTTTTTATGGTTGTCAGAGTCTCTTGCAGGCTGGGAGAAGGAGTGATTCTATTTTTCAGAGCTTACTTTTTCCACGGAACGTCCGAAATTATATTTATACGTTGTATATAACAGAAATAACTTTTAATACTGCTCGATTCATTATGCATAAAGATACAAATTTTGAAAGAAAACATCATGTGGAGTGACTACAAACGCGCCGTGATGGCCTAAAGACAGACATTTTCGGAGCCAACAAACACTTTTTTTCAACAGACTTTATTTTCAGGTGGCTTATATTAGTTATACACACTGGGTCTATGAGACCCGGTCACCTTTCAAATGTGGTAGCTTCCGTGAAATTACGTCTATACAGATTATTATTATTTTTTTTTCAAAATGCAAGAACAGACTGTTAGGAAAGCACCTGTGAAGAGAAAATCCGTGTTCGGTTCATATTTTGTCTGAGACAGCTGTTTGAGAACACAATAATGTTTCGCGAAAGCGAAAAAACGCGAGTTGTGCACTTTTTGGTCGGGTTAGTGAGATCCGAGCGTGCACTCCTAGAGTTAAGGGGGAGACAATCGTACAGCGTAAAAAAGAGCGTATGGTTAAAAATGAATTCCACGAGGAAGCTGAGGGACTAATTCGTGGTCCCGAAATCGCAGATTGATCGGTAGTTTAGTCACAACATGTTTAAGTCATGAAACTTCAAAAGCGTTTTTCCGAAAACCACTTTTTCGTGGACCTCGTACAAGATAACTCAAAATTTATCCGATCGATCATTCAAAAGTTTCGCACACCTTTAGGCAACATAATTATGATCGGTGTGTACTTCTTGAAAATGATTCAAAGCACTACTTTTGTCAGTAACAAACACTATAAAAACATTCACGAAATGGAGAGCATTTTTTTCAAAGACGCACCATTTTTCGAACTTTTACTGTGCTTTGGATTTTTTAGGTTCGCATATGGCGTGTGGGTTTTAGGATTTTAAAACTTCTTGGCTTTAATGTTTCAGATCAATGCACCAGACGAATGTGCAGCCGCCATTTTGAAACATCGAAAAAAAATGTGCATAGTTTAAAGTTTTAATGTCCAGGAAATTTTAATTAAGTAGAACTATTAGTTTCGACGCGAGATAATCTTGAAAAAATCGCTTATCTTCCCCCTTAAATATGATGAGTCTGTGATAAATGCCCGTTCGAAAATTTGGGCTGACTCTTTCTCAGTCGCATGTCACGTGGTACAGCTTCTACTTAACCTCAAGAGGCTAAGTGGGCAACAATCACCTCTCTCAGGAACGGGATCAGGTAAAATGTCAAGTACAGGTTTGACCCCGCACTTTCACGTACCAGGGATTGGATCCTAAAAGCCCGCGAGGTCACACGCACAAAGAATGTCTAAAAATAACCCAAACAAAAAACTTCAAATCTCCTATAAACGAAAATGTGAATTTCCGTGGCAACTTTTCATCCCAGTCGTAAAACATTTCCGGCCACTTTCCCGCTTCACCATTAGCCGCGTATCCAGCGTACTTAACCTCCAACTTCGCAACACGACCGCGGATTCCCGCTACACCCACATTCACATCGACGACATTAAGCGCCGTGAAGAAACCTGGTTCGACACAAATTGGAACGGCCTGTTGGTTTTTTTCTTCTTCCTATGCACAGATGAGTGATGGTCGTAGCGCGAGGGATGCGGAGAAGGTGATACGAGATCGCGCGGTGAAAAGAAGAATCGAAGAAGGTGACTAAGAAAGATCCGGGAGGCCGTGTGGGGGCGCCATACGGCGTAATACATCCGTTTGACCCACAGCGGACAAAACTCGCTCTCTCTCCCTCTCTCACTCTCATACTGATACATCCGACGAAAGAGGATCAGGAAGCGTCGTAATAGTATGCGTATAGGCTCTCGCGTGTATGGAGGAATCGCGGTCACTGGGGCTTTCCTTCCTCTCGAGTTGTTCGTTCGGTAAAACTATGCATCGATAGGTTAATGTCAAAAAGGCGTGTTCAGTATGAATAAACGTAGACTGGATGACTTTATGTCATTCAAATTTATATATATATATATATATATATACACATACATATATGTATATTTGCGATGAGGCCCCTTGGCTATGGGCCCGAACGCGACTACACTCCTCCCACAGGAATGTCGACCTGTTTGCACGACGGCCAGTAGCGCAGTGATCGCTCCTTTACCCCCACTCCGTCGCAACCAGGTGGCGCTTGACGTCACTGCGTTATTGAAATTAGCACGCGATCTCACGCGCCATGTGAATTCGGCAAGTAGCGCCTGAAAAAACTTGGCACAATGCGTGAGTGGGATATATCGGTGCAAATGACAGCGAGTAGAGGGTCGACATAACCTCACAAATTATCAAGCAAATCGTTCGCCTCGGAGATACTCTACACGCCGCGGAAGAAAAAGAAGCATCGAAAGTACTCGAAGCTCGTGGGATCCTTGCCACTTACTTCAAATCTGAATTGTGAGACTGTTCTGGAGGTACAATCCCAGGGCGTAATTTGAAATTCTGGATGTTAAGGAGTTTCGATACCGTTCCTTGGCTGCAAGAGTGGGCATGAAAATATTGTACAATGAGTTTTCGGCGGGCTGCCAACTTCTTGCGAATAAAATTTCGTGTAAAAAGAAATTATTATCGGGCAATATCCAACTCATAATGGCGTTGAAAAATATTTCTAAACCGGAAATGATATTCAGAGTTATCATGTTTGCGATTAAACATATGTATGTTGCAATTTTATTCAAGAAAAAATAACCGATAGACGGCCATAGCGGCTGTTTCTGCCATTGGCACGAGTGACTTTCGGTAAAACTTCGGCGGCTCCAGGTTATTTACACGGTGAAAAACGTTCAACGTTTTATGAAGAGTTTTTTATTGGACCATGTCGAGGAAAACGTTAAAAATATCGAGTGGACGAATAAATACATTTTATTACAACGTTCAAATGCTGTAATACTATGTACGCTTTGAACACCCGTTGATTTTGAAATTCCCGCCGGTTCATGCTTGACTGTGAGTGGCTCGCTCGACGGGGCCAGTTAACGCGGTGTTGCCACGTTTAAGGAAGGTACGATCATTACTACGAATCCAACTTTCACATTTGAAATTTTTATATGATTTTGACGAATAATTTTTTTTCGCTTATTGCCAAAATTTGAGCTATTTTGACCGTTTATTTTTTTCGCTATAAAACTGCAAAGTCGAGCACTTTGAGTTACCGAAGCGGGTCGTCTTATGGAGACGCCCAACCGGAAGTGCGGTGATCGTGGTTTTTCTGCTCACGTATCCAACTAAACCCGTTGGAAAACTGAAATTCGATAGGTTAGATATAATAGATATTGTAAAAAATAAGAAAATCAATCTTCACCGTGTAGTTAAAGCACTACATTACAAGAAAGTTTCAATTTCGGGTTGAAAATGGTCAGAGCGACGAAATAGCACCCACAGACTTAGCAACGTCGCGAGTAACAGCTGATGCGTTTGGCGAACATAACCCAGCTTTGTTTTGAAATTAATTTGAATAGAAGCCGCCACAAAATATGCAAACAACAATTTATGGAGTTTTATCATTTATCGCGTATCAATAATATGTATAATTATATTCTGCCTATCGTGTTAATTCCGCTGAGGTAATTCAAGCCTATTTTAATATGCTTGAATTTTATTACGTTAATATTATTACGAAGATTACTACCCAGTCGTTGATAATCTAATTTTTCAGTTTTTATTTGTTCACGTGCAATAAATTCATCATGTACCACAACATTTGGCACACTATAATCGATAATACGAATAATCAACATAAGTAAACGTCAATGGAAGCAGCTGTCGGTAAAATAAATTTAGACTCTGTTTTGACCCCGTGGAAGTAATCGTACCTCCTTAACCTACAAATTTCGTTAATGTCCGAAAATGGTCCGTTCGAGCTGAAAATTCACATCTTTTTTCCATTATTATTAATGAACGAAGTAGAGAAACTGCTTAATTTTTTGACAAGACATTTCCAACATTGTAATAAGGGTTTGCTCATTTTTTAAAATTTAAATAGAAGTATTATTTTGGGTGCTTCAGCCCTATAACTGGTGCTTACAAGGTACCACGTGTATTAACAAATGGATAAAGGTTCAACTTGAACATTAAAAATCTCCAAAACTAGGTTGTGAAACGGATGAATTATTGGACACTTAAGGCGTTACCCCCACTTGTAGCGCAAAAAAAGGCCTTTTTCATGAATTTTTTTAAAGAAAACTACAAAACTTTTTTAATCGATCAATATACCATCTTAAAGAACACATCTTGAAGAACTTTCAGTAATTTTTTTATTGAAAAATATTACATTGTTTAGTGGCAAATGGCCGTCAATGAAATAATGTTTTTATATACACGGTTTGCGGTGACCAACATTGCGGCGAAGTGGATCATCTGAAAAAAAAATGCGGATGGATTTAGTCAAATATAAGTATAAACTAGTCTTTAATCGAAGGATTTTAAAAAATATTCATTTTTCACAAAATGGCGGACAGTCAAAGTTAATGGTTCGATTTTAACGAAAAAAACAGCCGTTTTTTGGCTATAAAACGGCCATTTTTTTTCGAAAAAAAAAATCGAACGATTAAAGACTACATTTTTATGTATTAAATAAGCCTGCAAAATTTCAAGAAGATCGGTTCATTAGTGTTCGAGTAATCTTGGTCGCCGACTTCAGAAATGCCATTTTGAGAAAAACGCGTTTAAAGTTTCAATTTCAGTTTACACGAAGAACGGATTCTTCTCTTTCAACGCTCATATCTCAGTCAATTTTGTTCGGATCGACTTGAAATTTTCAGGACATATTCTCAGATACTTATACTTCAAAAAAATGCAATAAAAAAAATCGATTTTTTCAAAATCGCAAGTGGGGGTAACCCCTTAAAGTTTCAATTTCAGTTCTTCAATTCACGGATTCTTCTCTTTCAACGCTCATATCTCAGTCAATTTTGTTCGGATCGACTTGAAATTTTCAGGACATATTCTCAGATACTTATACTTCAAAAAAATGCAATAAAAAAAATCGAATTTTTCAAAATCGCAAGTGGGGGTAACCCCTTAATGCACCCTACATTGATCTCTCGGTGATACAAATTTCAATCGTTTAAAAGCATTTCGATTTTCGTCTCAAAATTCCGTAAATAAAATCAGTCGTAAGTGGCATGTAGATAGAAGCCTCGAACTTCCAGTTGTGGTTTGTTTTACGTAGTTGGGAATTGTGAAAATACGTAGGAAATATACGGATGTACATGAGAGTGAGGCTAGAATTATTCGACTTGTAAAAAGGGACAACAAAACTTCACTTGGTTAGCGGTCTTTTTAACGGACCCTCGGGATTGTTGAATATTTAAGCTGCAAGTGTAATGAGTTGTGTTTAGCGAGAATGCGGATGAGCGAATAACGAGTGCTCGGAAAAATGCCACTCGAGACTCCTGGGAAATACGATCGACGAAGTGTCAATTAATACACGATTTTTATTATTAGAGCCTCTCTCGTGTGGCGCAGCTGCAGAGAAATCGATATTTGACTGAGTTCAAACCGTCACAAGTATGTACACTTATTAATAACACCTAGGTAAAGAAATGGACCTCCTCGACCTGAATCGTAATGGCTTAGCAACCAAGTCTCAATTACCGGAATTGCTTTTTTCAATTAAAATTTCTTTTTTTTTTAACGCTAATCACAATTTTATGGATCGATCCATAAGATGGGCGTTTTCGAAGCTTGGATTACAAAACACGCAATTCAAGGCAAAAGAAGTTCGTGGATATGGCGGTTGTAGGGGCATCTGTAGTCCTGGCAAAGAGCTGTGGGAAAGTAAAAGAGATAGATGAAAGGTTTTACTTATTGCATAGGCTTGCAATTAAAAATTTACGATTTTTCCATTGTACGGTTTTATAGCCTAGGGTCTTGATTGTAATTTCCAACTAGGATTTTGTTAAACTCTAAAATTGACCGCGTTAGCACGATTTTTGTGAAGGACCAGATGGCTCCCTGCAATTTACCCTTTTTTCTTTTGTGTTTTTTTTTCTCGAAACTACGTTTTACGAAACGGTGCAAATCGCATCTCAAATCTATACGTCCAATTCACTTCATATTCGGACGAAGCATAGTTTATAAGATATTCTGTCGCGTGGCTGGATAATTTTTTACATGTTCATCCGTTTGTTAATAACAAATGATTAAAAGTGATTTTTTTGGTCGAAAATTGATTTGTTTATCTACAGGAAGCCGTTTTCGTAATTTTCCAAATATCAAAAAAGTATCCTGTCATACGAAATTTTTATTGTTGTACTAAAAGTGCATTTTTTTAATTTTGAATTTTAGTTCACCCTAGTTGCTAGAACCACCTACTGGAATTGGCCATGCAGCAAGGGCGGCACTTCGGCACAATAATAACTTCATTATTTATCTATATTTTGCGTTCAAAAACAAAACTTAAACTGGGCAAGACTGCGTGTATTAATCGTGTAAAATCCCGATCTCGTTATTCCAATACTCTCATCAGGAAAAACATATTGAAAATTTACCTGTTCTTTGGGCCGCAAGCTTAAGGGGGGAGATCCCTTTAGGCAGCCGAAAATAAGGAAATTTTCAGAATTCTTTTGTATCGTAACTATTTGTTCTACATGATGGAAATTTGTCGTACATATTATTACATCTTTTAATTTGACAATTTTTTTTCCACATTTAAAAATGGCGGCTGTACGACACTTGCTTAAGGAAGCTTTCCAGTGTGACAGCCCGAAAAATCGCTGTTTTTCGCGATTTTTTTTTTTAAAGAAAAAATAATCTAATCGGTCTGGTTTTTTTTTTGTATATTAATTGGGTATTGAAGAATACAAAACAATTTTTTAAAGATCGATTTATTTATTAATTAATATCTATAAAAATGATGAAACAATTGTTGCAGAAAATGCACTTGGATGTGGTGTCCACGTTGGGGGTCACAATTTTGATCTGAAACAAAAAACACAAAAAGATTATTGATCGGTATATAATTGGTTTTCGTGCTATGGAGGCTTTTTTTTTTTTTTTGCAAAAATGGCGCCGGTTTGAACAAAAAGTATCGATTTTAGCAATTTTTGGGCAGTTTTTTTTACAAAAAAATAGGAAGATGTCAAAAAAAAAAAGCTTCCATAGCACGATAAATAATGACGTTAAGAATATTGTGTAAAAAATTCAACTCGATAGCTTTAAAACTCTGCCCTCCAAGTTGGACACCGTTTTGAAAAATGCTGTTTCGAGAAAAACGCGTTCAAAGTTTCGCTGTAGCTGTAGCGCTCCGTTGCCTTCTTCCAAGGAATGCTGTACAGTAACCGAAATAATCTGAATTTCGGCATGAAAATTTCAGGGAATATTCGGAAGAGTGTATACTATTCGATAAAGCAAAAAAAAAAATCGATTTTTTGAAAATTTCACACTGGAAAGCTCCCTTAAGAGACGGTTGCCGCCCGAATTGTTCCATGGCATATAACCAAGTGTTTGGTGCATTGATCCGAGAAATCACAGCCAACAAGTTTTAGGTTTCTAAAACCCACACGCTCCATGTGAATCTAAAAAAATCCAAAGAAAACTGACAATTCGAAAAATACATACGTGTTCGAAAAAATATTCTACTTTTCTTTAAACGTTCACTATCGGTTTTTTTTATAAACAGCTAGTTTGAAAAATTATTCAATTCAATTCTTCAATTTACGGATTCTTCTCTTTCAACGCTCATATCTCAGTCAATTTTGTTCGGATCGACTTGAAATTTTCAGGACATATTCTCAGATACTTATACTTCAAAAAAATGCAATAAAAAAATCGATTTTTTCAAAATCGCAAGTGGGGGTAACCCCTTAAGAGGAGAAGCTACCTTAAGGGGAGGACAAAATTTGCCGATTTTTATTATTTTTTTCAAAAGAATTTTTTTTTCTCTACTTTTGAGACTTAGGGTATGTTTTATGACTACTTTTGGTTGTTACTTGATATTTTTTTCAATTATTCTTTTTTTATGACGGAGGTACGGCACGATTTTTTAAAACTGCATTTTCAAAAGTGGCGTGACGTATAGCTCAACAACTAATCGACCGATTCTAATGAAATTTAGTATAAATCTTTCTAATCTTATTGTCTACAACATGACCCAAAATTCTTCTGAAAATTAAAAAAAAGTACGAGTCAATTGCAAAACGTATCAATTGTCCGAAACATTCAGTCTTATTTCAAGGCGTACTATTTCATGAAATTTCAACATTTATTACTTATTCTTGGTTTATATTCGTCGTACGAGTGTTGATGAAAGAAAAATATTCGTTGGTTTTTTTTCGGATTAATCCCGCCGACGCTATGTCTCACGCCATCTCACAATATTTTTGAAGATGAATAAAAAATAAAAAATAACGTGCAGCAGCCAAGAGTGGTAAGAAAACTCAGCCTGAGTCTGAAAAAATAACGAAGAAATGTTTCCTTTGAAAAAAAATCATAAAATCAGTAATTTTTTTCTCGCACGATGGCATCTCCCCCCTTAAGCAGGCCCAGAAAAGACTCCACAGGTCGTCAACTACATTCGATATATTTCGCGCAATGATTTATTTCGTAATTCTTCGCCTCGTACGAAATACCTCTGCAAGCTAACGATTTGGGCTATGAAACGAGGCGTTAAATTCGCCTGTAAGCAGCAGCTCGTTCCGCTCCGCATTTCAGTGCTTTGGAAGATCGAGTTTCGGAGCTGCATACCTCGAAAAGTATTCAACCCAGTGCAAGACGGTGGGCAGGTAGGGGAAGAGAACGGGCCAACAGTCGTGAGAAAAAAGGAAAAACGCGAGAATGATCTCTTAAGATTCAGGGGGAACTCGCGGTTTTTTTTCTTTTTCTTTCGGAATTTTTCACGTTCCTTGCTCAGCGCCGCGACACGTTCGCGGGACTTTTGGTGAGGTCTGCGTCTGTTGATCTCGGATCCCGAAGCTACCGGGAGAACTTTGGTCGAACGTGAATTTGGAGTTGGTCGCGCATCCACAGGGACGTTAGGTTAAGGGGTTACCCCCACTTGCGATTTTGAAAACATCGATTTTTTTATTGCATTTTTTTGAGATATAAGTATCTGAGAATATGTCCTGAAAATTTCAAGTCGATCCGAACAAAATAGACAGAGATATGAGCGTTGAAAGAGAAGAATCCGTGAATTGAAGAACTGAAATTGAAACTTTAAACGCGTTTTTCTCAAAATGGCATTTCTGAAGTCGGTGACCAAGATTACTCGAACACTAATGAACCGATCTTCTTGAAATTTTGCAGGCTTATTTAATACATAAAAATGTAGTCTTTAATCGCTCGGTTTTTTTTTCGAAAAAAAATGGCCGTTTTATAGCCAAAAAACGGCCGTTTTTTTCGTTAAAATCGAACCATTGACTTTGACTGTCCGCCATTTTGTGAAAAATGTATATTTTTTAAAATCCTTCGATTAAATACTAGTTTATACTTATATTTGACTAAATCCATCCGCATTTTTTTTTCAGATGATCCACTTCGCCGCAATGTTGGTCACCGCAAACCGTGTATATAAAAACATTATTTCATTGACGGCCATTTGCCGCTAAACAATGTAATATTTTTCAATAAAAAAATTACTGAAAGTTCTTCAAGATGTGTTCTTTAAGATGGTATATTGATCGATTAAAAGAGGTTTGCAGTTTTCTTTAAAAAAATTCAGGAAAAAGGCCTTTTTTGCGCTACAAGTGGGGGCAACGCGTTAAGTTGTAAGGGCTGTTTGGACTGCTCGGCTTAAGGGATAACGCTAGTGGCGAGTTACGAAAAATAGGTGTGATTCCAAACATTTTTCGTGTTTTGGATTTAAAAAGAACGCGACTTTGGTGAAAAAAAACATACATTTTAAATAATCTGCATAATAGTAGCTAGACAAATGCCTCAGAGATGATTTTTTTCTGTCTTTCATAAAAACAGCGAACGGTGCAGTAATAAAATTCCACTTTTCGACAAGACTTGTTTGCAACAGGAGAAGCTTTCATAAAATCGAAAAATCTTCACTTATCGCTGTAGGAAATTTAGTTCAGAAGGTACTGCGAAAATTTAATGTGAATCAGATTAAATTCGTTAAAGTTATGCTACAAGCGAATTCGAAAAACGTTGTTTCGGTAGAAAACGCCTTTAAAATTTTCCGTCACAGTATTTTTATTTCGACAGTGAACACTCACCACTGAAAGTACCAATTTTCCGGTCTCCAACCAATTCTACTTTTTTTAGGACCCTTAAGGGGGTAAAGTCACTCCCGCTCTGAAGAACGCTAATTTTAAGAATTCTTTCTTAGCAGAGACGATTTGAATGAAAACTTTCATTTTCGGGGACAAAATCTCATTAGTACTTGTTTATGGAAAAAAGTTCATAACCAATCGCAAATTTCGTGCGTAGTTCCATGGAGCATGCATCTGAGAACATAAGTTCGAAATTTCAAATGAAGCTGTGCATATGTGGCTGATTGTGAGTTACGTTTCTGGCCAGTTTGTAAAGCGTGGTTTCGAGAAAAACGGGTTAAAAATTTTTACTATTATTTGTTAATAGAAATTTTCGATTTATCTTCAATCTGTAATGCCAGGACCATACATATGGCCATCCAAATTAAGACTGTCCTTCTCTTCTTTTCTGGTAAATTACAAAGGTCGTCGAGCAGCTTTTGCAGCACCAGTTAGCGATCGCTCAGAAATCGCACTGCACCGGGGCAAAAGGGATCGATGCGCGCAGTGGGGTGCCTTGACAAAATTCTTCCGACTCATGGACTCAAAACCTGTTTCTTGTTTTCGGGTCCCTTAGCATCTCTTCAGCCAATGCATTGATTTTTCAAATCCTCGAGTGGTTTTACCCTTTAAGTAAGAATATTCAAATTCCTCGAGTGGCTTTACCCCTTAAGTATAAATCTACAAATTCCCCAAGAGGCTTTACCCCCTAAGTTTGATTTTTGAAATCCCCAAGTGGATTTACCCCTTAAGGTTGACTTTTCAAATCCTCGAGTGGTTTTACCCCTTAAGTATGAATCTCCAAATTCCTCGAGTGGCTCTCCCCCTTAAGTATGATTTTTCAAATACTCGAGTGGTTTTACCCCTTAAGTAAAAATCTTCAAATTTCTCGAGTGACTTTACCCCTTAAGTATGATTTTTCAAATCCTCGAGTGGCCTTACCCCTTAAGTATGAATCTTCAAATTCCTCAATTGACTTTACACCCCTTAAGTATGACTTTTCGAATCCTGGAGTGGCTTTACCCCTTAAGTATGATATTTTAAACCCAAATTATATCGTTCGTTTTGCACCCTTCCTTACTGGGGTCAAATGATCTTTTGAAGGGCTTCCTTTATAACCTCCGTTCCTGGTAATGTTTTCGGCTCTCCTCATTTCCCCACCTGTTTTCACGACCTCTCCTTCACCGACCTACGATACTCGAAGGAGGGAGAGAAAAAGATCTCACGAATTCTCAAGGCGGCATCCCGAAGAACCGAAGTTCGCGAAAAAATCATTTGGAAAAATCCATCGGCGCTAGGGTGGGATCGAACCCGCGACCTTCGGAACGTCAGTCCAGCGCTCAACCGACCAGGCTATCTGCTATCTGCGTCCGTGCTGACGTTCTTCACGGTATAAGGGTCGTGCGGTGTATCGTAAATAATGAAGTACGTACGAAAATAAAGCCTCGCCTTCGTTGCGCGCGGCTCACTTCGTAACGGAATAAAGGCACAGCGCTTCGAAAATGTGTAAAGCCGGCTATGCAGTCGAGAGCAGAACGGCGCGGAGAATCGAAAGAAGGGGGTCATCGCGGGCGCGAACTGGGGGCCCCCGCGAGAGCGCGAACGCCTCGGACCACCAACTATCACACACTCCGGAGGGATCACGTCCAGTACTCCACCGTACGTCGTCCAAGTATCTTCGTGTACGCGTTCGAAATTCATCGCAAGGATCGAACTTTGCATATTGCAACGATTGACACACCGACATCAAGACCCTATTGTTTCTTTTATCATTTAAGCCTTGATTCTCCTCAATAATTCCCACGATTTAGCTTAATATCGCGATTCATCCTAAGTTCGTTCATAAAAAAAAGAAAAACAAAAGAAGCCCAAAAACGATTGAATCGAAGCTTACATAGTAACGACAAGAGATTGTGCCGACAATTTCATTCGTGTTTTATCTTGTGCGAATTATTTTGGATTACGATTCATCACCGGGTGAGTACTTTTAAGATTCTTTTTACCGCTCGCGATTTTTTTTTACTTTCATGAAAGGAAAAACGGATCACTGAATTGTAGTTGATTATTTTCATTCAATACGTTATCAGTGGGGACAAATTTTTTATGGTTCTGTTCACAAAATGTTGCATTTTACTTTTGTCTACATTAACGTAGAAATAAATCATCAACTTTGTTGATGATTTAATCAAACTGAATCATCAAAAAACTTATTCCGCTCAGTGCAGTTTTCGAAAACTTTGTCACTTACCGTCATTAGTAAAGAAGTCATGGCCTAATTTGTATATAAACGCGGTTAATTTTAAAGAACTTAATAAAAACTAGGTTCTTGAAAATGAGTCAAATTTCATCGAACATCTGAAAGTTATATAGAAATATATAGATATGTATATATATCCTCGTAAGTCCCAACCTATACTATATGTTTACTACTCATGCGAGTTTGTTCTCAATTTAATACGTTAGGATATACAGAAAATTAATTTAAAAAAACAAATTTCTATGCGAATATGCGATAAATTAGGCGAACAGTTTATACATGTAAAAACTACGAGAAAGTCTGTAACTTTCTTCTTGGCTTCTTTATTATATATATGGGTATATATATATTTAAACACACAAACTGATTTAATAATAAATGTGAATATTACACGTAATATTAATAAGGATACTGATATGAGATAGTATTAAAGCTTGCATAGTTGAAATGCATCGAGAATCCTTTTTTATTGTTTCATTTCTTCATTTTTATTACTATCTAAACTTTTGATTTGCAGATTTAAGTGACGAATCCCGAATAACGATCTTTAAAAACGTTTCAGTGATTTTTGTAGCCTTAATGTGGCAAAAATCCATTGCGTTCCAGCTATGCAAGCCTCAATACCATGATATTAGTAATATTAAATTATTACTATTAGTAAATACTAATAAAGTTAGTAATAGAGAGTTATAAAGTTTTATTACTAACTTACTCGTTAGTAATAAAACTTTATTACTAACGTACTAGTTAGTAATAAAACTTTATTACTCACGTACCAGTTAGTAATAAAACTTTATTACTAATGTACTAGTTAGTAATAAAGTTACTAATAGTAGTAATACGATATTACTACTGTTAGTAATTTTTGTTGTACTAACTATTACCAGTAGTAATCAATTACTACTATTAGTGGTTAGTAATACAGTTTTATTACGAACTAGTTATTAAAGTACCACGGTTAGTAACCGTATTACTGACTAATATTAGCAAT